>JAJEKV010000013.1:819786-1419786 GCA_021234155.1 Isoetes taiwanensis
ACCCAACTAATTAGTAACCTTATACTTATAACTTTACTCTAAAACACTTTATATGAAACAAAATTTTACCATTTACGAAATTAATAAGGCCTCCTTTGATATGGCTGGCTGGTATATATCTTTTCATTAGAGCTACTCTTCTATGCACTGTGCAGGCTGAATCTTCAAAATGTTGGACCAGCTTCTGCTCACGCTTCTGACTCCCATCTCCCGCTCTCGCTCTGCCTCCTTCTTGTTTCTTCTTGGCTTCCTTTATTCTGCAGCTTTCTACTTAGTTTGAGAAGTTTGAAAGGTTCATGAAAGTGCTACATCGGGATCGAGGTCAAGCCCTAAAATTTTGAAGGCAAGCTGCATTTTTCCAAAGAGGAACGAGAAATGGGTCCTAGGTCTATTATGGATGGCCAATTCGTCAAATTACAAGCCATCTTTGGATGAGCTAAAACACTTATTATCCTATTAGCATGGCTAAATTTAAAACATTTCTAACTAGCTAAGGGCCTTCTTTGGTTCTAAGTCTTAAGGCTTGGGCTTATTGAAGCATATCTAAATATTATTAAAGCTTAAATTAATTAAGAATTATGTTATAAAATATATAAATCCATGCCCGCCCCTCGGCTGGCATGTGGGGGTTTAGTTCAACCGCGGGTGGGAGGTTCAATTCTCACATCGTGGGAATTCCTTTTAAGATGGTTCAACAGATTGAAAAGCTAGAATTAATTTAGCTTAATTCCTAGCTTGTACCCGAGTTATTGGTGTTACTTTTTTGAAATTTACTTAGCCTTTTGAAGAGGAGCGGAGATCACGTCTCCATGTTATTGTGTAGCCTCTCGCTCAAAAACTCAAGTTTAGTTTCTTTAACCAAAGCGAGGTGTGGAGACATTGCATTTTCTTTTAATTTAAGTGATTTAAAACATACTATTCTAACTAATTTTAGCTTAGAACTCACTTTACTATATTCATTTTCGTGAAATTCATTAAGTTTGTAAGTAGTTTAGGTCAATAATCTCATGTGTAGCTCGCTTCAAAATCAAGTTTAGTTCTTTTTAACCAAAGCAGGTGTGAGATATTGCATATTTTTCTTTTTTAATTTAAGTGATTTAAATATACTATTCTTAACACTTAGCTTAGAACCTACTTTTACTATATTACTTTTGTGAAATTCATTGGCTCTTTTAAAGTGTTTTTAGGGTCAATGTCTTCATGTGCATGCCTGCAACCAAAGTTTAGTTCTTTGATCAGCGACGGTGAGACCACCTTGCCTCGAGAAGGGTTTTGGCTCATTCTTTTTAGTCTCAAGCATAAGTCAATTCACTTAATCACATTTAGCTTAGCATAAACTATAAAATGAGAAAAAGCTTCCTACTTTTCGAGGTTTGAGGATCCTACTGCTAGTACTATCTGGAGTATGGTCGCTTGCTTTTGCCTTGGTCTCCAAGAACATTGTTCGATACCACTGTGGATTGCCTCTACTCAGATAATTTATGCCCGACCAGATACAAATGAGTTCATCCTCTCCACATCGATACAGGTCTTCCATATCATCAGACCATCTAGAATCCATGTTGGGAAGAGGAAGGGTCATGTATTCAAAGATCACCAACATAAAGGGTGGCTCCTACCTGCCTGCATCTGTGAAGACCACTAGCTTGGCCCTGGGGGGAGTTCAAGCAGGCATGCATCATGACAATGGATGGGGCTGCATAGCAACATGGCTTAGGGTTGTCCACCCTGGATCCTCCTGCAGCTTAAATTTCAAGGCAGTAGGTTGAAAAGTGTTGGGACTGGGATCAGAGGCCCGCCGGGCATAGCCAAAGGGGCTATTCCCTGCCATCCCCAGTCCCGGAAGACAAGGTGTAGGGATTTCATTCTCCGTGAGATCTATGCCAACCCCAAGGTGACTAGAGGGCCACCGCCTCATTCGACTTAACTCCACCGAAGGTGAACACCACCCCTTAATGGGTACGTGAGCCCATGCCCTTGCCTCCACACCTCCAAGTGGGCAAGCCATTAGACCTTAGTCACCTCCGATCCCAGTTTCCACACCGAGAGGGACCTGGCCAAGGGTCAACACTAACCTCATTCTGGCTGCTGGCCCGCCCTTCACCCAAACTGTGCGGGCTCCTCAGACACAGTCAATTCTAGCAATGCACTAAGAGGACCAGCTTGTGAGCATCATCTACTGCTGCTTTAAGTCTCTCACTCTTTCCCAAATAAGTAAATGAGTCCGCTGCATCACATCCGGCCCATCATATCAATATAAGTAATAAGAACTGACCTGGTTCATAGAGTTAGGTTCTTTAGTCAGAGTCAATCTCAGATCTCAAGCTACATTAAGGGTAACTTATTGCTAAACTCTAATGGTTTGAAGGCTGGAATAAGGTTTAGGCTTAATTAATCACTCAAATAAATTTCTATCCTCGCTCCACTCTTCATCCCAAGGCGCCCCATGTCTCTGCCTTCTCGATGCGCTGGAAGTTGATGACCTGACAAGTCAAGGTACCTGGCAGATCGGGAGTTGGAATTGACTCTCACACGCCGACCTAGCCCGAAGCATCCTGGTAATGCAAAAAGGGAAAGTTAGTTCAAGTGCCTTGGTGTATTTAATGGCTTAGGTTTAGGTCATGATCCTTGGTCTACCTTGTCGGGTTGGGCAGCCTAAAAGCGCGACATTGCTAAGTGTGCGCATCTATCGCGTTGCCCCCCCAGGGCGCCCTCATTGGTATTATCAGCCGGGCGCATACGCCGATTGACGGTGGTACGCTGCGGATCTGGCAAGATATACCGCCCCGGACCGTGATAATCGCGGCCGAAACGCCACAAAAATCAAATGCGCTCGATTCCGATAGAGAGGAGTACATGCGTCTTCCAAATTTGCAAATTATTGTGACAACAAGGGAATTAAAAGACAATATACAGTTATGAAGAATCTGAAATAAAATGTGGAGTGGCGTAAAGAATGAATAAAAACAATTTTGAATGCCATTAGATCCATGTGTTCAAGCATAGCCGGCTCTCTCTCAATTTTCTTGGAGAGTCAGAAGACAGTCAGAGAAATGCATAATGTGCTGCTCTAAAAAGTTTTAAATGGAAAAACACCATAACCATGGCCGAAAGGAAACCAACATGAGGAAATATAAGGCATATGGATGTTTGGGATATACTCATAAGTTCCAAGAGCTGAGGATGTGTAGAAACTAGACAATAGATCAACTATAAGTTACCTAGTAGGTTCTCGAAGGAGGAATTCAAAGGGGTACAAAAGAATGTAATAATCCAAAGAAAGAGAACATTTTGATAAGTAGGGATGGAGCAGCATCCTAGAGAGTCAATTATACAAAAACCTAAGATGAGCTGTGAGGGATGACAAAAGAAAAAATCAAAACTAAGACTGTTGAGGAAGGAAAAGAGGAAATACAGAAGGAAAATAATGAGACAAGAGAAAGAATTGGATTTTGGATGGAAATGGAGGGAAAGAAAGGGAAGACAAGGATAAGCCAAATTATTGAAAGGAGCCGAAAGAAAAGGATAGCAGGAATAGGGGAATGGGTGGTGAGAATGGAGGAAGGAGGAAAGAAAATCAAGGAGACTAAAGAATTAAACCTGGATATGAATGGAAGAAGATGGCAGTGGAATGAAATAGGGAAGTGGAAGGAATGGAAATGGAAGGGAATGAATGAAGGAATGGAGCTACTGAATATCAATATAAGAAATTACAAGATCTCACAAAGGGGAATAAGTAATTGAAATAAATGGATTTTAAATCCAAATTAAAATGTCAATGGAGTTCTCCCAAGTATAAGGGGCAAGTGATTATGGGTACAGGATATTCACAATAAAAGCGTATTGGATTTCAAGAGACATATTCTCAGCAGCAAAATGTCCAGCATTAGGATGATTAGTGCTATGGCAATGTACCTTAGACATGGAGTTACATCATGGATGTCTCCACAAAGATTTTGAATGTGAACTAGGGAAGAGGAAGTGTATATGAAATGAAGGAATGGGATTTGAAATGGAAAAGAAAGGGTCTGAGATTAAAAAGATAGTCTATAGATTAAACAGTTCTGCATAATGGTATAGGTGTAATTGACAATTCTATCTAAAGAAAAGGGTCTTAGAAACTTGAAATGATGGAAATGTATATGTGCTTTTAAAGGAGAAAAGGATTGTATAATTCAAGCATTTATGGGATACTGCAGGCCGGCAAATATTAAGTAATATGAATATCCTAAACATTGGGTAAGGGATCTTAAAAGAAAGCATAAAAATGACACTTGGGGAATTGTCCAAATTCTTGGGAATCCAAATTAAAAGAGACAGAGAAAATGGAAGGATATCTCTATATCAGGAAAAATACATAGATTCTCTACTTGAGAAATTTAACATGCAAGATTGCAACTCAGTTAAACTGCCACTAACAGTAGGGGAAAAACTATCAAAACAGATGTGCCTAAGAAGTGACAAAGAAAAGGAAGAAATGGGAAGAACAAACAAACAATCTTCCATAGCTTTATCTACTGCAGAGTCAGAATATGCAGCTACAACTTTGGCAAGTAAGAAGATAATTTGGAGCAGAAGATTTTTGAATGAACTAGGCATTATACAGAAAGGGGGAACAACTTTATTCTGTGATAATCAAAGCTGCATAGCCATGTGCAAGAATCCTGTTATGCATGAGAGAACAAAACACATTGAAATGGAAATGCATTTTACTAGAGAAATGGTAAGCAAGGGTGTCATTGAGCTAAATTACATAAGTTCTGAAAAACAATTGGCAGATATCTTTACAAAAGGTTTAAGCTACAACAAGTTCACAAAATTAGCAGGAGATTTAAATTGCAAGGACATCAGAGATTATGATCTGAAAGGGGAATGTTAGAAATATTGTTTAGCAATGTGATGAATATTTGGTTCATATCATAATCTCATGGAATTTGAGACATAAGGCAGTGTGAACTCAGTTTTGAAACAAGAACATAAAGATATGTCTAGACAGCATTGAAGATATGTGGTAAGGGAATTGCAGTGTTGGGTACTGAAGGAGTCTGCTAAAACAACTTTAATAGTTGTGAAACATTTATGGTCTTTGTGGTTCTTGATCATGTATAAGCGAAGGGAACATGTACTTGTATATATGTTAGGTTTTCATTGTTGAAGAACCATTGAAAAATATGATGGTTGTATATAGCAGAAACAGTATGAGAATGGTTTCCGTTATTGGAAAACCATTGAAAATTATATTTATAGAAAACTTTTGAAATACAAAAGTCGGCCATATAACTTGAGCCATTTTCGATTGAACTTGGCGATCTAATGAAGACCATGACAGACTACAGCCCTTGGGGAGATGAGTCCGGCAATAGATGGGCCAGTCCTATAATTAACCCTAAGATGTATAAGCTCAGTGAATTGGTTCTTTAGATTGTGGTTCCAATCCAATTCCAAGAGTTTATCTCGAGTCTATCTTTAAGGTTTATCTTTAAGGTTTATTAATGCTTTTCTGAATATTGCATTTTACAATGAAGTAGTAGTTTATAATACAACCAATGGGTGGCAACTCTATGATATAGATTTAAATTTGCAAGCATAGAAATTCTTTGAGGCCCGAAGATTGAATTTGTTTCTCATTCAAATACTAGTGTTGGTATTTTTTTTTTTTTGAAGAATATGGAATATATTAAACCACTAGAATGCTTGATCCGTCTGATGATAAGTGTGGTGCTAGAGAGTAAGAGTGCCCATCATGATTCTAATCGCCAGAATGGAAACCATTCCCTTAGCCCATGCGAGACAAGCTTGAGACTTGGCCAAGCTACTTACAACTTATGCCTCAAGATGGAACCAGCAAAAGGGCTAAGCAACATTCCCGAAGGAACCTTAGCTCTCCGTCTTTTTCCAAATCAACCACGAAGCCAAGCTCTTGCATAAATCGACGCGCTTTGTTAATTATTGCTTACGACCAATTTGCTAGGAAAGACTCCCCATGAAGCTTACATTTGCCTGATGAAGACCCAAAGGGCTCTCACCGGGACCAAAAATTGCCCCCTACCTCTGTGCATAGGACAAAGCGATTGCTCAATGGTCTCTGGCTCCCACATAGAGGCATGTTTAGCTACGAGGCTTGAACACATGTACTCGGACATTCACACCACGAGGCTACGGTGCAAGATGCGCCATAAAGAATCTGCGGATTTGGAGGAAGCCCGATGTGTTCCACGCCCACTTCCACATTGAGACCCACTTACTCCCTGGGCTTAAGTGACCACTTGTCAGGCTGACAGTAGTAATCACCAGTGTAGGCCCATAGTAGATGCTCTGTTGGGATGCATCAAGTCACTATGGGCTTTGGCCGATTGACTTGAGAGACAAGCTGCAATGGAATAGCATTACGCAATTCTGGCCCAAGTCCAGAATGTCCCGGTAGAGAATGAAATCGATCTAAAACTCCCACGGTAGCGGATGACCCTCCCACGATGCCGGGTCAAAGTGACTGAGTGTTGGTATTTGATTACAAGGTGCTTCTAAGATATTGTTGTTAACATGTCTTATAGATAGGAACACAATGGCTATAGACACTTAATAAATCTGTGAGCTTATGGTGCAATCAAACAACTTGACAAATAGCTAAGAGCATCTCAAAAGATAGTTCTAAGAAATACACATTTAACTTGCCATGTGCTGGTAAGTCTTGGGAGGCTTTTGATATCTACGCCTAAGCCCACACCTATTATTACACAACGCGTTGTGTGTTACTATTATTCAAAAATCTTGGATGGCGTTCTCTTTTGTACAACTAAAATTTCGATGTGGGCTTCTTTGCTCTCTTTTTTGGTTTTGGTCCCATAGGCCAGAATTCCAGTACTAGTCAGACTAAAAATCATTTCTTGACTAACTTATTAAGTATATCTAATATATATTCTATGCTTGAGGTGTACCAGTGCATGGCCAAGCGCCCAGAACATCTCAATGGTAGCATGCTTCTCGGGTTTAAACATGAAAGTGTTAAATCGGCCTCTTTTGATGACTCGAAAATGGAAATAACCATATAAATTCTCAGCTTTCTTGCCCCTATACAGGATTATACTACGGAAATGTCATTTACAGATCTTTTGAGACATTTAAAGAAAAAAGAAATGAAATGCTAAGCGAAGGGTCTTAACGATATGTTTACAAACCGTTAAAATAGAAGAAAAATAATAAGGCATTCTTTGACTTGTATTGTAGTCTTGGTGCTTGTGAGCAAAGAGAGCCGACTCTTGTCTAGGCATGCTCTCATGCAATCAAGCGAACTTGACAAGTGGTTACCTCTATTCTTGAGAAAACATGCAATTTACTTTTTGCAAAATAAAAAATAAAAACATAAACAAAATCTTGGCTACATCCCTAAACGCTATCAGCGAAAACATCTGCATCAACATGGCCCCAATGACAAAACTTTTAATTTTGACATCCTCCATACTAGTGCTAGACAATGGACTAACACTTAAATTTGTAGTGATTCCTTCACTACATCTCTCAGGTCAGGTAGGGTTGTCCTTTACGGCTCCCTTGCTCTTCACTATTGTTGTTGCTTGAGAGTATGCAAACTCTTTGATATTGCATTTCGAAGATCTCATCGGGGTCTACCAATGTTTGGATGGTTCTCGGGAAGGTGTGTAAATCAGTATATTGATGACACATTCTTTTCTTATAGCCAATATTGATACTTTTCTATGATGCCTAAAAATTTGCTCCTAGATACTTTCTCCTTGGCCTCACCGCGGGTTCTTTGTAGGTTGGAGAAAGTGCAACTACACTCTGGACAGCTGGATAGTGATGCCCTCCTTGTATTTTTACTACCCTTAGATGGTGCTTCCTCATGATTAAGCTACAAAGCTTTTGGGCATTCCTGGCCAAGGTGCATGTTTACTCATGTGCTTGGGATGGGGATCATTAAAGGTGCGAAGCATACATTGCGGTGGAGGTGGCTAAGTTAATACTCTACACGTCCGGATCAGGTTGCCAAGATGGTCGCCCTTGCCATATCTTATCTCCATGCAATATACGGCTCCTCAATGTAGATGAATGAGATCAGTGTGTATTATCGAGTTTTGATGGATTGGTACATCGAATTGCTATTATTAGATACTCTTGAGGACCCCAAGTGCATCAAACTGGCCAGTGGTGGCCTTGGAATGTTGGACTTAGTTTGGTCAGGAATCATGATCTCAAGGACTGTTGGAGGCTCCTCCTTGAGCCCAGGACTCTCATGGCCCAAAGGTTGGTGTGATCACTGCGATTATCTTCCCTTTCACAAGACAACTATCGAGCCCTGGCGATCTCCATGGGATGCTTCCCATTCCTTAAGGATTACTTGCTTCACGAAGTGCGATTTGGGTCTTTATTCCGTATTAATCTAGCTTGCCTTCTAACAAGTATCATCTTTGGTGACACCGCGCTGGTATTCGCGGTCAGCAGCGCCCCATCGCCAACACATCAAGACCCAGCAGTGTTATGGCGGCTTCATGAGGGGTTTATGATTCTGACTTGGTATGATTACGGTCATCTTTTGTCGCGAGGCTTTTGAGACGAGTTTACCATTATCTGGGATGGGATAAAACAAACGTCGGGGTGGAATTGGTGATTTTTGCCCATCCATTATTAGGCAACCCGCGGTGATGTACTATTTAGATATATGATACGTGAAAAGTTTGTTCTTCCACGTCTGGTGCTTTAAGATTGTGACCTCTCCTCCATCCAACCAGCAGCATCTTGAGTTCCTCTCCTTACAGTGAAAAGTGTTTGGATGGACATGGGATCATTGCTCCACCCTAAATAAAACTCGTGCTTAAAATTCATAGATGTGTTGAGTAGTATCTTGGTTCACCGAGATGAACCCTAGTCCTGAGTCCCAAAGAAGCGTGAACTCTTTGCTTCTTCTTGTCGATGCGTCTCAAAACTGCTTGGGTGTGTTGTTCACTCTTTTAGTGTGTGTCTCTCACTGGTGGGGATCCTACTTTGCCTTTACCCACATTTGGCCCTAACTTGTGGCGGGCGTTTCATCACGCTTATAGTTGGATTTTTGTGAAATTCTATCAGCGTTTGGCCCTTTCAGTGCACACATCTAGGTGGCCGACTGCAAACTGTGCTCAGAGGAAGAAGGGTCTCCTGACTTATTGTTGCTCATCTCTGGCTAATGATAAAGAGATAATTTGGCCGGGGACGTGTTCACGGAGGGTGTTCTTCATATGCATAGGCGGGTGTTTATGCCCCTGGTTGATCGACCTATCCACTAGGGTTTTATTCTTATGCGGCGTAATGTTGCGTAGCACATTTCTTATCAATAAAAGGTCTCACATTACTACAAGCTGTTTCCAAAAACTTCTAGTGTTCTCGAGATGAGTCGGCGGAAGTTTACTATTTAGGCGGGACTTCTTGGGTGTTATGGAGGTGGTATGAGTCGGTTTGTCACGGTGAGGTTGGGTTTCCATGAGTTTGTAGATGTCGGTATATTTGTCTCTTTGAGGCCGGTTCTCCTTCCTCCTCACACTTGCTTTGTAACATTACCATTCTTTTAATAATATGTGTTGACGGTTCTTTAAAAAGGCAATATAATCGCATGTGAATATTTTTCTTGGGCACTTGGGTTTGCAATAAATTTTATTAAATCCCCGAAGAATTTTCAACCAAAGCGGTTGGACCAAAAACATGCATCCCGAACATGGCCTCAGGCAGGGTAATGGGTTGATCTCTTCCTTACTTTTCGAGACTAAATTCCCATTGGGATGCTCACACCTTCAAATAGAAATAAGCACTAAAATTCTTTACAAAATCTCTTTTGATAATCGCTTACGAAAGTGGCAGAATAAGAATAGATTTTTAAGCGTCCACGAAGGAACCAGTGGCCTATGGGACCCAAACCAAAAAGGAAGCGGCGGCTTACGTAGGAGCAGAAGCTGTAATAGAAAATAAAACTACTCGAGATGAAACCTTGGTAAAATAAAAGACGAATTGAGGAAGTGTGGTCACGAAAAAAGTTAATGTGATCCATTATGGGAGAACTACGTGAATTAAAGAGATTTTTATACTCCTCTTCTTATCTAATCTATGTCTTACACTCTCTGAGTCGACCATCCACAAACTTATAGTTGTAAGAGCTCCTGACCTACTTTTAGTCTACTTTCAAAGAAAGGGACATTCATCATGAACCTAAGGCACCAACATAATGCACAAAGCTACAAAAGCAATATAAATATTCATCAACTTTACGTGATTTTTTACAAAAATATAATCATTCATTGTATATTTGTAGGCTATTTGTAGGCTCACGATGTATTGAGAATAGATGTTCATATTTGGATGTAGCATTTAGGTTGAATTGCTCTGTTACAAATCGGTAAGCCTCGTGATCTCGATGCTTTTAGAACAGCATCACTGTCTGCGCAAATTTTACAGAGTTAGTGATAGAAATAAACTCTGATGAGCACGAATGGAACTTAAGTATAATAAAGTGGAGCAACATCTGGCGATTCACCGATTGAATTGGCATCATTATACATTACAAAAGAAATATTGGGTTGTTCATCAGTGCTAAATTGTATAATTTGATGTCACAGACATCATTGATTAAACCATAATAGAATGATTCGCATGGGTTTGGCGTTGCGCTGTGGATTGATTCCCGTCTAATCACGGATGGTCGGATCGGCATTTGCTGCAAGGCATAAAATACCATGGCGTTGAACTCTTAAGAAATGTGAATCAACACTAAATGCATCCAAATTTTGAGAAGCGGTGGTTGATTCGACAAAAGCTCTTCGAATCAACATTAACTATTGTGGAGGCTTCTTGAGAAGAGAATATTACTACTTCAACAACCATAAAATTTTATTTAGATTCTTCAAAATCATCATTCATTTTTAGAAAACATTTGTAGATGGGTTTCTAGTCTTCATCCCCGATGCCCTTCCGCGAGTTAGGAAGAGGTCGCATCTCCTACATCAAGTCCACCATGAAAGACACGAGAAACACGGTTGTTTGAGTTGAGATGACGCCATATAGTGGTGCTACTTAGAATAGAAAATCAAAGCTATATATAAAATTAATGAGGACTTTGATATCTGAGTAACATTAGCCCAATAAGATACATCCAAAATAGACATCAAAAAGATGCGTATAGGCTTGATCTGCGTCCTTACATTTTGACCAAATTATCTTATGGCCACATAGGGTTGAGGAGATTAATACGGATCGTTGATATTCAACCAATATTGCTTCTGGATTAAAACAAAAGCATCATCGGTCGGGTTTCTAGAAAATTTGATGTAGCATGAAAAATAATATAAGGGCTTAAACCATCTCCTAATGCGGGCCAATGAAGCTCAAATGTAATAAAGACTTAGTAAAGCTAAAAATAGATCGAGCATCGGATTTGGCTTCATTCTTGTTCGAACTTGACCGGTAGTAACTCTTTAGGAAGAAAAATGCGAGAGAAGAGAGATGTGGCTTAAGAAAAAAAAAACTCATGAGAAAAGAACTCCCATGAGAAGAGGGTCATTAGTTTTTGTCATAGGAGCAGCATGTTATCACGCATGCGACGTTCCTCTATGTTTGTGAAGAAAACTTCTTCCGCGAACATATTTATGAATCAATTAAGGAGATGACGTTAAGAGATGAAAGTGACATTTTTTTAGGTTCTTAACTGTCCAGAATTTGATATCGTGCCCACGATTTTGTAGACCTCTGTGGGTCATGTTCTAGCTATAGCTAGGGCATTTTGTGACAATAATTAGATAATTTTTAAAGGAACAAGGTTTGAGAAATTAAATAATGATGGGAGGCTTCATTACTCCATGCTAATTGGAGATTACGCATTGTTGCACTTTATGTGATGATTTGCATTATGGCGGTAATGGCATTGATATTATAAGAACAATTGCAAGCAAAAGATGGAAGCAAGGGTCATATTGAGAAATGTGCTCAAAGATTTAACTTGTCAAGTACTGGTCTGGAAGAAGTCTATTCATTTTGATTCTTCAAACTTCTTCTTTGAAACTTCCTTTGATTGAGGAAAAGGTGAAATGAAACATCCATATAGAGCCTTAATAGATTGTTTTGACACTTGGCCAACAGCCTCAACCAAACAACCTATGTGATAAGCATTTGAGCAAAAGAAATCATAACCACGAGCAGAATCTTTAATACTAGAGGAAAAAGCGTACTAAGATACTACTTAAAGGAACAAAGATCATGGAATTACCTTATAACTTTCAGAAAGTTCGGCATAAATTGGGTAATACAATTTGGGGAGGGACTTAAGTTCAAAATGGTTCACCCACCCGGATATGTAATTTTCTAGTTGGAGACGTAAACACGGAGAAGCAAAAGAATAAAGTGCAATTTACTTTATATCACCCGAATTGAAGGGTGAATATCTGACTTCTTCTTTAGTTGCCAAAGGCCAACATGGATTTAGGAGGTTATCTGGCTAGGGTGCATTCAAGGCTGAGCTACGTTAATTTGTCTAGAACGATCAAGTTGTATAGCAATGGTGAAAATCACGATGGACCATGGAAAGAAAGAACAAAATCACATTGAACTAAATATCTATTTTATTGGAGGTCGACAAAGTCTAGATATGCATTGCCTGAGTTAAGCTTCAAACTTGGTGATGTACCCATATATAATGATTTGAATTTAGCATTGGTGAGTGCTCATTGTTTCAATATTGTGAACCTTAGGAGAAAATATATTCAAGGGCTGGAGTTGCAAACTTGTGGGAATGAGTCATCGAGCATTTTGGAATGAAAATCTGTTTAGAGAGAAATCATGACTTAACCAGTGATTAGATTCTCTTTACTGACCGATTACTGCTTAAACGAACCGCACCGTAAAGTAAAATAGACCTATATTGATTGTAAAATATACAATGAGGGTGAACATGATTTTGAAGCTTGATTTAAGTATTTGATTGCAAATGTATTTCTGGTCCGAGTGCCCACTATAATACTTTTGCTTGTGCATTAGATTCAACGATTAGATTGAATAAATTGAGCTAAAGATTAACTTTAAAATTTGAAAGTTAAAGTTCAAGGGACATCTAATTTGAATTCCTTCTGCTTATCATAGTATTTTTGGATAAGCATTATGCATCTTAAATCTTTATAAGAAAACCCCTTAGGTATTCGTGATGTTATTACACTCTACAAATGTTGCACCTTGCGGCGGGCGGTTAAAGTGGGCGAGCCACAAATTATCTCCATTCGGCTAGTCGAAGGTTTTCGCGGTGGTATATTGAATGGTTCAACACATAAGGCAAGTGATCCTTCACCATTCTTGCCAACTGCTCCTTTACAATCATGGTAAGCTCATTGTGGCAACACTATTATTTTAAAATTTTTGAGCAGCAATTAATGTAAAGGACCACGAATACATCACCCATAGGTATTGTTCGAGTCTAGACACTCGATCATCAGTGTTCATCACTTGTTAGAGGATAGTAGAAATAAATGGCAAGACTATATTCTTTGCTCCTTAGATTTTAGATGGCTTTGACACATCAACTAGAAGGCGTATTCTCAAAATGGGGAGTCTTTCTCTTCTAAAATGTTACTGACTCCTCCAACACAAATGTATACTTTGATGATAATCGTCATGTTGCATGTCGGGCATTACTGTCGGGGTAAATGTACGACTATAACAATTAATGCAGGTCTTTAGCATTTGTTTGAAAGGTTCTAGAATCTATGCAAGTAAAGAATAGAATAGAATAAGAATAGATTTTTGTCCGCGAGGACCAAAATTGGCCTATGGGGCTGACAAAAGAGGTATAAAGCGTATTATATCGGATTCGAAGCCCTTAGAAGGGTTCGCGATGTCAAGTGTCATGAAAAGTGCATGCCGGTGTATCAAGAGCCAATGATTCTCCACATCTACAAGTCACGGTAATTTGGAAGGCGGCCATTGTGTGCGATCCATTACAAATAACCGGAGTCGAAGATACTTGCGAAGCAACGCCATGGCATTATTGAGGGAAATATGGTTTGATCGGGTTGATATCATATCAAGCCACCTCTGCGAGGGTTTTAACTGCAAGACGCTCCTCTGCCAGGGGCTCCAGAATTTCGGACATGTTCCAGGCTCGCAATAGTACGTTAAAGGTCTCAGCGGCATGACCTTATCCATTTGTTTGTCTTACATTGTGTCATATAGATTGACATGGGCGCCAATCTATTCACCGGAATGGGTGTGATAAAAGTTCGCTCTCGGCATGTGGAAGTAGCATCTTGTTGAAGAGGATCTTGTCATATTGCAGCGCACCTGATGGCGATTGTACATACATTTTGTCTGTGAGGCCCAAAGGTTGCATGATAGTGAGGCAACCCCAGCGTCTCAGCTTACTGTGCACTTGATGAACAACGAGAAATCTGGGACTAAGCTTGGGAGATCGGCCGGTCTGTGGTGAACTCGTGAGTATACTAAAGGCGCTTGGGAGAACACATTTTGAGAGGAACTCGGCAAGGCTGGCCGCCTTGAGATAAGGGTGCTCTCTATAAGTGCGTACGTGCTGGGAAGCGGCTCTGCATGTTCCAATGTTTCCATAAGGAAAATGAGAGATCCATATCTCGGTGCAATAGGTTAAAACTCTCCCTTTACCGCCAAGGAAAGCGAGGCAGTTCAAAGATACCAAGTCGGGGCATAATTCCTATTTGTGGCTTTATTGATGTAGATGCGATGATACATTTCATTGCGAGGAAGCGATTAATATGATTACTGACGGCGATTAAAGGCTCAATTTGGAGCGGCCAGGCAGAATTCACGATACAAAGTGCGGAAGGTAGCGATGGCGTAGGGTAAAGTGGAAGAGACGACTCATAGCGCAAAATAGCAATCGGGGCCTTGGATGGCGACGGCGCGACATGGGTGACTTCAGGTACCAACCCTAAAATACAAAAGCTTGCCTGGGACCAATCTGCGTTGCCCTCGGCGGTATCACGGCTTCAAACTATTTAGCGGCCAAAGACTTTCTATTTAAGCGGTAAGATCTGGTCAACATATAGAGTAGTCCTTCAATTGCTACTAAAATCCCAGTACCTCAGCACTGGTGTGTTTACTGGCAAATGAAGGTCGCGTGAGCGTCACATGCGTTAAAGCCCAAAGGCCCGGCTTGCTGGGACAATGGCGGGTACGTAGTGCGATGTCATGCGAGCATGGGATGCGATCACAGGATGCGCTTGGTGGTCCTCTCACTTCCTCAGGTCACTGCCATACGGCGTCGTTGACCCTGCTCTGGCATGGCGGGGCAGCATTGGTTATCCCATGAGGTGATGCATTATGCAGGTCAATAATAGAGTGCTCTGACAAAGTATGTTGAGATGGGCGGTGTTGTCTGCGATATTGGCGACTTGCGGGGCCCCGTAGGCATGTGAGCTTAGCGGCCCGGTCTTCTGGCCTCACCGCTGAGTCGAGGCTGTTGAAATTTACAACTGCTGGCCAACTCATTAGTGCGACTAACGTAATTGTTCATGGACCTCGGCATGGAGGCCACCTTCTTCTTTGAGGCGGGTAGTTGCCGGAGCTCCACAGCATCTCCCCGATCTTGTGTCTCGGCCCTACTACCTTAGGGTTCTTAGCTCTGCTGGTGCAGCAGGCGGTTCGGATGTTTCATATTGTGTTGGCGAGACCCCTCGACCCGACTTAGGCGGGAGATGGTTGCCAGCTGTATCCTGCCTCGGCCTGCTTGCACATCTGTGCCATGAGATGCTCTATGGTGGTGAGGAGGAGTCCACATGAGCTCATGGTCCAGCAAGACTACGCTTCTCCTTGTTGTCTCTCAAAGTGTGCGAAGCAGATCTTCTAACCGGGCTGCATCACGGGTCTCCATCTCTCGCAATCATTTGCCTCTCCGCGCCAAGCTTGTCTTTTGAGCACGTGGGGCGCGAAGATTGGATCTCTTCGCCGGATTCTGTCATCGGGTTTTGTTGCTCTCAATCCTCTCAATTGTTCGTCCATTTGTTTAGGGGCTTTTCATCTGCGCTGCTTTTGGTGCATTAATGGGGCTTTGTGTGGCGTCCCCTACTGTTATCACGGTTGCACCGTGATACAAGCGAGGAGATTCATCCCCATATCAGCTCCATATACGATCGGGGGCCCTCCACAATCATCGCACCGTAGCGAGTCGGTGGAAAGAGTGAAGGGTCATTTTACCCGTCTCTCGGGGCCTACCTAGGCTGCGGGCGTAGACATACATGTCAGTATACAACATAATCAATCATATATCCCACCTCGAAGGGTGGTGCATCAACATCTGCATAGACAATGATCAGCATCATACATAGGGATCCTACCCAAGGCTCAGACTCGAAGGGATGACTGACGGCTTGGGTCTCCGAGAGTTGGTGTCTGAAATTCATGGCAATGGATTTGGCTGGCATAAGAACATGGCGTAGGGTTGTCCACTCCATCCGCCCCTCCTGTGCACACTTTGCAGAGTAGGCTGAAAAGTGTTGGGACCTGACTGTAGCCCGCCGGATGCATAGCCAAAGGGCTATTCCTGGGTTGCATCTCCCCGGTTCGATGGGGCGGTGGGGATCACTCCCTCGAGGTCTACATCTTTGACTCAAGGCGACTAGGGGGCCACGCTCTTATTCGGCCGAACCCAGCGGAAAGTGTACACCACTTCGCGGTGTCGAGCCCATGCCTTACCCGCACTTTCGGTGGTAAGGCATTAGATAGTCACAATGATCCCGGTAGGCCTTACACACCCGGAGGGATCGTTCAA
This sequence comes from Isoetes taiwanensis, assembly GCA_021234155.1. Lineage (NCBI taxonomy): Eukaryota > Viridiplantae > Streptophyta > Lycopodiopsida > Isoetales > Isoetaceae > Isoetes > Isoetes taiwanensis. The sequence continues at coordinate 836,546 of JAJEKV010000013.1, forward strand.
GAGTCAGAACACAAACCTCCTTCTTAGCGGTCGGCCCTTCACCCCACAACCCGGTGTGGCTCTTGTACCTGAGGCGAATCTATAGTGTGCTAGAGAGGCTAACCTAGGAGCATCTACTATCAAGCTTTAGGTCTCTACCCCCTTCCCAATACAAGGAGTTCATGAGATACATCATCCATATACATCACGGAAGAACTAAAGAACTATATCTAATCTATATCATAGAGTTAGGTTCTTTAGTTAGAGTGCAGTATCTAGAGATCTAGAGCTTGCTATGGGCAATTTAATAGGCTAAACCCTTTGATTCAATGACTAGAAGATGGTTTAGACTATTTAGTCAAACTAAATACCTGATCCTTGGGTTTGCTCCTCTGACTGAGTTCGACCATCTATTTGAGCTGCTTTCGAATCAAGGGAAACTAGCAGTTGCAATTCTCTCAGGCCAGTGGGGAGTTTGGTTTTAGCTCTTGGGCAGGCCAAAGCGAGCTCTAAAACCCTAGGAGCGAAAAATGGGCAAGTTAGGGTTTCCTCTCCTAAATAGACAAAAGGGTTAGGCTAGGGTTTCCAATTATCCCCTTTAGGCATGTGGGATAGTGGGAATGAACCCACTTGCCTTTAATGGCTGGGTGGCAAAATGTGCCCACATGGAAAGGTGTGCACCTTAATAAATGTGCACATTGGTAAATGTGCACATTAATAATAAATGCACATACCTAGCAAGTTGCCCCCTAGGGGCTACCCACCTGGCTACACGTCAGTACACGTCGATTGGTGTGGGCGTGCAGCGTGGAGGCGATCTGGTATATGTCACGGAACCGTTATCGTGTCTTTGGAGCGTCCACATTCTCCCCACCTTGAAATGATGATGTCGACATCGTGGGTCTCCCCACCTTGGGATCTTCTAACACGCAATCAAGCGATACATACACGATATACTACCATAATACTTAGACATTTATTACGATTACCTTAAGGTAATATTTTTAGAACATTATTACGCTATTATATTATGAAATAACTTATCAAGTCATAACATCATTAAAACAAGTTACTCAATACTTCACTTATCACGACAATTTAGTTTATCAAAATTTTAAATTAACGTTCGGGGTACTCTTCATTCCTTGCAACACATTCCAACAAAATTTGTGTTTGCAAGTCTTGGTCTTCGACCTCCTTGCCCTCCCGGGCTCTATCTATTGGCAATTGAGTCGACACTCACGTTAGTACCATTTTAATTATTAATAAAATTTTGGTTATATGGTGACCACCTCACCTATCTACATGGATGCATGGCTAATCTCCCGTGGGAAGAGGGTGAATCTTCCATTATGGCGCGGAGAAAGCCTATATGCCTATATGCCGCTCATGCCTACACCTCTAGTTGCCTGGGCGTGGAGGATATCCTTCCCGTATATGGGGCGTGAAGGATAGATTCCTCCTATCAAAAGCATATATGGGCTAAAGGTGCCTTTCTATCAATGCATTCCTCAATGACCTCCTTTCTCTCGAGGTCATCTACTTAGATGGAGCAGTAGACTTTCTAATCTACCTTCCACTTTCGTCCAAGCGGAACAGCGGTCATGCCTACATCGACATTACACACCACGCCCTAGAGATCACCGTAGTGGTCTCATCATGATAACTGCGCGTCGCGACCCATACCTAGCATAGGTTGCATGCGTGGATTAATCTTAACTACACATAGAATTAATCTACACAAATCGACATGCCTGAGCCGATTTCTTCGGAGATGACCTTGCCGTCCCATTGCTCCATGAACTGTGGGTACTTCTTTACTAGATCCTTCTTAAGTACCCATGTCGCGTCTTCCACTGGTAAGTGTTTCCACTTGACCAAGTATTGGAGAAACTCTGATCTCCTTGTTTTCTTGAAGGCTTTATCAAGAATCAGTGCGGAACTATTTCATTTTGCTCCTCCATCATTTCCAACAACGTTGGAGTGTCCAAGACTTCGTCTGGATTTGGAGTGTGCTTCTTCAACAAACTCACGTGGAAGACCTTATGAATCTTTAGGTGTGCTAGCAAGTCTAGCTTGTAGGATTGATTACCTACTCTCTTGACTATCCTGAAAGGTCCAGCCCACCTTGGAGCAAGCTTCTTGCGATTACCGATGCGGAGCTTCGCCTGCTTTACCTTGATCTTGAGCCACACATTGTCGCCAACCCGAACTCCCACGGCGTTCGATGCTTGTCGGTGATACTCTTACGTCGACTCCTTCTTTGCTAGAAGATATCCTCGAGCTTCTTCCACCATTTCTTTGCATATCGGCCAACATCTGGCGGGTGAAACTTCTACCTTTGACGGGATTGTGCCAAGTAATGGAGTTAGGCATTGATAGCCGTAATTGATCATAAACGGCGACATTTGGGATGATTCTTGCTTGGTGCTATTGTATGCAAACTCCACCAAGTGAATAAATTCCTCCCACATACCTTGCTTATTCGGACATAGTTTGAACATGTCTTCCAAAATCTGTTGGTCCGCTTTGTTTGGCCATCCGTCGAGGATGATATGCGTGCTCATGAATAACCGTGCGAATGGTCGCCAAAGAGGTCTTGCCAAAAGGCACTCATAAACCGGATCCCGTCGGAGATAATCTCCCTTGGCATGCCATGAAGCCTGAAGATCTCTTTGGTGAAGAGCCCACAGATCCATCCATAGGCGTGTGCGTGGTCACGCAAGGCACAAAATGTGCCATCTTCGACAACTTGTCGACCACTACCATCAAGGCGTCCTTCCCTCTTACTGTCCTTGGAAGCCCTGTAATGAAATCCATGCTGATGACCTCCCACTTAGCGTTTGGCACCGCTAATGGCTCTAACGCCCCTGGAATTCGAAGCTGCTCTGCCTTCGTCTGCTGACATAGCTGACATTCCTTGATGTAGCGAGCTACCTGCTTCTTCATTCCTGGCCAATAGTAGCTGCTGCGCACTTTGAAATATGTTTTCATGAATCCCGCATGGCCAGCTATTGGGCTGTTGTGCGTGTCATGGAGGATCAATTTCCTTACACCTGATGATTCAGGCACGCACAACTTGTTCTTATGGTATAACAGGTTGTCTTCCTTCTTATAATGTTTGAAGGCTTCCCGCTCTTTATCTGTTCTAGCCTCCCTAGAGAGGCTTGCCCATACTTCCCTGAAATCCACATCCGTTGGCAAGGACTCTTCAATCTTCTTACCAAAGTCGCTGGAGAGCGTCGAAATTGCATTGCAATGCACTCTAGTTGTCAGGGGATGCCTTGAAAGCGCATCCGCTACCACATTGAGCTTCCCTGGCTTGTAGACTATATCAAAGTCGTACTCTTCAAGGAACTCCATCCACCTTCTCTGCCTCAGGTTGAGGTGTGGTTGTGTGAATACATACTGGAGGCTCTGATGATCTGTGTCCAACTGGAACTTCCTTCCCAAGAGATAATGCCTCTAAATTCTTAATGCCCGACAACATTAAGCAATTTCGATTGTCGTCGGGTAGCTAAGCGTTCGGCGTCGTTCATCTTCACGGAATCATGCAGCTACCATGCGCTCTTCTTGCATGAACCTTTTGTAGCTATCTTACTTGCATCTGTGGCTACAAGCTTATCTTTCTTTGGGTCTGGCAGGGTTAAGACTGGGGCGGTTGTTAGCGCTTCCTTCAGCAATTCAAATCCCGCTTGGGCTTTCTTGTGCCAATGTTCTGCCCAATCTTTCACCTTCTCCGCCCTTGTCAAAGTCACGTTGCGGGGCGCTATCTTAGCAAAGTTCTTCCACGAACTTCTGTGAGTACCGCTAGTCGGTAGAAAACTCGACCTCATGCACATTCTTGATTGCCGCCTTGAATCAGCGCTTCAATCTTGGCAGGATCCGTCGAAATTCCTTCTGCTGAGATCACATGACCCAGGTATTCCACCCTCTCCATTGCGAAGTGACACTTCAACAACTTGGCGTACAACTGGTGCCTCTTCAACTTCTCCAGCACTCTCCTTAAGTGTTGTACGTGTTCTTCAAGGGATCTGCTATACACCAAAATGTCGTCAAAGAATACTATCACAAAGGTGTCCAAGAACTCCTCGAAGATGTCGTTCATGAGTCTCATGAGCGTTCTTTGGGCATTCGATAAGCCCGAAAGGCATTACCGCGGAACTCATAGTGCCCATACCTGGTCCTGAAAGCCGTCTTATGGATATCCTCCTCCTTTATCCGGATCTGGTGATAACCTGACCTTAAGTCGATTTTGGAGAAGACCTTTGCACCTTGGAGCTGATCCATCAAGTCGTCCGATCTGGGGAGCGCATACTTGTTCTTGATGGTGTGCTTGTTCAACTGTCTATAGTCTATGCACATCCTCAAACTGCCATCCTTCTTCTTGACAAAAAGAATAGGCGCTCCAAACGGGCGAGACGCTAGGTCTAATGAAGCCTAGGTCGAGCAACTCCCTAATTGCTTCTTTAGCTCCGTCCAACTCCTGCGTCGTCATTACGTATGGAGCCTTACTTGTTCGTTTCGGTTGAGTGCTATCTCACACTCGACTCCCCTATAAGGAGGGAGTGCTTGATCTCATCACGGAAAGAGATCATGGAACTCGCGTGATCAAGTTAGCACCGCTTAGGTAACTTCTTGAGCCCCTCATCCTCCTTACCTTCTTCTTCGGCTCGGGCTCTTGGATCTCAAGCTTGAAGATATAAGCTACTGCTCACTTTTTATGCACTTGAGCATCCGTTTAGAAGACATACTGCGCATGATGGGAACAATTTCTTTTGCGGATCTCAATGATCTTGCCGTCGGTTGGGAAGGTCACCTTCCGCTTCCCTGTCGATGATGGCCCTGCTGGTCCAAGATACTCCATTCCTATGATCGGGTCATACTTGCCAATGCCCATTACTTCCGCCCCATCCGGATATTAATCCTGGCAAGTCGATGTGAAATTGATTCTCTTACTGCGTCGCCTTCTTTGCTCCACTTGCTAAGACAACGGGCCTTGGCCCGACTTTAGTGGTTTCAACTTCAACATTTCAACCATTACGGGGGATGCAAAGTTATGGCTACTTCAGAAGTCTGTCGGGGAGGCCTTGGCCTTCCCTCTTGTGGAAATTACTTTATACCGGCTCTGCTTTGCTGCAGTATCTATTGCGGCAAAGATATGACACTCCACGAGATGTAGTCACGGGCTGCCTCGCCCGTTGTCGTCGGTGAGTGTCCCAATCTCCCAATTCCGCTAGCGGTTGCACTCATGACATAGGGGCGGTTCGACGTCCACTTGGGTGGAAGCACCTAAAGCAAAGCTGTTTTTCTATGCACTCCTGCCTCTTTTCCTTGGGCATCGCTTTTGCAAAAAGGATCGCCTTTGCCTTGGAGTAGTTTGACCCTTCTGCTTGTCCTTGAAGGACACGGTTCTTCTCCTTTGCTTCCCTTGGTTTGCCACCATATGGGGCTCATTTGGACACTGGACTCGGCGCCCTAGGGCTATAACTCCCTCGTTGCCTTGCCTTTATCACAGTATCTTTCACGCCTCTTGGCTATTCGAGGTCTGTCCCTTGCAAGCTTATTGCCTTGGACTCTGCTTACGATCTTGTCTTAGGGTTTATTGCTCTTACAAACTTGCGGTTCCTCATTCACCCTTCAATATAGCTCTCCTTGCATGCTTTTCACCCAACTTTGGCACTGACCTTAGCCTCATGAATTCCCTCGTATATTTCGGGTGATTTGTTGCCTTACTGCAATCTGTAGAGCTTCTTTGCACATCATGCTAGACTTATGCTCTCTTGGGGCGTAGTGGGCTTGAAGGCTTTAGCAAACTTTCTGAACCTGCAAGCATCTCTGCTCAAGCCATGGGCCTTTGCATACCCCTTCCACCAAATCGTCTTTGCTCCTTTCGGGTTGGATGTTGCCACCACGCCTTTATCCTTGTCCTTCATACCATAAGCGTTGCCATATTCACTCATCTCATCGGTCAAGCCCTCTGCCTCCATGCGACTGCTGTTCGCTTTGAGAATTGCTTTCGAGCTTCACGGCCTTCAAACATTTCCCAATGCAGAGTCTACCTTCTTCTGGTAGTCCGAGGCTCTTGTGTCTCTTTGTCGTCCATCTGTGGTGTCCCTCTGCCTTCCATCTGCAGTGACCCTCTGCCTTGCATCTCTACGGTCTTGGGCCTGCTCTTCCTCTTCTTCGGAGTCGGAGTCTGAGTCCGAGCTTGAGTCAGAGGATTCCGAGCTGGAGGACCCCCTTCTCTTGCTCCTCTTCTTGTCCCTTCTGTTTCCGAGTTGATGCTTGAGGCAGGCGGTGGCGTTGCCCACTGACCCACTCCCCTTGTGCGGCCAGCCAAAGCCTTTATCTGCTCAAGGTCCGTCCTCATCGTGATATTTCCTCTTCTGGGGTAATGGATCCAAATTCCTCAAACGGGTTCCTTGCGGGTGGCACAGGCGGACTGTTCTTCCATATGGTCTCGGCGTTGTCGTTCCCCGAGCCTAGGCCTCTAGCTGCATACACAAGTAATTCATGGCTATATGGTTAGTTTTACTTGTTCTCTTGCATTATTTATGTTTGTTGGTATAGTTGGGGGGACAAAATACATCAACAAAACTTTTAAAGTGCAAAAGAAATTATATTTATATTATGTAATATTTTAGTACAAAATCTCCGGGATCAAGAGTCTACTAGTCTTGAAATCGCCGGTAAGATGGGTTATCCTCAAGGAACTTCTTAACTTGGGCGTTCCTATCGAGCTTCCCAAGTTCCTAAGGATATTGGTCGACGCCCCCTCAAGCCAAGGCCGCCACCATTCTTCCCTCTGCGCTCGGAGGTGTAGGCCGCGGTCCACGCCAATCTTCCCCTCGCCGGTGGCACCCACGGCTAAGTCGAAGAGGTCGAGTGCCATTGCGCTCTTCACTAGGACAGCATAGTCGACATTTGCCACTATTCGGCATGCCCGGCCAGTTTTTCGAGTGCAATAAGCATGAACACTTCTTCTTCACCTCGTGGGTTGAATTTGCGGTGTATCCGCTATTCTTCCATCCAAAGCCGGGCGGGTAAGTACCTCGCCGACCATTAGTTGTGTGTCGCAGATGATTCCCCACTTGCTTGGCCTCCAGCTCTATGCAGCCGGTGTACTTTCGTCGACCTCTATCATGAGTTCTCAGATGCGCGAATTGTCGAGTGCGACTGATGTCGATTCTGCTCCTCTTGCCGGAGGTGGTGTCGAGGGTTCGGCATCCAAGATCTTTGGTGGTCTTGCCTCTCTGATCCCCATCCGTTCCTGGATGGCGAGGAACTCTTCTTCCGATGGCAGGTCTCCGGCCTCCATAACCTGTCTTATGCTGCTGTAGGCCTGGATGTCGGAAGTTGACTCCCCTGTGTAGGTGTCGGCTTCGACCCAGGCGGGAAGTGCGAGGGCTCAGGGCGATGAAGTAGATCAAATCTGTTCTTTGCCGTAGTTGGTGCAGCAACTCATCAAGCCCGAGCTCCCTCTCCCGCATTAGGGAGGTTGGATGTTAATGGAGTAGATACTCCCTCTCGGTTGATGATGATGGGGGCTAGGCTTGTGATGCCTAGCCCAAGTGGGGGAGGCGACCGAGGGTCTCCGGCTCCGCTCTATGTTGGCCGGCTCCTCCTCCCTGCCGCCGTTCTTACCGTCGACTCTTCGTCGTCCAGGCTCCTCTTCTTCTTCTCTTCCTTCTTGCTCCCGGGCTGGAATGCGCAAAAAGCATCCGCTCTTCGCTTGGGCTGCTATGGGGTCCACCTCCATGGGAGGGATAGAGGTTGCCCCCATTGGGTTTTGACGCGGTGGGATAGGAAAATAGCTAGAGGCGGCGGTGTAGGAGAAATACTTGGTCTGTCAACCGTCGGGACCATGTAGTCTGGCAACCTACAGGCCTTGTTGGTCAAGTACTTGGCGATGTTCTAACATCGCCCAGGGCTGCTGAAGGGATGGGCGGGGAACAAAATAGCCTATGCAAGGGGAGAGCTGGGCGAGGGAGGGTCCTACCCTAACGGAACTCTGCTAAAACTTGTCTATATCTTTGGGGTTGCATTGAGTGGCTTGGACATCTATTTCTTTCCCAAAAGACTTCGGAAGATGTCGTTGACATCAACCGGCAAAGACATGGGCCTTTATTTGTACCATCGCATTTGAAGTCGGCAGATGGCCATTGATCTAGCGAAGAAGAGACTATCAAACAGATGCAGAAGCGCCTCAGGGAGCTGGAAGATCGCCTAAGCAGTCGAGAGCAAATTTGTAGGGTGCTAAATGAGGAATGGGGGACCTATTTATAGAAAAGAGGAAAACCCTAATTTTTGGATGACCTAGAATTTACTGGTATTGGGCGATTCTGATCTATTAAGAGGTGGAATTGAGAGTTTGAAGACTACTTTTAGGGTTTGAGCATGCTAAGAACAACTAATGAACCTATTGCAACAAACTGGAGATCATTTGGATATGGCATGGTGAAGAAAATGCTGAGAGGTCTCACACGTTGCGCCCAGACCGATAATGAAAAGTTCATTTTCTGTCCTGGCGCGACGTGTGAGATATGGTGGGTCCTACCGCTAAATTTTATACTTTTTAAACATGTAACACGCCAATTCTACTAATTCTTAGCTTAACATTAGAATTATCAAGTTATTTTTCTGTAATTTATGACTTTTTAGTGTGTTTCAAGCTGAATGTCTCACACGTTGCGCCCAGCCCGAAAATGAGATTCTCATTATCTGTCATGGCACGACGTGTGAGACCATCCTACTTTTTGAAGGTTGGCTCACCAATTTTTAGTCTTTTTACGTTTCCATTCATTTTAACTGTTACTAGCTTAGCATATACTACAAAAATGAGAAAAAAAAAATTCCCATTTTTCGAGGTTTGAGAATCCTATCAAGTTAGTACTACTGGGAGCATGGTCAGTGCTTTGCTCTTGGTCGCCAAGAACATTGCTCTGATACCACTGTGACGTCCCCTACTCGTATACGGTGCACCCACCGTATACAAACAGGAGTTCATCCCCCATATCAGCTCCATACTGATACAGGGCCCTCCACAATCACTGCACCCGTAACGAGTCCCAGTGGGAAGAGTGAAGGGGTCATTTTACCCCGTCTCCCTCAGGGCCTACCTAGCTGCGGAAGCATAGACATACATGTCAGTATACAACATAATCATATATCCACCTCGAAGGGTGGTGCATCAACATCTACATAGACAATGATCAGCATCATACATAGGGATCCCCAAGGCTCAGACTCGAAGGGATGACTGACGGCTTGGGTCTCCAGAGTTCAGTGCAGACAGAATTCATGGCAATGGATTTGGCTGGCATAAGAACATGGCGTAGGGTTGTCCACTCCATCTGCCCCTCCTGTGCACACTTTGCAGAGTAGGCTGAAAAATGTTGGAACCTGACTGTAGCCCGCCGGATGCATAGCCAAAAGGGCTATTCCTGGGTTGCATCTCCCCAGTTCCGATGGGGCAGGTAGGGATCACTCCCTCCAGAGGTCTACATGCTGACTCAAGGCGACTAGAGGGCCACCGCTCTTATTCGACTGAACCCACTGGAAAGTGTACACCACTTCACGGGTGTCGAGCCCATGCCTTACCCGCACTCAGTGGTAAGGCATTAGACCTAGTCACAATGATCCCCGGTAGGCCTTACACACCAGAGGGATCGTTCAAGAGTCAGAACACAAACCTCCTTCTTAGCCAGTCTGGCCCCTTCACCCACAACCAGGTGTGGCTCTTGTACACAGGCCGAATCTATAGTGTGCTAGAGAGGCTAACCTAGGAGCATCTACTATCAAGCTTTAGGTCTCTACCCCCCTTCCCAATACAAGGAGTTCATAGAGATACATCATCCATATACATCACAGAAGAACTAAAGAACTATATCTAATCTATATCATAGAGTTAGGTTCTTTAGTTAGAGTCTGGTATCTAGAGATCTAGAGGGCTGCTATGGGCAATTTAATAGGCTAAACCTACTGATTCAATGACTAGAAGATGGTTTAGACTATTTAATTGACTAAATACCTGATCCTTGGGTTGCTCCTCCTGACCTGAGTTCGACCATCCTGCTGAACTGCTCGAATCAAGGGAAACTAACGGTGCAATTCTCTCAGACAGAGTCTGGGAGGCGGTTTTGGCTCTTGGAGCAGCCAAAACAGAGCTCTAAAACCCTAGGAACGAAAAATGGGCAAGTTAGGGTTTCCTCTCCTAAATAGACAAGGGTTAGGCTAGGGTTTCCAATTATCCTCTTTAGGCATGTGGGATAATTGGGAATGGGCCCACTTGCCTTTAATGGCTAGGTGGCAAAATGTGCCCACATGGAAAGGTGTGCACCTTAATAAATGTGCACATTGGTAAATGTGCACATTAATAATAAATGCACATACCTAGCAAGTTGCCCCCTAGGGGCTACCCACCTGGCTACACGTCGGCGTACATGTCAGTCGGAGTGGCGTGTACGCGTGACGAGGCAGTACAGTATACGTCCTGGAACCGTATACTGTGCTGGAACGTCACAGCCTGAGCAGCCTTCATCCGTCTCCGGGTCGATCTCATAAATTGGGCCTTCGCCTGGGCCTCCTTCCTCATGGAAGAGGTTTCTCCCTTGTCCTTGTTATCCGGTCGGGGTCGTTTTCGCGGCGGTCCCTCCCCCTGGTTCTCCTAGGCGGGCTGGGGCTGGGGCTGGGGGATGTCTCCCTCCAAGTGGGGTTCTGGGCAAGGGGCTACATAAGTGGCCATGGGGTATGAAAGGGGATTAAAGAGCTAAAGAGCTATTAAGAATCAAGAAATGGCTAGAAATCATAAACGATGCTCGCCCTCAGTGGTTGGCACAGGGGGGTTTGGGGGGGTTCAACCTTGTAGGGGGGAGGTTCGATTCTGGCTACTGTCAGAATTCTGTTGGGGTGGGCTTGGCTCGAAGAAGCTTTTGGAATGGGCTTGAACATAAGAAAGGAGCAAAAGGTGACTCACCTCGCGTATTTTGAGTGTGCTAGTGGCTAGAGGAGAAGGAGAAGAAGAAGAAGAAGAAGAAGAAGAAGAAGAAGAAGAAGAGATTTTAACGTCACGCCACAAGGCAGCGTCCTATCGGACATGTGACACTTTACAACACACCCAGATGGGTCCTGCCCCCCACCACTTTACATTGCTGAAGTGGGTCCTTCCCCCACCAACTTTACATTGCATGGCCACTTTCACAACGACGCGTTGAACCCGTGACCTTGGGTATGGCAGTTTAACGTCTTACCACAGGACCCTTTTTTTTTTAAATCTTGGCATTGAATACTTGATCAATGGATGTAGAATATTGACAAGAAAGTGGTAGGGTGGTAGGTAGCTAGAAAATGTGGTGCAAGGCTAGAAAGTGGTAGGTAGCTAGAAAATGTGGTGCAAGGCTAGAAGTTGACACACTCACCTCGCATATTTTGAGTGTGCTAGTGGCTAGAGGAGAAAGTGGTAGGGTGGTTGAAAATGTGGTACAAGGCTAGAAAGTGGTAGGTAGGTAGCTACGCGTATTTTGAGTGTGCTAGTGGCTAGAGAGAGAAAGCAGTAGGGTGGTAGGTAGCTAGAAAATGTAGTGCAAGGATAGAAAGTGGTAGGTAGCTAGAAAATGTGGTGTAAGGCTAGAAGTTGACACACCAAGACTAGAAGTTGAGTAGGTAGCTAGAAAATGTGGTGCAAGGCTAGAAGTTGACACACCAAGGCTAGAAGTTGACACACCTTATTGGCGCGCCATGAGTCGTCTTGAAAGTGGTAGGTAGCTAGAAAGTGTGGTCCAAGGCTAGAAGTTGACACACCTTATTGGCGAGTGGCTAGCTAAAAGTTGACACACCTTATTGGCGCAAGAAAGTGGTAGGTAGCTAGAAAATGTGGTGCAAGGCTAGAAGTTGACACACCTTATTGGCGCGCCATGAGTCGTCTTGGCTAGAGATAGAGAGTGAAAGTGGTAGGTAGCTAGAAAGTGTGGTGCACCTTATTGGTGCGCCAGGAGTCGTCTTGGCTAGAGAGAGAAAGTGGTAGGTAGCTAGAAAGTGTGGTGCAAGGCTAGAGAGACCATAAGGTAGCCAGGAATTTGGAAATGGAGGAAGTTGGCAGGGCTAGAGAGACCAGAACCTAGCTAGGTAGTTGTTGAAGTAGTATTGTTCTCTTCTGAAGAAGCCCACAATAGTTAATGTTGATTCAGAGTTTTTGCTGGAATGCAATGCCTGTTTCTCAAAATTTGACAATATTTAATGTTGATTTATATTTCTTTAGTTCTTATCATCATGGTATTCTTTATGTTTTAGAAAGCAAATGCTTTCTTTCTGATCCGAATGCATCTGTGATTGTAGGTGGAATCTAACAGCTAGCACAACACGGCCAAATCTGCAAGAATCATTCTATTATGGTCTGATCAATGATGTCCAGGACATCAAATTATACAATTTAGCATCAGTGATGAACAACCATTATTTTTGCAATAGATATACTGTTGATGCCAGTTCAACTGCAACTGCCAGATGCTGCCCCACTTTATTACACTTGAGTTCCATTCGTGCTCATCGGTAGTCTATTTCATTGGGTTAACTGTTTGCAAATTTCATTATTATGATGTTGTTTTAAGGGCATTGAGACTGGCTGAGGCTTACTGATTTGTAACAGGAGCAAATTCAGCTTGAATGCTACATCCAAATATGAACATCTATTCTCAACATTAGGTCAGCCTACGAATAGCCTACAAATATACAATGAATGATTATATCTTTGTAAAGTGCAAATCACGAAAGTTGGATGAATACTTATATTGCTTTGTAGCTTTGTGCATTATGGGGTGATGCATTGGTCTAGGTTCATGATAAATGTCCGTTTCTATGGAAAGTAGACTGAAAGTAGGTTGTGAGCTCTTACAACTATGTTTGTGGATGCTTGCACTTAGAGAGTAAAAGATATAGATTAGATAAGAAGAGGAGTATAAAAATCTCTTTAACTACATCAGAATTCTCCATGATGGATCATATTAACTATTTTTTTTGCATCCACATTTCCTCAGTTGTCTTTATTTTTATCAAGGTTTCATCTAAGAGTAGGCTTTATTTTCATTACGAGCTTCGTTCCCATTACCAGGTAAGCGATTATCAAAAGTATCTTTTGTAGGAATTTTAGTGCTTATTTCTATTTAGTGTGCGCAACCTACAATGGGAAGTGCCTGCAAAAGTAAGGAAGGGTGAGACTTAACCATTACTGGCTCTTGAAGCCATGTTCGGATGCATGTTTTTGGTCCAACCGTTTTGTTTGAAAATTCTTTGGGGATTTTAAGAAAAATTTATTGATATTCCCAAGTGTTCAAGAGTATTATTCACATGCGTATTATATTGCCCATATTTATTTATGACAAAGAAAATCTCACATTGGATATGGCTTCTTGGGTCCTGCATAGTAATTTGTCACAAAAGCTCTGTGGGCAAGCTTTTTGTTTTTCCGACCCCAAGGATGTTTGCTAGAGGATCACTCTAATATTGAGCCTTCATGAGCAAAAGCTTTAGCTCTAGCAACATTTAGAAATGAGTATGTAAATATTTTTCAAGGAAGTGATAGCATTGGTAGAGAAAGATCATGAAAAAGCATGCTTGGAGTCAAGATCTCTTTCACCTTTCTATTTTAATTTGCAGCTTATTGATGTCTATATGTCATTGCTCGCAACAGTATCAAGCAACATTTTACAAAGGTACAAATTTGTGATTTTATCTTGCTTCAGCTTGATTCTATAAAGTACTCCTTAGTTCATAGATAAAATCATGTGCAAAATGATGAAACGGTTTGTGATTATGTATATAACTGTGCAGTATGTCAGCATCCTTATTGCTACTAAGGTTTTTCCCCCGAAAACCCTTCGGGGCGGGGGTTTTTTAATCCTGGTAGTAATACGCCTGCTGCTCTCTCTTTGTACTTGGGTCCCATAGGCCAGTTGGTCTCCGTGGACGATAAAATCATATTCTATTCTATTCTATTACTTTGATTTTGATATACCTTATCATTTCGAGATGTCTTATCATTTTGAGTGTGCTAGTGGCTAGAGAGAGAAAGTGGTAGGTAGCTACAAGGAGCAAAAGGCGACTTGCCTCGCGTATTTTGAGTGTGCTAGTGGCTAGAGAGAGAAAGTGGTAGATAGCTAGAAAGTGTGATGCAAGGCTGTGAAAGTGTGGTGCAAGGCTAGAAGTTGACACACCTTATTGGCGAGTGGCTAGAGAGAGAAAGTGGTAGGTAGCTACAAAATGTGGTGCAAGGCTAACACCTTATTGGCGCGAGAAAGTGTTAAGTAGCTAGAAAATCTGGTGCAAGGCTAGAAGTTGACACACCTTATCGGCGCGAGAAAATCTAGTGCAAGGTTAGAAGTAGCTAGAAAATCTGGTGCAAGGCTAAAAGTAGCTAGAAAATCTGGTGCAAGGCTAGAAGATCTGGTGCAAGTCTAGAAGTTGACACACCTTATCGGCGCGAGAAAATTTGGTGCAAGGCTAGAAGTAGCTAGAAAATCTGGTGCAAGGCTAGAAGTTGACACACCTTATCGGCGTGCCATGAGTCATCTTGGCTAGAGAGTGTTGCCTCGCGTATTTTGAGTGTGCTAGTGGCTAGAGAGAGAAAGTGGTAGGTAGCTAGAAAGTGTGGTGCAAGGAGCAAAAGGTGACTTGCTTCGTGTATTTTGAGTGTGCTGATGGCTAGAGGAAGAAAGTGGTAGGTAGCTACAAGGAGCAAAAGGCGACTCGCCTCGTGTACTTTGAGTGTGCTAGTGGCTAGAGAGAGAAAGTGGTAGGTAGCTAGAAAATGTGGTGCAAGGCTAGAAGTAGCTAGAAAGTGTGAAAGTGTGGTGCAAGGCTAGAAGGTGACATTAACTCTTATTGGCGAAAGTGGCTAGGAGAGAGAAAGTGGCAGGTAGCTGCCAAAATGTGGTGCAAGGCAAACACCCTATTGGTGCAGAAAGTGTGGTGGTAGCTAGAAAATCTGCAAGTGTGGTACAGTTGACACACTCCATCGACGCTACCATGAGTCGTCTTGGCTAGAGAGTGAAAGTGGTAGGTAGCTAGAAAATGTGGTGCAAGGCTAGAAGTAGCTAGAAAGTGTGAACGTGTGGTGCAAGGCTAGAAGGTGACACACCTTATTGGCGAGTGGCTAGAGAGAGAAAGTGGTAGGTAGCTACAAAATGTGGTGCAAGGCTAACACCTTATTGGTGCGAGAAAGTGGTAGGTAGCTAGAAAATCTGGTGCAAGGCTAGAAGTTGACACACCTTATCGACGCGCCATGAGTCGTCTTGGCTAGAGAGTGAAAGTGCTAGGTAGCTAGAAAATGTGGTGCACCTTATTACGCCAAGCCATGAGTCGCCCCCGCTAGAGAGAGAAAGTGGTAGGTAGCTAGAAAGTGTGGTGCAAGGCTAGAGTGAGAAAGTGGTAGGTAGCTAGAAAATGTGGTGCAAGGCTAGAGAGATCATAGGGTAGCCAGGAAGTTGGAAATGGAGGAAGTTGGTAGGGCTAGAGAGACCAGAAGGTAGCTAGGTAGTTGGAAATGGAGCGGGGCTAGAGAGAGAAAGTGGAAAGGAGGTCAGAGAGAAAAAGGAGAAGGAGCCAGAGAGAGAAGAAGGGTGGGGCTTGATGCCCATGAGTCATCTTGGTTAGAGAGAGAGTGGTAGAGGAAAGTGTGGTGCAAGGTAGAGGAGAAAGTGGTAGGCGCCAGAAGTGAAAGTGCAAGGTCAGGAGACCATAAGGTAGCCATGAAGTTGGAAATGGAGGAAGTTGGTAAGGCTAGAGGGACCAAAAGGTAGCTAGGTAGTTGGAAATGGAGTGGGGCTAGAGAAAGTGGAGAAGGAGCTACAGAGAGAAGGAGGGTGCAGGCACTAGAGAGAGAAAGTGGAGAAGGAGCTAGAGAGAGAAGGAGGGTCCAGGCGCCAGAGAGAGAAAGTGGAGAAGGCGTTAGAGTAGAGAGCATTGGTGTCAGGAATTATCCGTAATGCATTGTAATGTGTTATGTATGCTGGTCTCTAGCATGCAGACCCAGAACAACCACCACCTACTGTGAGCCTGCCTGCTTTTGCCAATCCTACTTATCTCCAAATTTTCCAATTTGTTTTGATTTAAATTCGGCATCTAGCCGTGGTTTGAGCTTATAATTGGTTTCCTATCCATGTTGTCCATTTATGCCACTTTTACACACTTGAAAATAGTTTTGTGCAATGAATTGAATGATGTTGGTTTTGGGCTAGTTATGAAGCTAATTTGAGTTATTGAATGAGATGGCTACTGGGCATGAAATGAAGGAGCGGATGGAGCCAACATGCTATTGCTTGATTGGTGCAATAATGTAAGCTAGATGCAACAATTCTTGGGATGCTTATGCTAGTTTCCCCTTTTCAATGGCATGGAGAGAGAGCGGAGAGAGCGAGAAGAGAAAAGAGAGAGAGGAAAGAGAAAAGAAAGTTTTGTTGCGCAAGTTCAAATCTTGGGGACTTCCAACCACTAGGTATTTTACATTATTTAATTAGGTTTTGAGGTATTTTAGAATTTTTCCTAATTGAATTTTAGGGGTGCCATTGAAGTTGAATGTCATGCCCTCCAGATCTGCCCAGCGTTTGCCCATATCCGAGCGCGGTATGTTCAGTTACTAGTGACTGGCCAGCCGTTGCATGAGTTATTGAATATGGCGTCCCTGGGCTTGTTGGGGTCATACATCCAGGAGGTTATGGATGCACGGACTCAGTTGTGTCCTCAGGGACAGTATTGAATTGTCGTATACAATTGTATAGTGTACCAACATACTTATTACTGCTAAGTTTTTTCCCCCGAAAACCCTTTGAGACGGCGGTTTTTTAATCCTGACAGCAATACGCTTGCTACTCTCTTTTTGTTTGGGTCCCATAGGCCAATTGGTCTCCGTGGACGATAAAAAATCTATTCTATTCTATTCTATTCTATTCTATTCTATTCTATTCTATTCTATTCTATTCTATTCTATTCTATTATTTACTTGCATAGATTCTAGAATCTCTAAACAAATGCGAAAGACTCCAGATTAATTGTTATATGATGATTATATCATCAAAGTATACATTTGTGTTGGAGGAGCTGCAACATTTTTAAAGAGACTCCCCATTTTGAGAATACAACTTCTTCTTAGGTACTGTATTAAAAGCCTTCGGAAAATCTACAGAGCAACAATATAGGTCTTGCCATTTATTTCTACTATCCTCTAACAAGGTCTATGATGTGAAATAGATCGATGATCGAGTGTCTAGACCTGAACAATACCTATGTAAGGGATGTATCTTCGTGTCCTTTGCCATGCTATCAATTGCTGCTCAAAATTTTAGCCAATAGTTTTGCCAATAATGAGCTTACCATGATTGTGCGATAGTTGGCAAGACAGGAAGGATCACTTGCCTTATGTGTTGGAACCATTCAGTTGGCGGCCCGCTGCGAAAAAAACCTTTGACTAGCCGAAATGGAGATAATTTGTGGCCCTGCCCACTTTAACAGTTCCGCCTGCAAGGGGGTGCAACATTTGTAGTATGTAAATAACATCAATGAATACTCTAAGGGGTTTTCTTATAGCATTTGCGTATGTATACGTTATCCAAAAAAATACTAAGTATAAGCGTAGCGTGAATTCAAATTAGATGTCCCCTTGAACTTTAACTTTCAAATTTCAAAGTTAACTTTTAGCGTTCAATTTATTCATCTAATCGTTGAAATCTAACAAGCAAAAGTACTATAGCAAATAATTTGACCAGAATACATTTGCAATCAAAATACTTAAATCTGGCTTCAAATCATGTTCAGTCTCATTGTATATATTTTACAATCAATATAGTCTATTTTACTTACGAGGTTCGTCGGTTGTGCAATCGGTTTCGCAGTAGAATTCAATTGGTTAAGTCATGATTTCTTCAAATAGATTTTCATTCCAAAAATGCTCGATGACTCATTCCCACAAGTTTGGAATCTCCAGCCCTTGAATATATTCTAAGGTTCACAATATTGAACCATTGAGCATTTCCATCAATGCTAAATTCAAACCATTATATATACACCACTCAAGTTTGAAACTTAACCTGTGCAATGCATATCTAGACCTTTGCCAGATCTCCAATAAAATAGATATTTAGTTCAATGCATTTTGTTCTTTCATGGTCCATCGGATTTTTCACTATTGCTATACAACTTTGATTGTCTGCATAAATTACTGTAGGCTCATTTTGAATGCACCCTAGCTCAGATAACAATCTTCTCAACCATGTTAGTTCTTTGGCAACTAAAGAAGAAGCTGCATATTCAGTCTCACCTGAAGACATAACAATTGCACTTTGTTTTTGCTTCTCAGGTTATTCCAACTAGAAAAATTACATATCCAGGGGTGAATTTACTTGAACTTAAGTCCCTCCCAGTCTGTATTACTCACTGTATGTTGAACTTTCTGAGTTATAAAGGTAATTCCATGATCTTTTGTTCCTTGCAAGTATCTTAGTATTCTTTTTCCTGTCAGTACAGTGATTCTTGCTCGGTGTTATGATTTCTTTTGCTCAAAATGCTTATCACATAGGTTATGTTTGGTTCAGTATGTTGGCCAAGTACAATAAACAACCTATTAAGGCTCTATATGGGATGTTCTCCATTTCTACCTTTTCCTCCTCAATCAAAGTAGTTTCAGCAGTAAGTTTATGACCTGGAAACAATAGGATTTCTTCCAGAATTGGCATTTGACAAGTTAAATCTTTTGAGCATATTTTCAATATGATTCCTTTGCTTCATTTTGCTTGCAATTGTTCATAATATCAATGCCATTAGTTGCCATAATGCAATCATCAACATAAAGTGCAATAATGCAGAACTTTCTCCAACTTTATACATATAACAGTTCCCATCATTATTTAATTTCTCAAAACCTTGTTCCTTTAAAAAATTATCTAATTATTGTCACAAAATGCCCTAGCTATAGCTAGAACATGACTCCGTTGTGAGGTATTCTACAAAATCGGCAATGACATTGTAAAATTTATTGAAGAACTCAAAAATGTCACTTTCATCTCTTAACTTCATCCTCCTTAATTGATTTTCAAGCAAATATATTTGTGAAAGTTTTCTCTTCATAGTGTTTAAGCATGAACACCCACATTCCTCGTGGAGATAAATTCTTCAGCTTCAATCTAATGGTTGTTCTAACCTTTGAAGTAATTATGCCTTGAGCCTCCTTCATTTTTGCATCTTTTGATCTCCCTGCCACTATCTTCTAGACCAGATTGTGCATAATCCCCTACTGAAGGATCAACCAGATCCCATAAGTCTTCCACTTTCCAGATTTGGTTTACAACATGTTTTCAAACTTGAAAGCTTGGTCCCCCTTTGTATACATCAACACTGCTGAGCAAACTCGCTCCAAACCTGCTAGACATGTTAATTGGACAAGCAAGCAACGACTTGTTTGAATACCAAAGGACGAATTGAAATTAGATGTCATATGAACTTTAACTTTCAAATTTCAATCTTCACTTCTAACATTCAATTTATTTTTATGACCATTGAAATTTAACCAGCAAAAGTACAAGTAATAAATGTATTGACTGGAAAACTGTAGATTATTTGACCAGAATACATTTGCGACCCAAATTCTTGAATCCTACTTTAGATCCTGTTCATTCTCTTCGTATCTTCTTTATTAAAAAGAGAGGGTGTTAGTTTTGTGCAGGAACACCGCATGTTACGCCGCATGTGGCGTTCCCTCTCCCCCTTTGGGGGAGTTTTTTCTTTGGGCAAGAGTATTTTGTTTTTTCAAGCTACATTCTCTTCTTTGTATTTTCCTTCCGGTAATGAGTTACGGTCAGGTTCGAACAAGAATGACGCAAGCGGATTCTCGATCTTATTTTTAGCTTTTACAAAGTCTTACTACATTTGAGCTCCAGCGGCCAGCATTGGAGGTGGTTTAAGCCCTTTTATTATTTTTTCATGCTACATCAAATATTCTAGAAAACCCGACTGATTGATTTCGTTTTTAACCCAGGAAGCACATAGTGGTTGAATATCAACATGGGACCTGCATTAACTCTGAACCCTATGTGGCCATAAGATAATTTTGGTTGAAACAGAAGGATCATGCACCGCACAAAGCCTATATGATTCTTTGGATGTTCATGTTGGAAGCCGTGGTTTGAGCTTGTAATTGGTTTCCTATCCGTGTTGTCCATTTATGCTACTTTTACACACTTGAAAATAGTTTTGTGCAATGAATTGAATGATGTTGGCGTTGGTCTAGTTATGAAGCTAATTTGAGTTATTGAATGAGATGGTTACTGGGCATGAAATGAAGGAGCGGATGAAGCCAACATGCTATTGCTTGATTGGTGCAATAATGTAAGCTAGGTGCAACAATTCTTGGGATGCTTATGCTAGTTTCCCCTTTTCAATGGCATGGTTTTGTTGCCCTAGTTCAAATCTTGGGGACTTCTAACCACTAGGTATTTTACATTATTTAATTAGGTTTTGAGGTATTTTAGAACTCTCCCTAATTGAATTTTAGGGTTTTATATCAAATGGCCCTCAGTCTTTTAGCTATAAACATGTGCCCATACTTGATTGTATATACAAGAAATTTATCATGGCACCCTACATTTCCCTTTACCAACTCCTTGTGTGTAAGGAAGCGAATTACATAGGAAATATGTACAACATCTATAACGATATCAAATATGAGATGAATGGGGAACCCATAGAACGATGCTGGTGTTTTGTGCATTTCCCATAAACCAACTAGTCTGTCGTGAACGTTAGAAATGTACCCATCTCCTCCTCTTCTTCTTCTTCTACATCACATTTAGAGCAGACTTCGCATCCAATCTGTGAAAATTAAGCTCTTCATTATGTTTGCCACACAACCAAGGCACCATGCATCTCTACTATGTGCCCCCCTTAAACTTGCTTTCCCAATACTTTGATGGCTTTTTGTTGATGGTTTAAGAAAATCAATAGTATACTTCTTTTGAAAACAAAAGTGTTAAGATTCGAGATAGTAAACCAATACAAAGTTTCTCAAGGAAAATAGCATTTGAAGATAGAGAGCAGTCAAATTATTGTCTGTGTCAATCATCCAAATTCTACAACCTTTGGCAATACCTTAAGGGACAAAATGGAATTAAATGCCGATAAAGTGAAACTTTAAACATTTAAGATGGTAACTTTAAACGTTTGAGTACCACCTCAAAGAAGATATTGTATGATCGATGGTAGTTGCTAGGCCGATTGCGAGGGAGGCAAGCAAATTTCCAAAAGCTTTTGTTGTGAATTGAGTTCACAATGGTATAATTTTGTTCCAAAGTGAGCACCCAAAAGAGAGGATGGCATAGAGCAAAGTTCCCCTGATATAAATAACCCTAAGGAGATTGCAAAATTAAGCTCTGCTTAAAATTTATTGTTGGGGTGTAAATATTCACACTCGAATCATAGAAACAAGAGGGGTTATTGCCCTAAATTGGGGATAATGTCCTTACAAAAAGGAAAATGTCGGTTTTTCATAGCAATGCGTCAAAATAGGGTAAAGTTTTTGTCCAGAATTTTATTTCACGCCTTCAGCAATCGCATCTTTCTGCCAAAACTCGAGATGGTTTACCCTTTGGCGCTTCCTTCTATCATCTTCTAATTTACAGTTCTGCTAGAGAAAAAAGAATACAGAATCATGCTCCAGATTAAATTGACTAAAATACCATGTTCATTCTTACCCATTTCCTTTTTCTTTTCGTGGCAACCTTAAGCTGTTCCTGAGTCACCTGCACGCCCAAAAATTATAGTTGTAAATACCTATGAAGAATCACAGAAAAAAATAGTCCTAAGATTGTTATACTAATAGTCCTAAGATTGTATCATATTCCCAAGGGGAAGAAATGAGTATCTAAATTCTCTTAAAGGTAATAAAATAATAGGTTTAAAGTTGTGCAAATACTTGGA
This sequence comes from Isoetes taiwanensis, assembly GCA_021234155.1. Taxonomy (NCBI): domain Eukaryota; kingdom Viridiplantae; phylum Streptophyta; class Lycopodiopsida; order Isoetales; family Isoetaceae; genus Isoetes; species Isoetes taiwanensis. Next base: position 858,482 of record JAJEKV010000013.1, read on the forward strand.
GCCTCGCCGTTGAAGATGCAATTTCTTTTCTGGCTTGCACACTCAAAATTCTCATGTTCTCCAAAATGCTATGCATTAATCTATTGCCATTTCCCATACTCAAGGTTTGCAAACAGAACATAGTCATTGTTAAAAGTAGAAGCATACCTGTGCTATACTTCTGTGCTGTTCTGCCTCCAGAATTTCCTTGACCTTTAGCAACGTTTGCTGCAAACACAATAAGATGTCATACATAATTAGAGAGTGGACATAAAACAAAATGTTACATTTAACACTTAGCACTAACACTTGCCTCTCTGATTTCACAGCAAGCTATCTCATGGACAGCCTCTAACCTCGAAATTGTTAATGTCTTATCTTGCTCATGAGAGTCTTGAAGTCGTCTAACCTGTGGCAAGAATTAACTTCGCTTGAATTGAAATATACATCAGATTAATTTTTATTTTACCTGATTTGCGTGCAAGATTTTGCAGATTTTGTGCAGATAGCGCCAATCGTTCTTCATAGTACTTCCGTGTCTCAGATTCCGCCTGGAATCTTAGAGGTAAGCATGATGCCATAACAACTTCATAATCAGTATGTTAATTCACCAAAGCACCTTTCGCAGCTCCTTAGATATCACTTTTGATAAGTTTCCAGATATAATTATCCTACTTGGGCAGGGCTAAGATCTATATATTTTACCTGATCATTCAGTTGCAAAATCTCTTTCAAATGCCTTAGTTCTGCTTGCATTTCTTCAAGCTGATTGCCTTTTCCCTCTAAGACTGCTTGTATCTGAAATGGCATAATTAAACAGCATAAATGATTGGAAAAACAGATTTGTTCCCAAGTTTGTGATAGAAATCAATGCACAAATCGAATCGGCGACTGAACAAAGTTTGTGATGGAAACCAATGCACAGGCTTGTGGGCATACCTCGGTTTTCTCTACCTCCAGCAGTTGTTTGTCATCCTCAAGTTTCTGTCTAGATATGGAAAGCTCATGGCATGCTTGAGAAAACCAATTTAGATAGGACTGCTGTGACAGAATCTCTTGTTCCAACAATGCAATCGTTTGAACAAGTGCTTGCTCTCGTAATACACTTTGAGCACCACCTTTCATTTCCAGTATGGCTTTAGCTAAATCCTCCTGCATAACATAACGAATAACTTTGTTTACTTAAATCATAACTCTTACCTAGAGGTAAAAACTTACCTTCTCTTTTTGCAGAACATTCATATTGGATAAGAATGACTCTCCAAAAACCTGTTCCTCCATCTGCAATGGTTGAAAGACACAAGAGATTATAATACTCCCATGCTAAGAACAAGATTAACATACACATACCAATGCAAAATATTTTGCTTTTACGCAATCCAGTTCATTACTTTTCATATCTGAAACCTGTTTCATCTTATCGTGCTCAGCTTGAGAAATTGCTAGTGCTTGTTGATAGGCCTCAATCAAAGTCTTCATGTTCAACAACTCTTCCTTGGTGCGAACTGAACAAGAGAGAGAGAGAGAGAGAGAGAGAGAGAGAGAGAGAGAGAGAGAGAGAGAGAGAGAGAGAGAGGGAGAGAGAGAGAGAGAGAGAGAGAGAGAGAGAGAGAGAGAGAGAGAGAGATGCCTTGGCCACATCAATCGAGAGATGACCAGAGAGAATCTGAGAGAATCAGAGATGAGAGATGGGGAGAGATGGAAGAGATGGGTGAGAGTGGGAAAACCCAACTCTCACTGAGAGATGATTCGATTTCAAATAACAGCAAGAGTAGGGGCGTTTTTGCCCACTAACCAAACAATTAGCCTTAATTTAATTTGCACGCCCAAAAAAACTGCGAAATGTTTCCCCACGAATACCGGAAGCCATTTCCCTGTTTCTTGATCTTCAAGCCGCCTAATTCTTGCTCCAAGTATCCAATTCCTCGGAAGCAATTAGCCGATTCTGATCGGTATTCATCCCGATCACTTGGCATTTTCATTATGTTTTTGTGCATTCGTTCATTAATTTCGATCGTCAATTTCCTTTTTATGTCGTCCTTCTGAACTGTTTGAATCATGGACTGAACTGTTCTTGTTACACAAACATTTATAAAAAGTTCGCTATGTGTCACAATTCCTTGCATGAGACATGAATGCCTCTTATGTCTGCTGTAATAGTCTTCCCCATTGTCTTTTTTTTTGGTTTCCTCCATAAAAATATGGGATCGATCAACATTGCACCATATATATTGGGCAACCCATTTGCATCATGGAATTCCTTAATGCACTGAATTAATCTTGCACCTGTAGGCATTGCAACAAAGCGTTTGTAAAGCATTGTCTTGAAGCCAAAACAAAGCGTGATTTTCTTGGTATATTTCATCTTGTTGCTTTCCCAACATAAAATCTCGGCCCGACATGTAAGGGCATATCCCCTGTGCAAGAAAATACGAGAACCATAGCAACCGCTTTCCGGGATCAAAGGGGGCCTTACTTTAATACCGGGCCCGACAAGATAGGGCACAATTAAACCTACCAATCTCAAATGTGGCTCTCTTCATCCGTAAAATTGGTGCCACATATCATCTTCAAAGGAAGCTATACAATTCCATGCGTGGTTATCAATATTATCCCATTGTGTTCTCTGGCTTGGAGCAATCCAAAATCTTCTTGGTGGTCTTCTAACCCTGCTGGAACCCGCAACCATTAACGCTGCAGATGCGCAAAAAAACATACCATTGTTGTCTTCTAAAACATCATCATCGAACAGGGTCATTGGATCTTCGAGCTCATTGAGTTCCAATAGCTGCAAAAGCAGTATCTCTGAATGCAAATCCTGAGTGTCAAAGCAAAAAAAGCATGGCAATCATACCAAGAATGACCGGATCCATGGTTTAGTGGCCAGAATCGAAAAGAATGGGAGGGAAAAACTAGAAATGAATTATCCCACATAGCCCGGCCGAACCAAGAAAGGCGTGCTTGAATATCCCACAATTTGGCCCCAATTGAACGCCACGATCGAATTATCCCACATTTTTCTCGCCGGCGGAATTGATGCGCGGATCTAAAAAATTGCAAACAGTTAAAAAAATCTGCCAATAACAGAGGGCGTTAAGTTTCCTCGAGATAATCGTTTTCCCTCCTCCCAAAAAACGCACATTTTGGGGAGGAACCGATGTGACGAGAGATGGATTTTTTACGAGCATGTGGGCCATTAGAGAGAGAGAGAGAGAGAGAGAGAGAGAGAGAGAGAGAGAGAGAGAGAGAGAGAGAGAGAGAGAGAGAGAGAGAGAGAGAGAGAGAGAGAGAGAGAGAGAGAGAGAGAGAGAGAGAGAGAGAGAGAGAGAGAGAGCTTTCCCACATGCTCCAAATTTTCATCCGAGAGAGCATGAGAGAGGGCGAGAGGGGGGAGAGAGAGGTGAGAGTGGGAAAAACCCACTCTCACCTTTTCGTGTGTGAGAGAAAGTTTATAGGTTAACTGGCCTGTGGGCCATTTCGCATTGCCCCAAAACAGTTAAGCCTCTTACCCTTTTCCTTCTTGCGGGCAGGGTAGTGCCGGATTTGCATGGCCTTTTCCCTTCTGCCCTTTTGTGTGCATGGTAGTGCCGGATTTACATGGCTACGCAGCTCCTGCAGACCGATTTGCCCTTTTGTGAGCATTGTAGTGCCGGATTTGCATGGCTATGCAGCTCCTACAGACCGATTTGCCCTGTTGTGAGCATGGCAGTGTCGGATTTGCATGGCTACACCGCTTCTACAGACCGATTTGCCCTTTTGTGAGCATGGCAGTGCCGGATTTGCATGGCTATACAGCTCCTAAACAAGACAAAACTGACGAGGTATATTTTATTGCAAAGATGAAGCCGGAAGCTGCCTTGTTTCTACTGCAGATTGTGAAGATGAAATGGGATTTGCAGCTTTCACTGGCTTAATTGATTTTTATAAATGGAGAACAAATGTTTGCTTGTCGAATTTATACAGAGGCCAGAAGGAGCAATGTTACAGAGGAAAAATGAACAAGGGGGTTTCTTCCTTCTAAATTTGTTGGCCTGAGCCTTTGATAGGATTAAGTTTTGTTTATCCAAGGCTTCAAAATCTGTTGCACTGTGACTAGAGGCGCCACTGGAACATCTGGTTATTTTTGCGTGTTAAACTCTGTGGGACAAACACAATGGAAATTTTTCAGTCTCATTTGTAGCAAGCAACATTCCTCTTGACCATGTCGTTCACCTTTTAGAGGTAAAATTCGTTGCTCAGAACTTATAAAAACCTCTGTTTAGAATAACAGATATGAATAACAGAGCTTGAATAGAATAACAGAGCTTGAAAAGCTCGGATATAAATTTAGAGCTTGAAAACAGAGCTTGAAAACATCGGATATGGATTTAGATTGGATTTAGAGCTTGAAAACAGAGCTTGAAAAGCTCGGATATGGATTTAGATTGGATTTAGAGCTTGAAAACAGAGCTTGAAAAGCTCACATATGGATTTTGAAAAGCATGATTAACAGAGCTCTGGTCATCGAATTTTTTCCCCACCACCTCACCCAAGCCTGCCCAAGATAACGCCCCAGAGAAATAAAATGCTAACTATAAGGGGGTTAAGCCTTGAGAGATTATTGAGATTATTATCTTCATGCCTCTCATGAAATACGATAAATTTTATCTCCTCACGTATAGCACGAGAGATAAGATATTTGCATGCATGAGAGAGAGAGAGAGAGAGAGAGAGAGAGAGAGAGAGAGAGAGAGAGAGAGAGAGAGAGAGAGAGAGAGAGAGAGAGAGAGAGAGAGAGAGAGAGAGAGAGAGAGAGAGAGAGAGAGAGAGAGAGAGTCCCAAGAAACTAGAAACCAATTACTTATTTGAGGCTCAAAAACTCACTGATTTCCACAGAAGAATCTTGAATGTCTACCATCTGAGAGGTGCATTGTCCATTGAGTTTCTCAATCAGCTTTTGCTGCCCAAGAAACTAGAAACCAATTACTTATTTGAGGCTCAAAAACTCACTGATTTCCACAGAAGAATCTTGAATGTCTACCATCTGAGAGGTGCATTGTCCATTGAGTTTCTCAATCAGCTTTTGCTGCTCGCTCTGTGCACTCTTCTTTCCCTAAAACGAGATGTTAGATGCTTGACTAGCTATTTTACTCTGGAAACACAACAAAACCTTTATCCTTACATTTACAGGCTTCTAATTCGGCCTTCTTCAATTTCCGGACAAGCCCTTTGATTGTGACTTCCATTTTGTCGTGATATGCTAACCTTTCTTGCAATTGCATTTGTAGAAAGCTTTGATGTGATTCGGCTGTGAAAGGATCAACGTTAAACCTAACGAGTGTTTTGCGAATCATGCAGTAAGACCCACTAACCTTCTTGTAGCTGGCCCTCTAATTTGTGCATAGTTTCAGTAATCTGATCGCATAAAGCTTTACTAGACAAGAATTTAGAATCAAGCCCATTCCAGAGCTCTGAGTTTTCCTTGAGCTTCACTTTCAACATTGCATTCTCATTATGGGATTCTTGAACCTTTACCTGGAGGCTACGCACCAGTTCTTCTGATTTTTGAAGCGAAAAGTACCAAGTAAAAGCTAAGAATGCTGTGAACTTTGAGTTGGTAAAACTCTGTGCCGTTCTAGTATCAGACTTCAAAATTGCATCAACTTTCGAATCTTCTGAACATTTGGTCTCTGCAGGAAGGGCACTAACGGATTGAGAAGGCTGATCCATGATTCTGATCACGTCGCCATAGCTCCGGCGGAAGTACCGTTGCTATGCTACACTAAAGGTTTTCAAATGTTAAATACGTCTGAAGTCCAAGTAAGTAATATTTGTTTTCAATTATGTTCTGCGATCTGCCATTTGAAGAAAGGCCCCAATAGTTTTCCATGGTTTTGGCGCCTAAAATTATGCCAAAATTGTATATGAAGTCAATATGCCAACACTATATGTTTTGGGGCATGTTTTGGTGGTGTTTTTGTAGTCTTTTTGTGGAATTTTTTTCCTTCGCAGTTCAAAAGATCTGCCGCGAGAACCTATGTGGGTGCATAGAGCCAATGGCAGACATCGACTTGGACCTTGCTATGGCGGTCGAGAAATCTTCTTGTACATCCTACATATTCCAGAAAGGAATCATACAATATGCCATAGCCGAATGATGGATGTGGTGCAATCTGGTGCTAGATTCAAAGCCATAAAAAAAAGCACAGAGCTCCACCGCCATAGCCAAGGCCCAATTGGTGTCCGCCATCGCTCTATGCACTCGCAAAAGATTCTCCCGGTCGATCCTTTGAACTACAGAGGAAAGAAATTCCATGAAAAAAATACCAAAAATATCATCAAAATCTCAAACCTAGGTTTGTGATGTCAGACTTCATACAGTTTTAGTTTTGGCATACTTGTACATGCCCCTAAACCATGGAAAAATATTGGGAACTTTCTTCAATCGCATAACATAAAAATTGAAAACAAATACTATTGCACTTCAGACTTACTTAACATTCCAAAACCTTTAAGCAATGGTACTTCCACCCGAGCTATGGCGACATTGACAAGAATCATAGATTAGCCTCCTGAATTCGTTAGGGGCCTTCTTGGAGAGACCGGATGTTCAAGAGAGTCGAAAATTAATGCAATTATGAAGTCAGATACGAGAACGGTAGAGAGTTTTACCACCTTAAGGTTCACAGGATTTTTAGCTTTTACTCGATATATTTCGCTTCAAAAATCAAAAGAATTGGTGCGTAACATCCAGTTAAAGCTTCAAGAATTCCATAATGAGAATGCAATGTTGAAAGTAAAGCTAAAGGAGGAGTCAGAGCTCTAGAATACGCTTGATTCCAAGTTCTTGTCCAGTAAAGCTTTATGTGATCATATTACTGGAACGATGCACGAGTTAGAGGCCCAGCTATAAGAAGGTATATTATTGGGTCTTACTTGATTCGCAAAACACTTGATATGAAATTAAATCAAGTTTAACATTGATCCTTTTACAAGCGAATGACATCAAAGCTTTCTACAACAGAAGTTGCAAGAAAGGCTAACTTATCATGAGAGAATGGAGGTCACAATCAAAGAGCTTGTCCGAAAACTAAAGAAGGCTAAATCAGAAGTCTATAAATGTAAGGATAAAGGTTTTGTTCGAGAGTAGTCAAGCATCTGACATTTCGTTTTATGGAAAGAAGAGTGCACAAAGCAGCAAAAAAACCTTGAGAGACTCAGTGGATAATGCACCTCTCAGATGGTAGACATTAAAGAGCCTTCTGAGGAAATCGGTGAGTTTTTGCAGCCTCAAACAAATAATTGATTGTAGTTTCTTAGGACTAGTTTCTTTTCTCTCTCTCTCTCTCTGGCATTTTTAGTTCGCACTAAGGAAGAGTTGCTGAGGACGAAGATTTTGATTGAGGCATATGAACAAACACTAGCAATTTCTCGAGCTAAGCACACTAAGATGAAACGGGTTTCAGATATCAAAATTAATGAACTGTATTGCATAAATATAAAATATTTTGCACTGGTATGTCCATGTTAAATCTTGCTCTTAGCATAATTATAATCTCTTATGTCTTTCAACCATTGTAGATGGAGGACAAGGTTTTTTTTAGAGCCATTCTTATCCAATATGAATGTTCAAAAGGTAAATTTTGACCTCTTGGGTTATTTGTCGCAAGATTTATGATTTAAGTATTCAAATTTGTTCATTATGTAGAAGGATTTAACTAAGGCCCTTCTATAAATTAGAAGATGCGAGAAGGAAGTGTCAAAAGGTAAACCATCTCAAGCTATAAGACAGATCATAGAAACCATGTTCTAGGTTGTCTATTCTTATTGATTGTCCTCAAGTTTTGTTGTTACACAACACGTTACAATGCGTTATAGATCCTTCTTTACTTGCATAGATTCTAGAGTGTTCTCTAAACAAATGTGAAAGACTCTAGTTCAATTGTCATAGACTGGACCATTTACCTGACAGGCAATGGGCAACGTGTAACATGACGACTATATTATCAAAGTATACATTTGTGTTTGAGGAGCACCAACAATTTTAAAATAGAGAGGCACTCCCCCATTTTGAGAATACAACTTCTTCCTAGATACCGTGTCAATCTTCGCAAAATCTACAAGGCATCAATATAGATCTTGCCATTTGTTTCTATTGTCCTCTGCCAAGGTCTGTAATGTGAAAATAGATCGATGGTCGAGTGTTAGGCATGAACCCTGCCTGTGTAAGGGTGAGCCAAAGAAGGCATCCCTTTCCCAAGAATGATGGTTCTACTCATTTTCATTAGGACTAAACTTGTACCAATCTTGGGCCCTTTGCAAATTCCGCTTGCATTGATGTACTATTGCAGTCCATATCCTGAAACATATGCACAGCTGCTTCCATTTTGGGATATTTATCCATCCCAGCATAAGTTCTCGGGTTCCTACCCAGACAGTTTCTCATGAACTAAACTTCTAAACATATCCTCAATGATCATGTTGATTCTTTCAGTTTGTCCATCAGTCTGCGGATAATTACCACTACTCATATGCAACCGAGCTTTTAATCCCTTCATCATATCTCTCCAAAATTGGCCTGTGAACTTAATATCCCTATCACTTATAATAAATAAAGGAAACCCAAAAGTTGGAAACACATATTGCATATAAGTTGCAGCTATGTGGAATCCAGTAGCACTACCTTCAGAGGTATAAACTTGGCATATTTAGTCAAGCCATCGATTATCACCAAAACCTAAGTGTGCTGCTTAACAATTCGGGATAATGAGACTACAAAATCCATACCCACACATTCCCACCACTCATCTGATATGGGAATAGGTTGCAATAAACCTGGAGTCTTGCCATGGTCAACCTTCACAGCCTGACACAGTAGACAATGTGAAACCATCACTTTCACTTGGTCTTGCAAACCTAGCCAATAATATTGCCTTTTAACCAACTCATAAGCTTTCCATTCACCCCCATGCCCTACTTATGGGGTATCGTGATGCTCATGAATGATTGCTTCTCGTAAATCTTCGTCCAAAGGAATATACGCTCTTTCTTTATAGAAGTATACATCTTTCTTGCTCGGTCCACCAATCCCCAGTTTTCATGACTGTAGGGTTTTGTTGATCCTTTGGATATGCATCACTAATTCTTTGCAAAATATCATTTTCGATAATAGTTAGAGCATTTTAATGCTTAATCCTAGATAAAGCATCCGCTACTGGGTTATTCTTCCCAGGTGTATGCTCAATATTAAATTGAAATTCATGGAGGAAATCAAGCCAACTAGCTTGCCTAGATTAATCTCAGCTTGACTTGCAAAAACCTTAACGGTTTATGGTCCGTATAGATGACAAACTTATGTGGTTCTTTACTTATACCATTTCTCAAGTAATGTCTTCATGTTTTTAATTCTTGTCAATAGTGCTTGTTCATATGTTGTATAATTCCGTTCGGCGGAATTAAGCTTTTAGCTTTCATAAGCCAACACCCGACCTTGCTGCAATACTGCTCCCACTGGCTAACCACAGGCAACAGCATACACCTCAAAGGATTCATTTAGATCGGACATCTTTAATATAGGACTACTAACTAACAACCCTTTAGTAAGCTTAAAAGCTTCTTGTTGTGGCTTGTCACATGCCTATTCGCGATCTTTCTTTAAAAGATCCGTGAGTGTGGCAACAACGTTGCAAAATCCGATACAAATTTTCTATAGTATGTAGCAAAACCAAAAAACTTCTCAATTCAGAAACATTTTCACGTGATAACCAGTCTTGCACAGCTTGCACCTTATTTGGATCCGGCGACACTCCCTTTCCCAAAAGAATGTGCCCTGGGTAAGGAACCCTTTGCATAAGAAAATTAGACATGGGTATCTTAGCATAAAGTTTCTGAGTACGAAAAATATGGAATATTTGTTCCAAATGAGCAAAATGCTCTTCTAATGTTTGTGAATGCATAAGTATATCGTCTAAGAAAACATCGACAAACTTATTCAAGTGCGCAGAGAATACTTGATTCATCAGCCTCATAAAGGTTGTGAGAATCAATGACATCATTAAGAACTTGTAGTGCCACTGATGAGTTTGAAATATCGTTTTAGGCTCCTCCAAGATGATCTGAAATATCATCTATCCGAGGCAACGGATACCTATTCTTGATAGTTGCATTTCTAAAAGCATGATAGTCTGTGCACATTCTCATAGTTCCATCCTTCTTCTTAAAATGTAAGACTGGACTTGCAAAAGGTGACTTACTTGGCTTTATAAATCTCCTTGCTAGCAGTTCTTTAACTTGATGTTTAACTTCCTCTAACTCTAAAGGACTAAGATGTACGGAGCACGCACCATTGGTTTGACCCATGGCTCAAGCACAATTTCATGCTCAACACCCCGAGAAGGAGGCGGCCCTACCGCAACTTGGTGAAATGTTGACCATAACAGTGTGAGATGACTGTAAAATGACTGGCTAAGCTTCTTGCAACCACTTGATTTCTAGAATCACATCATAACAGTTAAGCTTAGCTCGAGGAGTTCACCTCTATGTAAAGGATATATAGCATGTGCGTTCCTCGGTTATGGAGAAACCCCTTTGTATACAGCTTGCCATCTATGGAAACCCCTTTGTATACGGTCTTATGCTGTCAATGCTGGAATACCCTATTCCTTACCTTTACACCCAGTTCGATCCCAATTTATTTTACCCTCAACCATAGTTTTACGTTGAGTAGATCGTTCATGTAACCTACCCTCTACCTTACATTTACCTCCCATCTAGGAATGTTGAACTTGATTTAGGGTTTAAGAACAATGGTGTATCGAAACTGCACATTTGGGAGGGACCTGGGCTTTCACTGGGCACATCTAGCATTTCATATTACCTATACACAGAGAGAGAGAGAGAGAGAGAGAGAGAGAGAGAGAGAGAGAGAGAGAGAGAGAGAGAGAGAGAGAGAGAGAGAGAGAGAGAGAGAGAGAGAGAGAGAGAGAGAGAGAGAGAGAGAGAGAGAGAGAGAGAGAGAGAGAGAGAGAGAGAGAGAGAGAGAGAGAGAGAGAGAGAGAGAGAGAGAGAGAGAGAGAGAGAGAGAGAGAGAGAGAGAGAGAATTATGCGCCTCCGAAGAGCAACATCGAGCTCAATCTCCTCTATCTCATACATATCCAACAAATGTCTATAACTTTTATGGCAACCCTTATTCTCATTAAATAGTTACTTATGCTTAACAGTAGTAAGAAGAAATCTGCATAACGAATAATTGTGCATGGTATACCATACTTTTGTCTTAGATTCTGATATGCAGGGCATTTTAGAATCAAGTGCTCCTCATTTTCGATTTCATCTTCACCGCAAACTTTGCATGTGCGACAAATGCGAGGGACACCCCATCTCCCTACCTCGACCCCCAAATGATGTGAGCTTAACCTCATTCCCGCACAAACAAATGATGCCTATAATAAGAGTTCTTTTCATTTAGGTGAGGAGCTTCTGCCAAATCTGGATTTATCATACAATATAACTGCATTTTTGTTCCTGAGAGAGAGAGAGAGAGAGAGAGAGAGAGAGAGAGAGAGAGAGAGAGAGAGAGAGAGAGAGAGAGAGAGAGAGAGAGAGAGAGAGAGAGAGAGAGAGAGAGAGAGAGAGAGAGAGAGAGAGAGAGAGAGAGAGAGAGAGAGAGAGAGAGAGAGAGAGAGAGAGAGAGAGAGAGAGAGAGAGAATCTAATAATACATTCTATTATAATAAAAAATTGATTGCAGGGCTTGTCTTTTAAGGACGTCATTATGGCAAAGACTATATCATCCAACTTTGTGCATGTAGCATATATATCCGAATCTTTAGCTCCTTTGACTCTTGCCCTTCAACTCCTCTGCAGCAAAGCATGACCAGGACTAAGACCACCAGCAGGAAACCCTTGAAGGAATCCATGGGATCCAGCCAACCCGGCACTAAAATGACTATTGTGGCTCGCTTCTAGGAGCTGCAATCTCTGAAAAGGTCCAGCAATGGGTTGATCGAGTTCATAACACTGAGGAGCACCTCCTGCAAATGAAAATTTACGCTGAAGGCAACGATCTCTATGTGGAGCTGAAGATAACTCCGCTCGGACATGTGTAGTGCCTTTTCGGCCTTGATATTTTCCAATATATTTTTTTGTGTTCTTGTTTCCTTGGCTATGTATATGAATTATGAAATATGTATATCTGATGCAAAACTTTGATCTGAACTTTTGATGGGTTTTATCATGGGGGTTTTTGTAAACATGGTTGTAAACTGGCCTGTATGGCATGTACAGTTTGTGACGATCCCTTTTGGGAAGATATAATATAATACAATATAATATGCTTTAATGCCTTCTATCCGATTTCTGTCGGCACATATCTTCAGCTTATGGAAAGTTCTACTTTGAATTAGCTTTTTAAGAAAATGAGTGCCAAAAGACAAACTGGCAATTAAAACAGATAGTCTGGAAGCATTATTTTGCTTTGCTAAAGGTTGTAGTAATGCTCTTGTTCTAGGAGCACGTTTGTGACGTCCCCTACTCATATATGGTGCACTCACCATATACAAACAGGAGTTCATCCCCCATACCAGCTCCATACTGATACAGGGCCCTCCACGTATCACTGCAACCTTGATGAGTTCCAGTGGGAAGAATGAAGGGGTCATTTACCCTGTCTTCCTCAGGGCCTACCTAGCTGAAGCGTAAACATACATGTCAAGATACAACATCAACATCACATAACCATCTCGAAGGATGGCTCATCACATATCCTGATAGACAAAGATCAAGTACATCACATGGGAAATCCTACCCAAAGGCTCCGGACTCAAGGGGATGACCGGCGGCTTGGGTCTCCAGAGGTCATTGCGCATGTAATTCATGGCAAATGGATTTACTGGCATAAGAACATGGCTTAGGGTTGTCCACTCCATCCCGCCCCTCCCAGGCACACTTTGCGTGGGTGGGTGAAAAGTGTTGGGACCTCGATCGTAGCTGCCCGGATGATGCATAGCCAAGGGGCTATTCACGGGTTGCATCTCCTCGCCCGATGGGGGTGTAGGGATCCTCCTCCAGATCTACATGCGACTCAAAGGTGACTAGAGGGCCAATGCCTTTATCTCCGACTTGGAATGGAGCATCACGATCACCCACGGGTCGGAGCCCATGCCACACACTTCTGATGGCAAGTCATTAGACCTAGTCCACAATGATCCCCAGAGGCCTTACACACCAAAGGGATGGCCTCAAGAGTCCCAACACGAACCTCCTTATAAGCCAGCCGGTCCCTTTCACCCACAAACCGGTGTTCTTTGTGCACATGGGAATTTCTATGTGCTAAAAGGCTAGTTAGGAGCATCAACTACCAGCCTTTAGGGTCTCTAACCCCTTCCCAATACAATGAGTTCACGGAGATACATCATCCATATACATCCGAAAAAACAAAAGAACTAAATCTAATCTATATCATAGAGTTAGGTTCTTTAGTTAGTGTCTGGTAACTGGGAATCTAAATGGCTGCTATGGGCGATTTAATATGCTAAACCTACTGATACAATGACTGGAAGACGGTTTAGGCTATTAAATCGACTAAATACCTGATCCTTGGCTCACTCCTCCTGCCCTGAATTCGACCATCCTGCTGAACTGCTAGAAAATGGAGCTAGAGAGGGAAACTAATGAGTCAAATCGCTCAGACAGAGTCTGGGAGGCAGTTTTTGACTCCTGGAGAAAGCAAAACAGAGCCCTAAAACCCTATGGACGAAAATGGCAAGTTAGGCTTTCCTTAACCCACATAGACAAAGGGTTAGGGCTAGGGTTCCCATTATCCCCTTTAGGCATGTGGGATAATTGGATGTGGCCCCACTTATATTAATTAAGTGGCCTAGGATATCCACATGGGTAAATGTGTACACATGGATAAATGTGTACACATTGACACACACATGGATAAGTGTGCATATGAGCAATTGTGCCCATAATTAAATGCACACACCTTGCAAGTTGCCCCCTGGGGTGCTACTTGCTCGGCTACATGTCGGCGTACACGTCAATCGAGATGGCGTGTACGCGTGACGAGGCAGTACAATATATATCTTAGGACCGTATACTGTGCTGAAACGTCACAACGTTGATCCTATTTTAGGGTTTTAGATGCATGCAACCTCGACAGATATGAACCATAACTAAATGTTTAGGAGAAGCCTATTTATGAGCTACTAATGAACGTTTAGGAGCTTCAATATTTGAATAGAGTGCAGCAAGGCCATCTTTTTCCAGGATCAAAGGAATACAAAATTTTAAAGCAAGGATTCCCAGGATTAAAGGATCACCCTTGAACTAAATTGCATCATTCATTTCCAGGAATTGCATGTTAAATACAGATTATGGTCATGAAATAAATTGCCTAGGCCTTTGTAATAATCTGATCAATATTGCTAAGTAAAGTGTAAGCCATTTTACATCAGATCTCATATAGTAGTCTTTAGACATGATCACAAAATTGACCAACAATATACTTATGCCCGTCTCTTTGTGATATATGTCATTAAGCACATCAAGCTAACTATTCATATATTAAACATAACCCAGTATGTAGACCTGCTGTCATTCACATAAAGATGCACAAAAGTAGACTTGGTTTTCAGTTAACAGTCAGTGGATCCTTCCTTTTTTCAAATCCTTTCTTGCAATGGCGAATAGTGCAGATAAGATTCATGTAAGACATGCTCCCTCCATATTACTCTTTCCCTTTACTTCCTGCATCACAAACAGAGGCGAGTTCACTTCATTAGTAGAAATCTTCTTATGCACAAGCACCACAAATAAAAATTTACCAGCAGACTCTTCAACAACAAACTTATTTAATTGGTGTCTATCATTTTCAGCAAGCATATATCTATTTGCCTTAGTTTCATATGTCAAACATGCGAGAGATATAATGGACTCGAGGTCAATTAGTTGGTTGTCAAATAAGTCATAAGTAAACCATGATTCTTTGCCACTTTTGCTTCTGTGTGATGTGTAGTTCGCAAGATTTACTTGCACTGCAGAGGATGGGCGATTAACCAAGTCCACAGGTTCTCTGCTCTCTCTCTTCATGCATTCCCAACCTTTCTACGCATGCTCAACACTCTTTCAAGATACCAAACCTTCTCAACCTTTACATTCTGTTGTGATCTCTTCTTTGAGGCAGCTCTAGTCCTGAGCATTGACTTATCTTGCAATGGTTATTCAAAGTACACTGCACAATCTGATCCAATTTCTAAAAATGTTTGAGCATCCACCTTCTTGTTCTCGACAGGATACAATCTATCTTTGGAAAGCCATGGGTTCCCATTCAATTGACTCACAAGGGTGGACTTGAAAATCTGCTTTCCATCTACCTGCACACAAAAATCTGTTTTAATATCAGTCTTATGCTCCATCATGTTTGTTAGTGCCAAGTTCCTTTCAGCAAGAAATACAAACTCCTTACCTGCTGCCAACAGTTCATCATCTGTATCCAACTCTTGCAACAAAGCATCCGTTTCTATCTCTTCACGTACATCCATATAGCAGCAGCCTTTTTCTTTTACCCTTACGAATCCAATATCCTCCACAAAACCCAAAGCCCTTGTCTAGTTTGACAATCACTGACTTTGCCATAGCAGAAAAATCCTAAGAAAAACCCACATGAAAAAAAAGTTTAATTTATCAAATAAGCCAGCTGAAAATGAACATAATAACAACTAAGCAACAAAACTGGAGATTGGTAGCAAGATAACAACAAAAAATACGATGTCCTAATCAAAGATGGTCCACAATGATCATTCACAAGCTTTCTTTCAAAGCCATGCATGCCTTGAGTTTGAAGACATAAAAGGCACTTGCTGGCTCCATTTTGCTCTATGATTCCCTCAAATCAATTCCTCCCGATGGTTTTTCTTTTTCAATAACGATGCAAGCTAACATAAAAATGGCTTGTAAAGAGCGGGAGCAAACGGGATCAAATGAGTACAGAACAGAGTAACATCACAATCTAATATAAAAATAACTTTTATAAAATGGGGAGCAAATGGAATCAGAGATCACAGAATGGAGTAAGATCACAGGACATGCAAATGCATTGGCTAGAAAAAATAAACTGCCATTGTAAATCTACCATATATTACCTTTGTCCTAAATAATGCTTCACCGTAACCTTACAGAAGCTCGAGGTAATCAGCCATGGTTCCCTTGCCGTAAGTATGCACTGGATTACGCTCGAAACGTAAGGCGCTCTATACGTACGTTTCAAAGGGTAGCACCTCTAGTGATAACCAATGCACCAAAAGGGCGGATCCTTCAAGGAAATCGTTATCCAATGGGCACCAACCTTTCCAGGCTTTATCCCATACCCCACACACCATATCAATTCCTCCCCTCCTTGAGATGCTTGCCCTCAAGCATGTGGAACACACCAATGTTGCCACGAGGAATTGAACCTTGGATGTGCCTGTGGGGCGTTCCCGAGACACCGGCATAAATGGGTAGAAGCGACTACTCATAAACGTCTAGACGGTTTTGCCCAGTTGGTTAAGGGCATGTCGGACATAGGTCTAACGGTTTGGTAACTCATTCTTACATATCTCTAAATCCGATATGTTTGCATCCTCTAATTTTAAGAAGCAACCGTCAACATGGTAAAAACACTGCGTGTGCTTGATGCAGAAAGGGACGGCTTTAGTTGGAAGTCCCCCCTTTTTTTTTTGGAAGGAAAGATAAAATTTATATTCAGATAGAAAGAATTACATTAGAAAGATCCCATAAGGATCAGATAACCTTGAAGTACAGGGGATCCCTTATGGATCGAATGTAATACTTGAAGTTTAGTACTCATATATTTTTCTGAACCTCTTCTTCCAACTAACTAGTACTACAGGATCAGAATCAACATCTTCCTAGCTAGTAGAATACTACAGGAGACAAATACAGATTTTTCTCAAGCTACAAATATATCTTGAATGCTCTATAGACCACCTCTTGCAAGAGTAGAGATGAAGAGAAAAAGACATGAAGAAATATCATGAACAATCTTCCACATTGCTCAAAAATCCTACCACGGCTCCAAACTCCCAATAGCCTGTAAACTGTCGGTTGTCCCTGTTGCTGGGCAGCCGCTCTAAAACCGTCTAACCGGCAAACCCCAAATAAGTGTAGCACTCCACTCTTATGACTACTAGCTAAGACTGCAAGGTTTTGAACCTCGTGATGTTCTACATGATTGTATGACTTGTGAAGAAACATGGATTGGAAATTTCCCTACCTGGACTGGAGCCGGGCAGGGGCTTGACATGGCAGATGACTAAAAGAAGAGGCGGATCAGCCTTAGCTCCTGGAGTTCTTCTGTGCAAGGGTTGTTACTAGAGCGCTCTGTGTATTCTGTGACTTGATCAGTAGGGAAAGCCGTACTACATTAACGAGGTAGGTTCTTTTCCATTTCTGCTCTATTGTCGTTTCATGAACATTCATTGGTAGGAACTGTTGGACTTCACGTGGGCAGCAGATGGGGAAGGCACAGATGGGCGATTATTCTTGGCTGGGTATGTGTCGTTGCTCTGCTATAAGTAGGGATCGGATGGGGTTTTTGCAAGTACAACTCCAGGTTTCTGTCAGGCGATTTCAGCTATAGGTAAGCCATCTCTGTTGCTTGCTTGTTTTTTTCTCTGATGTCTTTGAAGAGAGCAGCGAGGAATGGGAAGGGTGTCGCTTGCTCTGTACCTCCTTCTCTGAGATCATTGAAACTTGGGTCTTCTTCTGGAGAGCCTCACATTGGAGGGCGTTCTGCCAGTCCTTCTCTTGGTCAGGATTGGAGCGCCATAGATGAGAGCGTGACTTTGGGTTTGTCTGGGCAAGATGTGCCAACAAGCTTCTACGATGCCCTTGTTGGTTTTTTCAACCGAAGACGCCTGGCTGGAGCCGTGGCCATGGAGCGTGGTGCAAGTGTGGATCACTTGCACTGCCAGACTGTCTTCAGAGCCCAGTTCAAGAGCCCCAGGGCTATGAACGATGCTATAAAGAAGGATTTCAATTGGGCCTCTAAGCCAGCAGGCATGATTCTGGTATGTAAGGCCCTCAAGAACAGTCGCCTTCATTATGGTTGGGTATTGTATGAAAGATGTTGGTATTGTTGAAAGATGTATTGTATCTGCATAATATAGCTGCGATTGAGAAGGAAAAAGAACCATTGAGATGGGGGGCTGGTGATACGAAGAACTACAAAGCATCCTCAAAAAAAAAAAAAAAAACACACGTTAGTATGGGCAGCATAAGGGGTTATATCACATGAGAAAGAGAAAGGAAACTCAAAGGGATCTTATCTGTGCCATCTCAACCAGCTAGATGCCGCCCGAAGCAACCCAGAAACAAAAACAAAAATCCAGCTCCCATATCCTTAGTGAACGCTCTTTAGATAAAATAAATTTGAAATTCGTCATATATGGTAAGGGACAAAATGGCCATATTAGGGCTTAGAGGTTTTTTGCAAAAGCGGCATTACATTAGTCAGATCCTCCTGACTGCCTTATCGACCTGAGCCAAGGTTCACATATTGTAGGGTAGTTACATCCTAGCATAGAGATTTGGCAGTGGGATATGTCAATTGTTTGCAGACAGATCAGACAAAAAACAGATTTTGGTCATGAAGTCTTTGATTCTGGACGGTATTTTGCTCCATATTAGCTGAAGTAGAAATCTATGCCCAGATGCAGAAAAAAATTGTAGTTGATGGCTAGGGTTTCTATCTAGAGGCGTGGCCGGCGTCGCCGACCGATGAAGGCCCATTTTAAATCGAGAAGAAGAGCTGGAAGAGCGACTAAAATATAGCTGCTGCGGGATCGATTCAAGTGGTGGAAATGGCGAAAAGGTACCGGGCCTCGTTGCTTTCGAGGATCCGCTTGCAAAAAGGGAGGTTCGTGGGGATATGGCCGCTATTCCCGGTTTCTTGCCCTCTTGTAGCGAATAAGTGACATGGTAGGGATTGCTCTCTTTTGTTGTTGAAATGTGCTTGAAGGTTCTCGCTCAAACTAGTAGCTAGCCCGCGATTTCTAGTTCGCCGTTACTCCGCTAGGGTTTGTGATCTATATCCATGCATGTTTTTCGATTCGTACAGATTACCCTCTTCTGTTTCGCGGGTTGCACTCTTTGCAACACGGAGGTTGCACTCACTGCGACTACTTTCGAGGCCCGAATTTGGTCTTTTGTATATCGAACTTTTTTGTGTTGTTTGCGGGGATCTTGGTTCTGAGGCCATATGCGATTCGGATGCTTGGGCTCTGCGCTTCAAAGCACATAGGCCTTAGAGCTACCCTCTTGTCAAACCATGCCCCCATCCCAGCTAGGGAAGATCAGGTTACATAAGGTGGCATTGAATTGATCAGTTGGTAAAGGAAAGAAATCAAACAAGGTATCCTAGGGCGGGAGGCCCGCGGGGTTCTTTATTGCTGCATAGAGCATCGAGGGTGCTATCTTTGGAGAGTGAGCAAGGGATGCGACTAAACCACCCTTTGGGGCAGGTCTGTGTGAAATCAAGAGGGAAGACAGAGCATCCTCTTATAGTACCGATGGACGGATATGTACCAGACCAAGTTAACGCTGGCCGGGCTTCTTTGCTTCCTTCGCTCCTCAATGGTTATAGCTCCCCACCTTAATGTGGATTCCTTCCTTCATTGATTTCGCAGAGACTACTCCGCTTGAGTGGACTGATCTTGGTTTTTGGACACCCAAGTTGAAGAGATGGTTGGAATGCTTCTTGCGGGCGGAAAGAATCAAGAGATGCTCCAGTAGTATCTATCTTCCGGGAAGAAGCTGGGGCTTGAAGAGTCCGCTGTAGTACCGGTTGTAGTAGAGAAGATGTAGAGATGTCTTGATTTTAGTACTAAGTTAGGTAGCATCTCACCTTTCCTCTCTCTCGGGTGTGGTGCAAATATTTCCCATCTAGCCTATTGAGAGGCTTATAAATAAGGTTGTATACCATTTCTTATTAATAAAATTTAAATATCTTGCCACCGAAAAAAAAAATAAAATAAAAAAAATTGTAGTTTGCACAATGCTGCCTGCCATAGTTTTCGTGTCTCATTTTGCATTAGAATCAAGTATCCATTTTGGCTTTCTTTCTTAGGTAAGGCATCAATCCTAATTTGATGATTCTTATTTTGGTTTGTGCTAAATCTGTCTGCAAAATTGTGAATGAAGGTAAAGCGAGCCAAGCAAGTGCTGCTAGCTTTCTAAATGAAGGGCTTTTCCATTTTCGTAGGTTTCAGAATCAATGCCTTCACTGAGCTCAGCATTCAATGTAGGTCCATAAAGTTCTATTCAGGATTTTGCCTCGTTGACTCAGAATACTTTATGTTTATGCACTAATAACAGCTTGTGGCCAAACTGGTCGACTGAAATTAGCCGAACAACTCTTTGCACAGATGCCTGAACGAAATATAGTGTCATGGACTGCAATGATCGCAGCATACTCTAAGCAAGGTCAGATCACAAAGGCTCAATAATTTTTTCAAGAAATGCCTGAAAAAGATGATGTATCATGGAATACTATGCTCTCAGTTTATACTCAGCATGGGCTTCTTGATAAAGCGATGTCCTTCTTGAGGCAAATGCCCCATCCTGACATTGTTGCATGGAATCTGCTACTTGCAGCAAGCGCAAAAAGAGGTCTTCTTATGGCAATGCTTCAACTCTTTCATAACATGCCACAGCGAGACTTAGTATCATGGAACACCATAGTCATGGCTTTGGGTCAGAATGGACTAGTCAAGAAGGCCCTAGAGATATTCAAAATTATGCCAGAGCGAGATGTTGTCTCATGGACTGCTATGCTTGATGCTTATGCCCAGAGAGGAATGCCATCAGAAGCTATTGCTTTTTTCTCTCAAATGCCAGAACCTAATGTAAGGTCATGGACCTCATTAACTAATGCCTACATAGATCATGGCCAACTCAAAGATGCCTTACATATTTTTGAACAAATGCCTGAAAGAGATGTTATTTCTTGGACTGTTATGATTACAGGATTTGCCCAGCAAGGATGACTTACTGAAGCTCTTCAATTATACTAGAGAATGCAAGAGAAAGGGAGGAAGCCTGATAATATCACTTTTGTAAACCTTCTTAATGCCTGTGCTGAGAAAACATTATTAACTGAGGGAAAGCAGGTACACACTTTCATTTTGAAGTACGGATTAGAGTCAGACGTTATTGTGCGATCTGCATTTGATCATGTGTATGCTAAGTGTGGGAGTTTGGGGGATGCTTGCCAGTTATTTGAAGAAATGCAGCAGCAAGACATTGTTTTGTGGACATCCATAATTTCTGCATATGCTCAACATGGCCAAGGTCAGAAAGATCTCGAGCATTTTCAGCAGATGGAACTGAAGGGAATAATGCCCAATGATGTAACCTTCACTAGCCTCTTATATGTCTGCTCCAATGATCATTTAATAAGGAGGAATGGCTTCTACATTTGCTCTCCTTCTTCGCAAACGAAGATAAGGTACAATGCCACAATGTATTGAGATTGCACATGCTACAATGTATTGAGATTCTGTTTTACATTATACAGTTGAATTCCTTGCATAGTAGACAATTCTTTAAAATGTTTTTTTTTTTTTAATTCATGATGGTTGGCTGCAGGATTACATGGGCAGAAAGTGACAGTGAGTCATAGATGCCAAGATCTCAGAAGCCAGAATAGGATGTGCATGGATTTCAAGGAGGCAATGAATTTGTGCCTGCTAGCAATAGAGCAGGCTGCATGGATTCCGCATAAGCAACTCTAGTGTTAAGGACACAACTCAGGTGAGCAGGAGCTCTGCTGCTTTAAGTTGCTAAGATTTTACGGTTAAGGTAAACTATGGTGCTGGGAGGGAGTACACTATGGTGCTGGTATTGGCCCTGGCGTGTATGATCATTCTCCACGAGTCCCTGATATAGAGGAGATGGCATATTGCATCCTCAAAGTAAAAATTTTCAGTTGTTTGGTTATTTTCCTTTATGCAGTCTGATTATGCAGATGTTTGCTATTTGATATCAAGGTATTGTGGATGAACCCCGGTCAGTGTTTTTTTTGCTCTTCATGATGGTCAAGTTCTAATGTTGATTTTTCCATGGAGGAAATTTTTCGAGTGGTTGCATCAATCTTGATTTATGCCGAATTAATTTATGGAAGGGAGATTGACTACTTCCAATACTCCAAGGCTATTATTGCAGTAATATTAATGATTATGCTCATTGTCCTGTATACGCTATTTACCAGACAGACATTCCTGGGATGGACTTTGCTAAATGGATGAGTTTGCTGTTATGCATGCTGAGAAAGATAATGCAGTGAAGTTTTTATGATCAACTTTTGTCAGAGATTTATTGTGGGCAGATTTCTTGAGTTAAAAATGAACAGCATAGGGGCACACAGAAAATTCAATGCAGGAAAAGACTTTACTTAGAGCTCGTGGCATTTTATATTCCATAAACTGTTTGTCTTGAAGGCATCAGCCAATTCCTAAAGCTTTTCTTTCTTATGCATTTATTCCATGCTAACATTATTGAAGCTGGATGTTATGGTATGCAATACTTTGTCTACATTTCCTTATTGCAGGAGCAAGGAAAGCACCAGTCTGCCTTGCTGCAGAACAGTCACCATTAACGGTCTGAGGTTACAGGTGAATTTGATCTGCTTATATTTTTGCAACTTCTCTGTCCCAATGTTTAAGTCTGCATTTGCTTTTCAATGAAGGGTATATCTCTTTGAAGTCCATTAGGTGAGCGGACAAGAAAATACACTGTTACAGTATGATGTGGATTATCATAGGCTTTGCATATTTTGCCTTTCTGATTATTATCCATAAGGCATCTCTTAAATGTTGCTTAGCTGCATTCGTAGAAGACTGTAGAAGACCATCTCCTGTCCTTCAAACAACAGATGTGCTTTGCTGAGATCCTTGCTTTGGCATTTATCTGAAGATGACAAATTACTTGCCATGTCGAACTCGGGTTGCCTCCGTAGTTGAACTTTGGGTCCATATGTATGAGCTGCAAGGTTTATTTTCTGTTCAAGGCTCAATTTTTTAATTCCATTTGCTTACCTTCATTCCACGCACTTTATAATTTTGTCCAATAATCTGAACTTTGTTTTTGCATTCTGCATTTCATTATCTGTAGCCCTCATGTTCTGCCCTCAATTAAAGATGTTTGTTTAACTTTATGGTTTTTCTATTTGGTGTGCTAGCTAGATATCAATTGGTTACAAGCAGAACAGGGAGGTGAATGGTGATGTCGCCTGTGCCACACACCCTAATGATAAAGATTGAGGACCTGTGAAAGACAATTCGGTAGTGGGAGCGGAATTGGCTATCTCATGGTTCTCTCAACTGATATACATGAGGAACCTTTAGAATGGCAGTACAGCCACAGAAGGCAACACAAATGGACCTCTCCTTGATGAAATTTCTCTTCATTACAGTCACCTTATAAGTGATAATCCCTACTATTGATGAAGTCCCTCATGGATGAACATATTACCGGAATATTCTCATCTAATCAATAAATGTTTAATATAGACAAATGAGAATTTACTCATGATCAATACATATATAAATGAGTTTGAGCGTTTATTTTAACTTTATTGACCCAAGTTTGACTACCTTAGGAACATTTATCATATCGACATCTAAAGTGGGACTTTGGACATGGCTTCTTTTGCTAGAAGAATGTCCAATTGCGTATGCAATGTAATAACCACTTCATTAAGCTATCATAATCATATGTACAAAATCCATCAATGTGATGTTAAATTGTCTTTATGTACAAAACCATAGAGATGAGATATAAGTAGCAATAGCAATGTTTACAATGCTGCTATCTTTCGTCCAATTGGTCCGAAAGTATTCTGATGCCGCTTTGGAGTTCGTCCAATTGGTCCGAAAGTATTCTGATGCCTGTAGACTTCCTTTGTTGTGTTGAAGAAGGGATGAAAGAATGCCCAAAATGCAGTAGGGCGCTTGGTAGGGTTCCAAGAGAGCAACTGTTGAATGAGATCTATAGCTTGTTCACTTGCTCTTGGAATAAGACGCCTTAGAGTCGAATATAGGTTTTGCTTTCTATTAGCCTCTTCTAAAGGGTCTGGCAAATCATCAGGCACCCCAACTACTTCCCAAATCTTACACAGCTGGTCCCTGTTGTTAGCGCCAGGAAAGAGGGGCTCCGAATTATACATCTCTGCCATAATCACACCAACTGCCCACATGTCAATTTTTTCATCATAACTCTGTCCTAAAAGAACCTCTGGTGCCCTGTACCACAAAGTCGACACTTCTGTCTCTAATGGAAGGCTGGAATTAATATCTCTGGCCATGCCAAAATCCGCAATTTTCAGAAGACCGCTTTGGACTAGGAGGTTCTCGGGCTTTAGATCCCTGTGGAAATATCCTTTCCCGTGAATGCAGCACAATCCTTGCAGAAGATGTGAACCCATATCGCGAATTGTGTCTTCAGAAAGTGGATGCCTTCTTCCCCACTCGATGAATTGAAAGAGATTAGATTCCATATACTCAAAGATTAAACACAAACTCTGGTTTTCCCTTTCGTATACATAGTTCTTAAGCTGGATCACATTCGGGTGCTTGAGATTAGCTAGAAATGTAAGCTCTACCTCTTCTTTGCAGTTTTTCCAGCTTGGATATGTGTTTTTCAACATCTTGATTGCTACCTCTTCCCCTGTTTCCAAATCCAAAGCCTTCCACACAATTCCATAGCTCCCTTCTCCTAGTATCTTACAGAAACTGTATCGATCCATTTGCAACACTCTGAACACCTTGGCTAAACTTGCTCGATGAAAAAACTTGCTTGGCGCTTTCCAAAACCCGCTTCTTTCTAGGTCTTGAAATGCTATTTTCTTATTTTTTATAGTCCATTCCGCGCCGTTATCAGCCCGCGTTTTCGCGCCTTTATCGGGTTGTATTTTACATTTGTATTTTTATAAGTCGGGAAGAAAAGGCCAACCCTGGTTTTCGGCGTGGAGTATTCGGATTCTTCCCTACGGATGCTTGAAGTGTTCTTGAAGCGGTGAATAAGCGCAAGTTACCCACGGCTACATCCTTTGCAAAAGGAACATTTTAGTTTTGCATCTTTGCATTCCGGATATCGAAGCGGCCGCATCGTAAGATAAGTGTTTCTTTTCCTTATCAAGCTTATTCCCTTGCCGATTTTAAGGAGCAAAAATGCTGCTTAAAGCCATAGAGATTAGATGCTTGAGGCGATTAATCCCGCCGCTTACCGGATTTTAGGAGATACCATAGATACGTAGATGTGATCTATTCGTTCTTAGTCTCGGATGGGTCAACAATCTCGGAAAATGGCTTCTACATTTGCTCTCCTTCTTCTCAAAAGCGAGTCAAAGACCTTGACAAATGGTTTTGAAAGATAAGGTACAATGCCACAATGTATCGAGATTGCACATGCCACAATGTATTGAAATTACGTTTTTACATTATACGGTTGAATGCCTTGCATAGTAGACAAATCTTTGAAATGTTTTTTTTTAAATGCATAATGGTTGGCTGCTTGAGGAATACATGGGCGAGAAAGTGACAAATGAGTCATAGATGCCAAGATCTCGGAAGCCAAAATAGGATGTGCATGGATTTCAAGGAGGCAATGAAAGTGACAGTGAGTCATAGATGCCAAGATATCGGCGAGAATAGGATGTGCATGGATCTCTAGGAATAATTTATCGTATTACGAAGAACACGGTGACTATTGCTATTGAACTTATAACAAAGCCAAGACTGATTTTTTGGCTGATGAACCTTTCAATGGCCTTGGCGGTATCTCGGTTTAAAAATCACAAAATGAACTAAATGCGATGTTATGTGCTTTCAGTTGTCTTCGATTTCACGATTTTTATGGTGATTTTTTGTTTTCTAGAGTGCAGTGTAGCGGCATATGTAGTTATGACTTCATTCAAGAAACTCGCCCGTGCTGGGTGCACCATTGTGACTACCATGAAACAGACCAGTGCTGATGTCTTTTTCTCTTCAACTCAATCTTTCTTTCCAAGGGCAAAATGGTTTATTTTGGAGAGCCTTCGGCATGTTTGGAGGTAAACTGACAACACCTAAGACGAACTGCTTGGGTTGCAAAACTGGTATTACATGTGTAGCAACCACTTTTTTATTGTTTCATGCAGAGAACTTATGTGTTGGCTCCATGCCTAGACTAGGATATCTCTATAAAAGCCAATAATCCCCTTATTTTTAAACCCATTCCAGCTACATTATGTGCAATTTCTATGTTCATGGCTGAGAGAGTCCATTAGTAGTAAGAGCAAGAAAACAAACCCTGGCTCTCCTCATACATCTAAGGCAGTATTAGATCTTGTGTGAGCTTAAATTATTAAGTCTCTTTTATTGATTACGGTGTTAGACACATCATCTCCTCAACTTGCGATTACTTTGCACTTTCTTGAATATTTCCACCCACTGCTGATTACGCACACCGTGACTCTTTTTCTCCTCCTATTATCATGTTTGAACTATCTACGAAATAACGGGGCTGAAGGAGGATCGCTCTTTTCATTTTTTCACTATTAATTTATTGTTGTGCGACATTTTGCAAATCTTTGGATTTCCTTGTCTTTTTTCTCTTTTTTCCGAATCCGTCCGAGCATTTCCTTGAGCCATCGACTACAATTTTCATGCGGGTGAGATGAATGGCATTTCTTTTTCGAAGCATAGTATTACGTCACGAAGTTAATGTATATTCTTTCCGAGACGGTGGAGAGCCGATTCTCCATGGCATAAGATGGAAGGTTACGTCATTGTCGCGAACACTAGGAGCAAAGGCATACGACCTCTAATGATGCGGCTATAGTAGAGACCTTGGTAATCAACTTTCGAAGCAGTGTGTGAGTGCCAATCAAAGATGAATTTGAAAGCATATGCAAGGAAATTCTAAGCAGTCATGCCTTCCAAGAAGGACCATTACTACAAAGCATAGGTCATGAGCTCGGTTGGCAGCAACTGTTTGGTCATAATCTATACTTTGTTAATGGTCTCCATCGGAACTATATTCTACAGCATTGAGAATTACTCCCTTATATGTGTAAGTGATTCATCTAAGAAAACCTACGTGTTCTGAAACTAATCTATGACATCCATAAAAGCAAGACACCTCAATACCAACAAGCATTCTAATTCCCTTTAAGAATATACAGTTTTTGCCACCATCAAAAGGGTATGTGTGGGTAGTCATTAATAATCATAATGGTTTGCACAATATAATAGTAGACGTGTCATCCAGAGCATTGCAAACAAGACCCTGGGCAGTTACATTGTTATGCCAACAAATAGAAGATGCATGCAATCAAGATTGGCATAAATTTCTGCCTATGAAATTTTGTCACCCCTTAGTTTAAATGTATCTTGTGAAGAACATAAGCTTTTAAAAGAAAGACGTGGTCCATTACTCTTGTGGAGGCACGAGAAGCATTTCGGAAACTCCCTTTTGAGATGTTATCAACTGGAATGTATTGATTGCACATTGTGCTGAAATTGTACTAAATTGTGTTGGGGCATGAATCCCTACATGTGACGAGGAAATGCAACATGAAAATGCGTGCATTGTAACATTTATTTGAAGCTTGAAAGTTGTGGTGTTGCATAGGAACCTTAGACATTGTTGGCAATAACTTGATTAACATGTATGCAACGCGAGGTTCACACAAAGATGCACATACATCTTGGGAGCTTGTGGTCACCTAGGAGCCATAGGTAGATGTATTCAAAAGCAAGGTTCACACAAAGATGCACATACATCTTGGGAGCTTGTGGTCACCTAGGAGCCATAGGTAGATGTAGAGAAATTCATATTCATCTTTTCAGACTGAATTTGAAACATATGCTTTTTTAAATAAATGCTTTGGTTGGCATGCATCCAAAATGTGGCTCCCTCAAAGAGGCAAAGAGGCAAAATAAATCTTTGAGAAGCTAAAATACTATTGAATATAATTGCACATATGCTTTATGTTCAAAGGTTGCATATATACTTTTTATGTCAAAGCTTGCAAAATATATGATGCTAAAAAGTATTGTAATGCTCCGATGAATTTAACGTTGCATAAATTTTTATCTTAGATAGTTGCTCAATTTGATTAAATTTGATTAAAGTCTTCCAGAAAAATGGTATCAATGACTTGGAAAATTTAAGCTTTACTCTGACTATCTGGTATGCTATCAACAAATGCTTATTGTAGAAGTCAAATACTTGAAGTGCTTTCCAGAATGCAACCGGGCAAGGTCAGAGGCATTCATGTCATCAACTTGGATCAAGCTCCACTGTGCTTATGCTCATGAAAGGGGTGCTTATGCTGGAAGTATTATTCACATATACTCATGAAGGGGGTGCTTATGCCGGATGTATTATTCACATATAAGTTTGGAGTCCTAAACCATATTTACTATATTTATCCCATCACTAGAGCTTGGATGCAATATATCTTTTGCCTAGCTTTTTTAATGGCTAATGCTAGGGAGTGTATGCATTGTTCATTTAAGTTGATAGTTTGGTTGTTTGTGAAGTGTCTCTCATTTGGCATATGTCAAGTGTACAAAACCAAGAGTTACATGCACATCTCGTGAATGTAACTCTATAGAAGAATTACCCTTCAGCATTTTGATACAATACATTGACAATTGTCAATTATAGAAACAAACACAAAGTATATTGCTATAGTTGTATGACAAAAGTATAATTGAATTGCAGATAGTTGTAAACCTTTCATAACTTATGGCAAGTCCCACAAAGAAGGTTGATAAATTCAAATACCTGCAAGAGCATCATACCTATATTAAATCAACTGAATCGCGAAAGTCGCTATCCAGGCTTAAAATCTAAATACCTAAATAGAAGTCTCAAAGATAGATAGATAGATAGATAGATAGATAGATAGATAGATAGATAGATAGATAGATAGATAGATAGATAGATAGATAGATAGATAGATAGATAGATAGATAGATAGATAGATAGATAGATAGATAGATAGATAGATAGATAGATAGATAGATAGATAGATAGATAGATAGATAGATAGATAACAATCAGGTCTTGCCTTTAAGGTACTATTATGGATTGTTGGTCCGACTAAAGGTCTAGAAATAAAAATTCAGCAAGTTGTACATAGCATGATATAGCTCATGTGTATCCTATTTTGAATTGCATGAACATCTGCTTTAAATTAATATCACTTTTGGAGCATAGTCATATCTTTATTAATTCTTGAATTTTATGCTTGACGAAAAGCCCAGCAACACTGGGCACTTTTTCTAGTAATATATATTTTGCCTTGTGAAGATCCAGTAGTCAAGCATAGAGTTCTTAGTCCCAAGGTGGTCATGTAAACCAGTCATAATATTCTAATATACAAACTGGAAAAACAATGGCATCAAAACCAAGCATGAGAGCAAAGCTTCAACGCAATACATCGTGCAAAGATTTTGCTTCAAGCAGCAGTTTAGTAAAGCTTCAAAACTATAACAAACATGTCTTCTTCTATTATCTGAGATTGCCACAGCTATGGGGGGCCAGCACATAAGCACATAAGCAAAATCATTCTCATTCCACTTGTTCTTTTTCCCAATTGGCCTCTTCTTCTTTCAAGTTGTGTTGGCTCAGTAGAGTGTGGAATTTGGTTAAGGCCCTTGTGCCTGGTGGTGAGGCTTAGTGCCTTTGGTAAGACCCTCGTGCCTTGTTGTGAGGCCCTCGTGCCT
This sequence comes from Isoetes taiwanensis, assembly GCA_021234155.1. Classification (NCBI taxonomy): domain Eukaryota; kingdom Viridiplantae; phylum Streptophyta; class Lycopodiopsida; order Isoetales; family Isoetaceae; genus Isoetes; species Isoetes taiwanensis. The sequence continues at coordinate 888,220 of JAJEKV010000013.1, forward strand.
GGTTGGAGGCCTAAAAATGGAAATTGCAGTTCATAGGCGATCTTTAGTGAAGACACACTACAACCCCAACATTTGGTCCACGGCTGAAAACAACAGTAAAAACAGAATACACGTTGTCTTTTTGAAGATTTGAAAAAAACCTACACGTAGTTATATGGGGGTGTGGTTTTCCAAGGATATGCTGTAGTTTTTCTTAAGGATACGTAGTTTTTTTTTTAAAGAATGGGTGGTTTCTAAAGGAGGTGTAGTCTCTTTTTTAAGGATGTGTTGTTTTCTCAGGCGGTATGGTTTTTGAAGGGACGTTTTTTTTCAGGTGTTGTTTTTTAGGTAGTGTTTTTTTGAGGTGTGGTTTTTTAAGGTTTTCTAATAATTCATGTATGATCAAGTTGTCCACATGCCATTACTGCCACAAAATGGCAGCATACAAGAGTTATATATGTTTGACACACTTCACTAGCATTTGACTTCATACATGTGTTGTGTGAGCTTGTAGAGCGTGAAAATTGAAGACATCCATCACAACTTGTAGAAGTTGATATGAAGAACAAAAAATGGATAGTTTGGCATCATATAGGCATTTCTTGAAGGACATTTGATCACCTACGCATCTTGAACACTTGAAGTCAAAGGTTGAAGACCCAAAAGTTCATTGGAAGACTGCTCGAAATTCAATATATAGCACAATAACAGGGGGTACTTTGCATGATTCAAGCTTTTGCCATGATGTTACTTCTTAAGGCATGATTTGCTATTTCCCAAGGCTTTACTACCATCATTCCACCCAAAAACATCATCTCTTATACATCATTTTCTCCCATTTCATACACCAGTTTCAAGACCAAAGTTAGCAAGACTATTTTTCCTAGTCAAAAGAACACTATTTATCCATCGCATATGAGAATTTGCTAAAATTCCATTCAATTTAGCCATTTCTAAAGTCCCAAAACCATATTCTCTCTCTAAAGTAACAAAGAGAGAGAGAGGAAGTATACCTTTCAACATGCCATCTGGGCTCCAACATGCCAAGGTGGCTCAAACATACCACGCGGCTCCAACATGCCACCTAGGCTCCAACATGCCAAGGTGGCTCAAACATGCCAAGGTGGCTCCAACATTCCACCTAGGCTCGAATATGCCAAGGTGGCTCAAACATGCCACCTAGGCTCCAACATGCCAAGGTGGCTCAAACATGCCATGTGGTCTCCAACATGCCACCTAGGCTCCAACATGCCAAGGTGGCTCAAACATGCCAAGGTGGCTCCAACATGCCATCTAGCCTCCTGCATGCCAAGGTGGCTCCAACATGCCACCTAGGCTCAAACATGCCAAGGTGGCTCAAATATGCCATGCAGGCTCCAACATGCCACCTAGGCTCCAACATGCCAATGTGTCTCAAACATGCCAAGGTGGCTCCAACGTGCCACCTAGGCTCCAATGTGCCAAGGTGGCTCGAACAGGCCATGCGGGCTCCAACATTCCACCTAGGCTCGAACATGCCAAGGTGGCTCAGACATGCCACCAAGGCTCCAACATGCCAAGGTGGCTCAAACATGCCAAGGTGGGCTCCAACATGCCACCTAGGCTCAAACATGGTGGCTCAAATAAGCCAAGGTGGCTCAAACATGCCATCTAGGCTCCAACATCCACGTGGGTTCCAACATGCCACCTAGGCTCCAACATGACAAGGTGTCTCAAACATGCCCAGCGTCTCCAACATGCCACCTAGGCTCCAACATGACAAGGTGTCTCAAACATGCCACCTAGGCTCCAACATGCCAAGGTGGCTCCAACATTTCACCTAGGCTCCATCATGCCAAGATGGCTCAGACATGCCACCTAGGCTCCAATATGCCAAGGTGGCTCAAACATGCCAAGGTGGCTCAAACATGCCACGCGGGCTCCGACATGCCACCTAGGCTCAAACATGCCAAGGTGGCTCAAACATGCCAAGGTGGCTCCAACATTCCACCTAGGCTCAAACATGCCAAGGTGGCTCAAACATGCCACATGGACTTCAACATGCCACCTAGGCTCCAACATGCCAAGGTGGCTCAAACATGCCACGTGGGCTCCAACATGCCACCTAGGATCCAACATGCCTCGTGGACTCCAACATGCCAAGGTGGCTTAAACATGTCACCTAGGCTCAAACATGCCAAGGTGGCTCCAACATGCCACGCAAACTCCAACATGCCAAGGTGGCTTAAACATGCCACCTAGGCTCAAACATGCCAAGGTGGCTCCAACATGCCACGCAAACTCCAACATGCCAAGGTGGCTCAGGCATGCCACCTAGGCTCAAGCATGCCACCTAGACACTCCAAGTGGTGACATGGCATGCCAAATAAGCAAGGTCAAGTTTTGACTAGGCCAAAAATGAAAAGATGTCCATCTTTGGTCTTTTCATTGGGTGATGTTGGCAAATTTTAGGTGGCATGGCTAGATGATGGTGACATGGATATGATGACTAGGACTTTATGCAAGAAATATGATAACCTTTGAAATTTTTGTAGAGGAGTTTGTCCGCGTAGAAAACCAAGTGTTTTGTTGTTCGGGCAGTACAAAGGCTCTAGAATGGAGATTCGACTTCGCCATGTCGTCCAGAATGGCGAAATTACCCCAGGGACCAAGTTACATGGTCATTTTGGGCAACGAAAGAAACACGAACCCTCTACATAGCGGTATTCTGCAGTCCTAGGCCAATTGACTATGAACGTATTGGACATGAGCTACTTTGGTGCTTCTTGGAGAAGGGGTGGTCTTCTGCCCACGAAACTTGGTCCCTAGGGTAAAGTCGACATTTTGAGTCCATTAGCAGAGTCAGTTCACAGTTTTGGAGTGGGAGAATTGCCCGTCCGTGGCCAGGAGCCTTCAGGAGAGGACTTTTGGGGCGAACTGCTTCCGAAAGGTTTTAAGGGTCTGTCTTCTGGCATCAATACCCTCCTTCTACTTGATGACATGTGCAAGATCCTGGTCGAATTTGACTAGGATACGGCCTCCGAAATGTAAACCCTGTGTGTTGCTAGGTTATTGAAAGGTTTGCGTTATGGAGGTCGAGTTTTAGTCGGTTGCACTTGGGACATGGTCGAGAAGCTGCAGTTGAAAATGTGAAGCAATAGGAACTGAGGGAATGGGATTTGAATTTATCTTCCTCCCAGTATGGCAATTAGAAGTCAAGAGCGCCTTTTGCAGTAGCAAAATTGTTTGGGATCATTCGGGATGGCCAATAGATCCAAACTCTGTTATTTCAGTTGCCATGGCTCCGCATGTGCGTTTAGCAAAGGTGCATCTAGCTATCCAAGAAAAGGACCACGTTTTCTTGGACCTTTTAGTAGATGTTTACGCTTTCTAGAGAAGAATTTCATTGGATTTGCACTTTTGGTAAGCCGTCTGATACAGGATAGAGTTCCTCTGATTATAGAATGTTTTTTTTCCCCGAAAACATTCAATTCCCCTCTTAATCTTACATAACCCCTTCGTTTCCTCAGCACCCACCATAATTTGATATTCTTTAGCTTACCCATCTTTGAAAAATCATCAATTTCTGATCTATCGATGCAAAAAACGGACTTTTACTTCTCAAATCTGCAAATTTCTGATCTAAACGGTGTAAAAATCCTAATGCGAGAGCCGATGCACAATTCTGCAAAAGCAAAACATATTGTTACATCTCAAAACTGCAATTTTTGATGATTTCATCTGAGGGCAGGTACAAGAAAGCCCAGAAACCGAGAAGATGATGAAGAATAAGGGAAGGAAAAACAGGCGAGGCATATGCAAAATTTGGTCCATAGGAACGGCAGAAGCGCCAACGAAAGAGATTAAAGGGTCGCAGATTGAAGGCATTGCCATAGCTTTATGAATGTTTATGAGTTACAGATCTAAAGAGCCAAATTTTGGAGCTTTTCCACCATCCCATCACGAAAACACATTCTCGTGAATCCTCGCCGCGTGTCGCCGTTAGGGGCTTAAAGCGAACCGGTAAGGGTGTCCTCGTGAAAATACGCCCGGCCGCCCTCGTCATCGTCTTGCCCACGCCATGCGGTGGGTTATGGCGAACCCGGCAGAACCCCCGCCATGCGAAACGATATCCCGCCGCTGGTCACCGGCCCGACATCCACGCCACCGCCTCGATCCTTGGGCAATGGGTTCGCCAGTGAACCGTGAGGGGGGCGACATCACGAAGCCCGACATCCGTGCGCCCGCTTGCTCCCTAGTTGATGCGCGGTTTGGGTTAAGCCCAAAGCGAACCCAATATATAATCTCTGAATGAGGAATGACCCAGCGACCCGTCCGCCCGCGTCCCTTGCGGGTTCGCTGAGGGGCGACCCGGGTTTTGCTTAGGCCGAGGAATTTTTCTTGCGGGTTCACAGGCGAACCCGTTTGGCCTGACAAGTTAGTTTCGGGAGCCAATAAAGTGGGCGTATAATTTCAGCTGTGCAAGTCCTGAATGGACATCCAAGTTAACTCTCTTTTTGTCCAAGTTAATCTGTGCATGTCCAAGTTAACCCAATACACACGTCCCCCAAAAAAACGTACGTTATATGTTACGTAGCAAACATTTCATTCTTATGTTAATTGGGTTTCTTTTCTCTGAAGGTCAGGGCAATCCTTTGTGCCTAAGCACCTAGTTATTTATTTGCCAAGACAAGAATTCGAAAAACTTCCTTCTAGGAATACAAGGCAATTCATAGTCATTATTTCAGGCCTATTATAATCAAGATTCCACACGTCCTTATGATGTATTGTTTAAAGACATCTTTGATTGTCCGGCAAGGCAACTTTTAAAAAGTTGCCACTAGAACATCGTTTTCAGCAACTTGTACTTATTTTCCAGGTTGTGGATGTACTATTCTCAAAATTGTTGGCATAAATTTTCCACTTCATTGAACACTTCTAATGACGCTACTACATTTTTCTCAATTGCATGTTGAAATCCAATGACGATAAAAGAAACTAATGCATTAGTGTAATTCCTACATAATTGCTTGCATTTTGCAGCTGGAAACAGTTGGGATCATGTGTTAATACTTATACGTCAATTGACTATATGGCAGTGGCCCTTTGGAAGGCTTGTGTCAATAGTATAATCAACCAATCTGGAATTTTATGAAAGACATTACAAGCTTAGAGATAGCAGTTCCATTTCAAATAGAGATCGCAGTTCCACACAATAGGAATAGAATAGGAACAATCTCGGATGTTCTATGTATTACATGTAATCTATAAATACATGGAATGAATGGCCTTTGAAAGGCCAACGGTAGGAAACGAGAAGGCCAAAGGCGAGAGATGTACATGACGTACTTCTAATGTACTCTAATGTACATCAATGTATCTAATGTAGATCAATGTACTCTAATGTACTCTACTTGAATTCTAACACTCCCCTTTCAAATTTTGGATAATCTGAAGCCTCTTGCAATGGTATAACACCAAGTCTTGATCTAAAGCTTTGTACAAACTTTTTTGTGTGCCCGGTGGCTTAGTAAAGATATCTGCAACCATTGCACCCGGTGGGCGAATAGATTAATGAAATGATTGCTTTCTCCACTAGATCACGGACATAATGATAATGAATTGGAATGTGCTTTGTCAGAGGATGATGTCTGGTCGCTCTGCCATTTTCATGCAACTTTGGTTGTCCACATAAACATGAATAGGTTCTTCTTGTGAGAAATACCAACATCATTAAGCAAGTGATCATACCAAATAAGATCTGCAACTCCGGTAGATAAGGCAATGTATTACGCCTCTGGCTGAAGATCGGGCTACAGCAGTTGCTTTTTGCTTATCAACCCTCGCACCTCCATAAAACATGCATGTGCTACTGTAGTGGAATGAGAATCCCATTGTTGCCCCAACTTGCATCAGTAAATGCATGAAGACTTGCTGATCCGTTATCACAATAACAGATTCCATACTCTTTTTTGTTCCTTGCAAATAGCGAAGAACCGCGCTTTGCTAGTTGCCAATGCTTTAACTCATAACAATGGTTAAAGCTGACTCAATGCAATCACGGCAAAGCAAAAGATCAGGTCGTGTTATGGTCATGAGATACATCAAACTCCCAACAAAGCTGCCTATATGGTAGAAGATGATGGCGCATTATCACAAGCGGGTTCATCTTCAAACAATTTGAGCCGGCTTCCATTGGCGTTGAAACGGGCTTACAATCGCCATGCGAAATTGCTCAAAGCGAGAAATTGACAGCATAGGGGTTGGCTGATATGAATTAGCCTCTTCTTCCTATCACGATGTATATCGCATACCCAAGAAAGAGCTAGCTGCACCCAAATCTTTCATCTTAAACCTGCTAGCTAGTTTAGATTTAAGTGCTTGAACATCAAGAAGATTGCTGCCCATTGCAAGCATATCATCCACATATAGCACTAAAATCAAATACATACCTCCCATGCACTTGATGTAGACATTAGAAATCTGTTGTAGCAACTTGAAATCCTTCATGCTTAAGTGCATCATCAAACTTCTTGTACCAAACCGAGGATGCTGCTTTAAGCCATAAATGGCCTTAGGGTTTACATACCTTGTTTTCTGGCGGGTACTTCAAAACACGGAGGTTGCGGCATATAGATGTCTTCAAGAAGATCTCCATTCAGAAATGCCGTATCCACATCCATTTGATGAATTTCCCAATCCAATTGGGCTCCTAAGGCAAGCAAAACACATAAGCTATTCATTTCTCACGGCCGGTGAAAATGTCTCATCATAATCAAGACCTTTGACTTGGCTGAAACCTCGAGCAACTAGCCTAGCCTTATACTTGTCAAGGCTGCCATCAGCCTTGTACTTTTTGGTGAATAGCCATTTGCAATCCAGCGCTTTCGCCCAATGGGCAAATCAGCAAGTTCCCATACCGGTTTGCATCCATGGATGCGAGCTCTACCTCAGTTAGCCCGTTTCCAATGTGGAGCTTGGGGGAAGCCCATGCTTCCTCAATGCTTATTTGGTTCACCTTGCCTTTGCCAAGCAACACCATTCAACCAAACTAAGTTCAGCATTTTTCAAGAACTTTTACGAGAAGGTGTTACGCTGCGTGGTGACAGCGGTTGATCGGGGAGGAGGAGGCATTCAATGGTAGAGGATCGGGGAAGAACTTGATTATGAGGTGGATCATCATTGATGGGTTGTTGCACATCTGGCGGCAAAGGCACATCTTGCTGCTGGTCCAGCCTCAAATCTTGAAGCTCAGCGAGTGGAGGATCATCAAGAACAAGATATTTGTCTTGAATGAAGTTTCCATCGCAAGTGGATCAATACACATAGAATTTGACTCATCAAAAACTACTTACGAGCTGGTGTATACCTTTCTCGCTCTTGATCCCACAACAAGTATGCTTTATGATTAGGTGCATAGCCAATGAAAGTGCATTTGGTGCTACGGGCATCAAATTTTCTCGCATAAATGCTTTCGGGAACATGTACATAAGCGGTACATCAAATGTGCGCCAAATGAGAAACATCCGGTTTCTCTCGGACCAAGCTTCTTACAGGTCATCTCATTATCCAAAGCAACTGTGGTCAATCTGTTTTGCACATGAGCTGCTGCAGCAATTGCATCAGCCCAAAAATACTTTGGCAAATGACTTTTCGGCAAGCATACTTCTTTTTGCATTGCATTGCACAAAGTCGCGATTCTTCCTCTCCACAACACCGTTTTGTTGAGGAGTAGCCCTCGTTGTGCATTTGACCTTTGAATCCACGCGATCACATGTATCATGGAAAAGATCACTAAGATACTCTCCACCACCATCGGTCGCCAATTGCTTGATCTTCCTCCCAATCGATTTTCTACACATGCTTTATACAATTTAAAAGCCTCAAGAGCATCACTTTTCTTGGTTAGAAAATAGACAATTGTTTTCCGACTAAAATCATCAATAAGCGTGATGAAATATCTTGCCCTTACCAAAGCGTCTGGACACCTCTGTTGGTCCACAAAGATCTGAATGGACAAGCTCCAATACTTGTTTAGCTCTCTTTGCCTACACTTGCAAATGATCTGCGAGGGTGCTTACCAAGGATACATGCTTCACAAAGATCGGATCTGCCTTCATGGTTATCTTCATGCCATGAACCATGTTCTTCCATTTGCATTATTTTTAAAGCTTGAACATTAGCATGGACAGGTACCTTTTGTGCCAAAGTAGCACTTTCTCCTTTTCTTTTCTTGATACAACTAGGGCTGATTTGGATCGGACACCTCCAGCTCATACAAATTGCCATGTCTTGAGCCCTTGGCCACTATATCCCCTTCAATCCGTGCATTCTTCAAAAAAGAACTTCCTTATCATCAAAGAAAACTTGCGGACCAGCATCTGCGCACATGCAAGGTGACAAAAGGTTTTTCGCAATTCGGGACATGTAAGGTTCTGGGAAGCCTTGTCCTTTCACCATTCAATAGCGTGAAATGATATTGACCACTTCCTTGCACTTCAATTTCACTATGATCTCCCAATTGCACCGGACTTTTGTCATTTTGATAACTTGAGAATAGATCCCTATCCTTCAACATCAGCGGCGTGCATGCGAGAATCCTTTGTAAGAACCTTCTTTCGGCGGTACATGCACTTGTTTCCCAAGCGAAGCCTCCCCTTTAATTACGGAGACTCGGTGCGATTGGATCACAAGAGAAGCCTCTCCTTTGATGACTTGTGCCTCAACTAGGTGTGCTTTCTCACGATTTGTTCTTTCCCTCCGGACAATCGGGACCGTGCATAATGACCATATTCAAAAGCGGTTCTGCATTGCCCTCTCTTGGCATAAACTTTCTTAGGACGTGCTCCTTTTGATCCTTCCACCTTCCCATCTGATTGCTTTTTGTAATGAGGCTTCTTATCTTGCCTCCCTCGTGCAAGCATGGCTTGTGATGGCTTGGAATCCTCCACTTTGTCTTTCAAGCGCATCTCTTTCTGCAAAAGCTTAGAGGCGGCGTCATCCCATGAAAGACTACTTTGAGCTGTCAAGAAATCAACAAAGTTTTCCCATGAATTGGGAAGAGAAGCATATAAGCTGGAGCTTTTGTTGCCCCTCTGGGGCGCATACTTGGAATCTGCTGCGCCAACATATCAAACATCTCCTTCATTTGATTTATGTGTGTATTCGGATCAGCTCCTTCCACATACTTGCAATTCCTAATGTATACAAATGCATAACTTCACCTACGTTTTGGTGCCATACTTATCTTCAAGCCAAATCCAAAGAGAATAGCTGCCACGATCCACATCTACTTGCATGACTATGGCTGCGGAGAGACACATACATATGCAAGCCATTGCTCTATTATCACGGGCGCTGCCAATCCTTTTGAAGCTTGATTTGAGCTGCTGTCGGCATTCTACGGGTTTAGTTTCAGACCCATCCACTATATCCCGGACATCCTCTGCCATTAGATATAACTTCATGGATTTCTTCCAGCCTTGAAACCCTTTGCCATCAAACATAGGTGGCTTCAGAATTGCTGATACAGATCTGGTCTCCATGACCTTCTCCTGCTCAGATAAGTATTCCTTCAGAATTGTTCTCCCAAGTTCTTCTATTGCCGAACTTCCCTTTACATGCCAATAGGCTCTGATACCATGTTGGAAAACGTATCAGCTATGGACTGATACAAACACAAACACAGAGTGAGCCAAAGCGGAAGCAAGATCGGAAGAGACACAATAGGAATAGAATAGGAACAATCTCCATGTTCTCTGTATTACATGTAATCTATAAATACATGGAATGAATGGCACTGAAAGGCCAACAGCCGGAAACAGAAGGCCAAAGGCCAGAGATGTACATGACGTACTTCTAATGTACTCTAATGTACATCAATGTATGTAATGTAGATCAATGTACTCTAATGTACAGCTTGAATTCTAACACGATGATGATCAAAATTTCGACGAAGACAAGGATTTTAGTTATGATGCTTGGAGGCAGCAGAGCGAAGGGGACTGTAGTCCAAAAAGTGACGAGATTTTTCGACGGTTTCAGAAGGGTGCTCAATCTCCTCCAATCTGGAACGCTTCTGCTTGTCAACGAGCACAGAAGGAGAGATGGCGATCTCGCGGTACATGGTTATGACACCGAGCCCGAGAGCCGTGGTAATCATGACGAAGAGCGGGGCCAATTCAGGCCGGACGTATCTGCCACAAAAATCAACTCAACTCGAAATCATCTCAACATATCGAACATATATTAAACTCTGATAAACCTCAGCTCAATCTAAGTCTAAAGCGCTGCTGCTGCAGCGTGTACCTTTTGAACAGAGAGATCTTCTGCTGTGGATTCGACATCTGAACGATATTTTAGTAGAAGCGAAGGAGTGTGTAGTAAAGTAGGCTGTGTTTTCTGGTTTCTAACGGGCTATTTATTCTCCACAAAAGGCGCGGTGACACGTGTCAGCGGATAAAATGGCTACCGGGTTTCAAAGACGGCGGTAAGAAAACACGGCAATCTTTGTCGGATTCACTCGACCGGCCGCCATTTTGTAGCGTTTGCCGCCGGATTTTGGCGGCAAAACAGCTCCACTTTTGTCGCCTTTTTGCCTTTTATGTCGCCGAAAGTATCTTGCGTTTGGTTTTCTTCTTCTGCCAGCTCAGCTGTTGTATGTATATCTTCCCGCTTACCCAACCAGATATTTAACACCGCATCTGCATCTCCACGTTATTCTTTGCTTGTTCATATCATCCCACTTGTGGTACTTTGCTTGTCTGTTATCGGTAGCTTTTCTTCCCACTTGTGCTTTACAAAAACTCTGGCTCACATGTTGTGATGCCTGCCTTTTGCATGCAATTACACGTCTCCCAATCAAACATCAATCCAATTCAATTGAATTCAATTCTACCTCATGCATATCGCCAGTCAAAGGTGCCTATGGGTGCCGTATACAAATTTAAATTACACGCATTGTCAACATCACTATATTCTCCCCTCTGGTGAGGAAGCTGCGCAAAGTCCTGGCCTGGTTCGATTTGGGGACGGGTGTCAAGCGCATGCATTTGACCTCACACTATTTGAAAATTGAGACTGGAAGATGGCAGAGGATAGAAAGGGCTGACCGTATATGTGAATTGTGTCATGATGGTATGATTGAAGATGAAGCGCACACCCTGTTATACTGTAAGTGTCATGAAGACATTAGACTCCAATACTCTATACAAGAAAGTTTATTAGTTGAGCTCTTTGGACTCTCAACAAAATACTTGAGTTCTTATATAGATGAGGTGCTACAGAATGCTTCGTGCTGGCAATCTTTCCCATGTCGAACGGGGTTAGGACCTTGCGCTACAGCCTCACAAGAGGGGAGAGGTCATACCCCAGAAGACGGACCCCAAAAAAGTTTCTGAGGCAGCCTTTCCCAGTTGCACTAATGTCTCCCCCCTGGTGATAGCTTGTTGCCCTTAGGTTTTTGCAAGTTGTGTGCTTCATTGGTTTATTGGTGCGGGGTGGCAATGCAGAGTGGAATAATGGTACATAAGGTGACATGGTAATGATATGGCACTAGAAATGATGAGGCAACAAGTGACTATATGCAAAAATTATGGGAGATGACATGGCATGAGTATGGTGAGGTGGCAAAATATGAAGGGGTGGTAAAATCAAGAATGTGCATAGATAATTTGGCAACATTCAAAAAACAGATAAGTAAGTCTTTTGTTAGTGCCCCTAAATCTCATGTGCCCCCCAAGCCCCCCCCCCAACCCACTCTCACCTGCATACGTAATGACATGGTGCCAAATCCTGGTCGAATCTGACGATGCCTTAGGTTTTCGTAGGTTGTGGTCGAAATTTGCTTCATTGGTGCAGAGTGACAATGCAGAGTGGAATTGTGGCAGACAAGGTACATGGCAATGATATGGCACTAGAAACGATGAGGTGGCATAAAAAAGAGCAAGCATTTTTTTCTTTCTTTGAGAAAGTGACTATATGCAAAAATCATGAGAGATGACATGGCATGAGTATGGTGAGGTGGCAAAGATGATTGGTGAGATGGCAAAATATGAAGTGGTGGAAAAATGAAAATGTGCATAGACAATTTGGCAACGTAAAGAAAAAACATTTTCTCCATGGCGACATGGCATTCCTTTGGATGGTGTAGCATGTCATATGATGACTAAGCATTTTATGCACTAAATAGAAAATGACTAGATCGATTTTTTGAAAAAGGGTTTTTCTTGAGTGAAATAAGACCCATCCATTTGGGAAAATCAAGGACCCATTCATTTAGAAAAATCATGGATCCCATTAGATAAATTGTTCCCGTGTGTTTTCATGTGAGGTGTGAAAAATGAATAAGGCGTTTACCAAAATTGTTTGACATAGAAAGTCGTTCTGGCATCAGGCCAAATCAAATAGGCATTTGACATATACATTAGTGGGTTTGAGCTTGATATTGCACCATGTCATGATTATGTAGTTGTGGTAATGTTATGTTTATAGTGACTTCAATGCATTGACAATTGAATTGTATTGAGAAATCCAAGAGATTGTTTGTTTGAGAATGGTGCACAATTGGATGTCAATTTTCATCTTGTCTTCATAGCATTCCAAAAATTGTCAAGCTGATGTAGTTTAAAGCCCTCCCTTTTAGCCACCTTTTGGCTTATGGGTACGGTTGTCGTTATGTGTCAATCTTAATATATTGTTTTTAGATGTTGGAATTATACCATCCATCTATTTTTTGGACCTTGTTAGGAGCTGGTAGTACAAACTTTTAGTTGTCCCCATGCAAAGAGACTAACGTCTATGAATGTATGCTGGATCAAGTTGACAAAATGTGACTATTGGCGCATGTTCCATTAGATGATGTTTGTGGAGTTGTGTATTAATGAGTGTTCTTGCAGCTCTAGGATTAGGTATGCTATTTTGCACCATTTTCAATAGGTTTCTTTTGCCCGCCTTTTCATCTTTTAGTATCCAAGAACTAAACCCCCAGGTTATATTTGCAATTTTATGTTGGTGCTGTCTTCTTTTGGTGGTCACAGACTTGTTATTGTAGCATCATCATTTGAGTTGGGGATTTTTCAATAATCGGTTTAAACGTTCCAAACAAATATGCAAAAAATGGAGCCTTTTTGTGCCCTAAGTTGTTTTATTCGGTAAGGAGAAAGCTGAAAGTCTGTTTGAAGGAATTGGCAATGTCACGAGCGAATTGCATGAACGACACAATTTTTTTTAAGGCATCTGAAAGCTTTCATTTCTACAGTTGCTCCGCTTCCATTTCTAACATGCATCGCTACGAAAAAGTTTATTTGCAATGGTTCAGGGCCATGTATTGCTCTTTTTAACAAGTATTTTATATGTATTGCTTGCCGTATGGGGAGCGCTATTTTATACATGGGCCTGAGGTGGTATATTCCTCAACCCTAGTTTAGCATATTCCTAGGAATATGTTGGGATCCAATGATCCAAGAAAACCAATAAAGAGTTACGTGGTGGAAAACTTTCATTAAATAGACATTCAAATCCATTTTTTCTGGACGGACGATCCATTTTAATCGATAAAAAAGAAAAATCGAAACTGCCCGCCGGCGGGAACAGTTTAAACTAAGAATGGTTGGGATTTACCCACGTCATCGATCAGGAAAAAAGAGTTTGATTGGCGGGATTTATTCTGCAACAAAGAATGGTTAGACTAGGGCAAATATGGTCGAGCTGCCAAGCGTCCAAGCGTCGTCCTAGCTATGGAGTCGGCTATGGATTTCGGATTTGTTCTGGCCCTGAGTTCGGAGATTACAGCCGCTTGGTTGCCGCTTTGTTCAACTGTGTTTTTGCTCACCAGAATAGCAGAGTAGAGCATCAGCAGAGTTCTTGTTGGGAGACTTCTTGCCGTATTTTCTTTGCAAGTATCCTTCTCATTTTGCATTTCTATTCTTTCTGATTTTATGTTAACAAGGAGCTGGTGGCACATCGGATCTATTTGCCAGTACTACTCTCGATTTCATCATCTTTGCTTCTACTATCGATAAGGTTTAAGTTTTTTTGCAGATTGTTAAGAAACGCAGCGATGCAGGAGTGATGAAGCTGATGCAGTTTTTGCTCCAGCTTTTTAATCATGATATCCAGCTTTTTACTCATGTCCAGGTTATTGCTAGCGGCCTTGGTTATTTTTCCAGCTTATTCAGATTATCTTAATCTGTTTGAAATGCGAATGGCAGGTTCGGATCGGCTATGACAGAGTACTCAATGATGGTGAATGTGGCGGATGAAGCATATTCTAGCTTTGGTTTTTCTTTCTTTGCATGCTTTGCCTTGCAAGCTACCTAGCATCTCTGGCCAGATATTCGATTTTGAGCTTCCAAGTTCCAAGGTAGACTAATCTTTCTGATATTACTTTATCTTCAAAAAATTTAAAGTCTTACACTATTTTTTTTCTCTTCATCCATTGAAGCATTCCTTTTTTATTTCTTTGAAGCAGAGGAGCTCCTTGTCCTTGCCTGATGCGTTTGGGCTGCTTTGCGACCAGATTGGGCTGCCCCTTTTGTTTTGCCCCTGCATTGTCTGCAATACTATTAAATTTCTGCAACTTTATTCCCTAGCAGGACATTATTCCCTAGGTGGAAATAGTCCAGAGTTGGAAGATTTTTCTTTAAAAGGAAAGTTTTTTAATGTCTTATAAACATTGGGGAATGCATGCTGGAGATGGATAATCAACTTTTAGTTTATAGCCAGGGTGTTTCTTTTGGAAAATAATTCATCAATATTTCCTTGTAATGCACATTATTTAAGATTATTGGAATATCATATCCAGAATGGATTTATTTGGGTTCAATTCCCAAAAGGCATATTAAAGCATAGCAAAGCACAAGTAAAGCAAAAGCACGGATCTAATTGAGTTTAATCAAGAGTAGAACAATAAAAAGAACAATGACTACCTATCTGAAAAACTTTGTTTTGCTGTTGTTTTTTTAGTTTCTTTAGAGCCGTATTTTGAGAAGCACCTTGAAAACAACTATTGTTAAAAAAAAAAAAAAAATCACATGTGGATATTCTTTAGAACCACATGCCTTTATTTGAAAAGAACCACATTTGAAAACAATTATTAAAAAAAACCACACATGGATATTCTGTTAAACCACATGTTATTATTTAGTAAAACAACACTTGAAAGCAACTACTATCTTTGTGAATATTTTATTACCACATGTTGTTTTCTTTGCAAAAACAACATTAAAAAACAACTACTCTTTTAAAAAACCACACATGGATATTTCGATAAACCACGTATTATTTGTTTAACAAAAACAATACTAAAAAACAATGCATTGAATTTTTTCAAAAGACTGTCATTTTTCTATGCATAGAATTTTTAGACAAAAACTACATGTTGTTTCTAGCATTTTCGGAACAAAACTATGGGTGGTCTGTAGGTGTTGTTTTTTGGCAAAAAATACAGCAAAAAACTACACATAGAGCAAAATTTGGGGTTATAGTGACAGCTCGAGAGCGCGTTGCCTATAGTTTGGATGGAAGTTGCAGTTCATAGACATAAAATGAAGATCTATAGTGAAGGCACTTTCAAAACCTGAGTTCTTCGTTGTTTCTTTGTTTAAGTGTGGTTCACCCAATAAGGCTAGTCAGCATGAGGGTATATTTTAACATTGATAAATGTTGCTATTATGGTCAGGCTTTTTCTTTGAAAACCCAAAAGGGCAAGGTTTTTTAATCCCGGCCATAATGGTCGCATTATCATCAGCATTGTTTCCTATTTGGTCTCAAAGAGATGCCCGTGAGGGTTTTAGCATTGTTTCCTATTTGGTTTCAAAGAGATGCCCATGGCATTGTTTCTTTTTTGGTCTCAAAGAGATGCCCGTAAGGGTTTTATCTAGTGTTGGTCTTTCAGTAGCTCAAGAACCGATGTTACTGTGTTCTTTTTATGAATTGGTAAGTCGGTATCAACCATAAAAATGGTCCCTTCCTCCTACATGTTGCCTCGACGAGTAAGAAGGCGATTGGAGTGCGCTCAATACTATAGATTACTATAGCTCATAACATAAAATGATTCCAACTTAATGCTAATTTGAGAGGTTTTCTCCTTCTTTTTGGGCCTTTGATCCAATGGTAATACATAATCCTAGAAACAACTAGGTCTTTAATTTGAGACTGCTCAAAATTGAACTATGTATAGTTCCGTCCCATGGCCCTCTGTGGTCTCTGTGGACGTTTAAAATAATATCTATCTATCTATCTACCTACCGACCTACGTACCTATATAACTACCTACCTACATATCTACCTAGCTACCTACCTACCTACCTACCTATCTATCTATCTAAATATGACGTAAATGCAGCCATTTGTAGCAAGTCAGCTAGGACCATATATACTTCCATCGATGTAAATTTAAACAACAATGCATATCCATTCAGAGCATGCTATGGTATTTTGATTGGTATGTATGTTAGAGCACATTGTTAATCCAGCAAGCTGTATATTTTCTTTTGGTATATGTTGCTTTGGCATGCCGGGGTGATTTTTTATGATATGATGTGAAATATTTATCTGAGACGAAGAATGAATAACGTGATTGAAATGATTGAAGATAAAGAATCCATGCAAAGACATAGTTTGTGATTAAGAAAGCTTAGGTGCAGAGTGGATAATGCACCACATACTAGCCATTTATACTAACCATCTTTCTCATTTTTTGCGTCTTGTCATGTTAAAGCCATGGCAAAAGAAAAAACACATAGAGCTTTTCTGATTCTCTGATTTAAGGCTGGTACAAACATTACCGTGGTTGATAAATAAGGCGCTCATCTTCATTGTCAAACCTATATTGGTTATAAGGTGTACATGATGGAGCTACTTCCTCGTGGACATTAAAAACTGTTTTATTCTATTTTAAACAATGTTGAGGAGAGAAGGGGGAGAGCATATTTAAATCCACTATGAAACACACCAACCTTGCTCCATATATCACATGTCCTCATGAAAATTCGTACTCCAACCATATGGAACTGGTTAATTAACATTAAGAACATAAATTGCAACAAAAGAAGTAAGACATGCCAAACCTTTTAAGGTTCAATTTCGGTCAAAATGTGGCAACTTTCTAGTAAGATTCGATCAAGAATAGAATAGAATGGACTGGTTTTTATCGTCCACGTAGAAGAAGCATACTATTACAAGTTAGATACATTTCTCGCATTGAAACCATGGATCACATCAAGAAAAAGCATATATTTCTCACATTAAAACTATGGAATGTCAAAACAACTAAAGACAATGACATAAGTATAACATTGTCTTCAAATCTTAAAATCAACACAAGAAACCCTTACACATGATGCAAGAAAAGCATTTAACATTTTTATCGGGGAAACTCAAAAAGTATTCCCAAATATGGCCCCAGAGAAGAGGCGAAGCTTCTCTCGTTTTTCATTTATCTTCCTACCTTTTTGTTCCTGAATTCCCAAGACACGTTAGAGTCTCAGGGCTTACCATTTAGCAAATCAAGCATCTGAAACAAGTTCTCCTACGTATCTGGAATCACTTCTTACTGCATACATGGGATGATCGAGGTAAGAGCTTTCGGCACCAATAGATACAACGCATGCAAAACCAGTTCCTCTATGGTTTTTGGGTTAAGAAAGATTGAGCAAGTTCCAAAAAATGTAAGGTTTTGTAGTGGGTTTCATCAAGAACGGAGCTTGTACCAAACGGTCTGGCCACTAAAAGGGAAGCATGGAAGCAAGGGACCATCTGACCCTCTTGTGCATCCGAATCCTTGTCTATTAGTACATTTAAGTTTGAGCCTGAACTTAAGCTTTTCAAGTCTTGATATGGGGATAATGAGTCCAGAAAAGGTTGTAATATACTTATGGAAGCATGGAAAAGGGAAGGAGTTGAGACAGTTTTTGCTTATCCAGGAGGAGCATCAATGGAAATTCATCAAGCGTTAACTCGTTCCACTACCATTCTGAACATTTTGTGCAGACATGAGCAAGGGGAGGTATTTGATGCAGAGGGATATGCCAAGGCTTCTGGAACAACTGGAGTGTGTATTGCTACATCTGGTGGTCCTGGTGCCACTAACTTGGTAATTGGTTTGGCTGATGCCTTACCTGATAGTGTTCCACTTGTAGCAATCACAGGTCAGGTCCCTCGACGGATGATTGGAAGTGATGCATTTCAGGAAACTCCTATTGTAGAGGTCATAAGATCTATTACTAAACATAATTATCTTGTAATGAATATAGATTATATACCGAGAGTGATATGAGAGGCTTTTTACTTAGCGTCATCTGGCAGACTGAGTCCTGTACTTATCGATATTCCTAAAGATGTGCAACAACAATTTGCTATTCTTGACGGGTCTCAACCTATGAAATTGGATGATACACACACCATCCGCCCCGTTTGCCAGAGAGCTCACAGTTGGAGCAAATTATCAAGCTTTTAGGAAGCTCTATGAAGCATGTGGTATACTGTGGTGGAGGTTGCATTAATTCAAGTGATGAGGTAAGAGAATTCATCGAGCTTACAGGAATTCCAGTGACATCAACATTGATTGGTTTGGCTGTGTACTCGAACTACATAGTGGATCGTTCTGACCTCTTGCTTGCATTTGGAGTATGTTTTGATGACCGTGTGACAGGGAAGTTGGACGCTTTTGCTAGCAGGGCCAATATAGTGCATATTAACATTGACCCTGCAGAAATTGGTAAGAACAAACTACCACATATTTATATATACTCAGACATAAGGCCACATAACCAAAAATTCCTGTCATTGATATTGGTGGAGATGGAAGTTTTATAGAATGTGCAGGCCAAGAATGACATGAAGAATCAAAGGTTTTTAAGCGCTTCATGTTATCCATATAATCTGATTATTACAGCTGGTTCATTCTTGGTTAGAACGGTAGCAATAGAAGCATTTAAAAAGCACAGGCGCAGTACATTAACTACTGATATCATTAAATGCCTTGGAACAAGGTCTTGCACAACTTGCCAGCACATTTCCTTTTCAATAGTGTATTCAAAATTGTATGCATTTCTCTAGTGCAACTTCTTTAGTTTGGGAACAAAATGTTGCAAGACTATAGTATCGAACTGGTGGATTTTGACATGCTATTAGCTCATATTCCAAGCATCAATGCTGCTGGTACAAATGATATTCTAAAGGACTGTTTGGATTTTAGAACTTCTGTTCTAGCTACTAATGTGGGAGATTTGATTGTTTGTACTACTTATTCTTTTTTGTTTTGCAACATGGACAAGTATTTTTCCATCAGGGAAACTTGAACCTCGAGGTATCTTGCCATGAATGGCAGAAGCAATAGAATCGTTGAGCATCTTACAAGACATTGCACATCTCCATTTCCATGACACAACCTGGATAAGTGCAACTAATTATTTTGTTTTCTTCATGAATGTTGGTCCACAACATTATAAAATGACCTTGTTGAAGAACGGTCTTGCATCTAATGTGTTAACGAAGGGCTACATTACTTGATAATATGAAGAACTTGCAAAAGATCCATCATGGGGACAGGTTAACATTAAATGTATAAGGTTTTGTTGGATCCATATGATGATAGAAACTTAGTCTACTTTTAGCTTCGTGAAGGTTCCAACTGTTTTTGCATGTGTAAATATCCAACGGAGTGGCCAGAACATTGGAACGTAATATCTTTTAGTAACACCATCTCAGAATTGTACCAGGATGTTCATGGACAAGACGGATTAACTCAATTGTGGCATCTCTTGTTTAAAAGTTTCTTGATTGAACCTATTGAATCACAAGTTACAAAAAATTGCTCTCAAAACTTCAAACTAAACGAATTTTATCTGCAACAAACCAATCAATTTCATTATCAATATGTTGGAAAGGATGATTGATTCAGTTATATCATTCCGGCTGTCAATACTCCTAAATAGAGTTGAAAAAACTCTTTCATGCTCGATGATAAAGTAAAGTTACTCATATGATGGGCAGGTCGGCTCCAAATTAAAGTTACATGCCCTAATTGAAAAAAGTTACCTACCTTGATCAAAATCGAAAACGACATCCTGTTTTCAAACAACAGAGACTCGATATGAAACGACAAAACAGAAACCATGAAGACACACTTTTGCGCCATAGCAGGGCAACCCCTCGTGCGTAGCACCTTGTTTTAGTTTGTTCTTATATTGCACTTTGGTTATTCATCAGGCTTCGCTTAGATATGTGGAATTTTATAGTTTCTGCTCATTCTATGTACTTGCTCTCAACAATCTGTTAGAGGTCAATATCTACTATATTATGTCAAGATATGGGATTTGATAAAGCAGCATTTTTCTTAACACTAACCGGTATAATAATGCGAAATGCTATGATCTTTGTAGAATTATCTAATTTTCCACACTCTGGTCACATGATACCATTTCGCACATAATGTTCTGTTGTATAGCCACGAGAAATGTTTCTCATAGCACACGAGATATATATTTGTCTCTAAATGTTTCAAATCCTGTGTATTTTCATGTTCGAGCTGCAATATATATGGGCTTTATATTAGCATATTGTTTCTATTTATAGGCAGCGGCTTCTTAGATCCGAAACATGCTATGGCGTGATTGTAGCCTTCCGAAGATGTAATCTCATGGAACTGCTCTATGAGACTACTCCAAGATGCATCTCCCCGGTTCGATGAGGCAGGAATGGGACAAGTCCCTTCCCAAAGCACAATGGATCCATAAGTGGCTAGAGGGTCGTGCTATCTGACTTTAAGCCCCCAAAATGCATAGGACGAACTCACCCATACTTATCGAGCCTAGGACGTCCCTTCATGACGGTGCTTGCAACCCAGGGGGTGTCAGACCTATACCCGGCCCGCACGCGTGACCGGCTATAAGTCTAGCACGCTAAGGGAACCTTACGATCAGCAAGGCTCCATTGTCACATCACCATTGAGTCCGTTATCTGGTGCTCAATCACAACATAACCTCCACAGCCAAGTGGGCTCTTGTGCACAGGTCGCATTTATTAGGATTTATGGGATCCTAGCTAAGAACATCTCTATTCCTAATAGCCTTTAGGTCTCTACCCCCCATTATCCCACAAGCACAAGAGGTGCAGCAAAGGAACTACCATAAATTATAAATTCATTCATAACTTCAAATAGAGCATCAATATAAGATTATTCATCTATGCACACAAAGGTTTATCCTTAACTAGAATCTCAAGCTAACTAAATCTACTACCCTTTCATAAGCATCAATTCAAAATAATAGTCTAGGACATGTTAAGCCTCAATGTAAGTAAAAAAACAAATCTACTAGAGACTTAAAAAAATGCATTAATTCTTAAATTTAATATCTATATCTATTTAGACATTGCACAAGTTCTACAGTACCCAATGTTAGGTTTTTTTTTCTATGAACATAGATATGCTCTTATATTTGCTTTTATTCCATGATCTACCATAGTAAGAATTTTACTTCTAGAGAGTAATTTTTTTTATACAAACTTCCACTACTAATACCTCTCTTTTAGCTTGACCATTCCAATCTCTTCGCAATTGTAAAATGGTAGAGAAATTTATAACAGTTGGGATGGGAACAAAGTGCCCCACTAATAGACCCTTGTGTGATATCAAAAAACTCTTCAAAGTGCCCCACTAATAGACCCTTGTGTGATATCAAAAAAATCTGTACGAGGGGATGTGCGCTATGTCCATCTCCAAATTCTCTTATTCTATTGGCGAAGATTAAGAACACCTTGGGAATAAATTCACACCTGAGGATGACCATCTCCTTTGCGTCCTCGTATCAACCAAAGAAAACAATGGTTTAGGGACATCATTGGATGTTATATCCAACCACCAGATAGGGATTGCCAGTGAATGGTAGTTTCCTTTGCACATGCCTCCCATTACTTTAACAACTCTTTCAAAAATAGAATATTGAATTCAATGTTTATTATCCATCCTACTCGCTTCTTTTAACAAAAACAAAAAAACAAGGGCAGTTGCTTGACCCATCGAATTTTTTATGGAAATCAACTGCCGTACACGTGGGAGTGGATATCCAGACGCAGAGTGAACCGCGCAGTGAAATGCGGAGCAAGAGCAAATTGAAAACAGGAAGAGCACAGAGAAGCACAAAAAAGCTGAACAGAGAAGCAATTCCTCACAAAAACTGAACGTAGATGATTAAACCAATTCTCTCAAAGCACCTCCAAACTTCTTGCTCCACAATCGATGCTCGGCCAACAATTGCAGACTGACAGCAAAAAATTTCATCCTTTAGGGATATCATGCGGCACAAATCCTCAACCAGACAAAGCAAACCGCAAACTGGCAAAGGCAAACGGGATTCAAACCTCTGATTCAAACGAGATCCAAACTGCCACTGTGATTTACAAAATTTCAAAGGTACTGCAGGATCTCACAGACGTAGAGAACATATGCAAGCGTAGAAGCAAATAGGGCTTTTACAGACGTTCGCATGGGCAGCGAGGGAGGTGGGCGTGACCAGCGGTGTGATTTGCCCTCTAGCTGCAACAGTTCCACTGAAAGGTGTACGCGCCTACGCGGGGCTGCTAGAAGATTTGCAATGCTGCTTGAAAATTTGCAGTGCTGCCCAAGATGTCACGCCCTTTGCAGCTGGCATTTTTATCTTTCTGTGCATAAATCTGGCATGATTGCCTCATGCAGATTTGGCTGTTGCTGGGAGGCCTTGGCTGCAACACATGGCTGCAAATTGGCTGCAAAACCATATTTTATTCACATGCAAATAGAATGGAATCTTCATCCAGCTATTTTGCCTTCACGGTTGAACGGTTCCGTTTCCACATCCTTCTCTGATTCGGCGGTACAGCACTTTTTCTATGTGAATAGAAAAGCCAAAACAGCCATCCAAGTTGCCGTTCCCTAGTTGCCATAGCTGCAAATTTAATCCATCATGTGAATGCTGCTTTAGATTTAAGGTCGTCTTCCACGGTATCAGAAACTGATCTACCAAGACTGCCCTTCTAATCTTGAGATGTGCTAAATGTTTTTTCCCTTTGAAATGTGAGCCTTTTACTAGTGATGACTAAACAACAGACATCACATTTGACTGTCTGATCAAAAATTTGTCACAGAACAAAGTTTCTTTCTGGGTGATAATGTTCCAGAGGATGTGCCACTCTTTCTGATTCTTTCAAGAGTTTTATTAGCAGAAGTTATAAGAGGTGTTTTGGCCGAGCTTGTATCCGAGACAGCAAAATTGCTCTGGTCTTTCTCAGCCTTGCTGCTCCTTCTAAATTACCTTCACTCTGAATCTTACCTGGCGTCTTGGTAATGCTTTCATTTCCCTATCTTCCCTTTCTTCAACTACAATTTCTGGTCTTTCAATATCATCTTTATGGTCTGACAAGTTTTACCATCTAGTCCAATACCATCTTTTGTGCTTATAGTAGAATCAACTTCCTTTTTGACATTCTCCTTCACTTTCATCAACCTTAACTGAATTTTACACCTTTCTAGCCCTCTCATTCTCCAGTAGCAACAATTGCATCCTATGCCTTTTCCCTCCAATATGCATTTGGCCAGTGTTATACACTGGACATTGCATATTTAGCAAGAAGTAGAAGCCGCCATTACTCTTAGGTGTCCGCTTAGTTGCTTCAACATGTCTAGAATTTGGAGGTGTTAACGTGTTGAAGACGGGGTTTATTGATTCTCTCATGGTGATGATAACGTATCTGCAACAACTCAGAATGTCGGATTGATGATCCTAATTACCTAACAAAAGAAGCAAGGATGATATAATTACCAACTCAAGTTTTGGTTGATGGCAACAATGGCAGCAGACATCATCACAAGTCTGAAAAATTGCTGCAGCCTGCAAGATGCTCTCTGCTCTGCTTGAGCATCTTTCTGCCATCCAAGATTAATAGTGTAATCCATTGTTACTACACTGCTAGGTCTCTTCATCACTATGTGGCACAGCTTCAGTAAAGGCTAAACTTCTCCGAAGTCGTTGGCAAGTTTAGCTTGAGATATTTTTTACTTCAGTGTTCAAGAATATCAGTGATTTGCAAGTTCATAGTTCGACAAAACTTTCGATTTCACATAGGATTTAACTAAGACAGACACCACGGCAACTCCATATCAGTGTTAAATTGTATTGATCTTTACTAGATGATAATGCTGGGCTATACCCTCCAACGCGAGTAGTCCCAAGGAGGAAAAAAGTCCACACAAGTTCCTTGAGAGCCAGCTCCTTTACTTATACAAATGGATCAAGTCCTGCAAAAATACATACATTAGACATGTCTTGTAAGCAGTATATAGACAAGGCATCTTCCCAACTGTGCAAAAATATGCAAACCAGATGAAAGGCCCATATGCTTGATACCAACAGGGCAAAAATAATTCATCTCCAAACAGCATCAAATACTAGGTATTTTATCCTATCAATCTTCCTTTATTTGTCGTGTTATGAAACTTTACCTGTTCCTATACATAAACCGGCTTATCATAAGTGGCCATTGCAGCTTCTTTCACAGCTTCACTTAAAGTTGGATGCCCATGTCATGCCCTAGCGATGTCCTCACTGGAAGCTCCATATTCCAGTGCAATGCATGCTTCACATATGATCTCTCCGGCATTAGCTCCCATACTAATTAGTCTCCTTCTCAGCAAAAGTTTTCACCATTCCTTTTACATCGTCACTTGTTTCTTACTCTGCTATTTGCCATATTTGGAAATTTGCCAACAAAGTACTCTATTCCAGGTGCCTTATCTTGCTCTTCCGTTTTTCCTACACTGACAACCTCACGATGGGTATACACCATACCAAGAACAGTATCATAATTGACATGGCCTACCTAGCCAGCAAGGGGTTCTACACAAGCAACCCCCATCCTCTTCTCCCTTATGAACGAGCATAGACTCTGGAATGACATCTCCAATAGCCAAAACTTCCAAACTCCCACCCTTTCAAACTTGTCCATCTTGATGCCAACCTCATCGAAGCCAAGCCCTTGTGTATGCGTTATCCTGCCAGCAGCAACAAGGGCCACATCTGCTTCAATGCTGCTTTGTTCTCCACCCCCTGATGGCTCCAATGTAAGCTTCAAAAGAGATCCTGAGTCGTCAACATTAACTATCTTTGTCTCCAATTTAAACTTCATCTTTTTCTTTTCCAAGGATTTCTGAAATATTCTCCTTCTCTCTCCATCCATTGCCGGAACAATTGTATCACCAAATTCGACTACATTAATGGTATATTAGTAAATTTCATAACTAAATTTGGACAGTGCAGTTTAAATAGAACTGTAAGGAGGTAGCCATGCATTGGTGCAAGTGCAAGTGCTAAACTTTTATTAAACTTTACCAAAGATCATTGACTCATATGAATATCAGCTTAATTCATACTTCCTCATATTAATTTGTTGCATGTCTAATGTCCAGAACCATAGCATATTATATCTACATCAGCTCTTTTTGTAATACAATTTGTGCTTAATTTTCCAAGACTGATAACTTACATTTTCATTAAGCCTAATCTTCATCAGAACTCTCATATGATAAACCCAACAGCCCACCAGCAATTTTAGCTTCTGAAGGATGTTCATCGCCAGATTCTGAGCATGTTCTAACCTTGTGAACCTGATCAACCAAATTAGACTTTAGTGTAGGTCCTGCTACCCTATGCCCTTTTGGCTTCACCTCCACGATATTCTTCAGTAGATCATGTTGCCTGCAGGCAAGACAATCACTTCATATACAGAACTGTATGTTATTTTTACCAGCTGAGAATAGATATGATACCTGATTCCACTACGTGGTTTTGGCTCCACCCTAAGAGCCGGAAGGGATGATGAATGAGATGCGTCTGCTAAACTTGCAGCTTTGTGGATAAAGTATGTCAAGGAATATGAACCTTAAGACCCATGAGAAAATTTCATGAAGGACCTTCTCTCACATGTAAAAGGATATTTTAAATGCAGCAAATGCCCTCTTCTCAGTTCTCCTGCGCAATCTTTCAGCATCTTCCTCTGCCTCCATTTGTTCCTTAAGGTATAGAAGATCATCGCTGTCCAAAGCTGAAAGCTCACAAATGTAATGTTTCGCTATAAACAATTTTACTAAAGAAGTTGAAGTTCCAACCACCATAAACACTAGATCTTAATTAATAACAATTGTTAATTGGAGCTTGCCTATTTCTACTATAAAAGTAACACTCTTTTGCTGCAACTTTTTCAAACATCTTATTTAGACTCATCTAATTTCATTGACCTTCATCATTTTCAGCCTACCAATGTGCATTATTGTAAAAGAAAAAAACAAAAAAGGGTAACTGGAAAGACAATACCGCCACGACCATGCAAATAACCTCCACGTTCCCCTGCTACCTCCTGCATCTGGACTCAACATCAAAATCCCAGGTGTGACGCCAGAGTCCCTGTCAGGGCAAGTTCTTAGAAACTAGGAGCACCTATTACTAAAAGTAAATTAAACTACCCTTCACAACTTTCAATGGAAAAAAAAAGCAACAAGGCCGGTTCACTAACCTTAGCTACCATCTTCTTGAATGCGAGATCCTCGTCATCAACTTTATCTTTACCATCCTTTGTACTCCATTTCTTGTCTGTTTAGCAGCAAAAGCTTCAGAAAATTAACCTAACAATTCGTCTATTGACTCAGACTCAAAATTAAATACCTCTGGGGTCACTCAGATTAGTGTACTCTCGCACCTCCCGCCCGGCCATCCAGCTCTTTCTGCTCAGCCAGCGACCCAAGTATAAGGCTGAGTATTTTCGTCCGGCAGTAAAGCTAGGTATTTTCGTCCAGCGACACAAGTAGGCCTAAGGCTAGGTATTTTGGAATCTGAAGATTTAAAGTATTGGGGAACTTTTTAGGTCCCACCGGAAAATTTCCTATGGTTATTTGACCAATAGGATATGTTATGTTTAGAGTCGGAAATTTTCATTGTCTTAATAAAAAATCTTAAGAAAATTTGCCGGAAAAATCCCTACGACACACAAACTGAACCAAAAAATTTGCGTTTTCAACCGGTTGGTTTATAGCAGACTTTGCACAACACTGATGATTTAACACTGTCGAAATCACACTCGAAGCAAAATTTATTTAGAAAAAGCCCAATAAAATAAAAAATGGCCAATGCGTATTTGTCTAGACACCCAAGCTATCACACTTATTAGGACGAAATCAAACTAGCCTATAGGCGAAAAATTATTTGAAAAAAACCCAATCTAATAAAAAATGGCCAATGTGTATTGTTTAGATAGCCAAGCTATCACACTTAGGACGAAATCACACTATACGCAAAAACTAAAGAATTATGTGGCAAGTTTTGGCAGCTGGTAAAGCATGAAACTTGATATGTCATATGCTGCATAATCCATTATTCCTCACAACATAAAAGGCTACTCCCCACAACATAAACGGCTACTCCCTTTTGTTCCCAACACCTCTTCTCATGAATTGGCAATTGCACGAATTGGATCTCCATAGAACATGTAGAATCTTTTTTGTTTTAACGTGTAGCAATTCCTTATCTTCTATTTACCTTTGCTTCAAATTAAAAGAGCAACTCAACTTTGAAGGAAGAGAACCTCTTTAGACATAATATCGACCTCGAGGATGAGTTGCAGCAAGCCTTTGAAGCAACAAAATAAAATGATAGAAATGGCAGGACAAAATTAATAATGATAACATAAAGGTTTTCTTTTTCATGGTTCAGTTCACACAGCTTATTGCCAATGGTATCTCTTATGATGACGAATCCTATGCAATCTCTGTGCGAGCTTTAGCTTAGTTTAGAGCAATCATGACTCTATTTATAGAATTTGGTCCTTCCTTGGCAAGACAAAACACTCCAGGACATTTTTGGATGTACCAGAGAGGCTACATATTGAATTTGTTCCTCTTGCATATCCACACTGACACAGATTTTAGAAGAAGGTTGTCCATCTCCAAAGCCACCTTTCAGTATTTGCGCAATGAGTTGGGACCATTGGTGATACGGCAAGATACGAACTTCCAGGCTGCTATATCAATTGAAATGAAAATTATGATAGGTTTATCTAGGCTAGCCACATGTGACATGTTGATAGGCATTGCAAGCGCATATCGAGTTGGATTTGCTACTGCACAACAAGCTATTGTTAAATTTGTTGCTCGTGTCAATTACAAACTCAAAGACTTAGACATTAAATGGCCATAACCGAACAGGATGAGAAGCTTGGCAGCATCTTTTAAGTTATTCATAGTATTCCATACGTTGTTGAAGCAATTGATGGGAGCCATATTCCAATCATTGCTCCTCATGAATCTGCACAAGAGTATTACAATAGAAAAGGATTCTATTTTATATTACACCAATTAATAATACAAAGGGATTGCCATGGGTGGGACTTTGATATCGGTTGACCATGAAGCATACATGATTGTGCATTGTTCTAGTGGTCATTAGCAGAGCAACGGTATCTTAAATGGTTTTATAGCACCTCACTGTCATGTTGGCCACGGCGAGACTATATATTGAGTCCTTTTAAGGGTCATAAGGATGGTCTCAGCAGGGATGAATACTATTGGTTCTTAGGGTGCCCAAAGTCTTATCACTGTTTTGGCACCCTTCCAATTTTTTAACGCCACTGGCCTAAACTTTTGGCGAGCAACCACGTCGGCAAAATTTCCAGCTCACCTCTCTTCTTGTAGATTTGGCACCATTCAATTTTGTTCAAAATAATTTCATTTGAGCCAGTGTATCTATACTCCATCTCCATTCATTTCTTAGGTATGAATTATTCTTTCATACCTGATTAAAAATGGAGGTCGAAGAAATTGGTGTAGATACAAATTATAATACGTGAAAGAACGATTCATGCCTGAGAAGAAATGGAGGTCGAAGAAATTGGTGTAGATGCATTGGCTCGAACGAAATTGTTCTGAACAAAATTGAATGGTGCCAAAGCTACAAGAAGCGGGATGAGCTGGAAATTTTGTCGATATGGTAAAGATTAGATCGGCGATTTTGCCCATCGAAAATTGGGAAGGTGTCCAATTTCCGACGAGCAACACTTTCATTTGAATCGTCACAAAAAAGTTACGGTCATTTCCATAAAAGTCACCCTAAAACAGGAGCATTTTTATAATTTGGCATAAATATAGAGATATTTTTATAATTTTCCCAAATAAAAATCAGCCTAGATTGGTTTTGTATTCAACTTGTCCTATTTTTTGTCCAACTTCAAGTATTATTTACCCGACGTGCAATTTTTATGGCCCAAATTGAAAGATAAGTTGCACTATATGGCGTGAAAGGGGCTTTCTGTTGTGGTTTGCATGAGGAGATGCTAGGGCATCGTTCGATCATCCATTTAAGGGAGTCGATTTGCAAGGTTCATTTGCAGGTGAAGCAACATTAGGGTTGTTCATCCAGACATGCTTAGCGTTACCTTTTCTCTTTTCAATTTCCACAAATCTAAGCCTAATCCAGTGGATTTACTGTAAACATCCCTCACAAAATCATGAGTCAATGCAAGAGAATAGAGCCCCTTTGTTAGAAAAAAAGTAACAACATGGAAAGGGTATCGCACTTTTTGGCTGAAAGTGAATCTTATATTGCCATGTGGCATATCCCTACAGTCCAGAATGGAAAGAAATTCCGTGGACTCAAAATTTGATAAGCTACAACTAGTTACTAAAGAAATAATTAACTCAAGTTTTACACTGCACGGGTCTTTCTGAATCACTGCAGAAACATCCAACATTCGCTTTGAAAAAAAATCCTTTGCTAGTGCGATGCATCTGGCCATGCATTTACTCCATTGTAAAAGAAAGAAGTGACGTTGCGCCTCTCTTACGGTTCTTGGCAAACCCATCCTTACAGAGGTAAGGCCATGTTTCTGCGGCTCTGTGGCTTTTGGTCAGAGTAAAAGTCCTTTTGAAAAGATTATAACTCAAAAGTCTTGGCATACTACCAAGGAAGGTACAGGTTCTATTCGATACAGCGGATACAACAAAAATGAAGAGGATCCGCCAAGATGGGTGGTCGGCATAGGGTTTTTATCAGCTAGAACTCGCATTACAGCCAAGCTTAGCCGAAACTAAAGCTATATTCCGCACATTGCGACCTGCATGCAAGAGAAATTAGATTTGAAAGCATAAAAAGAAGAAACATCACTCTGAAAGCATAAGAAATCATTATACCTTCCTTTTTCTCAAGAACGGCGGATTTGGACACTTATTCTTAAACACAATTTCATTAAATATGGACTTTCGGCAAGTCCATAAATATCTCAAATGATCGCCAGTGGTAAGAATATAGGGTTTTTTGGATGAAAATAATGACATGATTCTGTGTGGAGGTTTAAAAGAAAGGCAAAAAGCGGTGATAGAGAAATGGGAAAGGCATCTTATCTCGGGGTCCATGCAGGTAGGTGAGGTGGCAGGCCGTGGAAAAGATGGCGAATTTTTAGAATTCTGCATTTTTTCTTATTAAAAGGAAGCAAAAACTCGGGAATCGTGCAAGTAGGTAAGATAGGAGGCCTTGTGTCCATTAACACATGAAAGAGTCATCCAAGGCGGTGTATTGGAAAAGCGCCTTCATTCTGGGGAGGTGTTCTAGTCACAATGACCGAAATGCAGTCTCATATTAGTGAGCCAATCTTAGCCCATGCGAGTCAGTTGCAGGTGGAGGTGCAAAATGAGATGAACCACAATGGAACGGAAGAAATTAGTGCCCAAGTCATGAAGCTCCTCAATGGGGAAGGGTTGGTAAAGGATGGCAATGAGGAGGATCACCTCAGTAGGGTGGAGCTGGAGGCTTGCCTCATATCATTGAAACGCTATATTTACAGGGCAGAGGCACTGAAGAGGCTGCTGAAAATGGAGAATGTTTGGATGCACAACATGTTCCGACCGCTATTTAAGAAGCTTTATAAGAAGCAAAAAAGACAACGTGAAGCTTTGGTAACCAAGCTCATCGTCAACATTACTCACTCTATCAAAGACTTGGATGACTGGCTGGATCTGTACAGCTGAAGTTATATTGATGAGTTCGATCTGAAGGATCTTATTCAGGTTGAACTGGGCATTGACTGAAGCTTCGGTCTTTTATATTATCTATTATCTAGTATGTTTGTGTTGAATTAGTCATGTCCTAGTAAGACCTATGTATTTTCTTTATCTAAATGAATACCAAACAGTTGGCAAGTTAATATTGGAAATACTTATGCAAAATAATAATAAAAATATGAGACATGTATTTGTTTTCTTAGTTCATGTACACGAGACATGATATTTTATACAGTTCGCACTCACAAGCTATGTAAAAGATTCTAACAACATATACATTGAGGTACCAAAACAGTTCGTAAGGCAGCAAAAAAATGCTTAAGGGTCAGCCACCCCTTCAGCTGACTTATCGATCTCACCTTCTACACTGCTCAATATCCTCCTCAACCTCAACCTCCTTCTCAACCTCAACCTCAACCTCCTTATCTTGCTCTGGTGGTACTGGGTCCACAGGTTGAGCTTCTTGTGTTTCCAGCACAACAGAAGGTTCTTGATCCTTGAGGACTAGCTGCGTAAACTTCGAGCTATCCTCGACCACATCTTGGGTGCACACTAGTGTAGTGCCCGCCAAAGCATTAATGTTGTCCTTCTTCTTTCTAAAGAAAGACATGTCCTTTGCTCCAACACCTGCAACCCTTCTCAAATGGTCTGTGACAGAATCCTTAGACATTCGGAGAGTGGATTGCAACTCTTGCACTGTTTGTGCAGGAAATGGACAAGGAGGTGGAGGAGTGCTCGCTACTCTCGATGCCTTGGAGCCACCTACTTTTTTTTTCCCCTCTGCTATCTTTTGCAATGCACGGGCTTGCGACTTCTTCTCGTCCAGCATTACTTCAAGTTGATCAAAAATTTGAACAAGCTTAAGCTGCATAGTCTCATCAATCTCAAATGCAGAAGCTTTATACCATTCGCACAATGTTGCATGGCTAAACGATCCTCCAGAGAAGAAATCCAGGACACTGCAACCCTCCAACATAAATTTGCGCACTAGGTATGTGCATGTCCTGGAATCCAATTGATTTGGCAATAGAGCACCCGTGCCTCCTGCCGCACCCTTATCACCCTAAGGCCAATACAACCAATATGCTGAAGGAAAGTAGACAAGCATTATGAGTTGGTATTGAAAAGAAATGGACGACTGCACAAGTTTAAACCATGTTACCTGCTGTGCATTCATGATCGGGCATGTTCTTCTCTATGTCCTCGAGTTTCCTTCAAGTGTTGCGAAAACTTTGAATACTCTTGAGGATGGTCCGCGTCGGTGAAGCATAGATTCAGGTCATGCAGAGCAGGGGCAGCTGCTTGGTATCTGACCACATACATTACCAGCACAAGGGTTTGCAGCTCGCGAACTTTAGAGGAAGGGTTTCACCTTTTAGGATCCTGATACGCTCCCACCCATACACGACTACCACCGTCTATCGTCTTTATGGCGGAAAAGCACCCACTCAAACGATCTGGACTGATAAACACCGTGATCCAATATAGTTGCTGGTCCGTTAGTACATTGATCTGGTCCAAGAACTTTTGGTATTCTTCCATGCTCCATTTTCTGATATTCCTGAAATCACATCCGATAAAACAAGCAGATGTATTCACCACATCAACTGACATCCCCAGAGGACTAACACGGTAGCACTTGAATGATTTAGATCCCTCTTCCACCGGTTCGCGCAGATATTCATTAACCTTTGCGATAAGAGCCTGGGGAAGGTTAAGCTTTTCTGCTTCCTTGCGGCGATCAACCCAATCACTGACATTGTTGGTGAACATCAGCATCAAATTCTCCGTGAATATTGGATGAATTTTTCTCAAATCTGCCATGTTCTCAACTTTGAGCTTCTTTACTTCTTTCAGATATTTGATGAATGCCCGCTCAACGGTGCCAATCTTCTTCAGTTCCCCCGCTCGGATTTTTATGACACGCCTGCCAGTGTAATCTTTGGTGGCCTTGATGAAAGTGGTGCCTGCCATGATCTCAGTCAACAGTCTTTGCAAATCCAGTGGGTGCATGGACTTTAAAGGTCAGCATTTGTTATTCGTGAACATTCTCAGCCGGTCCTTAACCACTATCGTTTCACCTTTTAATAAGGAGGAAACTTGATAACCGAAACTGAGCTGTCAAAGGGTATCTAGTAGGTTATGACGACATGTCAAAGGGTTATAGAATATATAACCCAGAGGAAAGAAGAGTTATTGTGAGCAGAGATGTAAGATTCAATGAAACCATTTTATACAAAAACAGAAAGGAAATTGATGGTCGAGAAGATTTATATGGAAGAAGTGAAAATCAGGAAACAGGGGCAAAAGATGGTCAAATAAGTTCATGCATTGATGATGATGATGATGAAATGACAACAGTGACTAACGGTGATCAAGAAGATATTGCTGCAGAAACAGTGAGTGATGAGGAAAGTAAAGAAAATATAGTGGAACAAGAAAACAAGGCAGTAATCCATGATACAAAAAGGAAATCCACTGAAATACAGAAATTAAGAGAAGGACAAGAGGATATAGACTTTGACAAACATGGCAGAACTCCAGCTGGAACATCCAGAAGATTGCAAAATCTGAATATAGAAATACTTGAAATAATGGCCATATTGGAACCTAATATGCCAAGCACATATGAGGAAGCATTAAGTTCTGATAATTCAGATCATTGGAAGAAAGCAATGCAAGAAGAAATGAGTTCATTTGCAAGAACTCAAACCTTTGAATTGGTGGAAAAACCCAAAGACAGGAACATAGTTAAAAACAAATGGCTATTCAAACTAAAAATTGGGAATAATGGAGAACAAAAATTCAAAGCTGGTTTGATGGCACAAGGCTACTCTCAAAGAAAAGGTATTGATTATGACGAGACTTTTTCCCCTATTGTTAAGTTAACAAGTTTGAGAATTTTGCTTGCATATGCTAATGCATTGGATCTTGAAATCCATCATATGGATGTAAATACAGCATTTTTGAATGCTGATTTGAATGAAGAGATATACATGCAGCAAGCTAAAGACTTTGAACAAGGAAATAATATGGTATGGAGGCTGAAAAAGGCAGTGTATGGGCTTAAGCAGTCTCCCAGGCAGTGGTACTTGTGTATGAATGGGTTCTTAAGAGAACAAGGGTTCAGCAAGATGATGAATGATGGTAACTTATATATTTATAGAGAAAAGGTTCACTTTTGCATCATAGCTCTATATGTAGATGATAATATTATGGTGAGTGATGACTTGCAGTGCCTAAACAAATGCAAAGAATTATTAAATGGGAGATTCAAGATGACTGACTTAGGACCTCTACAAAAATTTATTGGAATTGAGGTTCACAGGGATCGAGAGAACAAGAGAATAACTTTGACACAAGAAAGAAACATGCAAGGCATGCCTCAGAAGTTTAGAATGACAGAGTGCAATAGTGTAAAAACACCTATGATCACTGGGCAGAAGCTGTCTATGGACATGAGTCCTAAAAATGAAGAGGAAAGATTAGAAATGGAAAAACATCCTTATAGGGAATTAGTTGGATGTCTTCTGTACCTAGCTAATTGTAGCAGACCTGATATAGCATTTTGTGTGAACATGCCGAGCAGATATGGAAATAATCCAGGAAGAAAACATTGGCAGGCAGCCAAGCATGTGCTAAGATTTCTGAAAGGTACACAAAATAAAGGATTAACCTTTGCAAATACAAATCTTGATTTAACAGCATATTCTGATGCTGACTGGGGAGGTGATTTGGACTCCAGAGCATCCACATCAGGTTATCTTGTACGAGTTGGTGGAAGTACAGTATCTTGGAGAAGTAAAAAACAAAATTGTATAGCCATGTCAACTGCTGAAGCAGAATATAATGCTGCCTCTTTGGCAGCAAGGGAAGTGGTCTGGGTAAGGAGATTGCTGGATGAGTTGGGTGTAACTAAGAATAAACCAACTACACTTTTCATTGACAGTATGAGCTGCATTGCTATAACGAGAAATCCAGTATTTCGTGATAGGACAAAACACATTGAACTACATGTTCATTTTATCAGAGATATGGTGGCAAAAGGGATTATAGAGGTTGAATACAAAAATATAGCAGACCAGCTTGCAGATGTATTTACAAAGGTAATACCAGTCCACAGATTTATTATGCTGCAGGAAAATCTTGGAGTAAGTTCTGTACCCTGTGCTTGAAAGAGATGTAAGAAAATCAGAGAACATATTGCTGATAGGAGATATAACACAGGTGACAAGATTGTGCAGAGATATTGATCAGATAATATCTAACATGAAGGGGAATGATGAATTTATTAATGTTAGTTATTTGTGAGGAATATTCATGGTTAGAGTCAAGCATCCATAAGGGATTATGCAGTGAAGACAATTAAGGAGCAGAAGAATGCAATGGAACCTTAGGGTTGCTCAAATCTTGAAGATAGATGCAATATTGAATATGGCTATAATATTGCATGGTTGAAGTATTGTAAATCATATTATATTAGATATTTTAAGAGGTCGAATGGAATTCGACCATATGGCCTTGTGCTCTTAAGGCTCAGGCGAATAGGCAGGAACCGATCCGGAACCACCTGCTGTCGGTCCGGATTGGATCTATAAATATATGATTAAGATGTATACATCATTGAGCTGAACGGAGATCACAGTTCGAGGGGAATTTTCGAGACAAGGCTTTATAATTGTCTTGAGAAATATTGGTCAATGCATTAGTTTAGTGTATTGACTTAATTGCATTTGTATTGAATAAATATTATGCAATGGTTCTGGATTTCTTAAGCTAGTTGCCATATAGATTATTGCTTGTGTGAGATTATTCTAACAAGATTATACTGTGATATTGTTTAACACCGTGTTTGTCAAGGAAACTTGTGAATCCTTACCTCACCGTAGCAGGAGGAATGAAGACGGAATTCGAGAAAACGTGAGGAAGTTGCCTGCTATGTTTACGAAGACCTGCATTCTCGAAGAGGTCAACACAGAAGTGATGGCACTCACAGGCAAGAAGGTGTCTCCGACAGGATTTCATAGAACGTGGAGACGTAGCTTCAAGGATGTCAATATTGCTAAGAACATTGCATTCTCCAAGTGTGACACTTGCGAGGTTATTCGCACGAAGCTGTTGAAGACCAAGGATGAGGCTGAAAGGAGAATATTGCATGATCAGAGAAGGGCACATAGACTAGAGCAGCAATTATGTCGCACCCAGTACTGGTCATGGAGACTGTACTCCCACAGCTATCCTCGAGACTATGTGTATTATTCACGACAAAATGGATCAGGCAAAGACTATGATTCCAAAGTTGCTACAATCCGTGAAGTCCCTTTGGAGACTAGATAAGCTAAAGACTTCATTGACAGGTGCACTTACTCACGGCCATGGAAGAGGGTCCTATGGAAATTTTGCTTTGGATCTGTGGTCAGACGACTCCAACTTCCACGTAGGTTCCTTGAATAGTATTTTGAAAAGGTTGGAACTGCCTAATGAGTTTGCAGGAGGCCATCTTGCATTGTCTGATCCATCAGTCCCAGATTGGGCAAGGGCCTTGCGTGACACCACCGCGCTAGCGTCCAAGTTGTCGCTATCTAGCAAGAGCATCCCTGTTGACCTCCCTCAACCTGAGGGACCCTCAATGAATGTTGCAACTAGACAACGCATCTGGACAAAACAAAAATAGGTATGTATTCTCATATCTTTCATACCTTGTATATCTCGGTGTTTTCAAGGAGATTGAGTTAGGTTTTATGATGTCTGGCCATACACATGAGGATATAGATGTTATGTTTTGTAATTTTTCATCTTCCTTGAAGAAAGCCGTAGTGCTAACTATGCCTGAGTTGTTGTATGAATTTCATACATGCAATCTCAACACGTCAGTGCCATATCTTGTTGATAAGGTTCCAGATTGGAAAGGTTTCATAGAAGGGTATATCCCTGATGGGGAAGATAGATTGACTGGTCACACTGGCCCTCTGACCTTTAGGTTTGCTATGAATGGTGACTGGCCTGTCATGTACCACAAGGCACGTCCTACGTTCGTGGATTGGTTACCTGCTGCAGGAATAAGAATGTGGAAAGAAGGAGAGGATGGGAAACCCCTAATGCCATCTGGAAATCCGAAGATGTTAGCACCTAAGACCTCAGTGAAAGACATTGGTCAGCTCCAAAACAGTATCTACAAGCATATCCTCCATTGGGTTGCATGCTCGACGAACAATAAGGGCACTCTAGAGATGGCCAAATATACAGCATAATTTACGTCTACAATTGAATATTGGATGGGACTCTTGCAGCATCTGGGTAACATCACCAACATGGAAGGTCCTTACGAGGACTTTTGGCCGCGCACTAGGCAAGATAGACTGACATAACTGATGTGGTGGTTGTGGTGGAGCCAATTGCAACCATCACTCCTGCTTATGTTGGTCCATTAAAGGATAAGCCCATACCAGAATTCAATCCATTCACGGATTTGAAGAAGGGCATGTTTGTAATGGCGCGCCCTGATGATGTCTTGTGCCCGACATGGCTAGGGTATGCTACAGAGGAACCCCAAATGGATGATAAGAAAGACAACTTCGAGACTATCCAGGTTACTTGGTGGGAGCCTGTCCCTGTTAGGAACCAGGTGTTCCCAGCCAACTATGTCAATTGTTGGAAGAAGAGATGGAGGCCGACGACTGCTAGTGACCGCATTGAGATAGAGAGTATCGACTACGCTTGGAGTCCTTCGAATAAGAAGAAGCTACCAAACACTGTCAAGATTCCTACGCTTGTTGCCGAAGCATATGCGGCACTTGTCGGGGATGTATGTTAGTGTTATAGAAGCGCTTGTTTTATAAAAAGTCCAAGGTATTGTCCATATTTAATGAAGCTGTGCTTTCTTGTAAAACAGCGCAGGTTCAGCCAGAAAATCTCTATAAAGAAACAAAAATACTGAATAATAGAGCAAGCGCCATTGCCGCTCAGCTTCAGGGAATGCAAAGCCATCGATATAGCCGTCAAGCCACATGCGCCATCTAGCGCCATCACCAAACCTCCTCCAAGAAGAAAAAACTGCATAAAATCCGGGCCACTTTCTGCTCCCATATCCACTCACATGACAACACGTGGAATCAGATTCTTTTACGAGAATGTAGAGTAACATTTCAAAATTTTTTGTAGAATAGTTTTGGGAACGTAGGGTAAGGTTTTTTTTTTTTAACAATCAATTTCTTACCACAAGTTTTTAAAATAAAGGAGTTTGCAAGGAGACCAGGACCATCTCAACAAAAAAAAAAAAAGCCATGCACTCTGTTTACAGAGCATAAAAATCCAACGAAAATATCAAAGAGCTTTTAGTTTTACAACCCTCAAAGACCGAGTCCGGAAAGGGCTCTGCAAGAAAGAAACGAAACAGAGCTAAAAAAAAAAAAAAGGTTTTCAGTTAAATTTTTTTGTGGTTAACATCTACCATGTGGCTAAGTTTTGAGCTTGAGTATTAAATATTAATCGCACAAACATCTCAAAAATTTGAAAGGCTTAGCTAAATACAAATGAAATTCTCCAAAATTCACCCAAGAAAGACTTTTTTTCTTACTTGGGCAGGGTTTAATAGCTCTATTTCACTGTGTTGATCCCCCGCTAACTATAACGTAAGCAAATGTCACCCATGACTTGCAATAGCTAGCAAATGGCAAGGCATTAGATCTAAGTGGCATACATGCAGAACTATTGAAGTGGACTTAACCTCAAATTTTGTCAATCCTAACTAGCTTGTTCATTAGAGCCTTTCGTGAAGGCTTCTCCATGCAATGGACCATCAGTAGGATAGTTCACAGTGTATAAAGCAGGAGATCGACATTGTCCTACCGATTACCATACAATTATGGTCAATCCTTGGTTGGCAAGACTACTCGCCGGAATCCTTAAACAACGTGAGGGATGCCCTTTATACAAATCACCAAAAACAACCCCATATACAGTTATTTGAAAGGCAAGTTTGATCCCTTCGATATGAAATCTACCCCAAGTAGTAGCCAAAAACCCACCTAACTTCTCAGTATACGCATGGAAATGGGTCCAAAAAACTCCCTACAAGTCACTCAGGCACATTGTATAGCACCCAAAAGTGAACCCCCCTTATTGACTGTAGTTTTGGCATCATGGGCATAGGAGACAGGAAAGGATGGCAGAAATAAAAGACGAGATCTATATTACTGCTCCATGGATTTTCCAAAGGCTTTTGACACTATGCCAAGGGAGAAATTGTAGGAAAAATTATAACAGTTGGGCATATAATATGAACTTCAAATTGCATTATACAAATTGTATGAGACAGTCAAAGCTCAAATGCCTCTATCATACCTCCCTATCAACAGTAGTGTGTAAGTGCCCCAAGGATGTCCACTATCCTCCACGCCATTTGGCATGTATATTGATCAACTAAAGGAATGGCTTGTCTTGCATGGATGGGAATAAGCTCGGCTTGTTGATTAGATCAATAGGCAGTTGATATATGCATATGATGTGGACCTGCCAGCTCATACATCAGCTAGTATGCAGTAGTATCTGGATGCACTAAGTACTACTTGTCAAGACATTAGAATGCGAATCAACTTGATTGTTTAGAGTCTGTGCCAGTTCGGATTCTCTACAAGATAGACCATTGCATGGACTCTTGAATCAAATAGATTAATCCTAAGTACAGAGTACTACACGAGATTTTGCAAAATGAAAAGAAAAAACAACAGAAAAGAAAAATGAAAATAATGAAGAAATGAGAATATCTTGATAACTGAGTGTGGAAAACAACATGATCTTGCTAAACACAGAGATCATAGTGAAACAAGAAAGAATGTCGAGCGGTCTTCTGAATAAGGTCACATTGTGCGGACTGTGATTTTGTTTAAGAGAAATCAACATGCCATCAGGGCCATGATAGGTGAACCCAAAGATATCACGTCGTACTGGCTGTAATATTTGAAACGAAAAGGAATCAAGTCGTGAGAGTTGTGATATATCCATGTGTTTCAGAGTCGTGGCCTCTTCACGCCTCTCTCTTTGGAAAAATGCTTGGGTGACTTCTTACACTGAGTCTGTTTATCACACTGCATATTCTTGTCGAGTCGTGGCTTATAATTCAGGAATAACATGTGTCTTCAAGCACGGGACCAACACTCCCTCCTACCCCCACTAAAACGGGACCCTAGACTTGAAGAAAGGTTGGAACATCTTTTGGTGGTGGGTAGTGTTAGTCCCATGCACAAAGGCACATGACTATTTCTAAGGTACACAAAGGAACCCAAGGGCAAAGGCCCTCTGTCACGTCAGGAACAAAGACCATGCCAACTAAGAAGAAGAGACCACGTGAATCCACGGCATAAGAAACCCATGGCCATGAAGCGTGAATCCTAGAGTGTGAGTCTCATGCAGCACGAATCACAACAATTATGACTCCAGATATTATGGGAGATTTACCCCTATGTCAGGAGAGATTTTGGAATTAGGTAATCGATCTGAGACAACAATCTTTTTGCCATTTTGGGTCCAAGGCCATTGTACTATAAATATCAGAAGCTTAGACTTAGAGGCTTAGACAAGTCCTTTTTTTTTGTTGTCTCATCTCCGTGCTTGGGAGATCTCATGTATTCGTCTTGAACATTCAAAGATTTTCCTCTTGGCATGTTGTTTCTCTATTTCTTTTCTTCCTTTCATTTGTTCTTGATCTCTAGTTACTTCCTTCAGCAAAATCCCCCACGACACTCTATTGCTGAGGATTTGCTTGTTTGATACCAAGGTCCTCACATACGATTGTCTTGCAGGCTATCCCAAATTCGAATCCTAAACTCCGTCACTGATTGCCGAGTCTTAGCTTCTTTTTCCCCAAAGATGTCTTTTATGACTTTTACTCAAGAGGAGCTTCTCAGCCAAATTGCTGCTCGCTTGGCTCGACAGCAACGTCGGGATGCTACTCGTGACTCTTAGTATGGGGACTATGATATTGAAGGTAGTCGACCACATTCGCGCGCTCATTTGGCACCATCCACACCTTGAGTTTCTTCACATCCAAGATCCCCTACAAATTGTTGCAATTGTTCCCAACCACATTCGCCTTATCAAACCCCTCTTCATCAGACTCCACCAAACTCTAGAAAGCACTTATGTTCATATTCCGCCCATGGTGATCTGTCGTCCTTCACAACCCTCTTCGCCGCAACATGACATGGGGTACTCTGAGGTCTCTTTTCGCCCTACCTATGTCAATGAGTTTCCCTCTTTGCCATCTTTTCAACCACCTATTCATGTTTACAATATTGGTGACCTCCCACTTGATCCTGACAGATGCCATGTTGCTCCACTTAAAGACAACAAGCTTCATGCCACCATTGGACCCCCTGGCTCTGTGATGCCCCCTACCACAGCTTTGGGAAACCCCTCATGTTCTTCTGCAACTGTGTACCCTCAAGTCCCCATTTCTCAGCCTCAGTATGTATCTGCTCTTGTTGCATTAAAGACAATAAGTTTCTTGCCTCCACTGGACCCTCTGGCTTCTCTGTAATGCCCCCTACTGTAGCTCTGGAAAACCCTGTTCTTATGCAACTGTGCACCCTCAAGTCTCCATTACTCTGCCTCAATATGTATCTACTCTTGTTGCACCTTTAGTTTCTGCTCCGAGCCTCAATCGGAAACTTCTCTACCACATTTTTGAAAATACTAAAGAAAAACCCATTATGGATCAAAACACTCAGACACACATGAAAGAATTCGAGGCCCTCACTATATCAGCTGGGGAGGGGTCGATGCAAAGATGAGGGATGACCGAGGTAACCGGAGCACATTCTGAAAAGAGGCCACAAAACTATAAGTAAACAACCTAGCAACAAGGGAAATCATCAAACCAAGTAGGCAACGGGATCCATGTAGCACCATGCAAGCCTATTACCCTGCTAAAACCTCGTATACAAAAATAACCCACATGCAACCTTTAACCCGAGGAGAAAAAATTGCATGAATACTAGAAATAGCTTTCGAGGCAAGCACAACACATAACGATCACTCCCAGCCAAAGATTAAGCTTCATATCTTCTCCATCATGCTGCATAGCGCACCTATTCTTATCGGCAAACTTAGAGAATATCCCATGCAAAGCCAGATTTTAATATGGTTCCTGCAAGGGTTATCTCCCGCTATTCGACTTATGACAGAGTATTTGCGACCCAAGTCCTTGGATCAGGCTATCGAATTGGTGAATCATTCTCTCAATGTGTCTTCCTGGAGTTCCCTTGATGGACCTCCCTTTTATGCCATCTATTATTGTTCCTCACACATCTGTAAACTCCCTAGCAATCTCAATAATTGCAACACAGTCAAAGCTGGTGCTATATTTGTAAGTATCAGAGCCATCTTACTAATGAGTATAATTCTATCAATAGCCCGCCTCATTGCAAATGATACAATATGTGCAATCACACCACGGAAGAATGTGTGTGTGCTTCACCCACACCCTTCTGCCAGAAACTTGTTTTTCAGGTCCAAACCCTGCCTCAGCAAACTCACAACAACGTGGACAGGCTTCATGAAAGAAAAAAATTATTATGCCATAAAATCTCTGGTTCAACAATATAATTGGGTTGGCTTGGTGTCACGCCAAGCCCACAGTACTTGTTCCTATCAGCTCACACCTCAGGATATACGGTCTGCCTATGCAGTTCAAACTATCCCTAAGGACTCTGCCACCAAAACGGTTCATTTTGAACCCGACCTTGAACACATCATGCCTCACATTATGCCCAAAGTTTGTCAGAGTATTCCTTTCCTCATGCAAGCAGCTAAAGGCTGCACACTTGCCCATTTTCACGCTACCAGCCGTGCTCAGACTCGGATGGTAGACCCCTCGGCCTCCACGCATCATCCATGCACTCAAACATATCCAAACATCACTGCTAAAGTTGAGCTCTTAAAAGAAGTGTCAGCTTCTTTATCCATGGAGC
Source organism: Isoetes taiwanensis (assembly GCA_021234155.1). NCBI lineage: Eukaryota > Viridiplantae > Streptophyta > Lycopodiopsida > Isoetales > Isoetaceae > Isoetes > Isoetes taiwanensis. The sequence continues at coordinate 931,222 of JAJEKV010000013.1, forward strand.
TTGCGTTTCTTGACACAGCTTGTGCCGAGACCCGCGTCCTCTTGGAGAGGAGCTCGCCAAAATTAAGATTCCTCTTAGTTTATCCACGATATTTAAACTTTTCCTTACCCTTCGGGAACAATTACCCTTGCCTATTATTCGTGTGGAGGTCTTGGCCACTTCCACACCCACCGTTCACGCGACTGTGGGAAATCAGTAAGTTAACCATGTGCAGATTTATGGAGGTAGTGCAACCTTTTCACGGACAGATTTCGACAACAATTGTGCATCAAGCACTTGTATCGTGCTCCGTATGATATCAAACTTGCCAATGGTCACATCATGCGTCCACAAGATATCATTCCGCAGCTGACCATTAGCATTGGCGATCTCAAATTTCCACTGGAATTTAGTGTTTGGAGAGCGGGGAAAGATTCTGGTGTTTATGAAATGCTTATTGGCTGTCCTTTCCCTCGATAGACTAAGAGTACACATTATTGGACTACTGATCAACTGGTTATCACAGATGGCCATTTGAATATCACTATGGATTTAGAAACATGGCAACTCATCGTTGTTGCACATGTTGAACCGTCCTTATCTGACAGCGACTCTGATGATGTCCAAAATACCTATCAAGTCCAAGCTCTTACTGCCGAATTGCCTTTATCAGCTTATCTCGATTATGTTATCCTTGGGAAGACATGAACCTTGATAAAGGTCATGCACAGGTCAACCTCGTGCGTTCTCTTGAGGAGCCAGAGTGCATTGTCTCCCTGAAGATACTGCAATCCTCATAACCAAAACTTTGGTTGATCCAACACAAACACTCCTGTTCCACCACCACTAGTATGTCACCACCAGTTCTGTTGCAACCACCGGGCCATACGGTCACCGATGCAAATGTTATTCCACATATCCAACCTTGACTTGATACAAAATCAACCCATTCGCTTAGCAGCTGGTCTCTCTCCACCTTTTTGAGAAAAAAGATGTCCCACTTTTTTTATGTGGAGCTACAAAGATTTATGAAAGAGTTAGGAGAGCTCACTATATCTAACAAACGACTCCCGCCCCATCTAGCAACGCAGTATCGGCTCAACCCAAATTACCGTGACTATGTGAGAACTGAAATAGATATTCTAGTTGCCGATCTTATTTATGAAGCCAAATACTCAGAATGAGTGAGATCTATTGTTACTGCTCTTAAGCACAATGGTAAATTCGAGTTTGCATGGATTACTGAAAATTAAATCAGACCATGGAGTGGAACCATTTTCCACTACCCTTCGCAGATAAAGTTCTTGAAGAAGTAGTTGGCCATGAAATGTATTCCTTCATGGATGATTTTTTTTTTTTTTTTGTTACAATCAAATCGCTATTCGTCCCGAAGATCAATTGAAGACCATGTTCACCATGTCGTGGGGCATCTTTACCCACAAAGTTGTACCATTCAATCTTTTAAATTCGTCTACTTTTCAAGGCATTATGCTTTCTGTCTTTCAAGATTACATGAAAGGAAATGCTTTTCTTCAAGTTTTCCAGGATGATTTCTCGGCTTACAGTACAGAGGTGGGTCACCTTTCCAGTCTGGAGCTCGTTTTTCAAAAATGTGATAAATCTAGCATCAGTCTCAATCCTGAAAAGTGTACACTCTGTATTACTTCTGGCGTCCTTCTTGGTCATGTGGTCAGCAAGCAAGGCATCACCACCGATCCAGCAAAAATGAGTTGCATCCTCCAACCCAGCGCCCCGCCAACATTAAGGAGACCAGATCTTTTCTTGGAAAAGTCAATTACTATGCTACTTTTATTTCAAGGTTGGTAGAGAAAGTTGATCCTATCCGTAAACTCACATGGAATGAAGCCAAATGGGCTTGGAATCCTCACGAGGAGGCGGTTTTTCAACTCTGAAGATTTTATTCACCCAAGCTCCAGTTCTTGTACCTCCTCTGTGGGATAAATCCTTTCATGTCCATGTAAATATCTCTGTCTTCGCTATTAGGGATGTTCTCTCCCAGAAATATGAACCTGATAAGAATAAATCCATCCGTTTTGCCAGCAGAAAACTCAACCCCGCTGAAAAAAATTACTCTAACAACTGAACGTGTAGCTTTGGGTCTCATTTTTTGTGTTCAACGATTCCGCCGAGTAGCAAAATCAAGTTTTTTGTTCATCATCAGGCTCTTCTGTAGTTGATCAACAAAACCGCGTCCACAGGACCATCCTCCCATGTCGTTATCATGCTCAACTTTTTAACCTTGTCAATGACATATAAGCTCAAAAAACTTCATCAACAAATTTGCATGAACAAATCCAGAATGTAATCTCCAAAGCCAATCTCACGGATCTTCCTTCGATACAGTTTTGTAACTGGGTTGGACTTGTCTCAAGCCAACAACAATATTCAGATCAACACATGATCATGCCCAAACAAATGCATAGAACCAATATGATATTACCAATACCTATAACCCATTCAGAACAAATTTGTCCAATTTCAGAAAAGAAGCTGCATTTGGGGAAGGCCACGAGCATGGAATTTTATGCTGAACAATTACGTGGTGTCCTTAAACTTCAGAGAAAGGGAGATTGATACCATGAAAAAACAAGATATCTTGATCACTCATGAGGAGCAGAATGACATCCATTGCCAGCTTCTGGTGGAAGTCATGAGTAGACACAAGAAAGATTTCATCAAATTTACACATGCCAAGGCAACAGGTTTTAAGTAGGGTCTGATGAAGAAGGAATCGAGTAGCGAGTCATGTTTCAAGTATGGTTGGCCTACTGACATTCCTGTCACTCTAGTGTCCATAAGCGAGTGCATGTCTGCAGTGAGGAGAGCTCTTTGGGGACCCTCTCCTAATTATTATCTCGAGCAATTGAAACATCTAAATGATTTGACAGATGTGCGAAGATTGTTGGATATAGGGAAGGACTTGCCACCTGCAACAGTTGACGGCATTCACGCAAAAAATGTGGGAGCAAATGCAACTAGAGGCAATGAACATGCTGGTCAAGTATGCAGACAATGACCCACTTGGCCAGTCTTTCACATATCTTATTCATGTTGACCGCCTTGTGAAGTCGCATCTGTCAGTTTATGTTAGCAGACGGTATGACCCTGAACATGTCAGGGAGATTTTGAGGTCGATAATGAGGAATCCAGGCCAAGTCCCTATGCCAGCAGACGTGCTTCCTTGAGACAAAAGAAGGATGTTCCACTCCAGTGGACAAAGCTAGAGAACCTCACAGAAGAAACCCCGATGTGTGCTTTCTAATTATTGATGGGCAACATTCTATTGAAGCACAAGGAGTACTCTCCAACCAGGCTAGGCAAATAGGACAAACCAAGTATCTGCTGCACTACAATCATCGAAGATGTCGGGTTCGAGTAATATGCCTGGAGCGGACCTTGCAGAAATTAGTGTGATGTTAAATGAAATGGATGGTGTGTTTCTTTACAAAAGGTTCGTGTAATTCACATTTCTTTATTTTATTTCTTCTAGTGAGTCACGCCAGGCGCGAATTGCCTACAGGAATTCATGCCTGATGTGAATCTATATTGGTGGCAATTCATGTTTGGTGCGAATTGGCTGCACGAGTTCACGCCAGGCGTGAATCTATGCTAGCAATTCATGTCTGAGACAAATTGATGCTGACAAATCGTGCCTAGCATGAATTAATGCTGGTAATTAGCATTTGATGTTTGCCTGGCTCAAATTAAGTATATGAATACACGCCTGACACGTTTTAGCTTACTTGATTTTCTTTTTCATGCAGCCCTTACGTGGAGTAACTACACCATGCCCGCTAATAATGGATAGAGTATGGAAGAGCATTGCAGACAAAATAAGGAGAAACAAAGTCAGAAGAGTTTAAGGCGCTGGAAAAGACCTTGGTCCAAACTATTATTCAAGATAAGAAACCGAGGGGTGAGGAAGTTGGGGAGACTTCTGAGGCAACTTCCAGAGGCCCTACAGATGTCTACAGGAACGTCTTTCCATGGATGAAGTATGGGCAAAGTGGAACGTGTTCTCGGATGTATATGCCCAGAAGTTGTTACCGAGTGCCAATGGAAGAGTGCGCCTGCAAGACACTTCCATATTTGATTTAAAGACCACTTAGATGAGAAATTTTCAGGACCTACAGGATAATGAAATCATTTCTCTTTTAGATCAGTGCATAAAGAAAGAGGTTCTGGACGAAAAGAATTCATCAGTTGAGGACAAAAAGTGAATGGTGCGATACTTTAAAAAACATGCAAGTTGTGAAGGTAGCAACCGGGGAGGAACTACAGAAGCTATCTAGTGACATAACTTTATTAGAGGTCAGTCTGCTGGACAAATACAGTATGTCTGCTGATGACATCAAAAAATATGTTTCCTGGTCCAAGGAGTTTTCGAGGAACAAAAAATAAAAAAGCCAACAATGCACTGCAAAACTACCCAAAAAGGTGACAACTGAACTTTGAAAAAAGGTTGCTATGTTAAAAGATGTTGGGGGTGATTCTGGTGCACTCCATTATCTGGTCTCTGCTGGGTATAAGGGCCTCCTCTCAGATACAACCATAGGCCATCGCAATATTTCTCTATTTGTATTGGATAGCAGAACTGCAAAAGTAGATATGGAGATGAGTAAAAAAGACTACAACAATTTCTTTACTAGCTGCATAGACTTAACAACTAAAAAGCATTTTACTATTGTGATTATATGCCCCCCAGAAGAACCTCATATGCATGCGTTGGTGGCTTCATACGACTTGAAATGCCTAAAGATGATTAGGGAGGGTTGTTTCTGTTTGAAACAAAGGATACAGATTTGAAAATGCAGTATAAAAAGCTCTTGTATAATTTTCATGATATCCCTGATGCCAGATGATGATTATGATGCAGCTAAAAGCAAAGGGGCATCAGATAAAGGTGCATGGCAGTGTTTGCTTTTTTATGATCCTACCTTGAAAAATGTATTTTACAAAGCAAATGACAAGGAAGAAGTAATTGATAACCAAGAGGGCACTGTGTTTGGCCTCTTTCGTAAGGACATCACTCCCAAATTAATGACAAAAGAGAAGGGGCCCTTGAATGAAAATGGGTTTGCGATCAATCTGGCTAGTTATCTTGTTGAGGTTTGCGTCCCTTTTGATACCAGTTGTTTTGAGCATCATGTTGAAGGGTATATTTGTAGAGAAGCTCTGAAGACAGGAAGAAGGTGCCTAAGCTTCATCAATGATGACCAGTCCAGGGACTTCCTTGACATGTTTTTTGAAAAAGTACTAGCCATAGCTGATTGGGGTCCTCTCGGACCAAATGAGAAAAATCAACTTGCTCTAGTACCATACTCCCAGAACTAGAAGCTTATTCTTTCACCATTGCCTCCAAAAGATGCTTCAAAATGTTCAAGAAGCTAAGCAACCCTCGAGGAGAAGGCCGAGCAGCTACAGAAGGAGCGTGAGATTATGGAGAAAAGCTTGGCAGCTATGATAGAAAATATCTCACCTGGGGGAACAAATCATTCGCTTGCCATAAAACCCATTCCAGAAAATCAAGAGACAAGCTCCGGATCAAGCAAAAGGGTTAGGATACAAAACTCTGAAGTACTTGTAGTAGAGGAAACAATATCTAAACTAAATGATAGAGTTGATGCTTCTGGCAGTCAAAGCCCGAGGAATGAAGTAGAGGATGGAGCTAGTGGTGATGAGCACAAAGACACACAACTCATTGATGACTAACTCTTTTGTTTTTCATGCTTCAGGCCTCTACCTGCTTGTGACAAAATCATTATCTTCAACCTGAATGGTGTCCTGTGCAAAACATTTCCTAAGAAAGGTACTAACAGGGATGACTTCGAAAAAGTGCCTCTTGAGACCAAGACTAAGTGGATCTATTCTCGACCCCACTTAGAAGATATGATAAATAAGGCGTTCAGATTGTTTCATGTTGCTATCTGGTCATCAATAGAGCACGAACGCATTGAGGAAGATCTTAGATTATTATCCAGAATGAACAGAGATTTTTCATAATTTGGGACCAAACCAATTGCATAAAGTTTCAAAATTCGAGGGATCTGGATGGCAAACCGGTCTTTGTTAAACATCTTGGCACTATGATAGATCAGCTTGGGATCCAAAGGATAGAACATCATAATAGTGGATGATGATGCTCTTAAGTGCTTCTATGATCAAGGTCAGGCTTTAAATCCACCAAGTTATACTCCACTAGATGACTCAAGGGATGAGTTTCTAGTACTATTCATGTCCATCATGCGTGAGTTGGTTGCTGGTAAAATAGTAGCAGATGTTGTGAAATTGCAACCACGACTTGATATGACTAAGGACATGGACCCCTATTCTCGAGTCTTATTTGATAAAAGGGGACAAGTCCCTCGATGATGTAATCCTCATATTCTGGGAAGGGACTCGCAAGAGACACAAAACCGGCCGCTGATATAGGCTTGTCATTCATCACAACAGCAGTATACAATGTTTGGAAGAATAGAGAGGGGTAGCCGACCATAGGAACAATATCGGACTACCCCGTAAAAAGAAATGTGCACAGGCAATATAGAAGGGTAATGGCAACAACTTCTCATCGGGATAAAAACCCTCGCCTTTCTGGGTTTCGAGGAAAACCCTAACGAGAAAAGGTTGCCAAAGAACCTTGAATGTGTGGCCCGGAAAACCCAAGGAGATGGGTTGATGGCTAACACGAAAAATATAGCAGACTTTAAGACGGGCGAAAAGCCCGCAAGCAAACACAAAGAACCCCTAAAAACACTCGCGGAATGGTTAGAGAAAAGCAAACTCATGCCCCCCATGCGCCAGGCAGAAGGAGGGAAGCAACGAATAGAAGAAGAGTCGCCGCGGAGAAAACGCAGATAACCGGGTCCAAAAGAGGAAATAGCCTTATATAGAAGCCCGCCCTTCTTCAGAATGGCGATCCGATGGCTCGGATCGATGCTATTCTGGGAAGGGACTCACAAGAGACACAAAACCGTCCGACTACCAGAGAACTTCCTCAACTAGAAGCCGATGGCGTAAAACCTGCAAGCAACACAAAAAACTCTAAAAAACACCCGTGAATGGTTAGAGAAAATCCAACATGTAGCAGAAAAAAGGAGAGCATCACCCAATAGGGTGGAGAACAGCATCACCCAACGGGTGGAAAACAATTACATAAAAAGAAATATATCGCCACCCCGAGGTAGAAATAAACAAAGATCACCCCGTAGGTGGAGATAGCATCACCCATAGGGTGGAGAAAAGCGTCACCCAACGGGTGGATAACAATCATGTAAAAAGAAATATGTGTCACCCTCGAGGTGGAAATAAACAGCATCACCCGGAGGGTGGAGAAAAAGCGTCACCCAGCGGGCGGAAGAAAACATGAGAAATAGAAATACAAGGCCACCATCAAGGTGGAAATAAACAAAGACCACCCACAAAAAAAATGGTCCAATAGAAACCCAATGTCACAAAATTGCAATGGAGTGCCAAACTAATATGTGGCACATCCGCATTAATGCCTAAAGAGCAAAATATGATGTATAATGATAGCACAATACACAATGATAGCACAATGCAACCGTGGAAAAGAAGAGCTCAACAGCCTAGCTAGAAATGAAGTTCCGGCAAATGATGCATAATGATAGCAATGCACAATGCACAATGATTGAAGAAGGTGTATCCAGGAACAAACAATATGCCTAATCTGTCAAATGAAAAGATCACACTAAGAACATGAAAAGTCAACCCCGTCCAATAACATAAAAAGCAACTTCTCTAAGCTTACCAGAGGCATGACAATCACCAACATAATCATCAATCTCAGAGCAATGTCAAGAAGAAAATAAGGTTGACATCAAAAAGAAGTCCAGAGCAAAGAGGTTCATAAGGTCTGTGAAATGGTTTGGAACAAGAATAGGAGAGTGAAGGTGCCAAGGTCTGGTTCAGGTTAGCAGAGTAGAAATGTGTGGTGATGTCAGAAAACAAATAATGCCACATGCCTAAAGCCATGAATAAAGGCCCCAATGTGAATCATACTTCTGCAAACAAGAGACGAGATTGAGGGAGCGGATGTAGACATGTCAGCACCAACCAAAAGGAAGGTCAAGAAGGGAAATGATGAAAGTTTTCGGATCACAATGTAGATCGAACAAAAATAAGGCTTAAGTAGTACAGGTGGGGTTATGGCCAATGAAAAGGAGGAGGCCCAAGTGCCAAGATCGGGATGGAGTGCAAGGAGGTTAGCCATATGGGAGAAAAGGACAAATGAAAAACACAATGACTAGGTAAAATGACATATTAGTACTAAAGCTAGTGCCATACATATGGTCTGCTATTAAAACGCAAAAGAAGTAATGGACATGAAAAATGAACAAAAAACACAATGACGACGTGAAGTGGCATATTAGTAAAAGTGTTAGCCACCAAAAAAGAGAATGAGAATGAGAATGAGAATGAGAATGATTTTTTATCGTCCACTGAGAGGTGTTAGTTTTAAACAAATTAGAGACGAAAAAAATAGAATTATGTAGGACTAGCACCCTGCACAAAATCAGAATGTGCCCAAGATAATACCTCATGCACAATAACTCAATATACGCGACATCTAGAGAAAGATAAGCATCCATGTCAAACCATAAAAAAAAGAACGTCAAGAACACGAAAACAAACGAAAAATGGCCAAATAAAACGTGCTTTCGACAAAAAATGCAATACACTCCATGCAGGACTAGATGCACCAATAGGAATGATACTTTTACAGAACGAGGAAGAAGGTGGAGGTAGATGTCAAGGAAGGGCAAGAAGGGGAAGGAGATGGAAGTTACATTCGGATCACACCGTGGTTCAAGCAAAGAGAGGCTTATGAAAAACAAAGAAGGTCGAAGTGCGAGTCGGAAGTCAAAAGTGAGGTTAAGGCCAAGGTAAAAGAGGCGATGGGTCAAGTGCCGACGTCGAGGGGGAGTGTAAGGAGGCGATCCATGCGCAGAATGAGAAAAAAGGTATAAGTGATTACGCAAGGATGTCATAGTGTTAGGAAGCGAGCCATGCCAAAATAGAAAAAGATCCACCATAAGTGCAAAAAAGCTCTCAATAGACAGCTAGAATGGATGTCTCGGGATAACGAGAATCATGCAGAACCAGCACCATGCACAAAATTAGAATGTGCCTGATATAACACCTTGTGTACAACAACGTAAAACACTCCACATCTAGATAAAGAGAAGCATAGAAAGGAAAGGTGATCCAATAGAAACCCATGTTGCAAAATCTCAATGCGGTGCCAAACGCAATATGCATCATAAAGTCAAATAGCAAATATGCCAATGATATATAATGATCATATCAAAATAGAAAAAGATCCACTACAAGTGCCAAAAGCCCCAATAGACAGCTAGAAATGGATTTCTCGAGATAACTAGAATCATGCAAAACCAGCACCATGCACAAAACCAGAGTGTGCCCAACATAACACCTTGTGTACAATGTTCAATGTAAGATGCTCCCCATCAAGACAAAGAGAAGCATAAAAAGGAAAGATGATAGAAACCCATGTCGCAAAATCTCAAGGCGAAACGCAATATGCATCATACCCAGATAAAGCCAAATAGCAAATATGCCAATGATATATAATGATAGCGCCGAAAAAACCTAGAATACTAAAGAACTTCAAGAACACGATGTCAACTATAATTTGCCAAATAAGACGTACTTGCGACAAAAAATGCAATGCAATGCAGCTGTTAACAAGAGAGAAATGATAGTGTTAAATGAGAGGTCATAAGGAAGAGAATAGGACATTTGGAGCGAGGAAGGGATGCGGCAATATGAATTGCAGATGAATATGAAGAGGCGGAGAGAGAAGTGGCAGACATGTCAGTACAAATCAAGAGGAAGGTCAAGGGAGAGGAGAGTGAAGTTAAATTTGGATCACATCAGGGATCAAGAAAAACGAGGCTTAAGTTTGAAGAAAAGTAGGATGGCTATGCACAAACAATTCATGGCAAATGTGAGGCCAAAGTCAAGGTGAGGTGATGGCCAAGAGAAAAGAGGAAACGAAAATCAACAGTGGCAAGGTCAAAGAGGAGTGCCAAGAGGTTAGCCATAGGGTAGAATGATAACATAGAAGGACATATTGTTAGCAAAGCGAGGGCCGTACAGCTGGTCTGCAATAAGAAAGCAAATGAGGGGATGTACATGTCAAAGGAAATGAAAACACAATGGGCATACAATGTTACATATTGTGAGTAAAGCGAGGCACGGAAAAAGAAGCCTACTGCGAATATGACAAAGGGGAGCTAACATAAAACAAAAGATCACCCAAATCATAAAATTGGTGCTATATAAGCAATAAACCTGTGTCAAATCCGTAAAAAATGGAGAAACCACCTAACAACATAACATGGCACCCATGTTCAAGAACAGAGAATACAACTTCGCGAAGCTGCAATGTTCCAGGATAAACGACAATCACCAACATAATGACAATTTCAGAGCAATATTTTCAAAGTCATGTTTTAAGCCCAAGCATAAATATGAGAAAAGAGGAATGCAAGCCAACGAACAAATGCAACAAGAAAATAACCACAGACAAGAGCCCAACTGCCAGAAAAAGTGTAAAACACGATCGCTTCAATAACAACATTAACAATGCTATAAGCCCCAAAAGCTCATTAGAGCAGAATACGAAGAATGATCGAGTTAGCAAGGCAGAAGGATGGAGGAAACCCCCATAACTGAAAAATTAAGGAAAGAAGATACAATATGAAAATACTACATGACAAAAAATGCGACAAAAAAAGGCAATGCAACGCATTTTTTTAACAATATGTGAATGTTGAATAACAAAGAAATGATAGTGTGAAATGAGAGGGCATAAGGAAAATAATACGACATTTGGAGCGAGGAAGGGATGCATCAATATGAATAGCACCGTGAGTATGAAGAGGTTGAGGGAGAAGTGGCAGACATGTCAGTACAAATCAAGAGGAAGGTCAAGGGAGCTGAGAGTGAAGGTAAATTTGGATCACATCATGGATCAAGGAAAAACGAGGCTCAAGTTTGAAGAAAAGTAGGATGGCTATGCACAAGCAAATTATGGCAAATGTGAGGCCAAAGTCAAGGTGTGGTTATGGCCAAGAGGAAAGAGGAAACGAAAATCAACAGTGGCAAGGTCACAGAAGAGTGCGAGGAGGTTAGCCATATGGCAGAATGACTACGTAAAAGGACATATTGTTAGCAAAGCTAGGGCCGTACAGATAGCTGCAATAAGAAAGCAAATGAGGGAAGGAACATGGTAAAGGAAATGAAAACACAATGAGGATGTAATGTGAGTAAAGCGATGCACGGAAAAAGAAGCCTACTGTGAATATGACAAAGTGGAGCTAACATAAACCAAGGATCACCCAAATCTATAAAATTAGTGCTATATAAGCAATAAACCTGTGCCGAGTCCGTAAAAAATGGAAAAACCACCCAACAACATAACATGTCGCCCATATTCAAGAACAGAGAATACAACTTCGCGAAGCTGCAATGTGACATCATAAATGACAATCGCCAACATAATGACAATTTCAGAGCAATGTTTCCGAAAAAGACACCAAAGTTATGTTTTAAGCTCAAGCATAAATACGAGAAAAGAAGAATGCAAGCCCATAAACAAATGCAACAAGAAAATAACCACAGACAAGAGCCCAACTGCCAGAAAAAGTGTAAAACACGATCGCCTCAATAACAACATGAACAATGCTATAATCCCCAAAACCACATGAGATTATATACCTACAGAAAGCAGAATACGAAGAATGATCGAGTTAGCAAGGCAAAATAATGGACGAAGCTCCCCATAACTGAAAAATCAAGGAAAGAATATACAAGATGAAAATACGACATGAAGTCGAAAACAACGAGGTGACTAGGCTTCAAAGGATAAATATAGTGCAAAGGAGCTCTCAAATGCAAAACATGACAAAGTGCAAAAAACATGGCAAAGAGAAGAATGTCAAAGGTTGAATGAGTATAAGGGAGTGCCAAACGCAATAGGCGGCGTATCCAGAGAAAGCGAATATATAGCATAATAACAGGGGGTTTTCTTTGTGTTTTTGTACGCTTTTCACTAAGGTTTTCCTATGATTTCGTGATGTATTCAAATGGATGTACTAATGCGTACATCTAGAGTGCACCATTTCTGAGCCATTGATTTTAGCCTTTTTTTTTTTCCAATGGTCAACAACCAATGGCTCACAACAAAAGCCCTTTTTTTGTGTGTGTGGTGCATAATGGTCAACAACCAATGGCTCACAACAAAAGCCCTCTTTTTGTGTGTGTGGTGCATAATGGGCAACAACCAATGGCTCACAACAAAAGCACCTTTTTTGTGCGTGTGGTGCATAATGGTCAACAACCAATGGCTCACAACAGAAGCCCTCTTTTTGTGTGTGTGGTGCATAATGGGCAGATGAAGGGCTTGAAGGGCGCATGTAGTGCAGTTTCCCCGCCGGCAACACATTTCTTATTATAACTTTTGATCCAGAGCTCTGTTTGAGATGATTTTTATTGCGTTGGAAAGCTCTGTCCGAGATCTTTTTGATAATGTATGATATGGATATATTTGGTTAAGTTATCTATGCTAAAACAGTAATTTTTCGGCCGGTTTGGTAGGCTTTCACATCCTACCAACTGATTAATACAGGATTGCGCTATTGGATATTGTTTTATGGCTCATTCCGAATGAAGCTTGCAAAAAATTACTATGCATTTTTAGATTTTGAGGCAATTATTAAGCAAATTCTAAGGCTTCTAGATCCTTGTGCTAACAAGCAGAAAAGTTTCCCACTTTGGTTTCTCACCACAAGAATCCATGGAGGCCAAAGGCTGCTGTTAAATTCCAGTTGAAAAATGTTTGTGTATGGGTGTTGCAAACTTTATAACTTTCAGAATAATGGGATCAATCTGCTCTATCTTTATGGTAACTTTTACTTATGTTCCATTTGTTTTATTGTGATGAAATTCAAAAGCTACAGGTGATGAAAGCCTCAAATGAATTCTAGTTTTTTTCTGGTTTGAATTCTAAAATTTTAGGCCACGGGGAAGGACGTCGGGGCCAAAAAAAAATTTTTTTTGCAACACAAACCATTATCCAACATATAAATTAAATCCCCCAACACATAACAACCATTGACATTAACAACCAACACATAACTACCATTGACATTAATTAACACAACCATTGGGTCCAACACATTTAAATTAAAATCCCCTTAAACCCCCTTTGGTTTGGGTGCATATTCACACGGGGGATGACGTAGGGCAGCGAGAGCCCTTATAATTGTATTTTGCACGTACAAAATCAACACCATATAGTATTCCGCTTGAAATCTTATAGTATTTTGCGAATCTTGTTATACAGTATAGCAAATTTTGTACTTGCATACCCCACAAACGAGGAACTTTACGTACGGTGTAGATTAAGGAATAAGGGGTGAATATGAGAGCTTTTTGAGTTGGTGTACGGAGGCAAGGTGATGAAGCGAGCTGAGGATGTTGAGCGTAGTGCAGGCGATGGTGAAGAGCAGGGTTTGTTTGAGAATCTGGAACGAGGTAGTTCTTCACGTTCTAAAGCTAAACAGCGAAAAGTAAAGTTTGCATCGCAAGAGTCAGCCAAGGAGCTTACCAAAGAGTTTATCAAGGAGGATCGTGTAGACTCTGTGGTGGTGCAGATGCTGCAGAAGCTCACAGCTCAAGTACAAACACTTGAGCGCAGTATGCTTGGTGGAGCTAGGAATAAGGGTAAAGGAGGGCATAAAGATGATTCCTCGGACAGTGAAGAGTCCAGAAGAACACCACCACGGAGCCCTCCAAGGGATGATTCGCCAGATGGAGATGACGGTTCTAGTGACTCCGAGAGCGATCACAAGAAGAAAAAGAAGAGTAAATTGCAAATGCCTAAGGATCCAAAGGAAGTCCTTGATTTCTTTAAGGGAGAACGTGATGGAACCACATTGCTGCAATGGTTGACGAAGATGAATGACTTCTTCAAAGAACATAAGCATACAGAGCAGAAAAAGTTATATTGGACAAAGTTCCAATTAAAAGGTGAACCGGTGTTGTGGTGGTCCCGAGTGATGAAGGAAGAAGAGGCAGAGGGATATCCTGTGAAGACATGGGAACGTATGGAAAAACTCTTGAGAAGAGAGTTTATGTCGGATGATTATGAGCATACCTTGAAAGATCAGTGGCAGACATTGCGGCAGGGATGGGATGAGACAGTGAAAGACTTTACTAGTCGTTTCAATGAACTTTTGAGTCTCCTGCCAGGGATCTCTTCTCATGATAGACGTATTCGTTTCATTACAGCATTGCGAAGGGAATTCTCATCCCAGATTAAGTTATTACATCCTAAGACTCTACAACATGCTAGGACAATGGCATTGTCTATGGAGAATGACGCCAAAATGAAAGCAGGATATAAGGATTTTTGGAAAAGGTGGTACAAATCAAAGGATTCCTCAAAGGACACTTCTAAGGTGGTTGTTAGCAGCACCGAGGTCTCTGACCGCACCACACCAAAGCAGGGTTCGGTATTTTCACGTCTGGGAAAAAGAAGATCCTTCAATTGCTACAACTGCGGTCGTCCAGGGCATCTTGCTCGGGATTGCACACATGAGGATAAGCGGGCACGTGGAGGGGAGGATCCACGATCTCGAGGTGGCGATAAGAGTGCTAAAGATGATGCCAAAACTTCCGTGAGAGCTTCTAAAGCTCGAGTGGAATCTTCTGCAATGGAACTGGAAATGGAGGACACCACAAGTAGTGACGATGAAAGTCATGATCTGTTACTGTTTGCTGGAGCTGTGGGGAATCATCCTATCATTGTGCAGTTAGATAATGGTTCCTCCCATGACTTAATCTCTGAGGCGTTAGTAAAGAAGCTGAGATTGCCTACTGTTCGTTTCCGGGATAGGCAGGTGGCAGGAATCTGTACCAACATGTTTGGATCATGTTCGGCGAAGGTGTTACATCAGCCTTTTTCCATGGGAGTATTTGCAACTGCGCGAACTTTCCAAGTGGTTCCCAACCTAAGAAATGTGGATATTGTGTTGGGCATACCTTGGTGGCGAGACTTTGATCCCGTGGTCAATTATAAAACCTTGGTTGCACAGATAGGGACTATTAAAATCAGAGGCATTAAGTCCAAAAATCCTATTTTACAAGTGGGACAGGCAGCAATTAAACATTGTCTGCGCAAGGGCCCATTGCACGCCTATCTTATCTATGTATTCCCCACGCAACAGCAAGAGACACAAGTGTCTGAATTAGATGCAAAACGGTTGGATACACAAGTATGATGATCTGTTTCATGATGATGTGGTCACATTACCTCCTTGTAGGCCAGAAGATCATAAGATTGATCTCGAACCAGGAACTGCACCTATTGCCAGGGTGCCATATCGTCTTTCTCCAGCAGGTCAACACGAAGTTGAGAAGCAAATTCAGGAGTTGCTGGATCGTGGCCTGATACAAGAGAGTAGTTCACCTTATGGCGCTCCAGTTATACTTGTTACCAAAAAGGATGGCACGTTCAGGATGTGCATTGATTACAGAGCCCTCAACAAGGCCACAATTAAAAATAAATATCCTGTGCCAAGGGTGGATGATCTTCTGGATCGTTTGCGAGGTGCCAAGATATTCAGCAAAATAGATCTGAAATCTGGATATCACCATGTACGAGTCTTTGAGTCTGACATTCCAAAAACTGCTTTTAGAACAACTTTTGGTCATTTTGAGTTTCTTGTGATGCCCTTTGGTCTTACTAATGCGCCCGCCACCTTCTGTCGTATGATGAGTCGGATCTTGCGTCCTTTTCTTGGACACTTTGTAGTAGTTTTTCTTGATGATATCCTCATTTATAGCCACACGGAAGCGGAGCATATTGAACATTTGGGCCAAGTCTTAGCCACGTTGCGTGCTAATAAGTTGTTTATTAACCGCAAGAAAAGCTTTTTCTTTGAGACACATATTAATATCTTGGTCACATCGTGTCAGGGGCTGGTATTCATGTAGATCCAGCTAAGGTCAAGGTTGTCAAGGATTGGCCTATTCCTCAGAATATTACAAATGTGCGATCTTTCCTTGGCTTATGCAGTTATTATAGACGCTTTGTCCGGAATTTTGCACAGATTGCTTTGCCCTTGACTCGGCTGCTACGAAAAGAAACTATCTTTTATTGGGATAGGCCACACCAGGTTGCCTTTGAGCATTTGAAACACAGGTTGATATCAGCCCCAGTGTTGCAGCTATCGGATTTTGATGCACAATTTTTCGTTTGTTGCACAGATTGGATCCTCTATTGGTGCCGTCTTAGAACAAGATAAGCATCCCATTGCTTTTGAAAGTCGTAAATTGACTCCGACTGAGCTCAAATACACCGTCTATGAAAAAGAATTACTTGCTATTGTTCATGCCCTTAAGACATGGAAGCATTATCTGATGGGATCCCGTTTTGAAATCAAAACAGACCAGCAAAGCATACAATTCCTTCTTACACAAGCTTCCGCAACCCCTCGTCAAATTAAGTGGGCCGAATATTTGCAACAATTTGGATTGGATAAGATCCAGTATTTGCCAGGCAGCACAAATAAAGTTGCCGATGCACTGAGCAGACGCCCTGATCCATCACACCATTCCATTATTCAGGTGAATAATTTTTCCACTTGGAAGGAACGTACATTACAAGCCATGAAAAATGAATATGAAGGTGATTCAGAGTTTAGCGAAATATGGTTGCTGCTCAATGAAAGTCAAAGCAGAGTAGTTGACAATCACTACATTCGGAGGGGATATTTGTTCCACAATGATTGTTCGTGCGTAACGAAGAACTTTCGTGATATTGTGTTGAAAGAATGTCATGAAGTTCCAACGGCAGGGCATAGAGGTATATTTAATACTCTTGATATGGTAACTAGACATTTTTATTGGGATTCACTCAGAAGTGATGTGATCACATTTGTGGAAAGATGTGTAACATGTCAGAAGACAAAAGATTCACACGCCAAGACTCCTGGGTTGCTCATGGCATTGTGTGTGCCTGAAAAACCCTTCCAAAGATGTGACTATGGATTTTGTTTCCGTGCCACAATGTAGTATCCAAGGCAATGATCAAGTCCGGACTGTTGTGGCCAGATTGACAAGTATGCCATATTCATTCCTTATAAGAAGTCCCACGAAAGCATCTGCGGTACGCAACACTTTTCCTTAAGGAAGTGTTCAAAAATCATGGGCTCCCCGAGGTGATAATATCAGATCGGGATTCAAAGTTTTGTAGTAAGTTCTGGCGTGCATTGTTCACAAGTCTTGGAACAAAGTTGCAGTTCTCCACTGCTTTTCACCCTCAAATAGATGGGCAGACTGAGGTAACTCATAGAACATTACTGTCTATGTTGCGGAGTTATGTCCATGAGCACGTAGGGGAATGGGAGAATTATCTACCTATGGTACAGTTCGCGTATAATATGGCAACACATTCAGCAACGAAGTTAGCGCCTTTCCAAATTGTTCAAGGTCGGTTGCCACCAACACCAATGATCAAAGTGGCTGAAGGTGTGATGGAAGCAGACAAAGTGGCGCAGGACATGGATCAGGTGTTAGAGAAAGTTCGTTCTTCAATAAGAGTGGCTCAAGAAAAGTATGCGTAACAAAGGATGCATATTCGACTAGGCATTTCCTCTTAGTTAGGCACAAAGGCATGCTCCCAACTCCAATAGATACATATTTTCTCTTAATTAGCCTACCAAAAACAAGGTGCTGCGCACGACGGGTTGCCCTCCGACGGAGTGTGTTTTCTTGTTTCTCGTTTTGTGTGTCGGACCTTTTTTAGTCTAAGCGGTTGCGTTTGTTTTCTTGTTTTTTTTTTTTTTTTTTTTTTTTTTTTTAATTAAATGTGGCATGGTAATAGGATTACTATAATGGAACACATGGTCTTTAGTTAAAAAATTCATGTGAGAGATCATGGAAAAATGTGGTACATTTTTAAACTTGGGAAACTATGGAATATATGCTAGGGCTAATACTCAATGGTCAAACATATCATGCAAAATTGATACGTGCAAAACCTAAAATGGTATCAGGGTAAGCTGGACTTGGCGACCGATTGCACTTCCGGGACTAATGGCCTCCAGTGTGGACCGGACCTTACCAGAAAAATGGCATATAAAGGTGTTTAGAAGCCCAGCTCTAAGATCGGCTATGGCATGAAAGTTTTTTAAGCACTGATTAGTATAGAATATGCATGGGCAGAAGAAAGGGTGATCTCAATATGGTCACCAGAAAGAAGTTGCAGGAGGAGAAGAATAGCATGGCCAAAAGATTGAAGGTTTTTCAGTTCCATAAACCTGCTTTGATTGCAAGCAGCAGCAAGGAGAAAGAAAATGCTCCTGATACACAAGAGCTTTCACCTACTACTGATGGTGGGGAAACTCATGGAGGCAATAGGCAGAAACTGGAGCAGCAACTTGATCTGCAGCTGACTCAAGCAAGTGTTATGAATGCCAGTGGTAATATGGATGAGGCTGGATCCAGCAAACAACTAGGCATAGCAAATACCAAGGCCAAGGCCTTTATGGAGACGGATCCTCAGGCCAGCAAGCCAACTCGAACAAACCAGGTTTGAGATCATATGGATTTTAAAGACATGAAAAAATAATATAGTATTCTACTAATAGATCTGCTAAATTAGTGAAGTACTTGAGTAGTATGTGCATTAGTACAGATCTGAAAATAGTGCTTGCTTTCTTTATGATAGACTTATTTATTTGGATGCATGCCTAGGCTGAAAACTGGTCTGGCTGTAGTAATTGTCTATGTTAGGGACAGAAATACAAATGCCTACAATATGGAAATGATTTATGGAAGTAACTTAGAATAGATCTTCCATGCATACAATTAGGGGTCAGGGCTGAAGTATTAATGTTGCGGCTGATCGACTGGCTACAATTCTAAGTGTTTATTTAGTGAAATACCTGGCATTATGGCAGATCCAAGTATAATGCTTCGGCTATGGGGATTTACAGATTTTGATGCATGCCTAGACTTAAAACGGGCTTGGCTGGGTTTTGTTTTATGGTATGGATTGAAACACAAATACTTACAATAAGGAAAAGGTGTGAGAAAATCACTTGGGGTAAATCTTCCGTGAATATAATTGGAAGTCAGGGCTTTCTTGAAAATGCTGTTGCAGGTCTACTGGCTACGGATCTAAATGTTAAGAAAAAATGATAGAATGATGCCGTACATATCTTTTGTGTTCCAAGTAGCCAGGGAATAACAAAAAATAATCAATTTAACATTCTAGACTTTAGGAGCGTAGTCTAGTAGTGTTAAAGGAATCTTTTCTGCCTTGATAACTGTTTGTAGTTTACAAGCAGGGTGAAGGGCTATAAACCCAGAAATTCTCATGACACCTGCTACCATGTTCATAGGCAACCGTATTAACGCTTGTTTCTTGTTCGTTGTGGTGCAGGTAACAGGAATTTCTGCTCCCTGCAATGTTTACTTCCAATTGATGTGTCTATGCAAAACTTCTGGATGATACTTCGTCAAAACAGTAAATATGATGCAAGTTATATTCTGCTTGCAGTACACGGTTTGAAACTTCAGTTTGCTACTGATAAAGTGTAGTTGTCATACATCTTTAGCTAGTAATGAACGGGAAATTGAAACTAGAGATGTAAAATGTTTTTTAAGTATGGAATATATTTGGAATATTGTACATTTTCATGACCAGATCTGTGCTCATACATATAGTACACCTATATATGTATGAGGTTGCAAATTGTAGCATTATAGGTCTTTTGATCTTTAATGTTAAACGTCTAGGATGGTCCCCATAAAGGTCCAGAGTAGAGGTAAAGGGTTTGGTTTTACCAGTGACATTGATTCTGGTTGACATTTTTTAGGTGTATAAACTTTTACTAATAAATACATGATGATTCAATGCAGTGCATAAATAATGAGCAAGATGAGAACTGCCAATGGATCAAGGAGCTTAAACTGCTCAAATACAGTGATCACGTAAAACTTAGCCCTAATTATGCAGTACAAACCATTCTGGCATGTATCAGGAACAAAGAGATTCACTCTTTTATATTATTCAAAGAGGTTTGCTGGATAAGGCCAAGTCTTCTGTAACCTTCTTAGGGTTCAGCGCATGGTTTAAACTTTACCATTTAATGAAGAAGACCAACTTCGAGT
This sequence comes from Isoetes taiwanensis, assembly GCA_021234155.1. Classification (NCBI taxonomy): domain Eukaryota; kingdom Viridiplantae; phylum Streptophyta; class Lycopodiopsida; order Isoetales; family Isoetaceae; genus Isoetes; species Isoetes taiwanensis. The sequence continues at coordinate 951,454 of JAJEKV010000013.1, forward strand.
TCACCAAATGTAAGGATATTTTGCAAAATACTTACAATGATATGGAATCAGTCTTATACAGTCGGACTTGTGAAGAGGATATGATGGCTGAAAGATTTATGGCTGGAATCATGGCACTAGAAGATGCCAATGACATTTTACCGAGGTCCTTCAGCAAGGAGGAGGACAATGACACATCTATTAAAGAAGACATATGCTTATTTTCTGATAAAGATCTGATTGATGATGAATTCCAGACTGATAACACGCAGGAGGATAGCATATTTAATGATGTCATCAAACATACAGGTGACAAGGTACCAAATTTAACTTTGGCTAATTCCTCTTGTTTTCCTACTATTATTGAGCAGACCGTAGAATGTTATGGTGCTGCATATGATAATGCAATTTGGAGAAGTCAAAACTTTGGCGCTTTAGCTCCCATGGATACTAATACCTGGATTCAACTTGCTGGGATTACAAAGGATGAGATCAGGGCTGCAAATGCTGCTGCACATAAATTAGAAAAGTATTTCAATAGATTGGATGCTGATATTCCATTTGACATGGAAACATTCGGACTACCTTGCAGCAAGAACAATGGTATCTAGATATGCCAGAAAGGTCACATGGCCTTTCCCAATGAAGATAGAAACGATTTTTATTTGAAGAGGTTTTGGAGAACCAATTGTCCATATTTTAAATGCAGGTGTGAGAAACATAAATATGGAAAGAAGAAAAATGAGGATTCATGCGGGAGCGGGATTGTATGGTTTGATCAAGCCATATGGTTTGTTTTAAACCACATGGAAGAAATCTTTCCAAATACTACTGCAATAGGGAAGATGGTATGCATAACCAAATTTCTGAATATTACTGTAAAACCTGCTGTACTAGCATATATGTCATATCTTGAAGTCAGAAAGATACTTTTTGAAATGACCATGGCCTTCACAAAGGAACCAGAAGGAGACCTCAAAGCAAAGTTTGGGAATGATAAACTAGCTGATATCAGCCAAAAAATGATTAAGCCGATATCTTTCTTGAGAAAACAGGGATCTGGAATGCGCCCTATGTTTCAAACTAAGGCTTACTCTAACAGTAGCAGCAGGACATACAGTACAGCCACTACTATGTCTCCTCGGATGCCTCCAAGGATTACGAATGATCCAAAGAATGCTAGAACAGATCAAACTCAGCCTGTTACACCCGGGGAGAGCCGGGAAAAGGAGATAAATCAACATACCAACATGGATGAATACTCCATCACTAAGGGTGGAAATCGAGTAATATCTCTGGATGACTGCAGTGCAATAGCTCTTGAATTTGTGGCAGAATCAAAATAAGTCCACAAATGAAAGTTTTTTCTTACATATGTTAAGGAAAACCATCCCTGGGGTTTAATGTATCAAGTTCCCCAGGTTTGATGATAATATTTTGAAAAAAACTGATACATAAATATATACCCATTAGGGCTTGGTTCTTTGAACCAGTTTTTGAAAAGAGTCTGAAACTTGTTGCTTTATTGTAAACTGCATGAAGTTTTACATTCTAACATCCATATGTTTTGTAGGATGTGCACAGGATCATTGTCAAAGACATTAACAAGAAGAGACATCTATGTTCTCAAAAGGAAGATAAAAAACAACAGATTGTTCACCTCACCTTTTTTTCAAAAGCCATGGGAAAATTCAATGCCAGAAATATTTTCAATATAGTTATGTTTGAAACACTGCAGGAAAGAGGCAGTGAGCTTGTTGAGAACACAATTTTTGCATGGAGATACACAGAGCAGCTTAAACATAAACTGTATAAACCATTTAAAGTGTTTGCCGAAGGCAACATAGCCAAATGTCCATGTAATAATCCGAATCTCACCAAGTTCATTGATCATAGCATTGGACATGTACGCACCACTGATCTACAAATTATCCACAGTACCAAACTCAGAAATGCACTGGCGCATGGGCTTAACCATATTCCGGATGACTGCCTTAATGTTCAACAAGTGATGGAAGAGTTTCAGAACTTATGTGATCAATTTTTTACTGCACACAGATTCAGCTTACTGGATCTTACAAAAGAAGATATACAGGGGTTATGCAACCTATTGATGCACTATGCACACATGGAAATAGTGGAATTGAAAAGCACTCTCTTTCCCAAAAGGTTTTTACTGAAGGATCTGGAGGTGAAAAGGAATATAGAATGGCTTAACAAAAATTTGTATGTGTCAGGATTGGATAAAGCTGCCAATAATCCTGTGTTCATATGCCAAAAGCATGTATATGATATGGCTATCAAGAGGTTGGCCAGTGAAGACTTTGAACGATGTGAACAGGCTGCTGAAAGCATTAAAGGGAAGTGTATAAAGGAAATTGGTGAGTTTACTGGTAAACAGATTCCATAAAACCTGAAGTTACCATACCTAATGGCCAGCTACAAGGCACATAAAATGGAATATAGATGGTTAACAAATGCCAATAATACTGTATACACAGATCTAGCCAGTATGATTACTGCAATACTAAATAGTGTGCTTGAACTATGGCCAAAAATATGCTATAGGCAGACTGCAAGAATTAGAATGTGGAACCCAAGCAAGATTAATGCATGCTGGATCATTGAATCCGTTTATGACATGGTATTGAACTTACCATGCAAAATTCACAATGTCTTCTCTGCAGATATTACCAAATGTTACGAAAACATTCCACTCACTGGGGAAGACGGTATCTGCAACATAATGGATGAGGTAATTGACCTGGTCTGGGAATATATTCTAAATGATCTCAGGGTATTTGACTTACTAGTTAAGGAGAAAAATGATAATTTCACAGTTAAATGGGTAAGAGCACATAGTGACAAAGAATATGCCAGTTGGATTTATATTCCTAGGGACAAACTGAAGGAAATGAATAAATGGCTTTTGAATAACTGTTTCCTGCAGATGGGCAAAAGCACATGGAGGCAAAAGAGGGGCATCCCTATGGGCTTCTCGTGCAGCCCTGCATGGTGCAACCTCTATCTAGCCTGGCATGAGTTGAGATTCATACTAAATCTGGCGTACAATGGGAAATTTAATGACATCTACAGGTTCCAGCATACAGCACGATATATAGATGATCTCAATGTGCTGAATGGAGGAGATTTGAGTAAGTTCTTCACAAAAGATGCTGAATTTACGGTATATAACATGAAATACCTTGGGATAAAGGATGAAACAGAATATGATGATGCACAAAACACTCAGGAGAAGATCGGGTATAAATGCAACTTCCTGAACATGACAATACAGGTACATGACCATGAAAGGGGAATATTTGAATGTGCAAGATACGACAAAAGGGAAAAACTTCCATTCAAAGCCAGCAGGTTCATAATGGCTGACAGCTGTAGACCATACAAACAAGCATCAAAGGTAATTATATCTCAAGTTATGCCATACGTATATACACACTCTTCTGCTCATAATGCTGCCCGGGATATTGCGGCTCTCATTGAAGCATTCTGCTCAAATGGATTTAAAAGAAAAGATATATGCAAGCATGTGCTCCAAACATTACACATGGAGGAGTATCCAGGTATACTCTACAACTTTGGAGATATGGTAAGAATACTTAAGTAGAACAACATAGGAAGGGTAGGGCCTTGCATGGCAACAAGGCCCTACTCTCCTTGTTGTCAAGTTATAAAGAATTTCTTTATGTTAAGGCCCCCTGGACTACGGTAGGTGGCAGGGTTTTTTATTAAATGTGGCATGGTAATAGGATTACTATAATGGAACACATGGTCTTTAGTTAAAAAATTCATGTGAGAGATCATGGAAAAATGTGGTACATTTTTTAAACTTGAGAAACTGTGGAATATATGCTAGGGCTAATACTCAATGGTCAAACATATCATGCAAAATTGATACGTGCAAAACCTAAAATGGTATCAGGGGTAAGCTGGACTTGGCGACCGATTGCACTTCCGGGACTAATGGCCTCCCAGGTACGGACAGACCTTACCCGAAAATGGCATATAAGGGGGCGTTTAGAAGCCCAGCTCTATGATCGGCTATGGCATGAAAGTTTTTTAAGCACTGATTAGTATAGAATATGCATGGGCAGAAGAAAGGGTGATCTCAATATGGTCACCAGAAAGAAGTTGCAGGAGGAGAAGAATAGCATGGCCAAAAGATTGAAGGTTTTTCAGTTCCATAAACCTGCTTTGATTGCAAGCAGCAGCAAGGAGAAAGAAAGTGCTCCTGATACACAAGAGCTTTCACCTACTACTGATCAGGGAAAAAATTAAGCATACTATATGTTTTTTCCATAAAAAATGGTTTGGCTATTTTTCAAAATCTTATTGTATTTTATGTATATATTTGGCTAAATTTATTATTATCTGTTTGGGGTCCGGGCTCGGGATCGCCTGAGGGACAGATCTCTGTGAGATCCTTGAAGTCCGGCAGGGTAAATCCTGAGGCACTCTTGTCACGCGGGATTTTTGCTAACAGAGGAAAGAACAAGAAAAACTCAGATAAAACAGCAATTGCAATACACAATGAAACACACAAGACACTTGTGGAGAACACGGCAATCCATTGATCAAAACAAGTGTACAATGAAGGCTCAAAAGAGCGCACAACAGGCGACCAGCATGTCTGCTCTGTAGTGACACAAAAGAACACTCTGAACCCTCTCTTTGAAGGAGCAAAAATGCTACAATATATAGGAACACGGAGTGGCCTACGGGCCTGAATCTGATCCTCATCATGACAACGCGTGCTCCACTACTTGGGCACTCGAACAGGAATCTGAGCTGTCCGCGGCCGTGCTAACAGACAAGTAGTGGCCCGCCGTGGGTCCTACCTTTGGGTCTTCTGCTTCTTGGAGGAGCTTTGACCCGCCGTGGCGCCTTGTAGATCCCTCTTCTTGGACACCGTGGCCAGTGGGGCCTCGCCCTCATGCAGCAAGTATAGACCTGTGTGTCTGCCAGGCACAGGGCTAACATTATCGTATATGTATTTGGACTTGGCGAAACTTTTGAAGTAAAGGCAAAAAATGTAAATTATGTAGCTTTAGACATATTGTACTACAATGACAAATAATAATCAACAACCAAGGAACATACAATAATATTAAAAAACTTATAACAGAAGCTCACAACATAGCTTACAAGATCCATAGTTTAAACTAGATTCAATGCAACGACACCCTTCTAGATATGGTGATCAAATGCTTGAAGGAAGATGTTATGCAACTCGAGCATCTAGATGGATAATGGCCATCTCTTACAATTTCTTTTTGAAGATGCATATGTCGTATATGTAATAGAAATTCATAGTTCAAAAGACTACTATCACTAATGATAGCAGGTGGGCATGTGTAATAATATTTATTAATAATTCATTTTTGTTTGGCTATTAATGATTTGATATATTACAATAAAGAAAGGCTAATCCCTTTTCTTTAAGGAAAATGGGGAAAATAGTTTGGCTAATCCTAAAAATAGAATAGAAGATAATAGATTACTTCTTTTAACTATGGCTATTTTTCATTTTTTTAAAAAAGATTTCTCTTCATAAAAATCGCCGCAAAATTTGCCTAGACCCCTTAAAAAATTGCCATTTGGCTATTAATAGCCACTAATTTTTTCCATGCTACTGATGGTGGGGAAACTCATGGAGGCAATAGGCAGAAACTGGAGCAGCAACTTGATCTGCAGCTGACTCAAGCAAGTGTTATGAATGCCAGTGGTAATATGGATGAGGCTGGATCCAGCAAACAACTAGGCATAGCAAATACCAAGGCCAAGGCCTTTATGGAGACGGATCCTCAGGCCAGCAAGCCAACTCGAACAAACCAGGTTTGAGATCATATGGATTTTAAAGACATGAAAAAATAATATAGTATTCTACTAATAGATCTGCTAAATTAGTGAAGTACTTGAGTAGTATGTGCATTAGTACAGATCTGAAAATAGTGCTTGCTTTCTTTATGATAGACTTATTTATTTGGATGCATGCCTAGGCTGAAAACTGGTCTGGCTATAGTAATTGTCTATGTTAGGGACAGAAATACAAATGCTTACAATATGGAAATGATTTATGGAAGTAACTTAGAATAGATCTTCCATGCATACAATTAGGGGTCAGGGCTGAAGTATTAATGTTGCTGCTGATCGACTGGCTACAATTCTAAGTGTTTATTTAGTGAAATACCTGGCATTATGGCAGATCCAAGTATAATGCTTCGGCTATGGGGATTTACAGATTTTGATGCATGCCTAGTAAAACGGGCTTGGCTGGGGTTTTGTTTTATGGTATGGATTGAAACACAAATACTTACAATAAGGAAAAGGTGTGAGAAAATCACTTGGGGTTTCTTGAAAATGCTGTTGCAGGTCTACTGGCTACGGATCTAAATGTTAAGAAAAAATGATAGAATGATGCTGTACATATCTTTTGTGTTCCAAGTAGCCAGGGAATAACAAAAAATAATCAATTTAACATTCTAGACTTTAGAGCCGTAGTCTAGTAGTGTTAAAGGAATCTTTTTCGCCTTTGATAACCGCTTTTGTAGTTTACAAGGTGGTGAAGGGCTATAAACCCGTAAATTCTCATGACACCGCTACCATGTTCATAGGCAACCGCAGTATTTGTTTCTTGTTTGTTCGTTGTGGTGCGTAATGTGAATTTCTCCCCTCCCGCAATGTTTACTTCCAATTGATGTGTCTATGCAAAACTTCTGGATGATACTTCGTCAAAACAGTAAATATGATGCAAGTTATATTCTGCTTGCAGTACACGGTTTGAAACTTCAGTTTGCTACTGATAAAGTGTAGTTGTCATACATCTTTAGCTAGTAATGAATGGGAAATTGAAACTAGAGATGTAAAATGTTTTTTAAGTATGGAATATATTTGGAATATTGTACATTTTCATGACCAGATCTGTGCTCATACATATAGTACACCTATATATGTATGAGGTTGCAAATTGTAGCATTATAGGTCTTTTGATCTTTAATGTTAAACGTCTAGGATGGTCCCCATAAAGGTCCAGAGTAGAGGTAAAGGGTTTTTTTTTTTTTTTTTTTTTTTTTTTTTTTTTTTTTTGCAATGGAAGCTATTGCTAATGTCTTGCGCTTTACAATGGTCTAATTCCATATGTGGCAACATTCTTTGACTTTACAGATTATATGAGGGGTGCAAATGTAATATCTCATAACAAGAATATGGAAATCTAGACAGAATGTCAACAATCTAAGATTCTTCACAAAATCCCATTGAAACAACATTAGGGAATGTTAGGTCCAAAACCTTTCACAATGTTTACACGTTACACAAAACCTTAATAGACTATCTACACGCCTCAAGATAGTTACATTCAAGTTCGCACAAGTCCCCATGTTATCCCCATACTACAAACACAGCCATGCAACTATAATGGTGTGCATTTGCAACAATTTCATACTCCTCTCTCATTGCCTCAAAAAAGTCTCTGCCCTTAAACACTAGGTTGCAACATCCACATGATGTAAAAACGCATATGCAAGTAGTAGCATCTGGTTCTATTCCCTTGCTATGCATGTTTGTTTTCACTTCAAAAAGTATTTAGATATATTTCTACAAAGCAAAGCTACATACTATAATATAATAAAGGCCACCAGCATGATGTATCCGTTGTAGGGCAATCAATATAAACAATAGAAAAGTCGCACTGCCTGGCGGGCATTCCTGATGAATTGGCGTTTGTCACTATGAGAAAAAGAAACGAAATAAAACATTATGCCTTTTTAGCAGTGGCCAGAATTTCATTATCAGAGCCTCATAAAGTAGCCATGACACAATTAGATTTTCAAACAATTCAAGGGCATCGATTGGTGTAGAACCTGAGTCTCTATATTGTATAAGTCTCTATGCTTGGACCGTTCCTTTCCTGTCATCAAAATAAGTCAATGGTTTTCAAAACCTTTGAAATGCATGCAACCAAGCAGCCATTTGCTAGCAAATTATTCCTGGTAAACCAAAAGCCATTATTAAGAGAAGTCTAGGACAAATGGTGCAGGGCTAAAACCTCCACCAATTTGAATTACCTTAGTAGTTTTCCCAACGGAAAGAGAGAAATAGATGTCGAACTTCATATAAAGACAATCCCTTGGCGCTAGTTGCACAAGTTCTAAGCAGAAAATAACAAAAATAAGCCAACATGTTAATATGATGCCAGTTCCACGAGTCTTGAACAGAAAATAACAAAACCTGCATAGGGTCGAGACTAAATGTGGAAGGCATCAATTACATGTCCTATGTGCTGCCATTTTTTGAGTTGTTGAATTCATATTAAGTTGTAATCTGCATAGGGTCAAGATTAAATGTGGAAGGCATCAATTACATGTCCTATGTGCTGCCATTTTCTGAGTTGTTGAATTCACATTACCTGCATCTACTCCTCATATTGACGGCAATGGAAACTGAGAAACACCGTTTTCTTTTGTTGTATATCAGTGGTGGCAAAGAAACAAAGATAAAACAGAGGAAACGCAACAATAGAGACGAGAATTTTGCCAGCCAAACACTTGACAATAGACATCTAGAAATAGAAGGATTACTTACTTTAATCTAACTTCCTTGAAGTCTGCTTGTTGAAGCTAACAAAAGAAACAGGAACAAAGAGAACTGTTGAGATGTTATAGCTATGTGTCCACGATGAAGCACACATGCATAATAAAGCAAAATGGCTCTCCTTGAATGAAGAAGCTGTTGATCATACAATTCCTTCTGCCCTGCAATCTGCGTGCACAATTGGGCCAAGAATAGAAGCATCTGCACTTTCAGGGTGATTCTTCAACATGGTATAATCTCAAAAATAGAATGTCTGCTGCTTGAAAATGTAACACTCTGACCTTTCTCCAACACGGTGAAAGCTCAAAAATAGCAAGCCTGCTGCTTTAGAAATCCCATTATTCATGAAAAAGAGCTTTGTGCAGCAGACTTTCGAGCCTTATATTTCTATCTATGATCCTATAAACTTTGCTATTGTGTAAAACTTAGCATGAAAACTACCTGGTGTAGACATGATATCCATATACATCTCGTCATCATTGGATCCAGCATTTAAAAAGGTATCCCCAAATTAAGCATTTCTTTTCCTTTCTCATCTTGATGTCGGACAAAGCCTGTAAAAGATCACAGATTCTAGTATTAATAGCATGTGCAATGCGAATTTAAATACCTATATGTGTCAATGCAACCCAGAATATCTCTGAGATAACGAGATGTAGGTTAAAGTCCTCTGTTCACCTCCCTTTGCAAACATGAAAGTACAATTTTACATAAGGTTATCAAGAGCAACTGTAAGCTACAATAATGATGCATTTATCTGCAATCGGACAAACAGCAAGGCAATGCTCCAAATCCATTCCAAAATAAATATTCCCAATTGACGCCCCGACGAACCTAGTTGAGCATTTGAAATTGCAATATGAGCATGGCAACACTGCAAAGAGTTCATAATGTTTTAAGTCACAAGAAATGCGGAACATAATGTTTCATTGAATTTCTTTAATATGATCATCATTATGACTGTATGTTCTCGGTAGAAAGACAGCAATAGCAGTGCAAGCTCCTGCCCGCCACCCAATGCAAGCACACATAGAAAACAAATAATTACATGTTTCTAGCACCTAACATGTTTGTTAGTAACCCAGGAACGGATGTATCACTCACTCAGCAACTACCTGGTCATTGTCGGACACTAGGAGATGAATTCAGCAGTAAATGCCTAAATATCTCTTTCAGTACATGCTATTGCATCAATGTTAAATGCGAAAATGTATTGATCTCTATGGATGCATGCCTGCTCATTGTCAAAGCCACAATATAGCCAACATAGCCAACAGATTGCAGCCTATAATGTAGACCCCTATTCTTATTGGAAGAATAAATCAAAACCATAAGACTTCCTCTTTCTGAAATCATGAATGTTGCTCTTCACAAAGCTTGATCTACAAAAGATAAGAGATGAAAATATGGGCTGGAAATTTTACCTGAAGCTCCAGTCTGTTGCAGCTCGTACCTGTTGCTCAGTGCCCTTCTGTGCATATTTACAATTTGGGAATCTTACAGAGCTATTTGTCACATGTATTTGACAAGTTCATGAATCAAAGTTAAACTTTTAGCCATCTTCAGTAAAAAGAATACCTGCCGTGTGTCTCTTGCTTTTCTTATCAGATTATCAAGACAGTCATTTATGACCTTCAGGTCATCCTGAAACTTTTTTTGGCGTGGAACAAGCCACATTGCCAATGGAAACTTCCAGTATGGGATATAGAAAGTTGATCGAATGTGCCATAAACGTCCTGCAAAAAAAATTGCGAGTACATAAAGTAAAACTCAATAGGCCAATATCCTAGGACAACGTACTGAGATCACGGGTGACTCCTTTGTAACAGATCCAAAGTCGTAATTGAAAACACTCAACCCAATAATATCGAGAGCAAGGCTAGAATATTCTGCTTCCATCTCAACTTCCACACCTACGCCTCAACCATGGCTTCTAAGTAAGCAGCATAAAATCCTGGTAAAATTGCTGTTCAAACAATCACCAAAACGTGTTACATGTAGCGTATAATAGCATAATGTCAATACTGTGTGGAGTCCCTACAATATTTTTCTGACTCACTTAACATATTCCCCCATTTCAGAGTCATGGCTGTTCTATTCTATTCTATTCTATTCTAAAGCCCATTATAAAGACATAAGCAGAATGTTTCCTTTTTTCAGGATAATTGTTTCCTCCAAAAATCCAAGTCAAAAATATCAGACAGAATTATAGCTTTGGATAAGATTTATGTTCCTTCCTTCTAACAACTTGATCATTGCCAACCAGCATATCAAAGCCTCAGGCTCAGCATTGCAACTATGAATTACCTCTTCTCCTAGTTTTCCATGTAACTAAATCAGCAGGAATAAGACCTTTCCCCATAATTGGTTCCAGAATATATGCAATGATACCCTGTAGAGGCAATTACATTTAAAAAGACTTTACTCAAATATTGATTAGACGTGCAGTTCCATACCTTATCATATGCAAAGGCATTCTTTCGAAGGATATGACGCACAATAATTGGATCAGAAATCACCACAAATACCTTGGGCCCAAATGCAAGCTTGTATACTGGACCATGCTGCAAAACGTCCATTATTTTGCCTCAGTAATTAGACTACCTCCCTGCCAATAGATTTTAATACAGACTAGACAAGCAAATGGTCATTGAGTCACATGTGCATATAATTCACAAGTTATGAAATGCCTACTGTATGGGGAACAACAAGTGAAGGCCTGAATATTGAGTATCCTTGAGAATCATTTGATAATGTCAAAACCCAGCGCGGCTTCATTGTAGTGTGCCCCTAAGCCAGGAACTAATGGAAACTGGCATAGCCATTATTAACAAGTTTAATGGAATGAAAGCTGATGGAAGCATAGTAAGGAATTATAAAAGTTTGTATATTCTATTGCACACTCCATATTAAATTAGCTTCCCATTATAAAAGCTTCTGGCACGTGGCAGTTTTGGTTTACAATCTTGCAGAGATCACTACATCTTAAGAGTTAAGGCCAGTGTCCAACAATCAACACAATCCTACCCTCTATGCCAAACCAAGCCCTTTTTTTCATGGAAAAAGAACCCATTATATTTATTTCGTACTTAGGAATCTGATAATTAGGATCATCTATAATTCAAGATCCAAACTACACCTACAAACAGCCAGCAATTTTGCACCTATCTCAAGCATCCTCCATTTTGTATTACAGATTAAATTATTCAAAGTTTGAAGTGGTTAATTTCTTCTCAGGTACTGTCTGCAATTTCCTACATGCCATAAACGAGGCTCGATTAATTTAACAACTCATCTCAATAACCAATCGTACAGGGCAAAAAACAGAGGTCTTGCAAACAAATCAGACACTGCACCCTCTGCAACGGGCATGTTGCTAAAGCCCCCTCCACTAAGAAAACTAGCCAACAGATTGCTCGCATTGTCAAAAAGAGTCTGCTCTGCCTTCATCTGTTCTTTTGCTCTATCCTTTGTTTCGATGCTACGTTATGAATAGCTGTTTAGAGTTCTATTTCCACTTAAACATCACAAGAAAATGGCTCAGGATCACCTTGCTTTGATGGATCCCCAATGCTTAGGCATTTGCTCAGCTCCGGCGGCTGCAACATGCTTCCGCGATCAGCCACGCCTTCGAAGGAATGGGGTTGGATGACCGAGAGTTTACAGGCAGCAGCCAGTTTGGAGCAGTCACCAGCATATTCTAGGCATATATCGGCATATACCTGGATATGCCCACAAACCCACATAAACGAGGGTTTGCCCCCCTAGGGGCAACCCAAAAAGAAAAAAAAAAGCAAAGCATACTCCGAACTCTAATACATTGGTATGCAATCATTAGTGGACTTAAAGTGAACAACCACATCAAATCCAAAGGTGGACACAATGCACATTGTAACAAGACATGACCACTCAAATTTAATTAAAAAAGACATATGGATGCATTTGACTACATCGCTCGAGATATCTTCTTGAAATTTTTCTTTTATTTATTTATGCATTTGACTACATAGTCAATAAACAGACGGAGTATGCTACATGTGTCTTCTTGACATTTGTATTGTTATGGTTGTCCATCTGGAAGATTTGTCCACATGGCTATATTTTATACTTAATTGTTAGATAGGCTTAAGCCAACAAATTAGTATGAAATCTGCATTAATGGCTCTCTTTTAGTATCATTTCCAATGTCCAGCACCAAAACAATCCAATACAAAACAATGAGACTACCCCAAATTTAACGCCGCATCCTCTCATTTGTAAGGTTACACAAGATCATTTAATTATCCACCCCTGTACTTATACAACTTAAAATGAAAGTCATAAGAATCCATATTACACCTACCAGAAGAAATAAGTAGTTATCCAAATGCAACAACAGATAACAACATCATCTACAAATGCAAGGAATTAAGTTCAATTCCTTTGATAGAACCGTATTTATGCCCGGCAACGCCGGACACCCGTTATTAGTACAATATAAAAAGTGTTATGTGAATATTGATGTGTTGTTATCTGCAAATTCTCATCAAACAACAATTCCCCCCCAAAAGCAAAGGAAAAGCTACAACACCTATTAAATTTAAGGTAAAACCTGTATTTTCGCATAGAAGCATCTCATACACCACAACAATATATTCAAGAAGGGGTGCAAAAGTGGCGTGCTTGGAACAGATATAAATCCAATTTAAATGAATGATGGTTAAAGGTGGCTAAGTGCAGAATTATCGCCACAAATGACATTGCAGAAATGGGAATACGCAAGCTTATAGGCTAGCTCACCATGTGTACTAGAGACATTGAGTAAGGGCGCTTTATGCTAATGATGTAGAGAGCACTAATGATAAAGATTGCGACTGAGAGAAACAAAGGGTAAGGTTCAAATCCTTCATCCCCTCCTCCCCCAATGGCACAAGTATCTTATTCTTGTACATATACATAGTTTGGGAATTAGCTCTCCTCCAATGACATAGGAGCAACTCATAGTGCCCAAGCACCTTGTTTAAGAATGACATCAAGCTCAACAATGGCAGAATTAAACTTTTAACAAACAAAATCAAAGTGTGCGATGCGAAGTGGAACAAGAAGCAACAATGCAAACTAGTGACCCCAACAATGCTTCAAACGACAAATTCATTCATTTCGTTTATTGGAGGTAGAGATCCCTTGGTCTTATTTCGGCTTGTTTCACCCCAACACGAAATCATTATATCCAAGGGATATGCTTAGATATGCTCGTGGCTTATGTGAAACTCTATATATGGTCAAACTATAGATCAACATGACATTGGGGATTTGACTCAACAGCAATATCATGATGTAGGCTAAAACAAGAGTAATACGTAATATGAATTTCCTACAAAAAGGCAAGCATTTTCTTAAATCAGAAACAAAAGGGAAGAAAAATAGAAGGCTATGTAAACTACGCAAAGACCTATTTTTGAATCAATAATGGCTGGCCTTTTGCTGACAGGTGCCTTTTTGGACCATAAAGGATTTCCCCAAGACATTCTTTACCCAGAAAGGGGAGGCTGTTTTCCAGAAGCTCGCTTCCAGTTTGTGTTGTGGCGCGCGCCAGCAGAATTTGTGGCCGATTTGCCGAAGATTAGGGTCCAATTTGATTAAGTTCTACCAGTATTTTCTCCGCTTATAAGGTTAGACTTTAATCCATTACTGATCTTCTCAACATAGCCACAAGCTTCAACAAATTTGCAGCTTCAAATTGGAAATTTTGATCAGGCCTTTGCCTCCGGAGCACCCAAATTTGACTTTTGGGTCCAACCCAATATTTATGTATCTTATGTTGTGAAAGCTTGGTATAAATTCCGGCACTGCTCCATCGGACCAAATTATAGAAGATCACTGCAAGTTATCTGTTTTCTAGTTTTACCACGGGGATGAATCACAGAAAAAGGTTTGTGAAAAGTTCTGCCTAATAAAATCAAGATCAGATTGAGATGGCGATGCTTGGGAGGGGGAGGATGCTGCGGCGTCTGGCCCTTGGAGCAGCACTGGGATCGGCAGTGGTGGCTTTAGGATATGACAAGTTTCGAGTATATGGAAGAGAACAGGGTAGCATAGAGAGTATAAAGGATCGGCTGTTGTATTATGACCTTCCATCAAGGTCAGTTCAAGAAGCAGCCTTAAAGGGCACAAGCCTAATAAACCCGTTGGATATGTTGGTAATTGGTGGAGGGGCTACCGGGTGTGGTGTTGCTTTGGATGCTTCAACACGGGGATTGCGCGTAGGTCTTGTGGAAAGAGAAGACTTTGGTGCTGGGACCTCCTCTCGTTCCACTAAACTTATCCATGGAGGTAGGATGGTTTCTTATTTTTTGTATTGTTTGAGTCACATAGCAATAAGAACTGTAGGATGGTAGAAACTGATTAAAGGACTTGCAATTAAAATGTTGAAACCAAAAGAATTGTCCTTTTTGTTGAGTCTAAGCAATATTAATCTATAAAGATTTCTAATTTACAACTTGAGATGCAGGTGTCAGGTATTTGGAGAAAGCTGTTTTCCATCTGGACTTTGGAGAACTCAAGCTAGTTTTCCATGCACTTGCAGAGCGTGCCCGAATGATTCAGAATGCTCCCCATTTGTGCCATCCATTGGCAACAATGACTCCATGTTATGACTGGTGGGAGATTCCTTATTTTTGGGCGGGGCTCAAACTTTATGATTTAATATCTTTAGCAGGGCGTCAAATACTTCATGTTTCCAGGTATCATACTGCCAAAGCATCAATGGAGTTCTTTCCTACGCTTGCTAAAGAGGGGGCTGATGGGAAAACACTGAAGGGAACTGTAGTCTATTATGATGGTCAAATGGATGACTCTCGTGTCAATGTTTCATTGGCATGCACTGCAGCTGTTGCCGGAGCTATTACTTTGAATCATGCTGAGGTCACATCTTTGTTGAAAGATGAGGTCACAGGCCGTGTTAATGGTGCCCGGATTAGAAATCACTTGACAGGAAAGGAGTTTGATGTTTATGCGAAAGTTGTAGTGAATGCTGCAGGTCCTTTCTGTGATGAAGTGAGAAAATTGTCAGACCGGGATGCGAAACCTATTATTTCTCCTAGTAGTGGGGTACATGTTGTCCTTCCTGACTACTATTCTTCTACAGACATGGGCTTAATAGTACCCAAGACAAAGGATGGACGAGTTGTCTTTGTGCTTCCATGGCAGGGAAGGACGCTTGCAGGGACTACAGACTCTAGCACAAAAATCACGATGTATCCTGAACCACATGAGGAAGAAATTCAGTTCATTTTGGACGCCATCACTGACTACTTGTGTATAAAGGTAGGCCTATATATGCTTCTTTTTTTTTGTCCATGTTGAATTGTGAGCTATAATTGTCGTTCCGTAGTTTACAAGCATGAAATAATAGTGAAGGATGCTGTCTCATTTGGTGCGTTCAAGTATATTTACCTTCCCCCAATTTAATGGATTTTTAGGTCCGCCGAGATGATGTTTTGTCTGCATGGAGTGGTATAAGACCTTTGGCAAGTAATCCATCAGTTACGGACACAGCAAGCATCTCAAGGGATCACGTCGTCAGTGTTGGATCAGATGGAATGGTGACCATTACAGGAGGAAAATGGACAACATACAGGAGGTATTTTATTGAGCAAAATATGGAGTTAGCTAAAAAAATATAATGTCATGTCCTTTTTGAATTAAGGTAGGAAACTTAACAACTATGGAGATCTGATTAAAAGGAGATGGGAAGGACTGCTTATGGTACTTCAAAATATTTGTATTTTTGACTAAGGAAAGGGTTAAGTTAAAAATGTAAAAGGCCAATGTATACCCAGGAGCTTTTCATTCACTAATTGAAAGCATACTTGTTAGTATGATTTTCGTCTTATCATGGTAAATAAATGTGCGTATAATGGATAGAGTAAGTGTATGCTGTTTAAGTCAGAAAATCAATGAAGGGGTGTGATTTTAGAACATGTGAGCTTTTTGCTGGATAGCTTCAATGTAAAATTTTATTACAAGTCACTGACCAGGTGGCGTGGCTTTTCAGTATGGCCCAGGATGCAGTGGATGCTGCTATCAAGAGTGCTGGTCTTTCTCCAACAAATGGTTGTATAACGGAGGACCTTCTACTAGTTGGAGCTGAGGGATGGGATGGTGCATATTTTACAACTTTGGCCCAACAATACGTTCGAATGAAGAGGAACTACAGTGGAAAGATTGTCCCTGCGGAAATGGATACAGTTTCTGCCAAGCACTTGGCTCATGCATATGGTAACTTAGCGCCACGAGTTGCTTCAATTGCACAGGTATTAGCTGCTTAGTTGGAATTGTCTCACAAATAGATTTTCTGATTTGTTTAGGTTTTCTAATATATTGTGTTTGGACTCCCTAGAATGAAGCCTTAGGCAAGCGTCTTGTCCATGGGTATCCATATCTGGAAGCAGAAGTTGCCTACTGTGCAAGAAATGAGTACTGTGAATCTGCAGCAGATTTCATAGCAAGAAGATCTAGACTAGCATTTTTGGATACAGATGCGGCTCTCAAGGCACTGCCTCGTGTTGTTGAGATATTGGCCCAGGAACACAAATGGGATAGAACAAGGAAAAGGGAAGAATTAGCCAAATCAAGGGTCTTCCTAGAAACATTTAAAGCAAGAAAGAACACTGATGCAAAGCATAAGTTGGTAAGATGGTGATGGTTCATGCACATTTGCAATGTACATACCTCAACCAAAAGCTTCAAATTTGGAATAGATTTGTTTTGTTTTCCTGGAGAAGTCTTGCATAGATTTGTATTGGTTCAAAATGTTCAGTTGACAAATTTGAAAATACCTAGAAGTGCATTATACCCAAGAGGAGCAGCTCGTATGGAAGGAAAGTAGATAATGATGAGGTTTACCTATTTACCGTTGCTGAAAAGAGTTTTTGGTGGAGTTCTTGTCACGTGTATCTGCTTGGGGGCAATAAAAGTCTATGCGGTCATTGGCGGCCGCGAACATATCTTCTTTAAACTATTTATTCATTTGGAATACATTCTTTTAGGATCCTCATTCTTTGAAAAATGTATTCATTTGGAATACATTTTAAAGAGACATATCCAATATCCAATAAAGCTATGAAAGCTACAAACAGAAACTTCAATTTCACTACTTCAATGGGGAAAGTTTTAATCCGAAGTGTGAAATGGAACATTTGATGACAAATTTGAAATTGTGACTAGTACAGAAACTATGAAGAAGTGGTTTAAACTTGGAGAAAGACAGCAACGGCATCAGCAAAAGACAGTGGTTAGAAGCTATGTCTTCGCTCTGCATTTTAAAATATTCTGTAATCATTAACCAAATAGTAATAAGAGTCAGAGTTCCAGGCTTGTTTATCGAAAGACTTAGTGGTTAAGCTTTTGTTAAATATTGAATCTTTAACTCAGGTTAATAGGGTCAAACTCAAAATTCTTCTGTATTTGACCATAACAGAGGCCAAACCAAAAGTAAGATGTCGCAAGCAAAATATTGGCAACGTGGAAGACATGATCGAAATGATTTGATAGATGCTACAAAAGCTACACTACTTTGAAGAAGTGTTTAAAATATTTAATAGCAGCATCATATATTGTACATTCAATTATTTATTTATTATCTGTCCAAATTTTCTTCATGTTCTTAAAGGGTGCCGTGACTTTTTGGTTCCTATGAGAAGCAACTTGTTTTAACATATGTTGGCTTCAAATCATTTAAGGAGTTATAAATTTTTAAAAGAATTTATCTAACATATCTAACACCTAATTGCATGTGGTCCAATCAGGACACAAGTTGCTATTTTTGGGAACCTAGTTGACTTCATGACCAACTTTACTATTTGAGGATCAAGTTGGTTGACTAAGCCAACTATTGCTATTTTGGAAAACCAGGTCTACTTCGGTTTAAAACTTGATATTTGGGAACTCTAGTCATGAAAGCTGCTACATTTGGTAAAAACTTATATTATGGGGCATTCTTTCTTGGACTGCTTATGTGCAGTGTTGGCAATCTTTTTAAACCCTTATTCGGAAAATTTCCTATTGTTTCCTCCAATAGTCGGATTTTTCCAGTTTCCAAACGGAAATTTGTATTACCCTTATACAAATAAGAAATTTTGCTACGATGCACAATCGGAATTTCCTAATTTTAATTTTCCTTCTCTACCCCCGAATGTAGCCTTGTTCATCTTCTTCTTCTTATTTGGATTTACTTTTAACGTAATGATAACCTTTCTGAGATTCCTGTAGAAATCTGTATGTTTTGGGAGGTGTAATTTCACCTCCATCAAGATTTTTTTGCAGAATATTAAACTTGTAGTTCAATTCTACCAAGTTGTTTTACTTCAATTTTACCACATTATACAAATTAGTAATGAGAACCACCTAGATTTCACACATTCAGAATTCAAATATAATAAATATATTTACACCAAATTATAGAACTCGGATCAATTCAAAGTTTGACATTCAAAATGTTTACATACAGGAAGTCTCAAATTCAAAGTTTCACACAAAATTATCACGATGAAAGTTCCACACAACCATCATCATCTGATTTTCGATCATTGCGAATGAGCTAACAAAATTCTACACACCCGACACACCTGCTATAGGAGCCTTCTGCACAACTGATACACCTATTGCTTCAACTGACACACTTTATAGATGACTGATTCTCTTGCTGAAAACTAAAGTCTACGGCTCGCAAATATGTTTCTCCAATTTTGGAAGCATGACTCTGGAATTGCTGCTAGTAATCCGACTCTTTGAAATCTCATCTGCAAATTATTAATAACATCATATTAGAAAAGTATTAGAAAAGAAATAGAAAAACACACACACGCCACAAGACACGATACTGGCATCGCTACAGACACGCGCCAAGACACACACACACACACACACACACACACACACACACACACACACACACACACACACACACACACACACACACACACACACACACACACACACACACACACACACACACACATATAAATGCATAGCAAATTCCTTTGCTATACAGAACATTTGGGTTAACTTCAAGAGCTGCCATATAGTTGGATTTGATACGAAATCTATACATGCATCCATCTTCAAATCAAGTGTATGATCGTATCTACCATGAAAATGATTAAAAAAATACTTAGAAAACAATAAATAGAAGTAAACATTAAATCACTTACTTTGATAGGAATCATGATTTTATGGCCCGTGATATTCGCCAACTTTCGTTGGAACGTTCGCACCCGACAGGTGAGAAACTAATGGCACACGACCACTCTTAGTACAAATTTGACTGTTAGGCCCTATGACAGTTCCCATAACCTTTAACCACTTTGAAATGTTGTTCAACCCAATTGGAGTGATAGCATACCAGATTTACAAATAAACATAAGCATTTAAAATCGCAAGTACACTTAAAAATACAAGAAATTTATCGCGGCAACCAAAGCCACTGCGAACATTTCTCTTTCCTATCCCTTTATCGCCGCGAACATTTCTCTTTTTCATCCTTTTGTCATCACAAACATTTCTCTTTCCCATCCTTTTGGCCTCTTCAAATGTTTCACTTTTCTATTTCTTTTTTTTTTGAAGAACTGTGTCAGCAATATATTAAAAGAATGGTAATGTTACAAAGCAAGTGAGGAGGAAGGAGAACTGCCCCAAAGAGACAGTGATACCTCGACACTCCACAACAACTGCAACTCTACTGCTGTACAAACTGGCCATCACCATCTACCACACCCAAGAAGTCCCGCCAAATGGAAAACTTCCGCTCTACTAATCCCGGGAACACCAAAAGCTTTGAAATAGCTTGTACCGAAGTCTAGGAATCGAGGAGAGGCCGCAGTCTGAATCCCCCGAAGATCCACAACCGCCGCCTTCCAAATCAACCACACCAACCAAGCCACGCGACAGATGCAAGGCTTTCGCTGACGAGCGGCCAAGCACCGGATATACATGAAGCGGCAATTGTTGGCTATTCAATCTCACCAAAGCGAGCCCCGACCCAATCCCGGGCAACCCGCAAGTGAGGGCATAAAACCGGATAATGCCCACAGTCTCAATGCATGAAGGCCACAACAAGGGCAAAGAGGGCTCACACCCGCCTAAACCGACTCACAAGGACATTCACCCCGAGCAATACGGTGCACCACCGCCACGTATAGGCTGAACCTTCTCGGTGGGGAAGTGAGCTCCATGTCCACGTCCAAACCGAGCGCCATCGAGAACCCGGAAGCTGCAGAGAAGTATATTTGATTCATATAACAACTTGAGAACACGTGGGATTTGAACCTGCAATGTTGTCGTATGTTCGTATGCCCGTATGATAAATAAATGTTGTTTCAAGTACCATGAGATTCCCGTTTTACGCATTTCTTTTTTCCTTTCTATTTTTTTTCTCTTACTACCACCCGATGATAGTCAGTGGATTCTAAGCCTGGATGGGGGTCGCCCATAACCAATGGCCTGACCACTGGACCACCAACATGGCGGGCTGGGCTTTTCTATCCATTCTTCATTGTGTACCATCTGATGGTAGTCAGTGGGTTTTGAGCCTGGGTGGGGATTGCACACAACCAATGCCTGACCACTAGACCACCACTGCGTTGGGCTGTTTTGTCCATTCCTTACTTTGCACCATCCGATGATAGTCAATGGGTTGTACGCCTGGTTGGGGGTTGCCCATAGCCAATGGCCTGACACTAGACCACCACCACGGTGGGCTTTTTTATCCATTCTCTATTCCATGCCACCCGATGGTAGTCAATGGGTTGTGAACCTGGGTGGAGATCGCCCATAACCAATGGCTTGACCACTAGACAAACACCGTGATGGATATCCCTTTCTTTGAATTGAATAGGACCTCATGGCAATCGAACAAAGAGACCATCTATCATTGGGACCCTGACTCTTAGTGAGAGTGTCTTTCAAGAAGGTGATTTTCCTATACTGGCACCCTGCGCTAATGCACCGAATAGTATAAGTGCTTTGAATGGCGTTAATGCCTTTGTGGCTGGTACCTCGGCTCCCTCCGATGCCAATTCTAATAAAGATCAGCCTCTGTGCTTCCTTGAAGGTCCTCGTGTGCTTCCTTGGAGGTACCTCGTGCGCTTCCTTGGAGGTCCCCAACTCCTGGAGTAAATGCTAGCAGGGAGCGTTTTAGTGATTGGATCAAGAAGGACTTGTCGTCAACTACTTCTGCAGTTCATGTTGCTACAGCTATTGATGTGATGATTCAAGATAGTAAGAAAGATCTCAGTAACCTCCTGGATGTGTTAAGGGTGAAGGAGACTCAGTTGAAGCTTCAATTACCCCATATTGAAGTTTTTTATCAGCCTGAAATGTGTAAGTATACTCTTCAAGTGTCTGAGTACAATGTGGTTGAGATTGATCATGATTTAGACAAGAAATTATTGGTACGTCGTTTAGTATGGTTGGTCAATATACTAGAGCATTTCTTGGTACTAGGAAGCTTGGTTATTGGTTGACTGGCCATATAAGAATAGAATAGAATAGGTTTTTTAGCGTCCATGGAGACCAATTGGCCTATGGGACCCAAACAAAAGAGAGCAAAGAAGCCGTGATATTGATGTGATTAAAAACCCTCACCAAGGGTTTTCGAGGGAAAACCTTAGCAAGAATAAGTATGTCGGCACATTGCATAAATTGTATAGGACAGTTCAATACCATCCCGGAGGACACAACTGAGTCCGTGCATCCATAACCTTCTGGAGGTATGACTCCAACAAACCCACTGACGCCGTATTCAATAACTCATGCAATGGTTGGCCAGGCACTAGTAACCGAATATACCGCCTCGATATGGGCAAACGCCGGGCAGATCCGAGGGCAACGACATTCATCCTCACGGCTCGGGTGGCAACATCGCAAAGCCTTTGCCCTCGCGGCTTCCCGAGCCCAACGCCCCGCCTCAACGCGAGGCGATGTGCACCCGCGCGTAATGGAAGCTATAAGTATGTGCTTCTTCATGGGCAACCGGGTGCGGCATCGGTGTGGGCCTCTCGTGGAGCCTCCAGGATTGACTTGCCGCCGATAGTGTGCCGCCTTTAACGCGGCGTCGAGACCGACAGATCCCGTGAGCTATGGAAGGAAAGTAGCATCTAGGTAGAGCTTAAGGGCCTCAGGATCTTTCTTTTGTCCTACATGCACGCGACTGCTTGCCCTCAGACACCCCAAATAAGTGAGAACCACTGAGCTTGATTGTCCTTCCAGCAGGTTTTCAGGCGTTGGGGACCCATCGCGATCGCCCTACAATGGTCCCTTCTTCCTCTGTGCCTCTTACCTCAGTTGTGTCCCCTTTACCTTCTTTTGTCCCTTCTGCCAATGCTATTGATACCTCTGTTGTTGCTAGTCCATTTGCTGCTAAAACCTCTATCCCATAGACGATTATGCATACTCCCACTTTTGATGAGGATGCTAGGGCCAAATTATAGAAGATCCAGGAGATGCAAGAGCGCCAAGAAAGTGTTCAGACGCATCATGAAAATGCCCAAGAGGGATGGAAAAATATGAATTAAAAAGGAGCTGCACGCAATAAGGCTAGTCAACATGCCTCTAATGTCATACACGAGTCTGATACTTTGCATGGAAGGGTGGAGCAGAGAGGAGGCTCCTCCTTGCCAGGTACCCGACAAAATAATGAAGGGGTAGAGCAGAGAGGAGGCTCTCCCTCACCAAATGCTAAACAAAATAATGGATGGGTGGAACAGAGAGGAGGCTCCCCCTTGCCAATTTCCAGGATGAGATGGGCTGACCTCCCTTCAGAATCATGCGAGATGGGCATGGTTGATGCTGACTCTATTGGTATGGAGTGGAACATAATAGTTAGGGCACATGAACCTTTTGTCTTGGAATGTGAGGGGAGTGGATTCTTCCCCAAGTAAAAGGAGCAGGTTATCTCTTTACATGTCTAAGTTTTTCACTACCTTTTGCTGCCTTCAAGAGCATAAATGTCGCATAGGTGATGTACATAAAGTAGCTAATATGCTTAGACGTGACTATAATGTCTTGGTGTCTGCTACTGATGCATCTAAGGCTGATGTGCTTATTGCATGGAAGTCCTCTGTAAATGTCACTTTTACTCAAGGGTTTGAGCAGTGGATAATAATCAAATGGAAAGATAAGGGCCAAGAATGGGTTTGATAAATGTCTATGCTCATAATAGACCTCGCTAGTGTGGTGCTTTGTGGGCAACTGTGAGGAGTAAAATTCTTCGTCGTGGGCAGAATGTTGCATGATTGCTGGTTGGAGACTTTAACATGGCCGAGTTGGAAAGAGATAGAGCAGTCGAGGTTCTGAAGTAGTGCAAGGGTTCAAGCGAGGAAAATGGTTATGTCTTTTGCATGATTGCTAGCTTTTAGAGATTGATCGTGATCAGTCGTTCATGTGGTGTAATGGTTGGACAAGAGCTGGCAGAGCTTATGCAAGACATGATAAAGGATTAATACTTGTGTAGCCGCTTTGCTAGTAGATTTTCGTCGCTCGAATCTTCTGGATAGCTCCATGTCTGACCATAATCTGCAATTCTTATCCAATGATTTGGCTAATTGTTGTAGACCTACTAGAGGGATAGTCGCAGCATTGTCGGCAGTGAAGTCATTCGCAAAATAATGGGGGAGAGTCAGAGCTGCTGACTGAAGCTAGAGGACTCTTGACTGCATTATACCAGGAATTAGAAGCCAAGGTTAAGGCAGAGTTGCAATAGTTCAAGGATGGAGATAGATGTACCCGGTTCCTTTTTGCTGCTGCAAGAAGAAGGAAGCTTGCCACTTCTATACATTTTTTGGTGTTGTCGGATGGCTCTCTTATCTCTGATCCTGTGCATCTTAAGTAGTACACTTTGCTTCATTCTTTGCATGACGTCCATTGCCCTTTCAAGAAGATATGCAATCGGCTGTGTTGACCAAGATGCGTCGCATTATTTTTGAAGAGCAGAGGTTGCTTCTTGAGTCCAATATTGTGAAGGAGGATTTAAAAGAAGTTGTGGCTCTCTTAGAAAATGACAAATGCCGTGGTCTGGATAGCTTCCCTATTGAATTCTTTCAGAAGTGTTGGGACTGGTTGGAGGATGATGTATATGATGCCTTATGTGAGTTTCAAAGATTTAGGTGCCTTGATAAGATTTTGAACACAGGTTGCATATCCCTTATTCCAATGAGCAAGGAACCCAAGACTATTTCTGACTGGCGACCTATTACATTGCTTTCCTATGTGTACAAGATCTTTGCTAAGATATTGGCGGCAAAAGTTCAAGACATTTTGGCTGACTCTATCTCGTCAACATTCTTCCTCATCGTTGTATTCTCAATAACGTGGCTGCTGCATACCAGGGAATATGTTGGGCCCAGTTACAGGGTCATAGAGCAGTGTATCTTAAGCTTGATTTTGCTAAAGCTTACGATGGTATTGATTGGGGTTTCTTGGAGAAGTATCTTCTTGCTCTTGGGTTTGGGGAGTCATTTACAAGAAATGTCATGAAGCTTCATACATGAGCAAGGTCTACTGTACTTTTTCAAGGCAAACCATCTGATACTTTTGTAATGGGTAGAGGAATTCGACAAGGCTGCCCCTTAGCACCCTTGCTCTTCACAATTGTGGCAGAAGTATTATCCCAGCTTTTCTCTGTAGCTGTAGGATGGCATCATTCAAGGTCTGCCAATGGACGATGGTTCTCAAGAGATATGTAATCAATATATTGATGACACTTTTTTGTTCCTAATTGCCGAGGCTGAAAATCTTCATAATGCTAAGCTATTGTTAGATATATTCTCCTTAGCATCAGGAGTTTTTGTGGGTTGGCAAAAGTATACTGCTTTGTGGACATTGGACATTCCCACCCCTCTCTATATTCTGAACTATCCATGGAAGATTCTTCCGCATGGCAATACCACGAAGTTGCTTGGTATCCATGTCGGAATTCATGTCTCCGCTTTAGATATCCAAGCCAAAGTTGAGTTTGTTCATTAGTTAATTAGCCAGAGAGTCCAACTATTACACTCTAGCTGTAATGGGCCTATCGGGTTAACCCTCCAGGTAACCCGAGATCCCATTAAGATTTGCATAAACAGGGGCACGTTGATACGCATGAATTGAGTGCTGCAATGCAAAAGCATTCTTGAGAGAAACTCAAGGTAAATAATTGAATCTTTTTAATCTCAACTATATCTAATAACACATATGAACGCCACTCTCAAAGAATCATAATATCATACAATGTACAATGAAAATTCTTCATGCTCCAAGAATTTATAATATTAGATTTATTAAGTGCCCACAAGGTCTTGCCAAAGGCTCACAAGATCTTTGGCCTTTAACTCCATTCAGGCTCTCAACTGCACAATGATCCAAGGGGGGTTCACAATAGTATTCCGTATAAAACATGTGCGTGGGCGGAGAAGGGGTTTTTTCAAACTTCTCAAGTACGTATACATGCGGTATCTCTTACGTTTTGGCGCCGAAGCTGCATGTATTTTCGCAGTTCAGGCAATGGTTTCTTGCAAGGCTCAACACTTAGAAATGCGTTTGAAGGATGTGGAATGCAGTCCCTAAAAAAGTTGGCCAAGAAAAAGCAAGGATTTGTGTCCCAGGATGGGCATTCTAGATTTTTGTGCCAAGAGGACGCCAGAAATTGAGGTTCTTATTTATGTTTGTTTTATTCCTTCTTAATATGCCTATTTTTTTCTTGTGCAGCTCTTGCTCTGGCCTAGTTCAAGCAGACCGTGAATGATCCTCTCAATAGGCTGGAAAGCTGGGACGTTTCTCTTGTTACCCACTATAACTGGTTTCACATTACATGTGATAGTGAAGGCTATGTGATAAGACTATAAGTTCATTGCCTGACAATCTAGTTCAGATAGTAACTAGAATGGGCTAATTTTATTGAAATGAATTTTAGATATCTTCCTCAAGCATCACTGTCTAGAGTATTAGTCTCTGAACTGGGAAGCCTGGCACGCTTACAGTACCTGTAAGTATGCACATGTATTGGCATTCAAAATATGTTGGGTTAATTTTGCCAATGTATGAAAGATTTTGAGGTGCGGTGAGCTGAATGATAACCATTTCAGTGGTCCAATCCCTGTGGAATTAGGGAACCTTGCTAGACTTGAGAGCCTCGATTTGTATGGCAACTTGCTTTCTGAAAGTATTCCAGACATCCTTGGCAATCTTTCTGACCTGAAATACCTGTAAATAAACTTACCCTGTCCTTGTGCCTTTGAATGATTTTATTTGCATGAACATGTTACATGAACATGAGTATATCAACCTTTATTCTGGGAGACTGAACATGACGAATTTCAAAGGGTAAAAGCCCTGCTACAGACACGAAATAGCTTGTTGTTGATGGTGTATACCACGACTCCAATATTCATGTTTGTTCTCATCATTCTTATCAATGCTTCAATTTGTTGTTAAAGCAGAAAAGAAGGGCATGTGTTTCAGTTTCAGGAAAATTGATTTGTCAAAGGATTTATAGCTAGGCATTTTTAGCAAGAATGTATTGCTAAGAAACAGTACTATATATTTATTCTCCAAGATCTAGTTTTTTTTTAAAAAGGGTGCTTCTATGTACTTATCTCTGGTGTGTCGGTTGTGCTGCAGTCTTAAGGGGTTGATGCAAATGTTTCCAGGTTAGTGCTCTTGGTATCTAGGGGTTTATGCAGTGCTCCTTTGGTCTGCATGGCTAAGTAAGAGATGCTAGGGATATTAGGGTGATGGTTTGTAGGCATGTTGCAGTCGTGATGTGGTTTAGGTAGGCATTGTGCATGGTGCTATGAGAGAGTAGTGCATGCTTTCTTAGATTATTCGCATCAAGGGTTAAGTAAGTTGTAGAGGGATATACATTTTAGATCTCCTTGCTAGATTTGCATGCTAAGGGGATGCTGCTTAACAGAGATAAGATACAATGTAATGTTTATTTTGATGCTTAGATGTGGACTGCTTGTAGTTGAAATACACTAGGCTGGGATGGCTTGCTTTAATTTATGATCTTAAGGCGTAACATGGCCTATTAAGTTGATAGAGCCGTATAAACTTAAAACTAAGGATGGTATGATGCTATACCATTACATGTGAACTAATGGAATAGATCAAACTCATTTGCTGCATATGATGATAAGGTATCTACCTTTGCTCTGTTCCTTTTGTTAGGGCCCGAAGGGCCCAAATTTTTTTTTGATATAACAACCAATACATAATTGCCATTAACATTATTAACACAAACCATTGCATTCAATGCATTTAAATTAAAATCCCCCTGAAACCCCCTTTGGTTTGGGTGCATATTCACATGGGGGGTTACGTAGGGCAGCGAGAGCCCCTAAAAACTTACAATACATGTACAAAATTAACACCATTAAGTATATTCATTCAAAACTTATAGTATTTTGCAAACCTCAATATACAGTACACAAAAATTTGTACAGGCATACCCCACAAACGAGGATCGCTATGTACGGTCCAGATCGAGGAATAAAGGGCAAATATGCCCATCCAACAGCTCTCGATGCCCGGAGTAACCCCCCGTGTGAATATGCACCCAACCAAAGGGAGTTTCAGGGGGATTTTAATTTAAATGCATTGAATGCAATGGTTTGTGTTAATAATGTTAATGGCAGTTATGTATTGGTTGTTATATCAAAAAAAATTTGGGCCCTAACAAAAGGAAAAATAGAAAAACTTTAAGGGCGTAAATATTAATTATTAATTCAAGAGATTGTATAAAACATCAAGGACATTACATTACATTTTCATTTAATACAATGCATTTTTAGCTGAAATAGTTTGTTGCAATGTGACCATTCATCTGGATATGACAATATTTTATGCTAGAAACATTTGAAATGCACAAATGGCCATCCAACGAGTCCATAGCAGCCATCCAGCGGGTATATACCACGAGTGGAGCGTAGGTCCAGAATCTCCGACATCGAAACAAAGTATTGTATTTTCACACGGGGAAAAACTGCA
This sequence comes from Isoetes taiwanensis, assembly GCA_021234155.1. Taxonomy (NCBI): domain Eukaryota; kingdom Viridiplantae; phylum Streptophyta; class Lycopodiopsida; order Isoetales; family Isoetaceae; genus Isoetes; species Isoetes taiwanensis. The sequence continues at coordinate 980,050 of JAJEKV010000013.1, forward strand.
AGCTGCAAAGGTCAATGGCTGACTGCGACTCAAAAAACCTGTGAATATTGCAGTAACACAATCAGGCTTCACATAGTCTGTGGCAATGCTATGCACTGCAGCCACATGTGTGAACTTCTCAACAATTTCAAGAACTTGAAGGCTTACTGCTGCACTCAAGTTTTCCTCCCATCGAATTAGGACATTTCATATTATCTCTGAAGCATGACATGTGATCCATTATATCCATTACTTTGGATAAACTTAGAAACTAAATGAATAATACTAGTACTAGAAATAAGAAGCTATACTCACCAGCTTCTGCCTTAGCAAGGGATGTAAGCTCTCTCTAAGAGCTCTGTTTGAAGCTCCCTTTCGTAACGACTGTGCTTCAGCTAAAGCTTCCCGCAATGAATAGGGTTGATTAGGAGATATGTTCATTGTCAGGTGTTGCTTGTGGCTACATCCACTTTTGATAAGACTATCCACGATTAATTAAGTAGAAAATACATCATTTATTGATACTAAAAATTTCTCACATGTAATTTACATCATCTCTAGCCTGTCTTTATAGGAAGTTGGATACCTTCAGTTCCTGATGTTAAGCATCTGCCAGGAAAAGGTTCACTGCTGGAGAAAGCTTATCTGGGTAGCCAATCTGCCTCAAAGCTTCGAAAATCTGTTGTATCCAAAAAGCAGGGACTATAATTAAACAACCTAATTGCCATAGCCGGTTTTGCAAAGGGATATCCGGCAGTTTTGAAGCAAAAATGTTGCCCTCTTCTTGTCAGGCCCAAGTTTTTACAGCAGGATCCGACCACTGTATCTAAAAAACAGAAACCCAGAATAAAATATCTCAATGTTACCTGCCATAGCCGGAATCATCTCCTTCTTCATCTATTTTCCTACCTATTTTGATGATCTATATCCATTGTCTATTTCCATTTCGTCTATTTATCTGGTACACCGAAAGCCATGTTATGGTGGGAAAGCTTGCTCCTGGAAACGGAAAACCTGCTCCTGCCAAGTTCAGAAATGGAATTTAAAGCTCGTAGCTAAACCCGGCTCCTTTTTACCTAGAAGCTGAGACCTCGATTATGCAAAAGCCTGCTCCTGCAAAGAAGAAATTGCACGGATATGCCAAGTCAGAAAGGGGATTGAAAGCTCGAAGCCAAACCCACCCGGCTCCTTTTTTTGTGTGAATCAAAGAGCAAACCCTAGAAACCAAGACCTCCGAGGTCTGCATGTAATTACAGTAGCGAAAGGGGGCTTCCATTATGAGCCCTTGATCTCGAACTAAAGAGTTGATCTACACAATTAAAATTACATGGGAAAATAGGCTAAACCATTGCAAAAGTGGAATTAAAACATAAAATATAGTGCGACTCTAGATGTACGCATTAGTACGTTCTATGAAATACGCCCATGAAATCATATGAAAACCATGCCAAAAAACATATAAAATCACAAAAAAATCCCCCTGTTATAATGCTACATATTACAGAACTGATCTGTTATGTGGCAACTGAAGTTCGATCAATGTCTATCATAAAATTTTGTCTGCCATATATCAAGCTCAACAGTTCAAACAGTCTAGGTATTATTGTCATCTTCAATTACTGTTACTGCCATTGTTCTAATGATTATGTTGAGGGCTCATTTCTTATGGACAGCCCAACATACCATTTATATTCGACAAGAGCCTGACATGCCATTTATATTCGACAGGAGCTATCATTTATTTGCTTGATCCCAAATTTGAAGGCAATTGCTCGGATCTGATAGGATGTCCACTTTGATACATGTGCAGCAAGGTCTTCTTCAAGTGTGGGTCCTTCTTGAGTGCATATGACATCCATTTGATGTAGACATAAACTATGAAATAAATACATTGGAAACCATCAACATGCATGTGACTTGGTAAGCTATGCCTTAACTTCTCTGTAAACCTAGTTTCTCTTCTGTTTCCAGCTAATCAGTGTCATCTGCATATTTTGGAAAATTAGAAGCAACGACAGCAGTTTTATGGATGCCATGAAAACTCATGCTCGTCTGGACAACAGAGCTACTTCAACTGGCCATCTTCACACCACTATTTCTATGCGAGCTATTTTGTAGGCAAGCTTAAGTTTTATGCTCTAAAGTTTGATTTCTCAAGACAAGCAGCTGTACTTTTGAACATTGTGAATGCAACAGTCCAAAATTGAATAGAATGTCCTTCTATTGTGAATGGCCAATTCAACAATGTCTTTGTATATCAACTTGCACCAACCTGCATGACCCATTTTACATGCCAGGTGACAGGTTAACACTCATTACAAAGTCTCTGATCATTGCATGTTTTCGAACATTCCATGTTTTCGAACAGTTTTGGAGAAGAATTACCTCCTTGAAATGCCATCTTCTGCAGTGGTCAATGTATTTCAAGCATATCAACAATTCCCAATGAGAGAGAGATATCAATAGAGAAAATCTACCTGTTCTTCCACGGTGGCATATGTATTTCAAGCAAATGCATCATAACCATGTGCCAAGAAAATCATATCAAATTCATCATCATGCATATCTCAGCTATGATTGTTGCAGAATAGCAAGTTCAAGTCAATGCCCATCTTATTTGATCACCACATCAAACAGCTTAGAACTTGAAGACATGTGTTGCATACACATGTTATCCTTCTTGGAGATTGGAGATGCTTTGCTCTATAGAAATAATAATTACACATTGGATTCTTTCATGAAGTTATAATTTTCCTATATGTGTGCCACCAAATTACTCCTTCATCTGCCACCAAATTACTCATTCACAGAGGCAATCCATAAATGATTTAGAGTCAATCATAAATCATTCAAAATGCAGATGGCACTAGATGACAAAAGAAAAAAAGATATTGACATTCTCTTTAAGCTTGAAAGTTACTTTAGCATTTCTACGTCTAGCCGAGGCTTGCTTTATGGTCAATGTGGCAAAAAATGATTGTGAACTAAGATGGAACCATTGAACCCTATATCCTGAGTTAAACCATTGAGATAAATTCTAAGCATGATTGAGGTCATGTGTAGATTAATTTGAACTCAATTGGGAGTAGATATAGTAAAAACATTGATCCTTTAGAACGTATGCATATAGTTCCCAGCCTTCCTATCAACGACGTCTACAATCCTCTATAGTGCTCCACGGTCACAAATGAAATCCCAAATGTGTAATTTGGGCAAAATCAAGTTCAACTAATATGACTTTAGCATTGGAAATCGATAAAACTTGTGAAGCTTGCAACATTTGTAGCTTGGATGTAAATGTAAGATAGAGGGTAGGCTACATGAATAAATACTGGACGTAAAAATAAGGTTAAGGGTAGGTAAATTGTGCTTAGACTTGGTATAAAAGTATGGAATCGGGTATTCTGCTTCGACAACACAAGACTGTATACATAGGGGTTTCTATGGAGGGCGAGCTGTATACATAGGGGTTTCTCCCGATCTGATGTACGCACATGCCATATGCCCCTAACATAGAGGTGAACCCCCCATGCAATGATCCTTCAAGCCTCATTCTATCTGCTTACACCATGAAGACATGTTAGTCATAAAGACTGAGTGGGGGTTTGAGACATTTAGAAAATGCTGGCATAATGAACAAGACATATGTGTGGTGTAACAATCACAAGAATCATTCTTAGACTTAGGTGCCTCACCTGAGAATCCCTCTACGCTAGAACCCAACAATGCATCGTTAGCACACAACATGAACAATAATAATAAGAACCCACATTATGAGAAATACTCGAACATCATCAAGTCATCTAAATATATTGTAAATGCACATGCCATAACCTTGCAATAATCATAAGATAACCATAAAAACCATGAGAAACCATGAAATAACCATAAAGTACCCATAAGTATGCAGTGCAACTCCAGTTCATATGACCACCCGGGCTGATCAAGCCCTGTAGCAAATACGGGTGGAGGGGGAGGGGGGTAACCCTCATGTGTACACACCCTCCTAGCCTGCATCCAGCGCTAGGGGACCACTTCCAAGCTATGTAGCATGATGAAGCACCCTCGTCGGGATGACAATGCCCGATGTCAAGAACACGAACAACCGTGAGTCCAAGCCACCGCAAATGGACTCCAGCCCCGGAGCATATGCACCCATACATCAACCAAGAATTAACACATGTTCCATATGTCAGAGTTTAAACCGTATTCATCATCATCATGGTCCAAGAATCCAGAATCACATCTCACATGTATTTCATGTGCATATATGTACCAAGACCACATATAACAATATCAACACTTGCAATGATATCATAGAGAACAAATCACATACTACCACATGCTGATGTGAAGTAGTCAACAAGTACATGCTAACATTATGCAACCATGACTACACTGTCATCTAAGCATAACATCCCTAGATATTTCATTTAACCGAAGCATATGGAAGTCTAACTTTCCCTCCTCTAGGGAATCTCGTCTAAGACATCATAATAACCACATACCAATTCCTTTATTATCTATGAATTGGGCTCATTCTCAAAAACCATTTCTCAAGGAGATCACAGTTTGTCAATTAAGTCTACTAGATCTATTAACTTGTTAATTCGTCCGATGCATGCTTCATGCATTCTACTAGACCCATAAGAATCCATGCTGAAAGCTCTCTTAAGCTTCTCAGGGCTCTCTTCTCCATATCCCATGCTTCTATCCATCTTATTGTAGCTATCATAAGCATCATGTTGGCCTAACTTCCCTTGACTTCCAAGGGTCTCAAACATAATCTCAGTCACTCAATAATTAGGCCATTCCTCAACTTCTTACATTTAGCTTAGTTCTTAGGTTAGCAAAAGGGATTTACTCTTCGTATTGGTTCATAGAAACTTCCTGTGCACCCTCTCACAACCTTGGTGCCACATTGGCACATGCTTATATCATCCTAAGTAGAGCTTTCCTGAACTTCAAACCTCTTTCTTCCCATAGAGAAAGGGACACACTTATGTTATTCCATTGAATGTCATTAGCTATGAAAGTGTATTTTCTCCATTAAAATCCAGTTTCCTGATCCTAAATCAACCCATCCTCCATATTCACGACTAGAAATTCCATATGTTTTAACATATCTAGAGCGTGTATTATTGCTAGAGCATGTATTATTTTTTGTAGGCCCTACGATTGTGGCAAAGTTCATGAAATATTCTCTCTCCATACCATAGATCCTGTGCGCCCTTCCCAAGTCAATTTGGGGTCAAATAATCTAGTAAAATTATGGTTGTTAGTAAATTTTGATCTATGAAGTACACGCATAAATAAACCCAGCATGTCGACGTGGCATCTAGTCCCTATGAATACAAGAGATCTCTAGCATGTCGACGTGGCATCTAGTCCCTATGAATACAAGAGATCTCTGTCATATATAGTAAGCTATTGCTTGATCACATTTCCTACAAATTATAAAGCAGCCTTGAGAACCAGTCTTCTACATATATTATAAGCATCTCTAAGTGAGCACTTATAAGCATTATTATATTTTTCACGTAGTGAATAGTCTTGGCCTACATTATCATGATTTATGTTATCGTTCCGAAGTGGCTTGCATATTGTAGTGAATGGTCTTAGCCATTGACTTTGTTATTGTCATGCAATTTGAAAAAGGCTTGCATGACTTTAGACATATATCGGAAGGCAAGAAGCATGTCTCAGCATTCCTGCAGCATTTTCACCTATCATCTAATTATACAAAATTAGTTGATAGCTGTTGTTACCTCAATGCACATTCTTCCTCCAGCTTCTTGTGCAATGAGATTTTAGTCCAATAGTAGCACAAATAAAAAATATGAACATCATGAATATCATCACATGAGAAAGATTTAAGGATATAATTATTACATCCAATGCATTGCCAGCCACATGAAAATAATAAATTATATGCAACTATGATTAAAACATTCTTTCCTTGATCATTTGCAGCACGTATCAGAATTAACTGGATGTCTTATTGCCCTTCTAATCTCTCTGCTCTTCCTTATGAGAATTCAACATGTAGATCTTGTATAACTTCAATGCTGCAGTTGAATTCCTCGTTTTCATTCAGGTAGTGGTACAATCTGCACTGAACTTCCATTAATGTCCTAAGCGATGACAGAAATCAGTCTTTTAATTCCACTCCCTGTTAATTTAAAATACTAGCAATACTGTATACCTCTTCATGGCCTGAACAGCCAGCATATCATGTATCACAAATATCATAAATGATTAAGAATTAGCTACAGAGCATTGCTTCTGTTCTTTGATACGGACATAGATGCCTGCTGCAGATATACTTCTTTTCAAAAACTGTAATGCTGATGCAATGTCCCCAAAGGGTGTACAATTTTCTAGCTTTTTTACATTCTAATGAGAAAGCCTTGAAATAGACGTGGTACTTCATTGTGCATGCCACTACACAAAATATGGAGAGCAATTGCTCTCCATGGTTCAGATCAACCAGCATCTATCTCGATGCTATATCATTATCCTAAGCCGCTATCCATTAAAAAAAATCGAAACAGTGTCGAGTCATTGCAATCTTGGAAACTTGATGCCCTCAAAGCTATGGAAATGTAGAAGTCGAGTCACTGAACAGGCTTCTCGCAAAAAGAAAACTTAGCATTTTTCACTCAGCTTTTGAGAGCCAAGTTTAATAAAAAATATAGCTTTTGATGCCTCCTTAAAGCTATGGAAATGCAACAGTCCAATCACTAGGCAAGCTGCTCCCAAAAACAAAGCTTAGCATTGCCGCCTGCTTTTCGTTCAGCTTCTGAAAACTATGGCTCTTGCTTATAGGCAAGTTGGAAACCTTTCGCAAACATTGGGCTCTCTTTTTCTTTAACTCCACAAGTTTGCTGGCATATGCAGATGCTTCAGTAGAAAAAATACTGTTTGTGTCATTTTCAGCAGCAACCTTTCCAATGTTTTCTGCAACCTTGTCTGTTGAGGGTGCCTCTTTCTTCTCCATTGTACCCTTTGCTACTGAAGTCTCCGCACGGCCCCACCAGCGATTCGAAGTAATTGATAATGATCTAGATGGAAATCCTTGTTTAAATTCATCCAAAAATGTAGGAATAGCTATCTTCTGCCTGTAGAAGTTCATATTCATGATGGGCCGACCTGGACCAGCACTTCTTGGACTCAATAACCCACGATTTCCTTGTATTGAACTTGTAGGCAGCCTATCTCCACCAATGCTGGTTGTTTGCCCGCCACTGCCATTCCAATAACACAAAACGTGAGAAAAAGGGTTCCTAACTAATTGAAGATAAGAAGAAGCCCTTAACATGAAAATAATCCAAACTCTTTAGCATAGAACATAGGCTGTGGAAGAATATAACGAGCTTGCAGGAGTACTAAATGACCTAAGCTATTGGCGATCAATACATGTTTAGACTAATACAGTGAAGGCCCTAGCTGTTTTTGTAGGTTTTTACTTACACAATGCTAGAACTGCAGATTGAAAATTATATAGGTGCTATCAAGGACAAAGTAAGCTTACAAGCTACTAGATCCAAAAACATGATGAGAACTGGAAACTGGGTTGTTAAGTGCAAACTGCTGCTGCTCTGCCAAGCGCTTATCTCTTGCTGCTTCTCTTTTTATATCTTCAACTGACTTCCCAGCAAGAACCTGTAATAATTCTCACCATTACATCAGAGTCGTAAATAACAAACGACTTAATGCAAGGGATTCTATAAACCTTTCGATATGGCCATCTTGAAATATTATTCTCCTTGCAAATACGCTTCAAAGTAGTTGTGCAGACCCCTGGCTTAACGGAGAACAAATTAAAAGTTCAATAACTTGCAATAAATCCATAACTATCAACTTCAATTCAAAACCAAAAAAAAAAAAGAAAAAAAAAATCCAAAAATCAAAGCTCAAGAAACTGCACACGCTGCAAGATCCCACTTTGCGAGAGAAACAGGAAGAAGGGTGAAGAATGTGGGACATAAAGACAGCAATTTATTTAGTGCACTACATTTCACAACAGAAAATAAATAGAACCCATCAGAGGAAATTTGGATTGATAAAATATTTTCTGAAGATGTACTTAACCAAGCTGGTTGGCAGCCTCGGCAATTGGCAAAGTGAAAAATTTGGCCACTTCGTCAAAATCAAGGGATCCATCCCAGTTAACCTGCTGTGGAGGCATTCCGAGCTTGGCCATGTAACGATTTGAAATGTAATCGGTCGGCATGACGGCAACACGACAGCGCTCTTGAATTTGGATATTCTTAGGGTTGCTTCAAAGTTTGTATTTCGTATGTTGGGCAAGGGAAAATTCCAAATATACCCCTCCAAGTTTACAAATATTCCAAAAATACCCCTAGAAATAGGGTGTTTAGCTCAAATGGCAATAACTTTTTTGTGGTCAATCAAATAAAAAAGTGTCCTTCAAAAATCTTATAGATATGAGTGAGCGCTATCCAATAGCAGTAGAATCGTCAAAAACGGAGTTGGAATCTTCAAGTTATAGTGTTTTAAGTAAGTGCTATAAAAAATGACGTAAATGAGCATAACTTGTGAATTTCAACTCCGATTTCGACGCATTTGATGTCGTTCGGAAGATCTTCTCCTGATCTATAATGTTTGTGAAGATAACTTTTGCATTTGAGGCGCAATAAAAACTCTATTACCTTTTTTCCAAAACTGCTCTTCATTTGGAGGGTATTTTTGGAATTTCCACAAACTTGAGGGGTATATTTGGAATTTTCCCTTTATCTTATACGTATAATGTGGCAGAAATCACAAAGCGTACATTTATTACATATTTTGTGACTAGTGTGGAAAAGGGGCCTAAGATTGTCTGTGGTTTTTGGGTTGCCCCTAGGGGGGCAAACCCTCGTTTATGTGGGCTTGTGGCATATCTTAGGTATATACTGGAATATACCTAAGGTATTCTGGTGACTGCTCCAAACCTACTGTTCCCTGTAAACTGGCGGTCACCTGCTGCGTTCTGCACTCTGGATGGGGGATGCTTCAACCGAGTAAGCGGCAAGACAGACCGAAACTCCAATCGGCAGAAAACATATTACTGGGTGCACCATTGGATAGGTGCTTTTTTTTTTGCCAAGCTGGTTCTCCGGTTGGAGATGGCCGGAATTGAAGGAGACTGCGGAGGAGGTCTCGTTGAATTTACCAAGCTTTGGCACAGGCTGATGGGATCTGGCCTGTTTTTGCTCGGTTAGGCCATTTTGCATGATCACTGATCGGTTTTGGTTCTGGGTGGAGAGAATCAATCAGTTTTGCTTTGATGAATTTAAAAAAAAAAAAAAACAGGTTTAGAGCGAGCATGGAGAATCCCCAGTGCAAATGGCAGCTTCTGCTCAAAATTTTGATAGAGGAATACATATATGAAAAATATGTTAGATGTATGCATTAGCTTTCTAGAGTTTTGAATTGAGAGATAATAATCTATACTATTGATTGCAAAATGATAATCTCTGCTTATAGATCCACGAATACTTTACATTTTATAGCAAATATTAAGAATCCTTATCAAAAACATGTATGTGTACTAATTACTAAGTGTTATTAGGTGAATAGATACATGTCAGGAATAGGATAGAATGTATGCTTTGCATATGAGCAGTCATTGGATCATGTACAAACAATAAAAAGTATTTGTTTAAAGCCTTTTGAGAGTCTATGCAGAGTTGAGCCCACTCAACCTCTTAATTGAAATATCCATAATAGAGGAAAGTCTGCGTATGGTCTTGGACATCATGTGCTTGTGCATTTAAAATGGCATCTTGTTTGTTGAAATTAAAAATCGATCTTGTACCTTGTTTCAAGCGATTTAAGGTAGCCTTTCTAGCATAGTAGAGCTCTACCTTAAGCGCCTTTGTCAACTTCTGTTCACATATCATTAGTTTGGCCCATTTAAAAAATAGAATAGAATAGAGTAGAATAGAATAGATTTTTATCGTCCACGGAGACCAATTAGCCTATGGGACCCAAACAAAAAGAGAGCAGCAAGTGTTAGTGCACAAGAACATTATTTCTATGTATTTGTTGTTAGCATTTGACAAATTGGAGTGATGCACTCATGGAAGTAACATTGTGTGTGGGTACCTGTTTAGGAAACATGGTCAATGAATGGTCTTAGTTGCTACTGGCCAGTCTGCCTACAATGTAGTATACTATAGAATGGCAGTATCTTGTTGTTGAACTCGTTGCTGGTGATGTTCTTTGGTGTAAGACGCATTTCTCATATATACAACATGGTTTGTTAGTTTGCTCCCTGAGAGGAATTCGATTGACATCAACATTTATGATGGTTTCCAAGACATTTAGGAATCGCATGCCACTTTCTTCCATGTCCACCTATTCATTGAGTCTTTAATTATCGACAACATTCCTCGTTGTTATGGTATTGATTCAACTTCATCAATAGCTAAGTGATGCCTCTACATTTGATGATCGGTGCTATGTGGCCGAAGTCTCGTGTTGTTATGAACAATTTTCCACTAAGTTGTCGCCATGTATGGCTTGCATCAAATATGTCCGTGGCCTCTTTATACCCTTGTTACAAAATATAGTGGTTGCCTCCTATATTGTTTTGACAAAACGAATCGAGCAAGGAATTGTCAGTGGCAACGAGCTTTTTGATGTGCCTAAATACTTCAAGTTCGTTCTTGTTCATGGGGTGGCAAGCATATTGTCTTTGTTTGTGATATAGAGCTCATGTTTTAGACACCCTGTACTAATATATAGCACAATAACAGGGGGTTTACTTTGTGTTTTTTTGTACACTTTTCAATATGGTTTTGCTATGATTTGGTTGTGTATTCATTTGACTATACTAAATAGTATTTCTAGAGTGCACCTTTTCTTGGCCATTGATTTTCAAAAAAAAAAAAAAGAGACTGTGTGGTTGTATGTGAATATTAGACAAAGGCTAAAGAACAAGGTGCTGCGCACAAAGGGTTGCCCTCCATAGCCGAAGGGTGAAGTAGCCTAAGTAGCCTCTTTAACCTAATACCTTTGGTACCAGAGGAAAACCTATAATCTACCTCCTCTTATGAGCTACATGAGGTACACACAGATCATTGTGTCAAGCAGAACTTATATCGTAGCTAGAAATGGAGCCTCATCTCCTTGCACATGAATTCTGTTTACAGAGAAACTTGGCCTTTTTTGCATCAAAACTGCAATATGCCTAAGAAAATAGTTCACGCATAGGGAACTAATTGCCTGAATATGCTGCAACCATGAAAGAGCCCCAAATCCATCAGTTTCTGGGTTGCATCTGATCAGAGAGAGCTAACCTCAATAATATGCAAGAATATAATCCAATAACTGAAAATAGCCATGATTATGGCAATACCTGCTTTTGTTCCTCATGCTTGAAATGCCTCAATGGCAAAGCCACATATACCATTCCAAATGCATTGTTTAGTGTACCCAGATATTTTTCAATACCATACTTTATGTTTAAATTTTCAATCGTCAAATTGGCTACCTCGATTCTACATGCTAGAAAGAAGCCTAAAGAATTCCAAGTGTATACGTAAAAAAAAAAAAAAAAAAAACACGCGTGCTAACCATTAAAATCAGCCAGAAAATCATTGCCTAGCATATGCACCCTCTAGATCTATGCATTAGTGCACATTGCAACAGAAAAAACATATTAAAAAGCATGCATATGTTTTTCTGAAAATTGTCCGCCGATTCCAGAATCTGGCATACCAAAATTGAAGCATAACTTCACTGTGGCTTTATGGCTTTGCAAAGCTAAATATTGGATTGAAAACCATAAGAAAGGTTTTGCAAACAATGGCAATTAGAATTAAGAATTTGCTTAAACTCGCACAAATGAGGTTTCACACTCCACTACTTGATTCTCTGCCCAGCTAATCATTCTAATCATGTCCTTTGTCCTGCATAATTGTAGTGCATCAGTGTTGTACCGTACGTAACGTACCGTACTCGTACATAACGTACTTTACGTACCATACCTCGTGACGGACTGCAACGCTTTTTAACGTACGATTTTTTTTTTAAGTACGTTAAAAAGATAGAGGTACCATACGCATAACGTACGTACAATACGTACAGTACGTAAAGTACGTACTGTACCCCTAACTTGTGCATAATATTTTACTATTTGTATGATTTCAGTAGTTTTCTGAATATTTTTTGTTCTAACAACCTTTCTGGTTAGTTTTTGCAAGTTCTAGATCATTTATTGACTATAGCAGCAATTTATGCAAGTTAAATAAATAAACTTGGCATGCATTTACCGAATGCATGTATTTGCTGTAATTTACCAGATTATGTAAGACCAATAATCCAAGTTCAATGTTCACTACCTGTTCAATATTCTCAAGTTCAATGTTCACTACGTGTAAATATTAGTTATACTATTGAAGATCGCACAATAAATTATCTATAACCATCCAAAATTTGATGCCAGATTATCCAAAATCAAATGGCTAAGATCATACACAATCTATAAATTACTGAATTTCTTGAAATATCCTTCTTGTAGCGTTAATGTAATCATGTTCAGTTCAGCTGATCATAGGATTGCCCTCTAACTTCCAATTTCAGCAGTATCACCTGGAATCATAATTACATAGAACATTCTAAATCAGATTTTGTACCTTATATCATTCTACAAGAAAAAATCAGAATCTACAAGAAAAAATCAGAATAAAAAAATCAGCATAAAGTGTCAAAGTAAGCAATTTTTGCTTTCAAACAAAAATTTTCTTGAAGGTACAAGCAAAATTGAAACGCAAAAATCAGAATTTGGATTTTGACATCCTACAAGTAAAATCAGAATTTGTACTATAATCTACAAGCAAAAATCAGAATTTTACATATAAAATATAAACATATTACCAAGAAAATTATCTTCGTTGCTTTCGGCAGAACTTTCCTCCGAGGTTGAGCTCTCGTTATCATCTTCCATCTCTTCATCCTCATCCTCATCCTCCTCCGGCCCCTCAAGATCCTCCACATAATCCTCTTCCTCGTCCTCATCTTCCAGCCCTCCCTCTTCCTCTACCACTTCCACGGATCTTCCTCGCCTAGTTCCCCTTCTAGTTGATCCTTGGCCTTCCTCTTCCCTTATGACTTCCACCACACCCCTTCCTCGTCCCCGTCCGCTTCTAGTTGATACTCCTAGCTGCTCATCCTCTCCCTCTACCACTCTCCCTCTTCCCCTTCCCCTTCGACCTCTTCCCCTTCCCCTTCGACCTCTTCTACTTGCGGCTACCATCCTACTCTGACTCCTAGTGACTCGTCTTGTACTTGTGCTTTCTTCGAAAAACTTTCTAACTAACTCTCGCTCTCTTTCAGATAGCACTTCCGCAGGGGCAGGAGTAATGTTTGATGGATCAGTCCTTGTCAACTCTAAAGGATTCACCTGCATATTAAAGAGCACAATTAAAAACAAATATCAAAGATTGAAATGAAATTATGTAAATAATGGGACGAAGGACATTTAAAGATTAAAACATAAAAGGATTGAAGGACCTGTTTTGCTGATTTTCCTCTTGTCTCAAATTTGTGCATTAGTCTTAGATTTTCTCTTATGAAAACTAGACGCTCCAATTGTGCAATAAGCTTTTATGAAGGTATTGAAGAGATGATGTTATCGTGGACGTGTTTTGTATCCAAAAAAAATTAAAACTTTTTATTTTGATGTGTTATGGAATTTACGCTATATTTGATGGTTTATATGTTATTTATGAACTTGCAGATGTTTTTTGATTTTTTATTTATTTTTCAAACAAAAAAACAACATCTCCCATAACACACCAAAGCAAAATGTTTCGATTTTTTCCCACTTGCTCACCATTGACAAAATCTTACACTATGTAGCATCAGGCATAAAGATCCATTGCTTTATGTTTTTTAGATCTTTAATGTTGAGTGGTAGTGGCAACTTGATAGAATTCCTGTTTTTAAGAAAAGATTAGGAAAATTGCCACAACAATCTGCTTGAGCAAAGCAAAAAAAACAAAAATATTTTTTAGGCCCGAACAATCACAAGGCGATCCTCTAGACTTGGAAAGTGCACAAATAAGGCAAATAAACAAGTTAGTAATGTACCCATCAATTATTGGATTTTCCTTGCAGGGGAGATCCAAACGCCTGATGTTGATTTCAGAGTTGCTATACCTTCTCAATAGGGGCTCCCTGTATGTTGTGTTGGTAATGATTTCATTGCACTCTATAGATAGGCACGAGTACTCAGGTTTTTTTTATAGGTTATATTGTTTCTTTGTTTATTCTAGTATTTTCATGGCTATTTTTGTATATCTATATATACCCTTTTCTCTAATTTGTACACCACCTTTTCCTAGGCCCCCGAGGGGTCAAAATTTTAATTGAATTAATACAAACCATTATATCCAACACTTTAAAATTAAATTCCTCCTGGAACCCCCTTTAGTTTGGGTGCATATTCGAACGGAGGTGACCTAGGGTAGCGAGAGCTGTCAGATGGGCATATTTACTCAAATTTCCTTGATGTACACCATAATCGTTTGTGGGATATTTTTGTACAAATTAATATACTGCATAACGAGGTTTGCAAACCAAGCCCTTGCAAACTGCAAGGATGGGAAAGAGTACCATGTGTCATGCAGAAGCCAGCCATTGATTTCCATCAAATAAATTTTAAAATTTTAACAAAGCAAACAGTTTTAAACCAACAAGCTTTATTCAGCACTGCACATGCCAAACCTGATCGCTTCAGCACTGCACATGTTAAACCTGATCACTCTGAGACATTTGAATGCGACAAGCATTTAGAGAATCTGTAGAGATTATAATAAAGGGGTGAGAATTGAAGGCTGCTTCGGATATCATGCCGTAAGCCTACATATATTTTATAATCCTTCATTCTTGGTTAGAAACTACAAAATACTGACATGTACATAAAGCATCTAATAAAATAAACATTGTAATAATATAGTTTGCTCCAAATCCATGGAACAAGATTGCATGTCGGTGATGGTAATCATGGAGGCCGAAATACATGATCCCAATTATGGGACTGAATTACAAAAAAAACTACCTGATGCCATACACCTCTGAAAGACTTACTGCACGGCTTTCTAACGCACCCGAAATTCCTCAAAACAGACACCCGACGTGGGAGATATCTGAGATTGAAGCAACGTCAAAACTGACGGTAACCATGGAGGCCGAAATAGATGATCCCGATTCTGGAAATGAAGTAGAGAGAAAATTACCTGATGCCATAATTCTTAGAAAGTTTACTGCGAGAGCTTTCCAACGCGCCAAAAATTGCTCGAAACGGACATCCGAGGAGGGAGATATCTAAGATTGAAGTAGTGCCCAAACCCTAGCCCCAGTGAGCTGCGCCATCACCAAATCAACCAAGCTTTTATCCAATATTCACATACAATCACACAATCTCTTTTTGGGTTGCCCCTAGGGGGGCAAATCCTCGTTCATGTGGGTTTTTGAGATATTCTAAGCATATGCCGAAATATGCCTAGAATATACTGGAAACTGCTCTAAACTCGCTGTTTGCTGTAAACTGGCGGTCATCAGCGTGGCCGGGCGGATTCTGTGCAAACCGGCTAACCGGCTGAAATCTCTGTTCCGCTTTCGCGTCCGAGGCTAATTCCGAGGGGATCGGGCTAGATTGATCGTGCGATGGCTATAGATTTAAGGCTTTTTATCGAATCTCACATCTGCCAAAGACAAGTATTAAGACAAGTATTACAGGGAAAATATCATCGGGAGACTAAAATTTTGAGGAGATAGTGACGTGAGGTGAGGAACGTACTAGCTAAAAAACTTTTTTATTTGTCTTTGATTCTTACTGATTGTTTTTCCATGAAGTTTCTGACGAAGATGAGAAAGCCAAGCAAGCAACTTTACAACATCTAGCAAAGCAAAGTGCTTTGCATGATTAGGCAAAACAAAATAATGTGCAGGATCCACCAAAGCTAGGTAATTTGGTCTGTTTGCTTCACAGTTTGGCGAATTCAAAGTCTGATAGTTTGTTAATCTGATCCCATCTTTTGCACGAAGATGATAAAAATATTTACAAGGGAAGTATTTATATGGAAAAATGGTATTCATCATCTGCAAAAGGAGTGCAGAGTCTCTAATTCAAGGGACAAGGTATGGAAATAGACCAGCATGGAACTGTGATAAGGTTCAATGATGCATCTACCTTAGGATATTGGGTTTTGGGAATGGAGTCTGTTGCCTCGGCCTAGAGAAAGAATGAGTTCAACAATGTTGAGAATTGCATTTGAAAAAACAATACTATTCTACTTGGCGAGAGGACCAAGTCTGGGAGCATGTTCCACTCAGATACATTGCCCTTGTTGGCTCCTGGTGATACAGATGATAACCTAGATATGCAAATGCATAATTTTGTAGGGAATGAAGAACGAACTTCTAAAGAAACAGAGGACATGCATTTAGCTAGGAAATGGATTGGATATTCCAATGGCAGCCTCGGACACACCAAAGAATGGTGGGATGTTGAGAGGCAGAGCATTGAACTTGGGCAGTGCGGCCCTCGTGTGAAATGCCAATGCCAGGTATCCTTAAACAATCTATGCTGTTATTGGCAGAATACCTTTTTTTTTTCTTAGGCACATCGTCAGCCACTAAAGTAAATATTCGTGAAGGAATGGGCAATGATAATTGACTTTGCTGTGAGGCAAGCGCTACAAACTGAGCTAGTGGCATGTTTGTGGCTGATATCCATCGCATATGCTACTTTGGTCCCATCACCACAATCTATGATGTATGATCAATTGGTCTAGGGACTGCCAAAACCAACAGATGTTATAGTCTTAACTAGAAGGTTCTTTCAGGGACTATTAAACTTCGAAATTGTGTTTGTACACAAAATTTTTCATGACCAGAACTTTTCTCATGAAGAAATTTTTTAACAAGTCATTCGAAGTGTCGGACAATGATCTACAGGTACCAGCCAGCTTGAAGAAACCAGCATTCATTCAGTTTACTGTTCATGAATAGATAGAGCTGAATACTTTATTTACATAGATATTTACTTCCATTTTCCAGTATAGCTGCGGGCAGTTCTAACCATTCAATTTTGGTATCAGAATCAATTTTTTATTTCTGGTCTTGATGGAGATGCAATTATACAAAATCGTGTCTTACAAGCATTGTATACACGGATAGTTCGTGCTTATAAAGAAAGACGTGTCTTTCGGGTTATCATTGTTTTGCCTCTATTACCTGGATTTCAGGTGTTCTATGCAAGTGCAGTTATTTAGATTTGAATTTGAGAATAATAAAGACTGTCTCTCTCAATTCTATTGTATTGGAACAGGGTGGGGTAGACGATGCAGGTGCTGCATCAGTTAGGGCAATTTTGCACTGGCAATATTGTACCATTTGTAGGGGCAATGCTTCCATTCTTCAACGCCTTCATCAGGAACTTGGCTCTGAAGCTGAGAATTATATATCGTTTTATGGCTTCCGCAGTTATGGAACACTTTCAGAAACTGGCCCTTTAGCTACAAGCCAAGTATGCAGAAAACAAGTTTCTTGCTACAAATGGTCTTTGAATTGGTTAACTAATGTTTTTGCTTTACTTCTGCAGATTTATGTACATAGCAAGATCATGATTAGAGATAATATCAGCAAATATAAATGACATAAGCTTGTTAGGCTCTAGGGACTCTGAGGTATTCTCTTGCTTATAGGCAGGCTCAGGTATAACAACGGTACATGAAAGCAGAATGATTTTTGTGATTGGTTGATAACGAATGGTTTGTTGTTTTTCTCCACTTAAACATCTTGGGGCTGGGGATACTGGACAAATCCTTGCCCACTGGCCAATCCATGTATCACATACCAGCATCAAGGTTTGGAGAACTGTGCAATGGTCAATTTCTTGCAATTTCTTGCAAGAGTGTGTAAGACTCCCTGTCTTCTCAATAGGTGTATAGCTGCCCAAACTATCACGAAACATTGCATCTTATTGAACACTAATTTGACATTTAGCATGCAGCCCAATTGGCGAAGAGATCTTATTATTGAAACCATTTTAATGGCAATGAAGAGTAATGTTCATTCAAGCCAAAATTGGCGAAGGGATCTTATAATTGAAACCAGTTTAATGGCAACTTGCAGATTGATGTTGTGCTAGAGGATGTTGAATTTGTCGAGTCTATTATGAATGACAAACTCTGGAAAGCTGCAAGATTTGCACAGAGTCTGAGGTTGTCTTTATGGGCTCAACACCTTGGGCTAAGAAAATCTCAGGTATCCAATTTAGTTTCGTGGTTGCAAAGTGCTATTATAATATCTAGTTTCATCTCATGTCCTCTTCTTTCCGGTGCAGATAGAGTTTGACTATCTTGAGTACTTCTTCGAAAGGTTCAGCGAATACAAAAGGCAAAAGCAGGAGCTATTATCTAATGTAGGACAAATTTTAACAAATGTCTGCATCTCTGTCTGAGCTTCATGCCTTCATTTCTTTTCTTGAAATTTGTAAACATGGGGTTATAAGGTCGGTAGAAATATAATATCTGACATTTACATTCGGGCAAAATGATTACGTCTATTTATATGGAATATGCTTAATTGATAGCCCATTATTAATGACAGTATAAAAATGTTTCACTTTGCACCATGTCTATTACTTGTATGCTGCAAACCAACCTTAACAGAAGTGTTTTTGCCTATAGTCGTTTGGGTTAGTGGAGAATAATGTCTTTTTTGAGGATGTGATGTACATAAAGAATGTATTCTGCTTTCAAACATGCCTTTCTGTCGTTGTAAGGCACATTAATCACCTTGATTGCTTTATTAGTGTAGTACTTGTAAAATGGTTTGAGTCAACGACGTTATTGATGGCTTGTCTCACAAGTAAAACATCCACTTGACACAAGCATTTTAAAGAACAATTATTAGGTTGCACTTACAATCTCGCAAAAGATGTGTCTCTAATTACCACATTATGTACGAACACAATATAATACATGTAAAAGTTCTGTTGTGCCACCTATCAGTAAGAAGCTATGGGCAGTCCATAGGGCTATATACATAGACAAAATCACTAGATTCGTGATTTGAATGTATTACATATGCCAATGTCAAAACCCTATGCCATATACTCTATCTTTCAGAGTTGTAAGCATATAGATTGCTTTTATAATGCTCTGCATATATGCACTTGGGAAATTACAATACAATCAGAACTCCAAAAAATTGCATTCATTGATGATAATGGCTACTGAATGAGTGCATTAAATGCAAATTTACTTATAATAAAGTTTACTTTAGGATGTCAAAACTACTCATCTTAGTAAGAGCTTTATTCTTGCCCGTAAATTTGTTGTTTTACTTAACTAAATATGAGCATTTACTTTAGGATGTCAAAACTATTCATCTTAGTAAGAGCTTTATTCTTGCCCGTAAATTTGTTGTTTTACTTAACTAAATATGAGCATATCATAGATTTAGACACATGCAATAAAAAAGACGCAAAACGGAGTCCAAATTCAAAAGTTATGATAAAAACATATTACCATCAAATCTGCATGGCATGCACTTTGAAAAAAGGTATCCGGATTAAAAAGTACAAAAAGCAGGTACCTATATTGATAGATTTGGGTCAAATCATGTGACATACATAAGCTTTCTAAAGAGCCCAATATCATATGAATCTGGCCTCTGTAGCCCAAGTTATGAGCATAGAAACAAATGGCATTCTTTATCTAATGCTTCTCTTGTTCAAGTGAAACCAGTAATCCTTTATGGTAGTCCAATTTCGGGGGCAGGCTTATCAAAGAAGAGTTGGGATGAAATTGAAAAGGTCCAAAAGAGGTTTTTGCTCGGAGAATTTGGGGCGAGACCCCAAACACCATATGAAATGTTCTTGGCAGAGGCAAGCATGCTTCCACTTGAGGTAGAAGCTCTTTGCAAGACCATAACCTATGTCAATAGAGTGCTTGCTATGGACTGTGATCGATACCCAAGATTGGATTTAGAGCAATCCATTGTTAAAGGTTGGTATTCGGAGGTCAAACATTGGGCAGAAAGATGGTTGGGTAGTGCAACTTAGCCTGTCTCGCTTAAGTTCATGGAAGTTCACACGCAGGTTTCTGAAATAGTTGTCAAGAAAATGTGGATATTGGAATGAGGAAAAGAGGTTAAAAAACAGTTTTATCTTACAAATGTCAATGACTTGCAGGAATACAAAGAACAAAAGTATCTCCTATCCAATATTGATAGGAAAAACCGGATGCTTATTTCTCAACTACGATTGTCATCGCACACTCTCCATATAGAGTTGGGAAGGTGGACTGGTACTCCTCGTAGTCAGAGGTTGTGTGCTGGATATCTAGAGCTAGAAATTGAAACAGAGGAGCATGCATTCTTTAGATGTGCTTCTTATGCACATATTCGAGATGTCCATGGTATCCAGGTAACCTCTCTAAAAGATCTCTTTGATATACCAGCACATCTTTTAAGCTCGTATGTGAAGACTATTTGGAAAAAAAAGAAAAGACATAACGAATTTATTTGAATTCATGAAAGATTTTGAGTTAGAATGTGCTCTGTATTGAGCGTCTTAAACAATAAATTCTGTATCTTTTTGCCATAGAGGTATGGGGGCCTAAATGGCTTGATAAATACATTTATATTTACATTACATAAATGGTTTAGTAATAAGAAACCTCTAATAAAAATCTTATTTTTGATTAAAACATTTTTTTCGACCAAAATTTTGTAAAATGTGTTTGCAAATGTAATGGGTAAAAAAAAACTTGGGTGATGATCAAGTTAATGTCCCTGACAAACCGACAAAGGAATTTTTTAACAAGACATTTCTTCGATCTCTAAGGGGCATGTTCGAGACTGAGATGAGTCGTCTAATGGACGATATTCTTGTTGGTACATGTTACTTGAAGATAAATCTAGAGTACACTGGATGCTTCGACTATAAGCAATAGACATTGGATATAATGACACTCACGCTGATGGAGAGAGAGGTCCTCCATAATGCGAACTATAACACAGAAGTGCAATCCTCCAGCTCTAGGATTTAAAGTCTAGATATATCCAGAATTTACAAAGAATCATCTACTTGAAATTGCATAATGGACCCTAACTATATTAAACAGATTATCAATAAAGGTCATGTCTGCATTGATCATATCTTACTGCCAGAGATTGATAAATTGCATTCACTAGGAAAGAAACGTGATAAAGTTGTGAACACAAGTAGATATTCTCTCTACTCCTATGTCTGAGCATACATAGTTGATCTGTGTTGACATGTGTGGCTTTAAACCACATTGGACGGTATCTCAGTATCTAGAATTGTATGGAAAGATCTCATTACTGACAACATCGAAAATATATCCTCTATTGGTGCTTCTCCTTCCTAGCCACATGCCCAATTGTTTGTATGGTTTTCACAGATCGAAGGCAGTGGCCACGTTTATATTGGATTATGCGAAGAGCCCAAATTCAAGAGTAAAAAGTGAATAAAGCAACACCAGTACTTTGTCACCGGCATCGTCATTAATAGAAATGAGGATAGGGTTATACCTAAGCAGCCAAGATTGGATCTACGGTTTTCTTTGTCAGATCATCAAGGAAAGAAAACTAAGATGCCTGCCTTCGGACTGATAGTTGAGGGGACTGATAAGAAAAAAAAGATACACCGGAAGCCAATGTTCACAGGCAAGATGAAATATCATGCAATCGGAATGGATTGTGATTTGCTCTTCCAACCTCAAACAAAATCGTCTTATGCCCACTACGTTGTGGAGTGGCTTCTTCTCACAAGATGGATATGCGCTCGATTTTTCATCTAGTGCATTCCTAGGGTTGCTTTAATCCAAAAGATGAAGAGCGTGGCTTTGGAATATGATGACAAGAAAGCAAGGTTTCTGTCAAGTTTTCTTAGACACCTTGACAAGCTAGCTAATAAGGCTCTAGAAATAGAAGACGAAAAGGAAGTGAAAGAGGAAAAAATATAGAGAAGGGAGAACCATGTTGGACGGCCCCTCACATTCACATCACTAAGAGTACAGTGATATCCGATCACTTGGAGGATGTCTTCAGTAATTATGCTAAGAGATTGGACAGAGTAAAGAGAGGTATATCTAATTTGGTGAGGGATGTGGCCGCTATAGATCCTTTTTTAAAAGCTAGAAGCTTTGAATGACGGTTTGGATATCTTGATGCCGCTAATGGGTCATCTTCTAAGCCCTCAGGATGCTATTATCTGGAATGTACATAAAAGTTCAGCAATATAATACTTGACCTGAGAATAATCGTCATGAGATTCTTCTCACCTTCATTGATGCTATTCCTATTGAGTTATGAATGTTTTTGTCTATACTTAAATCATTATGTCGCTTATTTATGTGTCTTCTTGGTAGAAAAGATCACATTGGTGATCTTCTCCTCCTTTTATCATGTATTGTAAGGTAGCTTGATCCTTTAGTATAATCTCAATTCAGACGTATATATTAGGTACAATGATGTTGATCGTAAGTGAAGCATACTAATTTGCGATTATTGCGCGGCTTGAAGGCTTTCTTGCTTCGAACGAACCATGATTAATTACAAACTAGCCTTCTAAATGCATGCTACAGGCTATTTGAAGCAAAATGAGAATATGTTTTTTCTCAAATTAACAAATTCGTGCTTATATCACCTCTCATCCTTTCCTTGGTTGGGCACCGAATGTTGCTTCCACCCGTTCTTCCATTCTCTACCTAGTTCGCTCAGTTTGACGCCTCCTTGTTTAAGATATATTTTCTCGCATTAAAGTTGACGAGATATAATTTTAACTTCCCTAGAAAATCTTTCTACCTTCATCCCCTCATTTACTGGGTGTTCCACGCCTACTATGTATATTGTTTACGTTATCCCCCCTAGATATTGTACCCTTACGACCTGAAAAAATTCCTTCTTTCCTATGCTCACACCCAACTTAATATTAATGTTTTAATGATGCGCTCTTACTTAGCTCGTCTCTAGTGCCTCCTTCCATAGCCACCCACATTCTCTTATCTTTCTTACTCTACTATGACAAAATATCTTATTTGACTTTGAATTAAATATAGATTCCCTTTCTATTACTTACCTCTATGAATGTGTGTCGGGTGTATTATATGCATTTACAGGACTATTAAAACAAACATTATACGTAAAAAAAAAAAAACCTTGCGAAATATGTGCGCTTACTGGACTACCCGCTTCATAAAATTCATATAGAATAAAAGCTTTCTACAAAAATCCTTTGAATTATAGCAATAACTAGCTTTTATCATCCCAAGCTATCTTCTATAAGGGTAGAGGCATGAAAGGGTGGCTAAAAAATAGGCCCTTCTTTTACATTTTATGTATTTTATGTATGTAAAATGTAAGTTACTTGTACGCTTATTACATGTTGATCATAAAAAATCATGTGAATCACATTTGATGTTATCATCTACAAGCATAGGAAATGATGGTCTTACAAAATGTAAATCATGCTTACCAAGGCAAACATGAATAAATGTAATAATAAATGTACATTAATTTACATAATCCCGTTAAAAAATGTAATAAAATGTACATCAATTGACACCAAATTAGAGATACACTTTCTTGCTTTTACCCATAACCCCTCTCTAGCCATGTGGGAACATTTCTTGCCGCCTTGATTCGTAAATGGTATCTCGCTTCCAGCATTAGTTGGGCATCAGTGCAGGCGGCTGCACTTCATGCAATGAAGCTTCCCACATCGGCTGCAAGTTGGGAGTCGGTCTTTTAGACACTCACAACCATCCCATATGCAGAATGAGTTGAGCTCTTCTAGCTTTTTGTTGAATAGCACTTGCTATTTCACCAGGAGCGCATTGGACAACTCATGCCTCATCCTTTTCGGATTTGGTGATCTGACTCTTGATTCTACAACTCTCTTACATTGATCAGAAGTCATGCTTGATCTGGGAATCCTAAATCCTAATCCTTAAACCTTCCCTTCATCCCCCAATTGAGTTATAGTGGTAACACACTAGTCTTAGAGAAATATGTCTCAAGTTCGAGGCTGCCTAGAATCACATTCAATGTGAGGTGGTTCCCAACAATCACACAACTAAGCAATGTTAGAGTGGCGTGTTGTGTTTCTAACTCTACACAAAACTATACTGAATTTGACATTCGTTCTAAGCAATGTTAGAGTGATGTGTTGTGTTTCTAACTCTACACAAAACTGTATTGAATTTGACATTCGTTCTAAGGCCCTTTTTCCACGGTAGTCTTATTTCTGAAAGTCACATATTTTATCAAAGGGGAAATTTTAAAAATATCCCTGTATTTTTATGTATTTGTTAAAATGCCCCTGTATTTTCCAATATTATGAAATTGCCCTTGGCAGCAGAATTGAGCATGCAAGAATTCAATCAAAATGCCATGGGCAGAGGAATTGAGCATGCAGGCATCCAAGCATCGGCCATTGCAACAAAACGAGACTTTGTGAAGAATTGATAATTGAAAAGAATCAAAATTATGTGCTGCTCTGGGACAGATATGAATGAGGATTAGATTTTACAAGGACGAAGAACTCTGGTGCAGATCTCTTACTCTGTTTTCTAAAGCAATAAGAATCTCTGTCGCTTCTGTATATTGGATTGCCTTCTTTTCTTTCTTGTATTTTGGGGATTTGTCTGGTTCCCTAATTCCTCATTTGTTTCTTCAACTGTGTGTACATTTGTGCATGACTAAATATCTGAGATTGTCTATAAGAAATCATTTGTCTCTAGATCTCTTGGATTCTTTGTGTGATCCTCTTATTCTGTCGAATGCCTTGGAATCAATCTCCCCCATTGCCTAAAGCCAAAATACTACTGCCTTGCTTATAAACTCTCTACAAATTGTTGATTATAAGCTTGCTGGGCTGAGAGTGGCTATGTATATCTAGCACAGAGGAGTAGAAGAGAAGTATAAGCACCAACAGGAGAATAGAAGAACTATTTTTGCAGAGAATAGGAGAATAGTCTTACCGGAACCAAGTTCTATATGGATCGGCAACGTCTCTTCTTCTTGTGCTCAAGGCCGCTAATGTTCGTAAGTTTTTCGCAGATCCATGGTGGTAGCACAAGTGGAATACTGTTGTTTTATATTTGATCGTAGCCAAAAAGTTAAGGCCATTTTGATAATTTCGGGAAATATAGGGCCATTTTAGTAAATAGATGTAAATACAGGGACATTTTTATAATTTCCCCTTTATCAAATGATGTTTGGTTTGGCCGCCTATTGTCCTAAAGGTATCTTATTTACGTTCGGAATAGGTTTGGATTGTAAATGAGTCTTATTTTATTCTAGAAGTTTCACTCGTCGTAAAATAGGACACAGTCTTATTTTATCTTATTTTTTCATGGTTTTCCAATAGTATTTTAGGGTGCCATATTTTATGACTAACCATGCAGTGGAAGAACAAGTTTCGAGTTGTGTGTCTTATTTTTAGCCCTGTCAATTTGTGTGTCTCACTTTAGCCCTGGAGTAATAAATGGTGTAGTATATTACATATTTTGCTGCTAGTGTGGAAAAAGGGCCTAAGCGCAATTGTTTTAAAGGCTTTCGGTTTGAATATAATTGCTTTCCAAAGTTTAAATTTTCAAAATTTATCCCGTTAACTCAAAGAAAGTATCCATAAGAGCTCCGACGGTTCTTTCAGCTCCCATCCCCTATCATGAACCCTGCGAAATTGCTAGATCTAAACATAATCAACCCCCTTCATATCGAATCAATCTACTTCCTCTGTCCATCTCTGTCCATGAACATGAATGAACTGATAAAACATGGAAATAAAACATGGCAACCAAAGCAAAAAACCTATATCCGATTGACAAACACTAAAAACGTCATTTGTTTATTCCATAGGTTGGGAGGAAGATTAAGCACAAACTCACGGTTCTCGAGACCCTTGAGGATTTACTATATTTTGCCAAATCATGTATCTATTTCAAAAGCTTTACGGGAAAACAGGATCTGTTGTCTACTATGTTGGCGATCCTTTGGTCATTGAGCTTGTAGGATGTTGTCAAACGTGTTGTTTGATTAGGCTAACGTGGCAGGACTTGTGGAAATGCTAGAATTCAAGGAAATCGATCAAGCCTGCTAACAAAAAAGACTATACACCAAAAACCACTTTACAGGTTTCACTGATTCCAGAAATAAAGACCACTTTACAGGTTTCTCGAATTCCAGAAATAAAGATAATCACTTCAATGACAAGGCAATATATCTGAAAACCCAAGCCGTTGATCTGTACAATACAAACTTGTCCAAGTTTGGGTATTATTATTGGTGCTCTTAAATTCTGAAATTTTTTATACTAACACTACATAAACAAACTTCCACAATGAATGGAGAAATTTCAGTCTATGGATTAAGTCAATGCTTTGATAAGCCATCTACATAAACTCCTTGAAAAATAATGTGCTCTTTTGTGTAACACCTTTACAAATTCAAACCAAATTTGCTAGCTGGACAAAATAACTAGCCTACCAAATGATTCTCACTTCAAATAATATTCTGAGCCAATGGTAAGTGAATGACATTCTTCTCAGTTAGAGGGAGAATTTCTAAATCAGATATTTAAATTAGAACCTAAACGACACATATATAAAGTGCACAGTTGTATTCAAAAGAAGCTTGCACAAACAGTGCTGGTATACAATGAAGATATAATGTTAACTTACATATGGCATAAACTGGGAGTCCACTTCATAAGGACTGCCTTGCCATAGAATAAAATTATTCACTAATTTCACAGCTTTCTCCATCCTAAAGAGAGACATAGCAGTGGTACAGCATATTCACAACCTCTAAAGAGACATATTCTCATAGTGGTACTCTTATTTGACACAGCAAGCGAGCTATATCTACAAAAAAAGAAAGAAGTGAATCACTTGTGCTGAAGTCATCTTGTAAACCTGGCTTGTGTGAATCATCTTGTAAATAGATAAGAAGACATAGACAAGCTGCCTGCTTCCCAGCTTCGATGCAAAGCTTTAGCCTTACAATTTTCACCTGCTGCTCCCAAGGCAACTATAAGTGGCAGGAAATGTTCAGAGGTTGGATGGTTCCTGGTGGCATGAGGTGCCTTACGCAAGTAATTCACAACATCCTTGTATCTGTGATAATACTTCATACTATCAGAATTGAAATAGTTTTTCTTTTAAGGTTTGTTTACAGCGAATAGAAACATAATTACCTGCCATGGATGAGGGATTCGTGTAACCATTTTTCAAACTCTAAGGCCCATGATGGAGTAGTAGGAAGAAACAACTCCCTCAAATTATGAGTAGTAGAACCAGATCCAATAATGGCGACTCCTTCTGCAATTAAAGGAGCCAAAGCCTGACCTAACTTATAATGGTACTCAGCATCTCTGTGAGGCTGTATAGACATTTGAAACACGGGGATATCTGCTTTTGGATACATCAAGAGCATAGGCACCCATGCACCATGATCTAAACCCCTCTTTGGATCCTCTGTTACAGATTTAAACCCTGCTGTGTCCAACAGGTGCTTAATTCTTTTTGCAATGGCAGGCTCACCAGGAGCATTATATTTAATCTGGATGTAAAAATATGGGTTTTAACCCTAGTTACAAGAAATAGCAGAATCCAAAGAAACTAGGGCTAACCTTGTAGAGATGAGAAGGAAAACCACCGAAGTCGTATATCGTGTCATTCTTTAGTGTTGTGGAGACAACCGGATCTCTAGTATTCCAATGTGCTGAGATCATAAGAATAGCCCTAGGATTTCCGACGATTTTTCCAAGCCCTTTTAGGAAGAGACTTGCTTCTGATTCTTGAGCCAAAAGCATTGGAGATCCATGGGAAACGTAGAAGACATTGCCGGAAATTGAATTCGTCATTGCTTGGTTTGTTGAAAAGTGGCTATGATGCTGCTTTAAATACAGAGGTCGGAGTGGGGGGTAATTTCTTGAGCAATTTCAATGTGGAGCTTCTATGGTATCTTCTCAGTCGCAAATAGGTAAAGCATGAACAGAAGATGCCTACTTGGTCATAGGCATTAGATAGATACCTTTGATGTATCTATATGAAGGTTTTAAAATTGTATAAAATGTTGATGTGATGTGTAAATATGGTATTTGGGTCGCCTATTTTGTGCTAGGAACTGCCTGGTTTGAGGGGTTTCCGGCGGCGGGAAACCAACAACGGCACCCCCGCGAGCGGCGATACCTTTGATGTATGTATGGGTTTTGAAATTGTATAAAATGTTCATGTGACATGTAAATATGGTGTCGCCTATTTTATGCTAGGGATCCGCCTACTTTGAGAGGTTTCTGGCAGGAAACTGGCAGCGGCCCGCTGCCGATTTCCCACCGAAAATCCCAAAAACTAGGCGGTCTCTTAGCTGTAAGCCTCCAGTGGATGGAAATTCCATGCTTGCCTTTTTTTTTTACCCCTTTTTTTTTCCAGCTATAGCGGAGCTCTTAGCCATGGTGATGGCGATCTCTCGGTTCATGGAGGCGCTTGATCTCATTTGAAGGATTTTGAGGTCCTGGTGCATGGCTCTGTTTCGAGTTTTTTCTTGGTTTGCTTCCATTCTTACTGTGTTTTCCTTGTTTTGTAGGTTTCTTAGAGTTTTCAAACCGTGGAGATATGGCAGATGTAGCTTGAGCTCTGTTGTGGTGGTCTGTCATCTGCAATGGGTCTCGAAGCGGCAACAGCAATTGTCGAGCTCCATTTGATAGCATCAACAGTTGTCTTTGCGGTAGCTTTCTTCTCAGTTCAAAGGTGAAACTGCGGATCAAGCTCCACAAGAAGCTCTCTGGCATCAGTCAGAATTTATGCACGTCTTCTTGCTGTTGCGAAGCCTTTGCGACACTCTCTCTCTCTTTCTAAAGCTACAAACAACAATTTAGCATCTTTCCTATAGGTTATGGCACTGGATATAGAAGGGTTTATAGCACCTGTTAGCAGAAAAAGAAGGGATCATGTCCCTTCTGAATCCTATTTATGGCTTGGAAGTATTTTGTTTCTTCCGAAATAACAAAATAGGTAACCATTTCATCTGATGCATTAGAGCAAAAAGAACCACGTTAGTGGATTACCTGTAAGCCCTTAAGAAAACCGCCCTAAAGAAGGCTTCAAGAAATAAAAGAACCAGTAGCCTTGATTTGTGCAGATCCCCTAAACTGATGGTAAGAACGACTAGCTAGCCCTATCAACTTTGAAATCCCTCAAGGAAGTCAGCAACAGTTCCGGATTGAGGGAAGAGGAGGGTGGCCTCCCTTCTCGGCCTCCCTTCTCTTACGCTGCTCTAGCCGCTACCTGCTCCAAGAACCATCCTTCCTTCCTAAATTTAAATTGCAGCAAAGATAATAATCGGCACCATCAATCATGGAAAAAATTAGTGGCTATTAATAGCCAATTAGCGATTTTTTAAGTGGTCTAGGCAAATTTTGCAGCGATTTTTATGAAGGGAGATTTCTTTTAAAAAAATAAAAAATAGCCATAGTTAAAACAAGTACTTTATTATTTTTTTAGGATTAGCCAAATTATTTTCCCCTTTTCCTTAAAGAAAAAGGGAGTAGTTTTTTTTTATATTACAATATCTATATATTAAATCATTAATAGCCAAACAAAAATGAATTCTTAATGAATATTTTTACATATCCCACTTGTTATCATTAGTGATAGTAGTTTTTTAAACTATAAATTTCTATTACATATACCACATATGCATCTTCAAAGAGGAATTGTAAAAGATGGCTAATATCCATCTAGATGCCCGAGTTAGTTGCATGACATCTTTCTTCAAGCAATTTGATCACTATATCTAGAAGGGTGTTGTTGTATTGAATTTAGTTTAAATTATGGATGTTATAAGCTACGTTGTGAGCTTCTATTATAAGTTTTTTAATATTATCATATGTTCCTTGATTGTTGATTATTGTAGTACGATATATCTAAAACTACATAATTTACATTTCTTGCCTTTTCTAGCTAGAAAAATTAGCCAAGTGAAAGTTTAAAGGAATACTTAATTCAAAAGTTTCGCCAAGTCTAAATACATATAAATCTAGTGATAATAATAAATTTAGCCAAGTATATATCATAAAATACTGTAAGATTTTGAAAAATAGCCAATCCATTTTTTATGGAAAAACATATAGTGTGCTTAATTTTTTCCCTGCCATCAATTTGAACATGATTGACGTATTTTACATAGTAGCATGAATAGTAGAAATGGAAGTTGTGACAACACCAACTAGCACAATGGATAAAGGAAGTTGTTTGGGACAAAGTTTCAAAATAGTGGTCAAACTGAGAGGGATCTTGATTTTATCGAGTTCTTGAAGTTCCAATGGAATAGAAGCTAACGGACCTGAGGGGTCCAATGGAACAGGATCCTTATGTAGTGAATGGAAGCAGAGACTGAGAGGAGAGTCAAACCACTATGCTCTGATAGAGGAGGTGAGTACCTCTCAAATGAATTCAAATTATTTTGCAAGAACAAGGGAATAAAAAGGCAACTCACATGCGGATATTCACCTCAGCAAAATGGTATAGCAGAACGAAAAAATAAGACAATTTTGAATGCTATAAGAAGCATGTTAAAATATTCTGGCTTACCAACTTTCCTTTGGGATGAGGATGTAAGGACAGCAATACATTTGTACAAAATATCCTACCTTCTAGTAGCTTAATGGTGCCATATCTGAGATGTTGTGGTCTGGGAAAATCCCTCTTATGACAGGTTGAAATCATATGGCTGTTTAGCCTTTGCACATATTCCACACGAGATAAGGAGTAAATTAGATGACAGGGTACTGATTACATAGTAGGGAATGATGAACAATCTAAAGCCTACAGATTATTTGAACCTAGCAAGAGAAGAATCATTATTAGTAGAGATGTCTTATTTGATGAAAATCAGTTCTACAAGGTCATACCTAAAGTTAATGACACTGACTCTAATGCTGAGTGTAAACTTGCAGAAACAAGACAAGAAGTTGAAGAAATAAAGGATACTAACATTTGGAATAGTGCCGATGATGATGACGATAATATGCGTGTGCATGTACAGCAGGAGCATAGACACAATGAACAAGATCAGTCAGCAACAATAAATAGAGAAACTGTTGTAGAAGAGCAATCAAGGAGGAAAAGAATAACAAAAGGAGAAAGATTACAAGCAAAAGCTGAAGTTGACACAACCATTCATGGACGAGATGAGCATGGAAGGAGTAAGAGAATTCAAGAAAAAGAAGGTGAGATAAATGATCTATTTGAAGTTTTGATGCATTTAGGTTCTAAAGTCCCTAAAAGCTATAATGAGGCCATGATGGCACCTGATAAAATGTGTTGGCTTCAAGCCATGCAAGAAAAGATGAGTCTTCAAAGAGAACAAACGGATTTGAGATAGTAGATATAGCAGAAGAGAAAAATGTTGTAGGTAACAAATGGCTATTTAAGTTGAAGACATGATCTGATGGCAAAACACCTAAGTACAAGACTCGTTTAGTCGCACAAGGATTCTCTCAAAAGAAGGGGCAGGACTATGAAGATACATTCTCTCCACTTGTCAAAATGAATAGTTTGAGAATGCTTTTAGCCATAGCAAATGCATGTGATCTAGAGATACGTCATATGGATGTCAATATAACATTTTTAAATGCTAAGTTAGAAGAAGAGATTTTAAGAAACAGCCTCCAGGTTTTGAAGAAGGAACAAACAAGGTGTGGAAATTAAAAAGGGTTGTTTATGGGTTTAAACAGTCGCTTAGAGTTTAGTATAAATGCATGGACAGCTTTCTAAGGGAACAAGGATTTATGAAGCTCAACAATGATGGAAATCTGTACAAGTTCCAGCTTGAAAATGAGTGGTGCATAATAGCACTCTATGTCGATGACAACGTAATGATATCCCAAGGGAGTTAAGGTGCTGGAACACTGCAAGAACATTCTGAATAACAGGTTCATGATGACTGACCTAACAAACTCTGGGAGGTTTGTTGCGAAGATCTTTTCCCTTGCTTGGGAGATTATGATATCGCAAGTGGCCGTTCCCACTCCCATATTCAATCTGCACCTCCTACCCCATGTGTTCATTCTCGTCCACAATCACCCACAAGCTATCACTTTGGAGGTTCTCACCTTCTCCTCCACTTCAAGTCTCTGCTCACTGCATGATTCTTCATCACAGTACTTTCAAACTCCAGAAAGCACTTACATTTGCATTCCCCATTTACAATCCCCACATCCTTCTCAGCCATCTTCGCCACTTCATTATATCAACAAGTATCTTTTGGCCCAACTCAAGTCAATGAGTATCATCAGCCTTCCCCTCTGGTCCAACTCCGGTTAATATCTACCATATGGGACCAGAAGAAGATGGTGATCTAGGCGTCAAGACTCTGGATTTTCAGGGACCTTCATTTTCCGCATCATATGGCTTCAATAGCAGTACTTTTTTGCAAGTCATCCAATTCCTCCTCCTGTAGCTCCTTCTGTAGTTGCTGCTTTTTCAGGCCATGTTTTAACCAATCAGGGATCATTGACTAGTTTTACTACTCAAACATCATTTCAGTCTGTTGGAATCCAGGTTCCTGGAAATCCATCTCCTACTTTCGTTATTGCCACGGGCCTCAATCTTAAACTATCTTATCCAATCTTTGAAATTTCTTAAGGCGAACCCATTCAAGGTCAAAGTGTTGAAGCTCGTGTTGAAGAGTTTGAATCTCTTACAATTCTCAATGTATACTCACAACCACAAAACAAGCTTCACATCTTTTCCATCATGCTGCGCTGTGCTCCACATCAGTGGCTTATAGCCAATAAAAGTCATTGGAAACAAAGCTACAGAGAGATAAAATTGGTATTTCGCGCCTATTATGGCTCGATTGCTGATGGTTAACAACGTTTGAAGCAACTCAATGACATGGAATAATAGACCATAGAATCTGCATGTGACTTTACTGATCGCCGGGAGTACCCAGTAAGAGCCAGCCCCTCGTATAGTTTTTACAAGGTCTTCCACTGGCTATTTGTCTCATGACTGAGTACTTAAGATCCATGTCCATTGAACATGGTCAATCATTCGGTCAATATATCCTCTCGTGGTGTCCCCCTCACAGGTCTTCCTTTTATGCAATCGATCCTTGTTTCTCAAAATTCTAAGCTCTATAGTCTCAGCGTAGCAAATTTTAGTGCAAATATCAAGTTCATCTGGTCAAGGAGTGTAACTCCTCAAATGGTTCACCTCATAGCAAATGTTGCAATATGTGCAACCACAACACGGAAGAATACACTCGCACTTATCCCATGCCCTTCTGTGAAAAAATGGTCTTTCAAGTATAAACCACACCTCCCTCACTGTCGGCTCCAACTTATTATCAAACATAACATCCACAATAACAATATCAGTAGCACTCACAACCTTAGTAGCAACAACGTCAATCTTCATGATCTGTCAAAAACTCGGCATTATACTTGTCTTCAATGGGCCCACACTACTGGCATGTGTTCTTAACTTCTTCAAGTTCAAGTACAGCTTCCAGATATGAATCAAACAACTTCAGTACATCTCATAACTTATCAGTTTTGGGTTGCCAATGGGAAACAAGACCACGCCCTAACATGCTCCATCTTCCACGTGCTGCATGACAGCAACAACAAACTCAAGCTTCTGCTCAAGCTCCTCCGAACCAACAGGCCCAGAAAAAAATCACCCTCCTATACAACAGTCAAATTGGGGCGGTCTAGTTTCACACTAGGCACATGACAGTCGACAATACCATCTCATACTCCAGAATGTGCAATCTGCTTATACATTAGTTGCTATTCCACAGGCTCCATTGGCTAAATCTGTCCACTTGAAAATGATTTGAAAAAACTCATGCCTCACATCATGTCCAAAGTTCGTAAAAGTATACTTCATCTTATGCAAGCTGCTGAAGGCTGCACACTTGCTAATGTTCATGCTACCACTCGAGCTCAACAAGATTTGTTGAACCAACACCGGCTTTGCCACTTTCATGAAATCAACCATATCCAAACATTGTTGTTGAACTCGATCTTTTGCATCAAGTTCACAGTCATAAAATATCTTTTACCTGATTGAGGGCCACATAGATCAGTGTGCACCAAGCCCAGTACTCCTTTTGCTCTTTTGAACGATTTTTTGAAAGGCAGTTTACTATGCTTTCCAAGTATACATCCTGCACAGATAAAGTTTTCCACCTTGTTTTTTGTTGCATTGATCAGACCTTTTTTTATAAGCAATTCAACTGTTTCTGAGTTGACATGATACAATCTTTCGTGCTAGGTTTTAATGGATGAATACCCCATATGATTAATACTTGCAATATGATCTTTATGCAGGCCAAACAAATTACCAACTCTTTTGCCAATAAACATAACTTTATTATTCAAGTAAACCTTACATTGTAACTTCTCAAATACAACCTTATAACCAAGGTCGACAACTTGACATACTGAAATTAGATTCCTAACTAATCCTGGGACACTGAGAACATTTTTTAGCTGCACCACTTTTGCCTTCCAAGTCATAGAGTTCGAGCATTCTAACATCCTCAATTTCTTGAAGTGCACCATTTCCAAGCTGAGCATGACCTCCTTTTTTCCCTTTGCATCCTTCCAGCAACTTTGAACATGCTGTCATGGTCCTTTCAGCTTTTGAATCTAAGATCATAAAATTATGTCACTGTTATTATGTCCTAAAGCAAGCAATTTAGAAGAGTTTACTTCAGTGTCCTCATTCCGTTCATCTTCGTCTCCCTGAGTGTCATGGGTAAAATTTACAGTTGGATTTCCTCTTCCAGCACCTCTTCCCTTAGCCAAGGTTTGCTCGACTATATCCAGTGTGACGCTCCCTGCTAAACATACGGCGCTCGGCCGTATACTCGGCAGGAAATCCCCCATCCGGCTCATCAGCCGCACAGGCCCTTCGTCTACCCTGCACACTAAGGTGACCCTAGTGCGGGGGGGGGACACGAAGGTGTCTTGGCGCGCCCTTCCCCTATGGGCTCCTATAACAGCGGAAGCGATAAACATGTCAGAACTAGCATCAACAATACAAATACTACCTCGAAGGGTAGTCCATCCCATATCCACAAGTGCAAAGAACATAATCACATACCATAAAACATGAGAGCTCCTACCTGTTTGGGGTCTGGGTTCGGGAACTCCTGCAAGACAGCCCTCTGTGAGGACCCTTGGATCTAACAGGAGAATCCGGGGGACTATGTCACGCGGGATTTGCAAGAAAAGAACAAGAAGAAGAAAACAGAACAAAAGAGAACAATGAGGGGAAAATGATAAGCTTTCTTGATATCAATGATGAACATACATGAGCTCTCGCAATCGAGAGAAGACTGAAGAGAGACAAGACTCAAAACTCTTCTTTAAACTCATGTGCTAGCTCTACTCATATATATAGTACAATGGCCTTAGGCCCAATATAGACACCCCGGTGATCTCCGGTGTCGACTCACGGAAGGAGGCTGATTTTGCGAGGAATGTTGGCGGTGCCTCTTGAAGTGCCTAGAATCCTTGCCCGACGCCGACGGCGGTGACAAAGCCATCACTTGTCCGGCTGCTTTTGTTGACTCCGGACGCAGTTTTGTGGGACCGCTTGGGGCCAGCCTTTGATGGTTGACCCGCGGGTGGCGGGATCCTTTGACCTCGTCCGTCAGATGTGATGAATAGTCCCGCATGTGAGGACGTGACTAACACTCCCCCACCAAATGACACCCAAGAAAAGGAGGGTAAGCCCGTGGGCTGAAACCGCCAGCTTGAAAGTGATCCTCGAATGAGGCTCCGCTACCATTATGGTAATGAGCAATGAGGTCCCCGGGCGGTTTGAAGAGGTGGGTGTGGAGCCCCAGGGGGGGATGGGCCTTGAGGAGTGAGAGCACCACGTCGGCGAACAAACCGCCTCCGGCGAGAAGGCAGTTTGGAGAATCAAGGCACCGACGCCCGCATTCGGATTGCAAAGGAAAGATTGACGCCGCCGATTTAAAGAGCTGATGTGATGCATTTGAGAGCAGCACGTAAACCCCGCTGACGTCTTGAATGAAGGATCACGGTGAGGTGGCGGCCTTCGCAAGAAGGTGTCAAGACCATGAAAACATCAGCGGCAGGCTTTTGCCAACCACGCTCATTACCAATATAAATCCAATTTTTAGTAGTGTCCAAAGTGGCATTATCCTCCCAATTGGAGCGTCGACAAATCGGGGGATCCCTGGGAGATCCGTGGAGATCCGAGGGAGGAGTTGACCCGGCGTGGCCATCCATGACCTTCGGTCCAAAAAGGGAAGGCGCCCGGTCGAGAAGAAAGGAAGGTGGGGGGGAGGGGCTCCTAAGGAAGCATATGGAGAGGGAAGCATGCGGGCATGCGTGGGTTCAGAGCCATGTCCCTAAATGCTTGAACAAGATTTTGATCAAGAGCACGACACCAATGGTCCCATTAAAGTAGAGAGTAATTGATGAGGCGGGAGGATTGACCCATCCAGGTGGGGATGGTCTTGCTCGTAAGGCCACGGAGTTGATTGTAGCCTCCCAAGTCTTTGCATATAAATGCAGGCAAACTCAAGATCATCAAGGTGCGCCAGATTTTTGTTTACCTGTTCCAACGTTTCGACACGCCACGAGAAGGTAAGTCTTTGAGCCGATTCGGGCATGTACTCTGTTCAAAAGTCCGAGATTGGCGGGATAGTGAAATATTTGTTGGTTGGTGATAACAACCAAGCGGCGATGGAGTTGCCTCTAAAAACGATGGGCCTCATCAGGAATTTATCATGGAGATCCGGGGTAGAAGTCATGAAAAACATAAGCCATGGGCTGAACAACTTCGGAAGATGACTAATTCGGGATCTTCAACCGTCGGTGATCAAAGACTAAGAGTGCACAAAATAAACCCTTGTCTTCTATAGAAAGATAGGCCAGATTCGAAGGAAGTCCACACTTTTGAGTGGTCGTTGATGAACATTGCCATTGGGCGTACCACTTCAAAAGAAAGAGGTCTTGGTCGGGCCACCACATAGTCAAGATAGCCGGAAGGAGGAGAGAAGTCCATAGGGATGTTGGTAGCAATGTCAAGATAACCCTCTGTTTTGTTTTGGGCTTCCTCAGATTGAGCGCTTCTTGGAGCTGATGTTCAAGATCCCGGATCCGATGCTCTTTTCTAACAAAGAGCGGGGACTGATCACGGACCGTTTACCAGAAAGCGTGGCATGTGAAGAGGATTGCCCAGAGTATGGAGGCTGGCGTGGCAATCTCCGTCATCAATTTCCCCGAGCCTCAAAAGCCGAAGTCCGGAGGGGCGTTAAGTGTGGTTAGCGTGGAAAGCCGAGCTTCAAGGGAGGTGAGTCGGCGTCGCTTCGGTGAGGTTCCCGAACTTGAGTCTTTGTAATTGTCACAAAGCTCGGAGTACAAGGTGTCGAGCTTAACAATGTCTTTCTCCTTGGCACTTGAGAGGGTATCTTTGGACTTGTTACGTTTCCAATAAGTCCTGAATTTGGGTTTGAGCTGAGCACGCTGGATCCGTAAGTAGGTCGGGTCCGATCCTCGAAAGCACTTTGAGATCTATACGGGCCCGTAATAGAGCCTCGCTTTTCTTGGAAGTTGGGCCTCCAAAGATTGAACATAGGCGGTGGCGGCTTGAAGAACCTCTTTGAACAAGCATCGAAAACATCCGGGGGCGCCGAACACCGGCCATGAGAGCCTCCCCGATGCACATGTAGCCGCATGGCGACGGCTGAACATCTTGCCGGAATTTGTACAGGGATCGCTTCAGGGATGGGGAGGTGCAGGCCCTGTCGCGCCTTGTCCGAGATTATTGAGAGGCATGACAGGGAATGGAAAGGCGTGGCCTCGAGAGGGAAGAAGAGACAGGATACGCGTGGTCCGATGTTGAGCAGATCTAGGGAGGTCCGGGCGTGAAGGTACAGCTTGTTGAGTTTGACGCTGGGAATGCAGAGAGCGGCCGAAAGTGGAGGTATGGGAAGTGGAAGGGCTCTCAAGAACGGGAAGATAATGACTAATGAGGGCCTTTGAAGATGGCCACCCACGGAAATTCTCGCGAG
Organism: Isoetes taiwanensis; assembly: GCA_021234155.1. Classification (NCBI taxonomy): domain Eukaryota; kingdom Viridiplantae; phylum Streptophyta; class Lycopodiopsida; order Isoetales; family Isoetaceae; genus Isoetes; species Isoetes taiwanensis. The sequence continues at coordinate 1,018,150 of JAJEKV010000013.1, forward strand.
ACGAGGAGGGGGTAGCCCGAATCGCGGTCCTACTTCTTGAAGAAAGGGTAGAATAAAAGTCGAGGCCAATCGACATGCGATTGGAGTGAATGGCGATGATGACCATATTATAAAGCGGCTTATTGATGTGGGTGTTCTTAATGGAATGCCCAAGCAATTTCGCCACGAAACTTCACAAAAGTCTCATGTGGTTTGGCAATATTTGTGAGGCGATCTTTGGTTGGCTTGATAAGCAAGAGCGCCAAACCGAAGCGCCCATGTCCCGTAAAAGCAGCCAAGCGAAGGTTTTGCAAAGGGATGCGGAATACCTCGAGAAATCAAATCTCGAGTAAGTAAAATGGTGGTGCCATCGACCAATCGTAGCAAATCCTTCCGGCTGTTGACGATGTGGCGATGAAGCTAGCACGAATTGCGCCGGGGATTTGGGGCGGGAGCTCCATTTGTGAAAATTCGTAAAGCTTGTAGCGTTCCGCCACTTCGAATTCGGACCAACAAGGGCCTCGAAGGTGGGCCGAGGGGACACAGAGACCAAAAAGAGTCGCATCCCTTGGGCGTAAGCTTGAAGTGTAGAAAGTTTGGGGCAGCCATGGCGTAAAGCGCCTGGAGGTAGAGGGACTGGTCGAAAGAAGCGGAGAGCGGAGAACAAGACGGCGAAAGCGCGAGATAGGCTAAAAGGTTTTAGGGGGCGCAAAGGTAGGTGAAGGGGGCATGATGAGGGCTAACCTTCAACCGTTGATGATGCCGGTGTCGAAAGATGCCAAGGAGGCGATTGAGAGGCAAAATTTGGCTAAGTCCCCAAGCAAAGCAAGGGAGAAGTAATGAGCGGTGGAGATGAGGCGTGAGAGAATGATGGGATGTGATAGGTGGCCAAAGGACACACATTAATGTTCACCAGGCGTGAAAGAAGGAATGGCATTTAATGTTGGTAACTTCGAAGTGGAATATCATTAAAGCGAATGTGGAAAGGTACCATGGCTAGATATGCTACGGGAGATTCTCATTTTAGAGCTTTGACCTTGCATTTGCAAACACGTTGGCGATTTTTGTGATTGGTCCACGTCGACAAAGAGTTCCTCGGTTGGCTATATAAGGCGGCTGGGAGTGAAGCGAAAGACATCCGATGGCTTCGGCATAGGCTGGCTGGCGGTTTGAGCGAAGCGCACTATGCCCACTAGCGTAGGGAGTGGATTACGCAAGATGGATAATGCGGACCTGGCTGCGCCACAATCGTGGCTTTGAGAATGGATAGGCTGGTGTCGCGGGATGGTGAACATCCGATCCTAAGACCAACGGGATGGAGGTGATTCTGCACCTTTGGGACGAGCATAACCTCTACCACATCCTGCGCATCACCTCTGCTCGAAACGAGGTAGAGGGTTTTTTTCGTGGGACTTAGTAGATAGAGACTCGAGCGGATTTTTGTATATAGGCGGTGCCCATAGCGGAAAATATTTGCGGGGCTGTGCCCACATTTTGTAAAAATTTCCACCTATAATATAAATATGCATTGGTTTAGTCACTATCTGTTGTGTTTTGCGTGCGGGCGACTTACGTTGGTTGATTTTCACTTTACGTGGTATGAAATGTTTTGGTTAAAGCCATTAACCGATGTAGGTAATGGAGTTCCATCTAACTCATTTATTGGAAAAGCCATTTGGGTTGAACCACTTGAACAATTTGATAAGGGCCAAGCCATGAAACTTAAGCTTACCCGGAAAATTTTTGTGCCGAGAATCATAAAGAAGAACCAAATCTCCTTCTTTGAATGTTTTTGTCTTCGGGGCGTTTGTCATGTAGAGATTTTTGCAACCGTTGTCCATGAAGAACACGAATATAAGCATCCATTCGAAGTTCATCCAACTGTTCCAATTGATAGACCCTTTCTTTGAGTGTGGAAGGATTATGGGCGTGCTTGATTGAAAAGCAGTGTTGGAAGGATGTATTCAAAGCGGCATGAGAGCTTCTTGACCATAAACCAATTTGAAGGGAGTGTGACTGTAGCTATTTTTGAAACAAGTGTTGTAAGCCCAAAGAACATTAGGAAGCTTGTTTTGCCGGTCGGTCAAGAAGCGTCACAAATTTTCTTGAAATTGTGACGAGTTTTGTTGGTGCTGCGCCAAACCATTGCCTTGAGGATAGTAAGGTGTGCTCTTGTGATGATGTATCGGGGAGATAATCGTCAGCTCCTTGATGGTATGATTGATAAAATGGACACCCGATCAGCGACCAGCTCCGTGGGGCAGCCAAATCGGCGTGATAATTTGTTGATATAGGACCTTGGGCGTGTTTGCCTTGGTGTTATGCGGAAGTCGCATAAGCTTCCGCCCATTTAGTAGCGTGGTCGGTGAGAACCGAGGAATGTAGCGCGGGTGTGGTGTGCCCGTGCGGGGAGGATCGATGGGTCCCACAAAATCCATTCCCCATTCTTTGAAGGAAGCGGCGTGGCGGCCGGCGTCAAGGGAAGAAGCGTCCGGGCGTGGTGGGCCATCCCTGGCCCGGCAAGCATCACTGCGTCGCGGGCGTGGGCGTGGCGTCTTTGAAGGCGTGGGCCAAAATACCCGGCTAGAAGGATTTTGCGTGCGTGGTGTCACCATGAAAATGACCACCACCTAGCCCTTGATGAGCTTCTCGGACAATATCTGGAACTTCATGAGGTAGAACCACGTGTCGAAGGATGGTATCCTTACCCTTTTTGTAAAGATGTCCTGCAACCATGGTGTAGTCACGGGCGTCAGCGGAGAAATTGATGGCGGCGGGATTGTCGTTTGGCATGAAGGCGTCATGTCCTCCGGTGGAAGCGCTGTGAGAGGAATGCTGGCTGAAAGTCATGGAACCAATGTGGTGTTGCCGTGACTAAAAAGAGTTGGCGTCGGGGAAAAGGCGTCACGAGACTCGATGGAGGATCATATCTGTGTGGATGCGTGAAAAGATAATCGGGACAACATGAGATTTTGCGGCCTTGTGAACAATTTCAAAAGGGGCAAATTCTTGGAGAAGAAGGACCCAACGAGCAATGCGGCCCATGGGCGTGGATTTGTTGATCAAATAAAGGAGTGCTTGGTGGTCAACAAAAAGAATTTGATCGGCCCTAAAAGGTAGTGGCGAGGCGTTGGACATGAGACCCAAAGCTTCCGCTATGTGGCAGAATAGTTGCGCTTTCAGTGAGGATTGAGTTTTGGTGGCGTATCGGTTTGGTTTTGTCGATTCGCGCATCATATTCTTGAGAAAGAAACGGCTCCAATAGCAAGCGGGGACATCAACATGAACATGAAAGGGCTTGTCCCATTGAGGAGGAACAAGAGCAGGGCACTGAAGTAAGCAAGAGTTTCAAGCTGTTGGAAGCGGCATCCCTTTGGGAATTCAAGCCGGTGGATTCATCACCGTGAGTTTATGAATGGGATGCGCAATGGGCTGCGAGTCGGGGAATGAAGGTGGAGTAATAATTGACCTTACCCAAGAAAGCGTGTTTCCTTGATATTGGCTGGTGCTTGAGCCTTGAGCACCCTGACTAATTTTGGCGAGGATCGTGTGGTGATACACCTTTGCGACCACATGTCCCTAACGAGAACACGAAGTGGCTAAAAGGTGCATTTCTGGGATTGAGACTAATCTTGGGACTCATCACATTTACGAAAGAGGCGAGTTCCAATTTATCCAAATGGTCAGCCATGGAGGCTGTAAGGCGAGAGAAGTCATCTTGAAAAATTTGCAAGAAGGGATTTTCCTTCATAAAATCATGAAAGGCGGAGAGCATGATGCGTTGAAGCGTTGATGGAGAGTTTGATAATCCAAAGGGAACCACCTTGTAGGCAAAAAGTACCCCGAGGGTGGTGAAAGTAGTCTTGAGTTGATCGATTCTTTGATTGAGATCTGATTGTAGCGAAAAAACCATCCATGAAGGAGTACATCTCATGTCGGCAACCTCTTCGGGAACACAGTGCGTGAAGGGAAGTGGAAAAATGATCGCTCCGTGGCACGATTGAGTTTTTGGTAGTCCATGCAAACGCGGATCTTACCATTGTGTTTGAGTGCAATGGCGATGGGGCTCACCCATTGAGAATGTTTGACCTCATAGATCAAACTGCGGCAAGGAGTTTGTCAATTTCGCCTTGACAGCGATCCGCGGTAGTGGGGTTGGCGATGCATTGTCGTTGCTAATTTGGGCGTGCATCGAGACTTGGTAGGAATGGTGAGTTCCCCAAGGTTTTGTTGATCCCGAAGATCTCTATAGCTCAGCTTAAAAATGTGTTTGAACTTTTGAAGAGCGTGGCGGCCTGATACGATATAGGGTGTCGGAAGATTTGCAAGCAATGCGAGACCCGTGATTGTTGCCTCACGTCCACAATCTCGACTTGAGTCCGAATATGGGGATAACTTCCGTGTCCTGGACAATGTGCGCAGAGGTTGAAGCATAACAGAGGATCGTTGCACTCTGGCGTGGTGAAAAAGAGAGGTCTTTGAGTTTCATCAAGCAGAGGTTGCTTCATTCTGGCGTGTACATCTACGGGGGGGGCGAAGGTTGACATCGAAAAGTGATCAACACGTTGGATTGATTGCAAGGAGCCGGGTAAGGGTCAAACAAAGCGACCACGGCCTGGTCACGATCAAGAGTCATTTCTCCCCAAGGATCAGCATATTGGGGTAGGATAGCGAGAGGTAGACTTCATGAGTGGAGCACGAGCGTGATAGATATTACGATGCGTCCGGAATCGGTTGTCGGAGAGAGAGGGTTCAGCATTGTTAAACGAAATGATTTTACTGTTTCCAAGTCCATGGTGGCATTGAGGTGACCATCTGTGATGACTAAACGATCCGTGGCCCGATGTGGATACTCTTGGCTGGGCGGAGAAAAGGTCTGTACGACCAACATTTCATAATCACACTGGATCTTCTCAGCCTTCCAAACACCAAATTCCAAGGGGAATCTGAGATCACCAATGTTGATGTGAAGAAGAGGCGTGGCGCCTTGAGGTCTCGTGATATGGCCATTGGCCAATTTGATGTCATATAGGGCCACGATAGAGTTGTTTGATGCCCATTTGTTTTGCGAGTTTATCCGTGATGAGATTGACAGCGCTACCTCCGTCAATTTGAACATGATTGACTTGTTGATTGCCCACCGTGGCATGTATGCGAGTGGGAGTAGAGGTAGCGGCTCAACCAAAACGGTCGGGGAGTGGTAACTGGTCCTTGAGCGGAGGGACGAGTTTTCAAATTGTGGCCAAACTTAAAGGAATTTTGATTTTGGCTAGCTCCTCTTGGAGTTCAGAGGCACATGAGAAAAAGGATCTGGCCGGATCCCCAGGTGCGGGGAGTGCGTGGTAAAAAGCGGCAACTTCTTTGAGTAGGTCAACCTCTGCGGCGATATGTGGATATGTATGAGAGGCGTGGAGGTTGAGGACGTGGAAGGTGCGTCACGGTCTTTGTTGAGCTCTAGTGGTGGCATGAACATTAGCCAACGTCGCGACCTTCAGCTTGCATGAGGTTCAAAATGCTTTGGCGAACTTTAGGCATAACATGCGGCATGAGTTTCTCAAGTCTGGTGCAAAGTGAACCTTTTTCTTCTTCATGAGGAATGGTGTCGGCGGCAAAGGGGGTTGCGTGCCATTAGGAATAATGGTTAAGGGGCGTGACGCCCTGGTGCAGCGTGAAACCAAACCAACCCAATTTGATGGTGAATTTGGAGGATTAAGAGCACGAAAAATTTCTTCACGTGCTTGTTGATCCATCTGCGGTTGATTGGCGGGAGCTGGTTGATAAGCGTGATTCTTTGGCGAGCGAGGTGGCTTCCGAAAAACGGGGGGCGGGCCTTGTTTGCCATTAGCAATCGAGTTGGTAAGCCGTGAGGCGGACCCGATGTGGTCTGATTTGTGCGAGGTGCACTGAACTTGTGGAAGTTGAGGACCGCGCCGTGGTGGTATGACCCCATTCTTGACAATTGATAACACCGGCTTTTGAAGGATCAAAAGGAGGGCGTGTGTTGGGTCCCCGTTGTTGCTCCTGTTGCTGATAGAGTTGATTGGGTTGCTGCGATGGTGGGCTGGCGATATGGCGATTGGTCTTTGAGTGGTTGTTTGCACTTGATAAACCATCTTGTTGCGGAAAGGTGTAGGATGAGTGCGAGTGCACTCTTCCGGTGGCATGATGCACATGTTGCATCTTTACAATGAGGCGGGCCATTGGTGGAGTTGCACTCATTAAGCCAAGTGGCCTTGATATTTGCAAATATAACACCGGATCATTGCGGCTGCGGATTGGCGTGTTGAGGTTGAGCAGCGATCCGGGGAACCATGGCCGGGTGGAATGAAAGGGGCTCTCTGAAGCCCCGCCATGGGAGGAAACATTGACCGAAAGTGATTGACAAGATCGATAGCTTTGCTCCAAAGTCTTGGTATGGTATTCGATCATGAGTCGGATAGCTGGAGGAAGTCCTTGGAGAAACCCAGTCAAGATCGGCTCTGTGTGGGGTACTCCTTGAGTTTGCGAGAATGTGAAGTCGATCACCGCAAAATCCTGGCGGAACTCGTGTGGGCTCTTGTTGAAGGTCATTGAGTTGCTTGAGATGAAGGCGATCATCATCCGTGGTCCCATAGTGAGAAAGAAAAGCGAGTTCTCATTTCGACCAATCTTGTTTCCGTGGCTTTTATTGGACATGAGCCATTGATGAGGGGAGCCACTTGGCGTTGTGGAAAAAGATGTGGAATTTCGGTTGAGGTTCAAGCATGACCATTCGGGACAGCGAGCCTCAAATTCTTCCATGTGGGCCGAGCACCTTGGTCTAAGGGTTTGCCTTTCGTGTTGCCAAAGGTGGGATAAGTCAGCTTAAAAGGGTCCGAAAGGTAGAGGTGAAAGTGCTTGGCTGGACAGGGAGCGGTATAGTGAGTATATTGAGGTGGAGTTGGAGGTGGTATGGTGCGGAAAGACCCCTGGCTGAAGGGGTGGCTGAGGTGGAGGTCTTTGGAGGTGCGATCATTGGTTTTGAGGTCTCGTAAGATTGTAAGCGGGAAGAGCGGTGGGAAAGGTAGGGAAGGGAAAGTCTGTTGAGGAGCAAAAGAGACATGTGGATATCCTTGCCCACCCGGGGAGATGATGGTTGTGAAGGGCAAGAGGCGTATAACCAGGGCGAATGATGGATGTAGGCATGTTACGGGGTATGAAAGTAAGGTTGAGAAGGTGGAGCCTGATAGGGCTCTGATAGTGATGAGGTGGACGAGGGGAGCAATGTTTGCACGCTTGAGGTGGGGAATTTGGGCCCGAGACATGACACGAGGGGTGGGTGGCGCCCGACCGAGCCCTAGGCCGAATGTGGCCTCCCTCAATGTCATAAGCGTATCCATACATGTCCGAACGAGCAGCTTCCTTCGCCGATGGCGCTCAAGCAGGCGACGCCACGGGAAAGGAGTTCTTCGGCGTGAAGGACGGATTACATTGCGGCGAGAAAAAAGCGAATCGGACCCGGCATCGGCGCCCGGTGTTTGGGGTGCGGGGTTGGGGAACTCTGCAAGACAGCCCTCTGTGAGGACCCTTGGATCCTGGCGGGGAGAATCCGGGGGACTATGTCGGCGGGATTTGCAAGAAAAGAACAAGAAGAAGAAGCGAGAACAAAAAGAGAATAATGAGGGGAAAATGACAAGCTTTCTTGATATCAATGATGAACATACATGAGCTCACTAATCGAGAGAAGACTGAAAGAGACAAGACTCAAAACTCTTCTTTAAACTCATGTGCTAGCTCTACTCATATATATAGTACAATGGCCTTTGGCCCAATATAGACACCCCGGTGATCACCGGTGCCGAGCTCACGGAAGGAGGCCGATTTGGAGGAATGTTGGCGGTGCCTCTTGAAGTGCCTAGAATCACGCCCGACGAAAGCGAGGCGGTGGTGAGCCATCACTTGTCCGGCGGCGCCTCTTGTTGACAGAGCGAGTTTTTGCTGCGTGAGTGCGCTGGTCTTCTGGCGAGCCTTTGATGGCTGACCCGTGGCTGATCGGGTGGATCCTTGAGCTTGACTGGTCCGTCAGTATGCATGAATAGTCCTACCGGGGAGGCCAGGGGACTAACACTACCCGTGGCTCAGACACATAAGGAGGTCGGCCCGGCTGGATAGGCCTCAAGATAGAAGCAGACCGAAAGTCATAACAATGGCGGGGCTGGCATAAGATAATGGCTAGGGTTGACCACTCCATCCGCCCCGGTGTGCATACTTTGCGGATGGGCTAGATGGGGCTCGGCATGACTCTAACCTTCGGGATCACGCCAATCCCATGGCATCACCCATCGGGACTACTCAGGTTGCATCTCCCAGTGGTCCGTCGAGGTAGGAAGGGTTGCATCTCCCCTTCAGGGGTCTAGAGGCTCCACAGGGTGGCTAGAGAATCGTGGCGACACCACGATTCATACCAGCGAACCCCCAAAACAAGAGCCAAGCTGACACTTGCAACTCTTGAGAGCCCGGGCAACACCTTCGCCCGGGAGGTGTGGGACCCATGCCCGCCCACACAGTGACCAGACCATAAGCCTAGCCCACTATGGGACCCCCGTAGTCCCTTTCGGCAGGGATCCTCCCTCCATCTTGCCTCTAGCCCGTTGTGTGATCTTTGAGTCACATCATAGCCTCCTGCCCGGTGGGTTCCTATGCACAGAGGCATCTAATAGGAACTAAGGGATCTACACTAGGAGCATACTACATATGGCTCTAGGTCTCTACCCCCCTTCCCAACACAAGAGGAACAAACATGATCAACCATCATCACATAAACATCATGAACAATATCATATGAACGTCTTAACCCAATCATATATCTAACTATCAGTTAGGGTTCCTTGATTAGGGTTCAAGATGTTCAACCAAGGTTCTAGGGTGGCTCTACTCTAGCTACGAAAGACTAACCCATCTGGAGTGCTAACTCCCAGATGAACTAACATGACCTCTACTCAACCTACCTCCTCCAGAAGCGCTTCCTCCCATCCCTGGCGTCTCCATGCTCCTTGACGTGGCTCGAAGACTTGCTCCCTCTACGATCATACACACCTTCCAGGGGCTGCTGCTCCAGGCTAGGCTACGACGAACGATGCTCGAAACGGGGTTTCGAGCACGTAGATGAGAGTTTAGGTGCTAGGTCAGGGAAAATGGGTCTAGGGTTAGGGTTAGAGCTAATATAGGTGTGGGTCCACACGGGATGCCACGTGGCACCACTAGGATGAGGCCGTGTGGCGGTTGCCCAATAGGATAAGGCCATGTGGAAATGGGTCTTATCCTAAGGTCATCTAAGTTAAATAATTAACTTAGATGTGCACCCCTTGCCACTTTCTAAGGCATACAAGGCTACCTAGGTAGACTTGTATGGTGACGGGTCCAGGAATATACGTATCTATAGCGTATATTCCCCTGGAACGTCACATTCTCCCCCCCTTAGGACAATGCTGTCCTCAGCATTGCGCTAAGGTGACGAGTCTACTCGATCCTGCAAAACAATACAAAAGCATATACTTACATTCAACAATCAACTTGTCATTAAAGAGTAAAATGTCAAAATTTAGGCTATATTTGTAGTTATACAAAATTATATAGCCTTAACAAGGTTACTTCTTACAATAATTCAAAACATTATTATAAGAGTTATTAGGGTTCATAATCTAAATTATGGTTCCCCCATCTTCTCGTAATGCGCTCCACCTCAATGCTCCTTCTCACTTGCTTGCACATGGAGCACATTACGTTAGTCTAATTAATAAAATTGTGGTTTTAGGGGACCACCCCCCTTACCAATACCTTGCACTCGATCATGGCCCTTTCGGATTTGAGCTTAAGGACCATTTAAGATGATCCCATCATCGCCCATGATCAAGTGCTACCTTGTACTCGGTTACCCGGTGCCGAGTACCCCTAGTGCATCATGCCCCAAGGGTTTTAAGCTAGGGAACGTCTCACGATCCCATCATCGCACATGATCACTTTAACCTTCACCATGACCCCCCTATGGCCAGGTGTGCGAACCCCACATCGTGGCATAGGGAGCATCCGACCGATGTCCCATCATCGCACACCATGCCTTTCCTTCTCTCTCTCGCATGACCCTATTGGTCATGCGCACCTCTTGGTGCATGTTGGCCTAGAGAACGCCTTAAAGGCTTATCCCATCATCGCCCCTGCGTTCCAAGGTTCTGGGCATGTGCTCCACTAACTAGAAGACATGAGCCCGGACTTGAGGCTAACTAAGAAGCATACTAAGCTAACCTCTGGCGGTCGGGAAGTGACCAAGTGGGAGGCGACTTCGCCCATCAAACTCCTTCATAAACTCGGGTATTGCTTCTCCAAATCTGCTTCAATACCGGTTGCGTCTTCCACGGGCAAGTGCTTCCACTTGACCAAATATTGGAGGCGAGACCTCCTAGTCTTCTTGAATGACTTATCAAGAAGTAATTCAGGGGCACAATTTCCACTTGCTCTTAGTCATTTCCAACAAGGTTGGAGTATCCAAAACCTCCTCGGGGTTAGGATTGTGCCTTTTTAATAAACTTTACGTGGAAAACCTTGTGAACCTTAAGATGGGCGGAAGATCCAACTTGTAGGCTTGGGGAGCCCACTCTCTCTAAAATCTTGAGCGGACCAGCCCACCCTAGGGGCAAGCTTCTTACAACTCCCAATCCGAGAAGCTTAGCTTGCTTAACCTTGATCTTCAACCACACGCTTCTCGCCTACCTCAAACTCTCTTACGGTCTCGGTGGCTTATTAGGCTACACTCTTTTGCCGACTTCTTCTACTACTAGGAGGTAACCCCTTACTTCTTCCACCAAGCTGCTGCATATCTCTAGCATCTTTTGGGATACTTCCACCTTTGACGCGAGATTGTGCCAAGTATCGGGTTAGAACTGGTACCCGTAATTTATCATGAAAGGGGACATCGAGATGACTCACAGCTTGGCACTATTGTTGGCGAACTCCACCAAATGGATGTACTCATCCCACTTGGACTGCTTATTCCACACAAAGCTTCTAAGCATATCTTCAATGATGCGATTAGTCCTTTCCGTCGACCATCGTTTTGGGGATGATATGCGTGCTCATGGAGAGCTTCGATGCGAATCGTGCTAAAGAGGTCTTGCCAAAAGGCACTCATAAATTTGGAATCCCTATCTGAAATTATTTCCCGAGGCATGCCATGGAGTCTAAAAATCTCCTTTACAAATAGCTTGGCGGTATCTAATGCGGTGTCCGTAGTTCTGCAAGGCACAAAATGTGCCATCTTAGATAACTTGTCTACGACAACCATCAATGCATCCTTGCCTCGAAGAGTTCTAGGGAGTCCCGTGATAAAATCCATGCATTATGACCTCCCACTTAGCATTTGGCACTCCCAATGGCTCTAAGGCACCCAAAATTCGGCTGCTACGCTTTGGTGCAGCGACCGCACCGGCATTCTCGAATATACCTGGCTATCTGCTTCTTCATCCCTGGCCAGAAGTAATTACTTCGAATCTTGAAGTAGGTCTTCATAAACCCTGCATGCCCTGCTATTGGGCTGTTGTGTGTGTCATGAAGAATTAGCTTCCTTACCCTTCCTTACCCCTGATGATTCGGGCACACACAACTTATGTTTATGATACAACAGGTTGCCTTCCTTCTTATAATGTTTGAAGGCCTCCCGTTCCTTATCTGTTCTAGCCTCCCTAGAAAGGCTTTCCCATACTTCCTTGAAATCCTCATCTAATGGCAGGGTCTCCTCAATCTTCTTACCAAACTCACTCGAAAGAGTGGAAATCGCATTACAGTGCGTTCTTGTCTCAAACGGTCTCCTGGAGAGAGCATCTGCCACAATATTAAGCTTACCGGGCTTATATACTATATCAAAATCATACTCTTCAAGGAATTCCATCCACCTCCTTTGCCTTAGATTGAGGAGTGGTTGGGTAAAAGAATCTTGGAGGCTCGGTGATCGTATCTAAGCGAAATTTCCTTCCCGGCCAAATAATGCCTCCAATTCTTAATGCCCGACAATAGCTAAGAGCTCTGATCATGGGTTGGGTGGCGTTGCTTTCGGCGTCGTTCATCTTCTTAGTGGTGGCGACTACCCTTTCTTCTTGCATCAAGGCGCCTTTGTTGCTATCCTGCTTGCATCAAGTAGCCACAAGCTTATCTTTTTTCGGATGCGGGAGGGCGAAGCCTTTGGAGCTGTTGTTAAGGCCTCCTTGAGCTTCTCAAAGGAAGCTTGGACTTTCTCAACCAATGTGCTCTCAATCTTTCGACTTAACACTCTTAGTGAGGTCCGTCAAAGGGGCGCCCACTTAGCAAAAGTCCTTCCGCGAATTTTACGTAATATCACGCCAGCAGAAAGCTTCTTACTTACGCTACATTCCTTGGGCTGGCCAATCAACTACTTGCTTCAATCTTTTGCGAGTCGGTGGAAATCCCTTTCGCCCGATATTACATGGCCCAAGTACTCCACTCTTTTCGGTAGCAAAGTGGCATTTGGAAGCTTGCCATGGCGATGGCGTCTCGGCTTCTCCAAGACTTTCCTCAAAAATGCTGATCATGGTCTTCCATGGACTTGCTGTAGACTAGAATGTCGTCGAAGAAGACAATGACAAACTCATCTAGAAAATCCCTGAAGACGTCGTTCATGAGGCGCATAAAGGTTGCTGGAGCATTCGACAATCCAAAGGGCATTACTGTGAACTCAAAGTGACCATACCGCGTTCTAAAGGCGGTCTTATGGATATCCTCTTCCTTTATTCTTATCTGATGGTACCCTGACCTCAAGTCAATTTTTGAGAATACCCTTGCTCCTTGGAGCTGGTCCATCAAATCATCGGCCCTTGGCAATGCATACTTGTTCTTAATCGTCTGCTTGTTGAGCTGGCGATAGTCTATGCACATTCTTAAGCTCCCGTCTTTCTTCTTCACGAAGAGTATAGGTGCTCCAAAAGGAGACACACTTGCTCTAATAAACCCAAGCTCGAGCAATTCCTGGAGCTGCTTCTTGAGCTCTATTAATTCCGGGGTGCTCATCCTGTAAGGTGCCTTGCTGGTAGGCTTAGCATCTGGAGCTAATGTGATCTCACATTCCACACCCCTATAAGGTGGTAGCTGCCGGATTTCATCCGGGAATACATCCTTAAATTCTGAGATGAGCCTTGCTACTGGCTTGGGCAACTGATTCCCCTCTTGATCGCTTCCATTCTGCTTAATGGGCTTAATTGCTTCTAACCTCAAAATATAATCCACCTTATTTCTTTCTATACTTTTCCTTAGCTGCTTCAAAGAAATACACTGCATAGAAGAGGCTGCCTTCTTACCTTTCACTATGAATTTGGTGTCGTCCGGTGCCGTCATGGCGACTTCATTGCGGTCACAATCAATCATGGCTTTGGCTGGCTTCAAGAATTCCATTCCCACTATAAGGTCATACCTTCCAATTTCCATGACTTAAAGCTCCCATCGCCCCACTTACTTCCACTAAGGTCTATGTCGAACGTGATCCTCCTCCCCTTAGTGTGCCGAATGGCGCCGTTTGCCATAGCAACTGGCCTTGGCTTAGACTTCAATACCTTATTCTTCATTAGGGCGGCCAGCCTAGGAGAGGCAAAGTTATGAGAACTACTTGTGTCTATGAGGACTACATATGGAATGCTATCTATGATTCCATCAGCCGCAATGACTGTCGACTGATTTTCAATATCACCTGATTCAATGTTTGCACATATGTGGCACTCACCATCTATGAAGTCCTGGGCCTCATGCTGGTCGTCGTCCTCATCCGCTTCAGTTGGTGAATCCCAATCCATAAGCTCTGCCAAGGCTGCCTGCATGACGAATGGGCAATCATGTGTTCGGTGCCCTGGCTGGAAGCACCTAAAACATAGCTTCTTCTCGATACACTCCTGTCTCTTCTCTTTCGTCAAATTTTGTCTAGGATACGCTTTTAGCACTTGCCTCGATGCATTATCAAACTACGGTCCCCAAAGGTCTTACCACGAAGTTCTTCCTTTGCTGCTGGCCTCGATGGCGTGGCTGGCTGGCGATTGCTTACTCACAGTGCGCCCTCTTTGGTATTGCGCCCGAAGCTTTACCCCTGAAGGCCCATTTGTTTTCTCTGTTTGGAGTTGATGGTGCTTCCTCCAAACTTATCGCTTTGTCTTGGCCTCGCGGCCCGACCTTGGGTTGATTGCTCTAACAAGCCTCTTGATATTCTTGTTCAACCCCTCAATGTAGGTATCAACGGCTTGCCTTTTCGATACTCAGGAACATGGAGCACGAGCCGCATAAACTCCTCTCGTATACTTTGCTCTTACGACAATGTACCCTGGTTCAACCTATAGAACTGCTTTGGATCACGCACGCTGGTGTGCGATCTTGGCACATAGTGCTTGCGGAAAGCTTTGTTGAAGGTCTTGAATCTGCAACTGTTTCTTTTGAGCTTGTTAGACTTGGCATAGCCTTTCCACCCGATTCTAGCTGCTCCTATCAAGTTCTTTGTAGCAACTTTCCCTATGTCCTTGTCCTTCATGCTATAAGAGTTGCCAAATTCCTCCATTTTCGTCAAGCCATGCTTACGCCTCCATGCGACCTATCCTTTTCACGAACTCGACCCAACTTCCTAGTCTTCCACACATTGCTCATAGCACTGTCAACCTTCTTCTGATAGTCATCTGCCTTCCTTGCCCTGGCTCTTACCTGTGGAGTGTCAGATTCACTTTCTGAGCTAGAACTGTCTTGGGTGTGCGAAGTGTCCGATGAACTGGAGCTAGGTGGTGTTGGACTCCTTCTGTTTCTCCTTTTCCTTTTCCTGTCCCTGACATTTCCTTGGTTGTCCTGCCCCTCCTGCTGTGGGCCTTCCTCAATGCCTTGCTGAGGTAGTGGTGGAGGTGGAGGTGGTGCAGGCGCATATTCTTGGGCATTCATCAATGGGGTGGCCCAATGGATCAGCTGATGCATCTGGTTCCTCATCTGGACGAGCCTTGCGTTGATTGCTTCCGGCGTCATTTCCTCGTTGTTGTCATCTTGATCACGTCCAAAAAGGTTCCTTGGTACCCACTGATGCTGTCGGCCCTGGCCTTGGGAACCTGAGCCGATATTCCTTGCTGCAAGGATTGATCATCAATACTTGTTATTTGGTTTACACATCAATTATATCCGTTTACAATTAATTTATGGTTAGATAAAAAAGAATTCATGTGAAAATTCCACTTACAAGTCAAGATCATAATAAGTCATTAATATATAGAAGTACATTTTATGAAATACATGATAATATCAAAAAGATACTATTCAATACAATCTAGAATTCAAAAGGAAATCTTATAACTGATCAATGGCCTCCTGAAAGCCTAAAGAAATTCTTTACATCCCTGAATCGGAGGCCTTTGCCGAGGTTGCGCAGGATGTTCCTTGTCGATCCTCCCCTCAGTGCTTTCGAGCCATTTTCGGTTCGGGGAGTTACAGTGCGATTCGCTGCTACACTTGAAAGTGATGCGTCCCTGAGGTGGCCCCTAGCGAAGTCGAGGCAATGGAGCGCTACGGACCTCTTGAAAAGGATGACGTGATGCATGCAGTATATCTTGAATCTTTGCCCGGCTTAGAGAGTGCTATGAGAAGTGCCAGCGATTCTTCCCCCTTGATTTTGAACTCCTTGTGGAAGACTACCATTTGCCCTTGGTGAGGGCTGGAAGATAGTAGCGGAGTGCCGTGCCCTTACCCGTGCCTCGCGATCCAGGTGCCCTTCCTTTGAGCCGCTCGCCCAGGCAGTAGGCATCCTACGCCATAAGGTCTTCATGGTCTCTCCACATCTTTGGTTGCATTGTCCAAGTTGATCGCTGGACCCTTCCCTCATGCTCCTGGCCTTTCGCTGCTCGGGCTTGAGCTTGGGCCCTCCACGGTTTGTACGGTGTGCTTTCGTGTATCTGCTGGAACTCCTCCTCCGAAATGATGGGTTCTGTTGTCGATAGATTTCCCTTATCTGGCTGGTAGGCTGCTATGTCCGACATTGTCTCCCCAAAGATAAGAGTGTCTCTCTCTGCCGGCTCCCTTGGAATCTCACGGTATGAATAGTCGATGAGGTCCGTGCTTTTTCCCATGTGCTATCATGCCTAGGAGCTCGTCGATTTGAAGTCCCCGTTCTGGCGGCGGTATGACAAGTTGAGGATGTCATTTGCTAGAATGTACTCTTCTCCGCCGATGACTATCGGCGAGAGTGATGATGCCGGCCGGTGGCTCGGTGGCTCTTCGATGTCGTCGTCGTGCCTTGACATGTACCCTGCATTCTTGTTGCCTCCCTGCTCTCCCACTCGGGTTTTGCTCCCCAACCGCTTTCGTAGTCTTCGCCGTCTGCGCAGGACTGGTGCCCCCGACGATCGTGCCATGGTATTCATATGCGGAGGAATCTATATTGAGGATCTGGTCCCGAGCCCCTCACGGGTATCAAGTGGAGCTAAGTCTAAAGGGCTGAGCAGAAGGTTCCCTACTTTGTTGATTGACTTATAGTGCATGAAGAGGGCAAGGGGCATGCGAGATGAAAGGTACCTATGCCTATTATGTCCGCAGGTCATGTAATCCGGCATGGTCCTAGTCCTATCCCATAGCCGCTTCTTGCCTTTGGATCCTCCCATCTCTCGACCTAAGGCTTGGGTTAGTGTCTCAAGAGAAACCCCCCCTCCCCCTAGGGGGGTAGTCTAACTTCCCAAGGTAGGACCTGTTGGTCGTATTGGCACATGATATCCAGTGTAGTATGGTGTTCTAGACGAGTTGCATGAAGATCAAACAAGTGGTCAAACACGAGAGAAGGCTTGCTCGGCAGGAAGCTGATGGATGTGGTTTGCAGCATTGTACCATCTCTCAAAGTTGCTGGGCGCCATTAAGCAAGGAAAGGTGTAGAAAATGGTTTGCAAAGATCAGTGAGGGATCAGAAAATCGCCTAAGTGGCTGGAAGCAGTTCTGTTGAGAGAGAAATGACAAATGAGGCCCTTTTTATAGACTATGGTTGACCTCGGGATTCGTGCAAAAGGTACCTACATAGGAAGGCCTTGGTTCTATGGCTATGGGTGTCCAAATGAGCTACCATGAAGTGCAAATCTAAGCAAAACAAAGCAAGAAACACTACATGGCAGTTTGTTTGGCTGAATTTGGCTAATTTGGGTCGAAAAATGGCTGACCGGTGAATCTGGCGGATGGCCTCCGTCGTCAGTGAACGCAGACGCGTTTTGGCGGATCTCACCGGTTATCGGATTTTGGAGCCAATTTTGGTCATTTTTGGGAGTTTGAAGATGCTAACATGGCTATTTTGAACAAAACTGACACCTAAAAGCATAATTTCGGCACCCGGTGAATCTGGCTGAACGCAGCGCCGCATGGACGCAGAGGCCATTATGGCGGTCTCACCCGGTTATCGGATTTTTGCTTTCGGGTGATTCTTTTGCCAAAATTTTCGTTGTAGTCATGATTCCTAGGGTATTCCTAAGCATGCTATAAAGAATTCTACTACAATTGGGTTTAATTTCCTAAATGACAAACATCCAACATTTTTCCATTTACAGAGGAAAATAACTTTTATATTAATAGGAAAACACAGTTACATGAAAATTTTAACTTTCTACAAAATTCCAAAATTGAGGCTCTAAGGCCTTTCTCTGCGAATCCTCCGTGCTAAGTGAATGTCCTTGGGCATAAGGGTGACTCTCTTAGCATGGATGGGCAATTCCCTTCCTCAAAGAGCCGCACCAGCTTCAGAAATTTCTCTTGCAGAGCCCGGGTCATTAGAGGGGTAACCCTATAATCGGTCCGGAACTGCTGCTTGACTTCCCGAAGGAGGCGTTCGAAGGGCGCCTTCCTTATGAGGAGATTTGTGCACATCTGGAAGTGCTTGATCTCCCTAAACACCCGGGCGCATTAATAATCGTTCGCCCGCGGGTGAACCCTTTGGGTTTTTCGGTCCTGGGTGGGGGTGGCTTCGGCTGATTTTTCTTCGGCCTCGTCAGTCCTCCCGCGGCCCTCTGCACCTCTCGGCCGGGCAAGACCGGTCGTTTGTACCTCGGCCGGCGGAGCGGAGGTGCCTCAACGGTACACCTTCATCTGCGCATGAATTCCGCGATCTGGCCGGGCGTGAATTAGCGTTCTCCTATACGCTTCTTGACCACCGGGTGCTCATGCCCTGCAGGGTAAGGTGGTCGCTGCGTCCGAGGTTGAAGAACCCCGGCCTCTTCTCGTCCTCCTCTTCTTCCCTCGTCTCCTCCACCGCCTCCTCCTCTTCATCTACCCCTTGGTGGGGTTCCTCAATTGTGTGAAGTCCGGCGGTCGGTCATTCCTCTTCGTCTCCTCCTTTCCTTCTCCGACGCTCCCTTTCCCTTTTCTTGCGGTGCCCGCTCCTCTAGCCACTCCTTCACCTTTTGCTTGCCCTTCTTCTTAATGGAAGAGGGGGCACAGGCTGCCCGATGCGGTCGCCCGGTAGCGATGGGGCTCCTCCTCCGGGCTCCTCCACATTGCTCCACCTCTCGGTGGGACAAGTTGCGAGGAGTCATGGGATTCGCCCCTCCGCTGAGTGTGCCCGGACGAACTACTCGGGAGTTCCTCCTCTGCTTCCTGGAATGTGTCGTCGGAAGAAGGTGAGTCCGCGTCGCCTGGCTTGGGCCTCAGGTGGGGTGGTATTTGCTTCCCATGGCCGCCTGCTGCTGCCGCTGCCATCGAGGGAACTCGCCTAGGGCCAGTCTTCCTGTAGGTTTGTTTAGTGCGTGCCATATCTTACGGTTCAGGAAATGGGTGACGTAAGGCTGATCAAGAGAGAGGTGGTGGTGGGAATGGTTGGAGAGAGAATGAGGTGTCAGATGTTTAAAAAGGAGGGTCCCTAGGAATATTCTCCCACCATAATTACCCCTATTTATTAGCCTCCCTTATTAATTACACCATATTTAGTAATTATTTAATTATTAATGGATGTATTAACCCTGTATTAATTCGTATTATACCTTGAATTTTTCGAATTTTCTAATGGTTTGAAGTGCTAATTATGGATTTGCGCCATTTTCCACTCGGGTCTCCGATTGGCATGATTCTTCGACCCATTTTAGGTGAAATTTGGTGCAGATGCATAATTTTCACTCCAAATTTACTAGAAGATGAATTGGACTCATTCATTCCTTCGTCTAACACTTAATCCTTACTCCGGATAATCCTTACTCCGGGCCCACTACCTAAGAGAAAAAATTTTCCCTTATTTTCGGGGTTCAATGGTGGAAATTTTTATTTCACACCCCTATAGGCCTGTTAGACTACTTTCATGGTTATGGTCAGTGCTAGTTCCTGGTCAACCAAGAACATCGCTCTGATACCATTGTGACGCCCTCGCTAAACATCGGCTTCTACAGATATTCTAGAAATCCCCCATCCGGCTCATCACCGCCAAAGTTTTTCGTCTACCCCGCACACTAAGGTGACCCTAGTGCGGGGAGGGGACACGAAGATGTCTTGGCGCGCCCTTCCCCTATGGGCTCCTATAACAGCGGAAGCGATAAACATGTCAGAACTAGCATCAACAATACAAATACTACCTCGAAGGGTAGTCCATCCCATATCCACAAGTGCAAAGAACATAATCACATACCATAAAACATGAGAGCTCCTACCCCGGGTCCGGACACATAAGGAGGTCGACCGAATGGATAGGCCTCAAGATAGAGCGAGACCGAGTCATAACAATGGCGGGGCTGGCATAAGATAATGGCTAGGGTTGACCACTCCATCCCCCCTCAGTGCATACTTTGCGGATGGGCTAGATCGGGCTCGGCATGACTCTAACCTTCCGGACACGCAATCCCATGGCATCACCCATCGGGACTACTCTGTGTTGCATCTCCCCTGGGTCCGGCCGAGGTAGGAAGGGTTGCATCTCCCCTTCCGGGGTCTAGAGGCTCCACGGGAGGGCTAGAGAATCGCGTGGCACACACCCATTCATACCCCGCCCCGAACCCCCAAAACAAGAGCCAAGCCGACACTTGCAACTCTTGAGAGAGGGGGGCAACACCTTCGCCCCAGGAGGTGTCGGACCCATGCCCGGCCCACACGAAGTGACCGACCATAAGCCTAGCCCACTATGGGATCCCCCGTAGTCCCCGCTCGGCAGGGATCCTCCCTCCATCTTGCCTCTAGCCCCGTTGTGTGGTGCTGAGTCACATCATAGCCTCCACAGCCCGGTGGGTTCCTATGCATAGGCCGCGTCTAATAGGAACTAAGGGATCTACACTAGGAGCATACTACATATGGCTCTAGGTCTCTACCCCCCTTCCCAACACAAGAGGAACAAACATGATCAACCATCATCACATAAACATCATGAACAATATCATATGAACGTCTTAACCCAATCATATATCTAACTATCAGTTAGGGTTCCTTGATTAGGGTTCAAGATGTTCAACCAAGGTTCTAGGGTGGCTCTACTCTAGCTACGAAAGACTAACCCATCTGGAGTGCTAACTCCCAGATGAACTAACATGACCCCTACTCAACCTACCTCCTCCAGAAGCGCTTCCTCCCATCCCTGGCGTCTCCATGCTCCTTGACGTGGCTCGAAGACTTGCTCCCTCTACGATCATACACACCTTCCAGGGGCTGCTGCTCCAGGCTAGGCTACGACGAACGATGCTCGAAACGGGGTTTCGAGCACGTAGATGAGAGTTTAGGTGCTAGGTCAGGGAAAATGGGTCTAGGGTTAGGGTTAGAGCTAATATAGGTGTGGGTCCACACGGGATGCCACGTGGCACCACTAGGATGAGGCCGTGTGGCGGTTGCCCAATAGGATAAGGCCATGTGGAAATGGGTCTTATCCTAAGGTCATCTAAGTTAAATAATTAACTTAGATGTGCACCCCTTGCCACTTTCTAAGGCATACAAGGCTACCTAGGTAGACTTGTATGGTGACGGGTCCAGGAATATACGTATCTATAGCGTATATTCCCCTGGAACGTCACATCCAGCTTTTCCTTTACCTCTTCCCTTACTTCCTTGTCTCTTAGGGCTGGAACAATTACTGGCCAAGTGGCCCTTCCCTTCACAGTTAAAACACACAATCTCCTTTCCAAGGCTTGGGCAGTCAGCCTTAGTATGGCCATATTTATTACAATGATAGCGCGGTCCAATTCTCTTATTATTTCCACTGTTATTGTTTCTTCTCTACTTATATTTTCCAGCAAATAGTACCTCTGAGTTATCATCATCTTCTTGACCTATCTTGCTTTGTTCAAATTCTGTCCTTACCATTTTGATAGCATGTTCCTTGGAAGTGGCTACATTTCTCCGCAGGCTGGCCAAATGTGCATTGTGAGAGACAGCTCGTGATATAGCTAGAAGCTGGTACTGCTCATTAAGAATTACACCTACACCTTCCAAGTCTGCAATTGTAGAGTCAAATTTTTCAAGTAATTATGTTATATTCATGCAACTTCAATTTCCTTAACTGCTTCTCTAGGACATCAATTTGAGACGAAGTTTTAGCCTCATAGTTAGCCATCATGTATAACCACATTTCCCTAGAGGTCATACCTCTTAGTTTGAGCTTTATTGTTGCTCCTACCTTGCTGAAGATGATTGCCTGAGCCTCCATAATATCGAGTGCCTCATCTGTGTCAAGGTCTAATCCTGTTGTTGCAGTAACTACCCTTGGAGTTTCACCAATTGATCCAGTACCTCCTCCAACTGAGGAGCTTCCTTCATTTGTGCTTGAAGCACTTCCCCCTACATTTGATGTTCCTGCATTCAGATTAGCACTGGGGCGTCTTATGGTATTTGTGTCAATCAAATACCATAGGCTCTCAAATTCCAAAACATGTCTGATACTTTGTTTTCAAATCTGGAATCCATTGTCTTCTTTAAAAACTTCAATTGAGTTCAAAAGGTTAGCACCAACTCGAGCAGACATGTCTTAGACTTAAAGCTCTGATACCAATGTTAAAATTACAACTTGCAATAAACTTTAGTCTAGATAATGTCCCTAACACAATTAACCAGTCACGGGTTTAACGCCTCGTTGTGAAAGTGGCCATGCAATGTAAAGTTGGTGGGGGAAGGACCCACTTCAGCAATGTAAAGTGGTGGGGGCAGGACCCATCTGGGTGTGTTGTAAAGTGTCACATGTCCGATAGGACGCTGCCTTGTGGCGTGACGTTAAAATCTCTTCTTCTTCTTCTTCTTTATAAGCTTCAACTCTTTTTTATAAACAAGCACAATAACAAGTAACCTCATAATGCACACTATTCATTTAAGGTTACCAAAATCTTATAGCATGTATTCCACTCGAGAATCCAAGCCGATCACAATGTTCCGTTCTTCTGATCACAACCACATATCTGTACAGGTTACATCTTTGGTTATATGATTATCAACCCGGCCGTTGTGCCGAACCGACTGTTTGAAATCTCGGTTCCCTCCCTAGCTCGTCATATTTCCAAATATATTTATACCTTCTCATAAACCATTGAATATGCCATGAACCCAATATGGCCTTAGGTTTAACTTCACTAGTTTTATACATCTATGCCATGTATACCATATACACTTCATAATCATATAAGAACTCATGTATAGATTCACTATACTTGACTGGTTATAACATGACACATTCCAACACACAAGCCATGGCAAGTTAGAAAGGTAATCGTCTGGCACCGTGGTCGGTGCAGCCCGAGGGAGGGTCCAAATGGTGACAGGGGCAGGTCACAATCTGATTATCAGAAGAAGGTTGACTCCACGCTCAGCAACGTGTGGAAAGCCAGAAAGCTAGAATAGTTCTCAGGAGACAGCAGATCCGGAATGGAAGCAGAGGCTTGGCTCGACGAGTCTGAGCAGAGGGAGAAGAACAGAGAGACGGTGTATTGAGAGAGAGTATTTTGCTTGATCTAGCTATGGAGATGACGAATCTTTGTGTTGTGCATTGCCTTGATCTGATAGATTGAGCTTGGATTGTTGGGTTTTTCATCCTTCTTGCAAGGTTAGAGTTCAGGCTTTAACAATTTGGCGACCACGGTTCACGACTTATGGCATGAAAGACAAGGATAAAGGCAGGGTGGCTACAGCAAACTTGAAGGGAGCAGCCAGGATATGGTGGAAGGGATATGCTAAGGCACATGGACTGAGCAGGGACAGTTGCAGGTTCAAAAAGTTTGCTAAGGCATTCAAGCGCTATTATGTGCCAAGGGAGCATAAGTGCAACATGATGCAGCAGTTCTACAGGTTGCAGCAAGGCAACAAATCAGTTCAGAAATACACAGAGGAATTCATGAGACTAAGGCTTTATGTGCCGAAGTTGAGTGAAAGGCACGCGGTGGAGGGCTATATCGAAGGGTTGAATGAAGAAATCTGCAAGCTTATAAGGGCAATAAACCCCAAGACCGTGTCAGAAGCAGAATCCAAGGCCGTAAGTTTGCAGGGAACCGGACCGCAAGAGCATGCACCAAGGCAGCAATATTTCCAGGATAAGGGAAAGGGCACAGGAGGCTATAGCCCAAGGGCAGCAAGTCCAGCAGCTAGCAGGCCGCAATACAACTCCAACTATGGGAAGCAGGGCAATGCAAGTGGGGGCAAGCAGGAAAAGAAACAGGTGACCTTCAAGGAGCAAGGAGGGGGCTCCAACTATTCAAAGGCAGTGAAACAGTTTTTGCAATCTATTCCCAAAGAGAAGAAGCAGGAGTGCATAGAAAAGCAGCTATGTTTCAGATGCTTCCAGCCAGGGCACAGGACTAACAATTGCCCCTTGGTAATGAATGCGCCGTTGGCAGAGATGGGATGGGAGACACCAACGGAAGCTGACGACGACGACGTCATAGACTATATTCATGGTGAATGTCATATCTTTGCAGCCATGGATAGGGAGAACGCAGAAAGCCAGTACCAAGTAATCTCCACAACAGGGAAAGCCAAAGAAAAATCTTTCATAGTCTTGATAGATACGGGGAGCACCCATAACTTTGCGTTGCCAAGGATGGTCCAGACATTGAAGCTTAAACCCTTGAAGTCAAAGCCTAAGCCAGTTGTATTGGCTAGTGGGGCAGTCAGGCATACAGCGGGAAAGAGAATAAACTTCAATGTAGACTTGCCAGGCATCAATGTGGCATTGGGAGCGGAAGTCATGAACATAGGCAAGTATGACCTGATTATTGGAATGGAGTACCTTGGTCCAGCAGGAGCAGTCAGTGATTGTGGAAAGGGCAAGGTGACCTTAACAACGCTAGAAGGCAAGGTCGTCGAGATAACAGGTAAAGAAGTAAGACCAATTATGCAATGCATGTCGAGTGAAAAATTACTTAAGTGCATAAGGAAGGAGCAAGTGGCCTATCTCCTTAAACTTGAGCTCGACGACCAAGAGGCACAAGAAGAGAAAGAGGCCAAGGCATTGAGCAAGCTCCCTAAGCCGATAGCAAAGTTGGTAAAGGAATTTCATGACTTGTTTCCTGACGAGATTAAGCAGCTTCCGCCCTATAGAGGAGTCGAGTGTGAAATAGCACTTGAGCCAGGGACGAAGCCAACAAGCAAGGCACCTTATAGAATGTCAACCGAAGAGTTGACGGAGCTAAAGAAGCAGCTGCAAGAATTGCTAGACCTAGGGTTCATAAGACCTAGTGTCTCTCCCTTTGGAGCGCCTATTCTTTTTGTGAAGAAGAAAGATGGGAGCCTTAGGATGTGCATCGACTACCGCCAGCTGAATAAGCACACCATTAAGAATAAGTATGCCTTGCCTAGATCAGACGATCTCATGGATCAGTTGCAGGGAGCGTAAATCTTTTCCAAGATAGACTTGAGATCGGGCTACCATCAGATAAGAATCAAAGAAGAAGATATCCACAAGACAGCGTTCAGGACAAGATATGGACACTATGAGTTCACAGTAATGCCCTTCGGACTGTCCAATGCCCCAGCAACTTTCATGAGACTTATGAACGACGTCTTTCGTGAATTCTTAGATTCTTTCATTATAGTCTTCTTCGACGACATTTTGGTTTATAGCAAATCTATGGAAGAGCATGCCCAACATTTGAGAAAAGTGCTTAAAAAGCTAAGAAGGCATCAACTCTTTGCGAAGTTATCCAAGTGTCACTTCGCGACGGAAAGAGTGGAGTATTTAGGGCATGTGATCACAGCAGAAGGCATTTCCACGGACCCTGCTAAGATCGAAGCTGTGATTGATTGGCCGGCACCGAAGAATACGCATGAATTAAGGAGCTTTCTCAACCTAGCAGGCTATTATAGAAGGTTTGTCAAGAACTTTGCCAAGGTAGCAGTGCCATTGACAGATCTCACAAAAGCGGGGAAGATAAAGGATTGGGCAAGGCTTGGCAAAGCAAGGCCCAGAAAGCATTTGACACATTGAAGGAAGCATTGACAACAGCGCCAGTGTTGGTCTTGCCAGATCCGGCCAAAGACAAGCTTGTGGCGACAGATGCTAGCAGGATAGGAACAGGTGCAGTCCTCATGCAGGAGGAAAGGGTAGTGGCCTACGATTCAAAGAAGTTGAATGACGCGGAACAGCGCTACCCAACGCATGATCAAGAGCTTCTGGCTATTGTAAGAGCATTAAGAATTTGGAGACATTATCTGTTAGGGAGAAAGTTCCAATTGGACACCGATCATCAAAGTCTCCAATATATTTTCACAGAACCACTCCTTAATTTGAGACAAAGGAGGTGGATGGAATTCCTTGAAGAATATGACTTCGAGATAACTTATAAGCCAGGAAAGCTCAATGTGGTTGCAGATGCTCTTTTTAGGAAGCCTTTGGCAACGAGAATCCATTGTAATGCCATATCAACACTCGTAAGCGAGTTTGGCAAGAAGATCAAAGAAACATTGCCAACAAACGCCGACTTCAAAGAAGTTTGGGCAAGTCTTTGCAAGGAGGCCAGGACAGACAAGGAAAGGGAGATGTTCAGGCACTATAAGAAGGAGGAAAACTTGCTATACCATAAAAACAAATTGTGTGTACCAGAATCTTCACAAGTTAGGAAGCTAATCCTCAACGATACGCACTATTGGTTCGTGAAGACGTACTTCAAAATTAGAAGCAGTTACTTCTGGCCTGGCATGAAGAAGGAAATAGCAAGGTATATCCGTGAGTGCCAGATATGCCAGCAGACAAAGGCGGAGCAGCTACGAATTCCAGGTGCCTTGGAACCATTGCCAGTACCTAATGCGAAGTGGGAAGTCATCAGCATGGATTTTATTACAGGACTTCCAAGAACAGCAAGGGGCAAAGATGCCCTGAGGGTGGTAGTAGATAAGTTGTCTAAGATGGCACACTTTGTGCCGTGTAGGACAACAGATATGGCATTAGACACGGCCGTTCTATTTGTTAAGGAGATTTTCAGACTCCACGGGATGCCGAGAAAGATAATTTCAGATAGGGACTCCAAATTCATGAGTGTCTTTTGGCAGGAC
This sequence comes from Isoetes taiwanensis, assembly GCA_021234155.1. Classification (NCBI taxonomy): domain Eukaryota; kingdom Viridiplantae; phylum Streptophyta; class Lycopodiopsida; order Isoetales; family Isoetaceae; genus Isoetes; species Isoetes taiwanensis. The sequence continues at coordinate 1,044,562 of JAJEKV010000013.1, forward strand.
CTATTCACCACCATCCAGACGAAGCTTTCGATGAGCACGGCATATCATCCCCAAACAGATGGTCAGACGGAGAGGACAAATAGGATCATCGAAGATATGTTGAGAAGCTATGTATGGAACAAGCAATCTAAGTGGGATATGATTTCATCCACTTAGTAGAGTTCGCATACAACAGCACCAAGCAGGAGTCATCGCAGATGAGTCCTTTCATGATCAAATCAATTACGGGTACCAGTGTCTTACCCCGGATACTTGGCACAATCCTGTGTCCAAGGTGGAAGTCTCCCAACAAATGCTTTCGGAGATGCAAGATTTGGTGGAAGAGGTAAGAGGTTACCTCCTAGCAGCAAGAAGTAGGCAGAAAAGCATCGCCGACAAGCGCAGGACAGTAAGGGAATTTGAGGGGGGAGACAATGTGTGGTTGAAGATCAAGGTGAAGCAGGCCAAGCTCCGCATCGGCAATTGCAAGAAGCTTGCTCCAAGACGGGCTGGACCTTTCAGGATAATCAAAAGAATAGGTACCCAATCCTACAAATTGGACCTGCCAGCACATCTTAAAATCCATAACGTTTTCCATGTAAGTCTCCTAAAGAAGCACACTCTAATCCAGAGGAAATATTGGAGACATCCGAGTTTCTGAAAATGACGGACGACCATCTTGAAATCGTCCCTGAAGTCCTTCTTGACAGAGCTTATAAGAAGACAAGAAGGTCAAAGTTTGTGAAGTGGAAGCACTTACCAGTGGAAGACGTGACGTGGGTGCTACAATCAGATCTAGAGAAGCAGTACCCCGAGTTCATGGAGCAATGCAAGGGTCGGCTCGTCACCGAAGTAGTCGACACCGACACCTTAGGTGAGTGGAAGGTAGAGTAAGAAGTCTACTTCCGTCCTACGGAAGTAGACGCTTTTGGTCAATGCCTATTGTGGGGAGGACCCTATCCTTCACGCCCAAATACGGGAAGGACACCATCCTCCACGCCAAAGGCAACTAAAGGTGTAGGCATGAGTGGCATATAGGCATGATAGGGCGCTGTCTCCATGGCCACGATAGAAGAAACATAATCTTCCTATGCCGGGAGATATGCCTTGCATCCATGTAATTGTATTTAATGGGTGGTTCCCTAACAACCAACCCTTATAATAATTAAACGCATACTGACATAGTGTTGAACCTGCAGGTCAATAGGGGATTTGAGCGGCAGGAAGATGGCACTATGAAGACTCGCAACACATAATTTTGCCGTAATGTGTTGTGAGGAGGCGATAAGGAGCATTAATTAGGAAATTTTGAACTATAATTGATGATAATGTCGTAAAATTTTTGTGAATAATAGATGATGAAGTAGAGGATGAAAGAACCTCTCACCATAGTACAATTACAATAAATTAAAATATTACCTGAGGTAATTGATTATAATGTTGGATGTGATTGCAGGATATGCAGGTTTCCAAGGTGGGGAGACGCGTGATGCCGAGGACAGCATCAAGTCAAGGTGGGGAGAATGTGATGTTCAAGCATAATATACGCTCCCAATACGTATATTATACTGCCACGTCGCACGTACATGCCATAGATGACATGTACTTGAGAGCCGAAGAACGTTGCACCTAGGGGCCAAGAGTTGCACCTAGGGGGGCAACCTCGAATGTTGTGCATGATAATAAAACATACACAACAAAACCCCCTTGAACCCCCATTTTTCCAAATGGCATGAATCCATTTGGCCAAGTGGTTAACCTAATCTAGAAAGGGTCTATATAAGGACTATAACCATAAACCCTAAACCCTTTATATCTTTGACATTTAGGGTTTCCTAGAGCTCCTTTTCCATTCTCGCATTTAGAGTTCTCTTGAGCCATTTCGGCCAAGTCTGGACTCCAATTCGCACTGCTAAGCTCCGAAAAGCCGGATTTGCACAACAGATTATCGATTAGCAGCCATCTTCAGCAAGATCAGGACCATGGACGCCTTCTGGGGATCAGGAGCAGGTCAAGGACCAGGTATCTAGTCATTCTGTTGTGCAAAGCCGTCTTTGGGCAAGGCAATAGGCTGGTTTAGTATGTTAGATCAACTCTAGAGGCCTTATAGATCTCGAGATCATAAGTCCTAACAAAGGAACCTAACTCTAGATGTTAGGTAGATAGATTGACGTTATTCTCTATTTCAGTTTTGTGATGTTGTATGTATTTCACTCTGTGACCTCCATGTATTGGGAAGGGGGGTAGAGACCTAAAGCTGTGTAGCAGATGATCCTAGATAGTACCACTAGTTCCCAATTATGTGCGGCCCGTGCATAGGAGCCCGCCTGGTTGTGGGTGGCAGGACTAGACCGGATGATAAGGAGGAACTTGTCCCAACACGGACTGACCCCTCTGGTGTGTAAAGCCTACTGGGGGTCTATGCGGGCTAGGCTTAATGGCTTGTCACTGCGTGTGGGCAAGGCATGAGCTCGACACTCGTGGGGTGATGCGTCACCTTCCATTGAGTTCAAGTCGAATAAGGGCAGTGGCCCTCTAGCCGCCCCTGATGAGCATGGATGTCTCTGGAGGGGAGGTGACTCTCTTCCTGCCTCATCGGGGCTGGGGAGATGCAACCCAGTAGTAGTAGCCCCTCTGGCTATTCACCCGGCAGGCTACGGTCAGGTCCCAATACTTTTCAACCTACTCTGCAAAGTGTGCACGGGAGGGGCGGATGGAGTGGACTACCCTAAACCATATGTTCTTATGCCAGCCAAATCCATTTGCCATGAATTCTATCTGCAATGACTTCTGGAGGCCCAAGCCGTCAGTCGACCCCCTTGAGTCTGAGCCTTGGGTAGGATCTCCCCCTTTCTGTTATTGTTTAGGCTGATGATGTTATCTCTATGATGTTCATGATTTGTTCACCCTTCGAGGTGATTGTATTGATATATTGTGTTATGTGCTCATGTTTAGTCGCGCTTCCGCAGATAGATCGACCCGAAGGAAGACGGGTGAATGACACATCCACTCTTTCCTTGCTGGCTCATTCCACAGGGAGTGGAGTCAGGTGGATGGCCCCTGCCAGTTTGGCTGACAGGGGGAATGCTCCGACTTCTGATACGGTGTGTGCACCGTATAGGGAGTAGGGGACGTCACAGTGGGAGATCATAGTAGGGATATAGTTTTAAGGTTGTGGCCCATTGTGATGATTGGGATCAAGTCCATTCAATACTTACCATTGGGTTCCTAAAACGTATAAAAAATCCACATATCTTCTTATCATTATACGAAGATAAATTAAATTGTCAAAACTAGCAAGCTAACTGAGAGATGCAAAGAGATGAGAGAGACCACAACTGAAAGAAAGCCACGTCTGGCCAACTCCACTAAAAATACAACTTGTCACAAAAAGAAAGCCACACCTGGGCATCTCTACTAAGAAACACTACATGAGTCATAATGCTAAAGAAAGAAAGCCACATGTGGAGATCTTCACTAAAAAGCAAAAACATGAGTCACAATGCCGAGCCACATCTGGACATCTCCACTAAAAATGCGACATGACAATAATTTTGGACATCAAATGCTACAGAATACATCAAATGCTTTGAAAGTGTAACCATTATAGTTGGGATTAAAAAACCTCACCATTTTGGGTTTTCGAGGAAAAACGCTAACGATAATAGAAACATTAATCAAACTTTGGGTTCTTACAACTAAATACAGCAAGGCTAAACAAAGCTGACAATCCTGATTCTGTCGCTCTCGTATATGTGTCGCAACTATGCTTGATTCTCCTACAACAAAGCTAATAGAGCAAACTTGCAACCACAAGTCACGGAGAAACACCAGAACCTCACGAACTATGAACCTGCATCTGAAGTGAGAGTGTTACATCAAATACATATGTATCAGAACCACACAACGAGGCTGGCAATCTTTAATTGTCCACTATTTCGAGAGCCATAATCTCACAACCAATATTCTTACAACCAATTGTACTAGGCACGAGGACCTCTTACAACCAGCTATACCAGGCACAAGGGCCTCCAATCTCACAATCAACCACTGGCATACGGGGCACCAACTCACAACCATCCACGGGCACAAGGGCCGCCATACACAAACCATATATGCAAGTGGGTCACAAGCTCATAACCAATACTCAGCACAAGGGACATGAGGGTCCTTCGCAATAAACATACGAGCTACACTAGAGTTGGGTGGGAAAATCAAAGCAAGCAAGCAGATGGGCAAGGCGGCGTAGATGTGGATATCTCCACCAAAACACCACATGAGTCATAATGTTATACAACATGAGAGCCACATATTAGCTGCAATGCTAATGCTGCTTGAGTCATAATGCTTCTCAAAATACAATTTGAACCATAAAGCTCTCATAAAGTCATAATGCCACGCGCGAGCCACAATGCTAATGTCGTTCGAGCCACAACACTCTACTAACATCCTACACAACAGAAAAGCCCATTTAAAGTAATGGATCAGAGGAAGCTACATCTAGGCATCTCCACAACATGAATCACAAATCACAATGCTATTTGGATATCTTCACAAAAAATACAACATGGTCACATTTGGGCATCTCCACTAAAGCACAACATGAGCCACATATTAGCCACAATGCTAATGTTGCTCGAGCCAATATGCTTTACTAAAAACACAACATGCGCCACAATGCTCTGATAAAATTACAGTGCCACAACAAGAGCCACACATGAGCCACAATGCTAATGCTGCTCGAGCCACAAAGCTCCACTAATGTAACTTTCCCCGGAAATATACGCCATAAATACATATATTTCTAGGCCTCGTCACTGTACAAGCCTATCATTATAGCCTTGTACACCATAGTAAGTGGAAAAGGGAACATAGCTAAGTTATTTACATAACTTAGCCAACCTTAGGCTTAAAACCATTTCCACATGGCCTCAACCTATTGGGCACCCGCCACATGGAGGCACCCCATTGGAGCCACGTGGCAGTAACATGGAACCCTAACCCATAAGTATCCTAACCCTAACCCTAGGTCACTTTTTGGATCCACCTACCTTGTGACCTGTTCTACACCCAGAACTCCGTTTCGAACACCGTTCGTTGCGGCATAGCTCAGATTGACAGCCCCAAAACAGTATGCTCATCAGAAGGAGGAGGAATCACTCGACTCATCATCAAGTCATGGAGACCCTGGGAGTTGGAGGAAATTTGTCTGGAGCAGGTATTTATAGTAGCTTCAAAGGTAGATCATCTGGAACCTAGGATTCCAGATGAGCTAGTATCTTATCTTGTTAGTAGAGCCTTCCTAGGTTTGGAACCCTAATCAATGAACCCTAACTGTAAGTTAGATGCATGTGATTAGGATTAGATGTATCTTCATTATTGATCATATTATATTGATGTACGATGTTGGTTGATCTTATATTTGCACCCCTTGTGTATTGGGAAGGGGAGTAGAGACCTAGTGGCTATTATCTAAATGATGCTTCTAGTTTAGACCCTTAGTTCCTATTATTATGCGGCCTATGCAAGGGAATGACTTACCACTACACAACGAGGCTAGTGGCAAAGTGGATGGGGGTCCTTGCTGAGTGTGGCTAATGGGGACCCATGGTGAATTAGGTCTATAGTCGGTCACTTCCTATGGGCCGGGCATGGGTTTGACACTTCCTGGGTCAATGGTGTCGCCCTGAGTGCATAACAGAGATAGGTTCCGTACGTACGAAATTAAAAACTTTGGACGTATAAAGTCAAAAAATATGTAATTTATTATTTAAAATGTATTTCACGTATTTTTCTCTTGCCGAACGGAAAAAAAAATCGCGTATGCGAAACCCTCTAAACTGCGTATGCGAAAGTTTTTTCGCGTACCGAAAATTGTATAAAGCGCGTACGCGAAGGTTTTTTTTTCCCCTTTCGCGTACATGAAAAAACTTTTGCATACGCGGTTTAGAAGGTTTCGCGTACGGGAAATTCAAATTTCAAATTTGTACGCGAAAAAAAAGGAGCCGTGTACGCGCTTGATACTGTTTCGTGTACACGAAAAAAACTTTTGTGTACGCGGCTTAGAAGTTTTCGCGTACGCGAATTTTAAATTTCAAATTTGTACGCGATTTTTTTTTTCATGTACACGGTTTTCACTGTTTCGCGTACGCGAAAGTTGTTTCGCGTGCGCGAATTAGTATAAATCGCGTATGCGAATTTTTTCGCGTACGAGAAAAAACTTTCACGTACGTGCTTTAATTCTTTTCGCGTACGTGAAAATCTTCCGACGTCGGAATGATTTTTTGCCATATTTTTTACGTATTATACGATAAATTTGTGCCATATCATACGAATAATATGTACTGCGTATAAAATGTATGGAGTATTGAACCTATCCCTGGCCCGGACCCTCAGGAGTTGCAGGTGTTTGCCTGGCTCTCGTTTTGGGGAGTTCAGTCGGGTACGAATCGTGTGCCATCACGATTCTCTAGCCACCCATGGAACCACTAGACCTCAGGAAGGGGAGATGGAACCTTTCCTACCTCATCAGACCGGGATGCAACCTGGACTAGTCTCGATTGGTGATACCATGAGACTATGTATCTGGCAGGTTATAGTCACGCCAGAGCCCAATCTAGCCATTCTGCAAAGTATGCATAGGAGGGGCGGATGGAGTGGTCAACCCTAGTCATTGTCTATAGCCAGCCCCGCCATTGTTACACCTCGTTCTGCTCTACCTTGTAGCCTAGCCATCAGTCTACTTCCTTATGAGTCTGAACTTGGGTAGGAGCTCTCATGTTTTATGGCATGTTGATATCTTTGTTGGATCTTATGGATGTATGGATGTGCTACACTTCGAGGCAGTTAGATGTATTGTTGTTGTCAGTGCTGACATTATGTTATACTTCCGCTGTTATAGGAGCCCATAGGGGAAGGGCGTCAAGGCAGCTCCGTGTCCCCTTCCTGCACTGGGGATATCTTCGTATTCTCTCTATTGTATAGACAATGATATTTTCCGGAAAGCAAACCTGTGTTCCAATCGAACATGCAAAGGCAGGTTTTCTACAAAAACTACATAACCTTATCAATTAAATAACAATTACCGACACTCCGACACTGATAGTCAAGTTGCTTGCAAATAGTGGTAGAAATTATCATGATGTAATCCAATTTAAAATTAAACATGCATATATATACTCATGTCCAACCAAATATTTTGCCCGCTGCATGGTTTATAATGTTCACATCTAGAAACCAGACATAGCTTAGAATGAAGAAAAACTCTATTTTGCATATCCAACCAAGGACATTTCTACTGTGTGGTTTATATATGTTTTTGCATATCCAATCAAGGACATTTCTAATGTGTGGTTTATATATGCTCACTAAAAGGTAGTCATAGCTTACAAATAAATCCCTATTTTGCTATCCAACCAAGGCCAATTCTATAGTCTCTAAGATTATGTGATCAGAAAACGAAAATGTATAGAAGGAAAAAAATTTCAAACACTGTAATATCGTACAACTGAAACCTCATAACTCATACTTGAAAAGCTAAATACCTTATCATAGCCAATGCCAAGCTCTTGTACATCACTATTAGCATATCCTTGTGCCTGTTTGCAATTTGAAGGAATTAGTTGAAGAGAGAAGTGCAAAAGAAAGAATAATGGAAGCAAGTTCTCAACATCACATATAGAGAGATTTGTAAGACATAAATATTCATTGCCAGCTTTAGCCATTGTTGTAACTCATTAAAAATGAAAATGTTTCTATGGATATCCAACTCTGTCAGGACAAAGAACAACAGATCTAATAGTAGAATAATATCTAACCAATTCTAGTATGTCCAAAATATGCTGCTCTACTGTGTAACACCTTAGCAGTTGTTTAATGCAGCATTGTTTCCTCTAATGAATCAAATTCAAACATTTATAACATTTTCCTCTAAATTGGTGATGAATATGGGCAATGAGCATTGAAATTGATTTGCCTCTAGCATTTCAAAAGGTACATATTCTATTTTTGCTGAACCAGAGATCATTAACCAACTAAGAAGTGTGGCACAGTAAGGCAATTATTCCTAACCATCTCGTAACCTATAGCTTGTTGCTAGTATCACATCCTAGGAAATGCATGAAATAGGATAAGTATATTATCTCAACTGCAATGATGTTTCTCATCTGGAATTCTCTGCTAAGGAGATTCGGCTAAGGGCCCTATACATGGAAAACTTGATTCATAGTCCTAGATCATAAAGTGCTTTCTCTGCTCCTAACGTGCCAGATTATGCAGATAGCACCTCAGTCTAGTATGCCCAAAATATAGCAGTTGTTTAATGCAGAATTGTTTCCTCTAATGAATCAAATTCAAACATTTATAACATTTTCCTCTAAACTGGTGACTAATATGGGCAATGAGCATTGAAATTGATTTGCCTCTAGCATTTTCAGAAGGTACATATTCTATTTTTGTTGAACCAGAGATCATTAACCAAGTAAGAAGTGTGGCAGAGTAAGGCAATTATTCGTAACCATCTCGTAACCTATAGCTTGTTGCTAGTATCACATGACATCCTAGGAAATGCATGAAATAGGATAAGTGCATTATCTCAACTGGAATGATGCCTCTCATATGGAATTCTCTGCTAAGGAGATTTGGCTAAGGGCCCTAGACATGGAGAACTTGATTCATAGTCCCAGATCATTAAGTGCTTTCTCTGCTCCTAACATGCCAGATTCAACGTTAGCTAGAACAAAAAAGAAAGTTAGGTTAACGGAAAATGTTTAACGGAGCAATGACAATCAATTTGCCTTACATCAAAGGAAAACTTTCTGTCGCATGCTCTGCAACATGGTTGTTACCCTTTCCTCATTAATAAAACTATCTATACAAAGCCATCGAATAAAAAACTTACAAATTTGAAAATATTATTCATTGTTGTCATCTTGTATTTACATAAGCTGGTAGCAGCATGGAAGAGTCCATCAGATGACTTATGACGTTTCCAACAATGTGCTATAAATTCAGAAATAATGCTCAATTCCGTTAGCAACGCATATCTTCTAGAGGAAATTCAAAATGCAGCATATAGAAAAAGGCAAGTAGGAAATTGTGAAGCTAGGAATGTGTCTTATAAAAGATGAATCAGCCTTTTACTGTAAAAGTAGATGGATCTATCCGATTTAAATAGCTATTCAATGCATTAACATGATGAACAACCTGGAAATGTGTTGCAGAAACAATTAGACACTCAACTCTTTCCATGCATTTTGTTGAAGATGCTTGTAACAGAAATTGAGCCCTGCCATTTAAGTAAGTGACAAAGTATTTTACCTCCGATTTTGCAACGCTCCAGGCACTTGAAATGCCACTCCTGTAAAACAGGGCTCATACATATTTCAATTCGACATGATATTACATAATCTTATATGCTGTATACCGAAAAGTATTTTACCTCCAATTTTGCAAAGCTCCACGCACTTCAAATGGCACTTTTGTGAAATAGAGCTCATACATATTTAAATTCGAAATATTATTACATAATCTTATATGCTATACATCGAAACATTCGCGAGCAAATAAAAGCAGGTAGAAGCTCTCTGGCCCCCTTTCAACTGGAATCCAAGAAGTTGGTCATTGCAACTCTATGTCTTCCTCTTCAATTGGAATTCGGGTGTTGGGAGAAAGCAAATATGCAGTAGACACAAAGCTAGGAGTGCCGAGAGTAGCAAAATGGCAGCGTCGAGAAAAAATACCCTGAGAAAACTCTATTCTATATCAAAATCCCATTATCCCACCTCCTTAAATTTTCATGCATATTTAGTGCTGGAAACATTTATCGGAACTTGTTTACAACTTAATCTCCACTAGTAACGGGTGCCCGGCGTTGCCGGGCATAAATATGGTTCTATTCTAGAAATTGAGCTTAATGCTTGCTTTTGCAATAGTTATTGCTTCTTCTAGATGCCTACGGAAACTACACATGAAAATGCATTTAAAAAATTGGCTATCATAATGCATTAATAGCTGTATATTGAGTTAGATCCCAATTGAACTTATTGTTAGAAGTTGAAACTTGTAGATTTCATTCTACTTAGAGTTATTTGCAAGAGTTACCAACATTTGGGAGTTATTTGGGTTGTTAGAGGTTGAACTTCAAGCATCAAGTTAATTTGTGTAGGTCCTTTTGAAAGGTCATTCCGTAATGCAAAGCAAAGCATTGTTCAAATGCAATTTATGATATTATGAAATTAAGGCACTCATAAAAAAAATTATTTCATCTACATGAATTGTATTGTGCATCTAATTCTTCAACAGATTGTAGATTAGCAGACAAATCTCTTCTATACTACCAAGTACACTCTTTCTTTTGGCTCAACAACGATGGGCTTCCTCTTTCATACTACCAAGTACACTATTTCTTTTGGCTCAACAATTATAAACCTTTTTGTGCTCAATGACTTCAAACAGCTCTTAGCATAACTAATGCTTTGATATATCATTGCTTATATAAATAGAAGTTTCAATTAAGTGGCCGGCTAATATTTGGACCTAAATTTGAATGGCTATCTTTCATTTAAATCTAAAATGGCATTCATGTGATTTTTAGCATCTTGTAGGCTGGGAACATCTCAAATGTAGCCAACAATCGTTTTCCCTAGAAGATGAGGTGCATTCCTTATGCGTCAGGAACATCATTTGAGAATAGTACCTTTAGATTTGCAAGTACGCTGTCTACAACCCCTTCATATGGAAATGAAGCATAAGCACAAAGAGCAGAATGTCATGTACATATGAAGATGATGGACCTTGACAGGATGATGGACCTTGACTGTTGCTCTAAGGCAAGTACTTTGGCTGAACAATTTAGTAATGCATGTTGCTTTTATATTATAAAGGTTCTAGTCAATATCCAATCACACACCATTACGTGAATGACTAAGATGCCTCTTCTATTTTTGGCATCATGCAATTTGAAATTTATGTAAAAAGTACCTTAGCTAATAACAAATGCTTTTCAAGAAAAGGGCTATAAATACACTCTCAACACATCAATCTTACTAAAATAAGATTGATTGCTACTCATATTTTACAACAAAGCTTCTTTGGAAGATAAAGAACAGGAGAATTGGAAGTAAACAATAATAGTTTTGTCTTAAAGAACAATAGAAATGGCAATTTACTCTATTCGAAGTTAACACCTCACATTTGGTTAGTGGCAACTATCTCAAAGCGATCTGTCGGAACTATAACATCAAAGTCAATCCTTTGCACCTAGATACTCTAAACTTGGCATGGTGTGCTTGTAGTCAATTTAGCAGGTGAAGCTCATTTGGATGAATCGAAAGATCTAGTCCGCGAATAAACAATGGACAAATAGTCAAGAACTTGAGGTTGGCTAAGAATTAAGGCAATGGGTTTTACGGAGATGTCACTTCCACTTGCACCCCAAGAATCAAAGAAACCAAACAATAATATTCCGACTCTGACTATAGTTCCATTACTTGAGTTTGCTCATGTTTTCCTCTGTCTATATGGTCATACGCCATTCGCTGCAACAATCATTACACAAAATACAAAGCAACTTGGGAAGATGAATGAAAGAAAGTACTTCTTTCAGCTTGTCATACCTTCGTAAGTTGAATATTCTAATAGAAAAAACTTAAGCATGCACATTCAATTTGCTCTAGATCATAGTTGCATGTACAAAGGGTTACAAACAATGTGCCTACTCTATTCTCTGCATCTGGATGATGGATAGAAATGGACAATAATGTGGACAATACTCATATATAATTCGAAATACAATGGGTCTTCAAGGTGGGTCGCAAAATAACTTGCCTCGTAGCTCATGTAGGAAAGAATTGACTTCTTCAGTTTGTTTGGACACAAATTCAAGATCTTGGGGCCTCTTTCAAAATAAGATTTCACGTGGACAAAATAGAGCGAAGTTCCCATTAATAGAATGCTCCATTTGTTTCTTTCATTCTCGATAATATAGTGCCCTGCTCAAACTAAAGAACAAATTACCTTATGCAAAACTGAATGTACTCTAAGGGGGCCTTCTTCGCCTTCCACCTAAGCTGCGCAAGAAGAGCCCGAAGCCGATCCCAGGGCCTTCATGATGACGAATTCATGACTGTTTAATTTGTATGAAAGTTTACCATCATGTGCGACATGCCATCCTCAAGTCATGCAAAAGGTAGCAATGCAAGTATGAAAATCAATATAGAATAGAGCATAAACAACTACCGCATTAAATAATGTCTTGCGTATAAATCAGGATAGAATACTTACTTGCTTGGGTAAGTGCATACCCTCTTCAAATTTGCACTTAAATGCAAAAAATTCAGACATTTGCTGATTATATTGTTGTGATCTGCAGAATTGTCCATGAGACTTCATCATAATCGATGAAGAAATTAGTATCTTGTTCTAGCCGAGGAGATGCATCGTGCGGCTTGACTCTAGGAAAATAAGTACCAAAACTCATTATTAAATCCATCACATCAAAGGAAAAAAACAGCAAAAGTCGACGATATACCTTCGGGTGCACTCACATTGGTAAAGGCCTCCTTTGAATGTGCATTTGTGCCCGAGAACATGCCAAGGCAAAGGCGGCATGCATGATATTGTAGGAGACCATTTCATAATGGTAAAACTAAAGTGCCAACTTCAACCATCCTGTTGAGCGGAAACTAATAATCATGAAGATATAATTATAATGTTCTAGCCAAGGATGCATCATAAGCTTGGCTCATGAAAAGGAAATGCCAAAATTCATCAATGAAACCATCACATAAAGGAGAACAAAAGTCACCACTTAGGAGCATACCTTCCAGTTGCATTGGAATTACATTGGTGAAGGCCTCCAAAGAAAGAGAGTGTCTGTTGTGCACATAACATGCCAAGGCAAGACAGCAAGCACGGTATTCTAGGAGACCTCTAGGAGACCTCTGAGTTTAATGCTTTGTGTTTTTGATGCACCAGTGTTCCTTCCACTTAAACCATGCATAATCCAAAATGTAAATGGGAGAATAAAAAAATGTGAGTTCATGCACAAACTACATTTGGTAGTCAATAAAAAAATCTGGAAAGTCTGATGGCGTAGGGCATTTGTAGATGTACACATATATGAAGCTCTGCCCTAGAGTATGCTACACATAATATGAGTAAATATCAAAGAAGTAGCTATGAGAGTTCAAGTATACACAACAGCATTGCAAAATTTATAGAGTAAAGCATTTACCAATAGAGATGCTCAGAATAGATATGACTCTATGACTGATCTTGCTTCTTTATGTGCACATATATGCAGCTCTCTGCCCTAGAGTATGCTACACATAATATGAGTAAATGTTAAAGAAGTAGCTTTGAAAATTCAAGTATACAGAACAGCATCGCAAAATTTATAGAATAAAAGCAGAGATGCTCGAGGAATAGATCTGACTCTATGGTGATCTTGCTTCCTTTACATAGCTATGTTACGACAATCGCTAATAACTCAATAATATCTTGCTTTAGCGGCTATAGAACGATAAGAAAAGGCTATTGAAAATAGAACAATAGGATTGAGCATACCGAATAGAGGCTATTGAAAATAGAAGCATGATCAAGCTTTCACATATGATCGGTCTGAATTAACATGGAGCATTTCTGGCGTGGAGCTAGCGGTTCATGTAATTTCAATTGGCCAAATAGTTGCCCGGCCATTCACATGTACACAATATTATCGCTCCATATCCGGTGATTAAAGACGACAACCTAAGATCCTTTCTAAGAGGGATACCATGCAAACAACGGTATATGGGCAGCGGCCATGGCTTTGGAAGATCCAGTGGGGCCCATGCCGGGATGCGCGTCTTTGCAGAAAAAACCAATCTAAGCAAATTTACCATAATAAAAATCATACCTTCAGATTGAGCATGCCTCTTGATGGTCGGTAGAATGCATCCCCAGAGAAGCACGTAGCTCACGAATACAAAAGAAACCACAACCCTAACCATAGTCGTAGCCTCCATGATGTAGTGCATGCTTCGGAATGACGATGCATGGGTGGAAGCCTCATCTGAAAAATTCCTAAATCTGGCAACATCGAAACCATTTGAAATGGCACAAAAATGCTCTCTAAATTTTTGGAACATCGGGAATGTTTTCCGGCTGCCAAAATCCTTCAGACCTTACAAGATCATCTTAGAAAAAATTCCAAAAAGGTCTTCCACTTGTCGGAAAAACCAAATTTAAACAATAGGATTTAAAAAGGATAATATCTTGAGAACAACATCATGGATTAAGCATGCATACTGCATAAGTGAATCATAAATCTAACACCATGCAAAATGCTACATGGCAGTAAATGGGCCTTATCCAGAGCAATATTTAAGAATTAGAAACCAAGCCAGGATCAAACCTGATTAGAAGCACTCCAGATATAAGCACCATGTCAGAACAGTTGTTGTCTACTTCAACCGAATCTATTTGTATCCAACTGTTTTGGGCATCCAAGCAAAACATCACAGTACCAGGAATGCTTGCCATAATCTCAGGGAGACTCCAGTCATTTCTGGAAAATGCTTATGCCCATCGGCTACATGAATAGGCACCCCTTCATCTGTCTATAAAGTCGTTGCAGTCCCAAAGAGCCGATCCAATGAAGTGGCAGTCAAGAAACGTCAAGAACAACCCAACCTGTAGGGTTTACCCATTGCGGCATCTTAGCGCCAAGAGTCCCAGTAGCAGATCAAATCCACGATGTCCTCCATGCCGTTCACATACGCATGCCAGATTTGAAGGTCGAAATCAGAAAGGGGTAAAATCGAAACCCAAATCAAGGCTAAGGAATTTTTCCCGATTTTTTAGCAAATCGGAGTTATTTTCTGGCAGCCAAAACCCTCGAAACCTTAGGAAATAAAATTAAGAGAAAATTCCAAAAAATTTTCGGAACCCCGGAAAAACCAAACTTAAACAATAGGATATATAAGGGAATGAATGAAATTTACTGACTCTTACCCAATTGGCCAGCCACGATAGGCTAAATATTCTTGGCTTCTTTATTAACAGCCACATATACATGGAAGCTGGAACCCAACATCAGTTACATTAAATAATGCAAAACTAGAAGGACGTTTTACCCTTATTCACGAAGTTGTTTAGAATCCACAAGGGACAGGCTCAGAGAGTGCCAGGTAATTAGACCATCAACCCAATATGATAGTATACGCTCTATATATGTATTCTTTTTTTAATCACTTACCTAAATCTGTCCACCTTCCGTAATTTAATGTCAGTTCACGTTAATTACCGTTCAACTTTCCCCGGGTTATAAATTGCGCATTACACATCATTTCAAGCTTGATCACCTTCAACATGACAACTTTTGTGTGACTTATAATTTCGCATTATCTCTTCAAGGTGGGGAGACTTGCTTCCAACATGTCATGTGTTGGCCCAGAGCAAGAACAGTCTTGATGCTAAGGACAACATCACTTTCAAGGTGGGGAGAATGTGACGTTCCACGTATTTATACGCCCTTTTGGGTATAAATACATGACACATCACTATGAATAATTAATGCACATCATTAATTATTAAGGTGGAAACCTAACCCTAAACCCTAATTCGAATTTAGGGCTTAACCTAATATTAAAAAGGCCTAAATATCAATTAGTTAAGGATAACTAATCTAGAACTGCCACCTGGCCCAAATTGATTGGGCAAGGCAGACCTACCAGCTTGGGACACCCAAATTGGGGCCTCCACCCCAATTTGCCCCAAATCGATTTGGGGGAAATAGGTGAAGGAGAGCTGCTGCTCACCTTGGATTCCAGCCAGAAGGATGGAGAACCAGAGAGATAGCTATAATACCAGTTAGTTTAGCGTAGCTTGTATTCTTCTAACCCTTGTTTGAGTAGATGGATGATTAGATTCTATTCTATGATCTACTTATGATGATGATGATGGATGATTGTATCTGATTCTATTTTCTCTTTCTGTTCCTCCTGTGTTCTATTGGATTAAGGGGGGTACAGACCTAAAGGCTATCTAGATTTAGCGATGCTCCTAGCTAGAACCCCTTAAATCCCATTAAATGCGGCCTGTGCACAAGAGCCCACCTGGCTGGGGATGCTATGATGTGATTCAGCACCAGATAACGAGTATGATGGTGAATCGGGGGTGGGGTCTTGCCTAGCGCAGCTACAGGATTCCTACAGTGGGCTAGGCTTATAGTTGGTCACGGAGAGGGCCGGGTATGGGTCTGACACTTCCTGGGTCGCAGGTGTCGAGCCAATATTTCTTGGGCGCTCTGGGCTCGAACGGGCAGGTGAGCCGGCCTTTAGATTTAGGGGAGTAAGTCGGGTACGGACGCGGGGGTCACTAAGGGGGGCATGCGTTCTCTAGCACACCCAGGGATCCGTCATGCTCGGGGAGGGGACGCCTCTCCGACCTACCGCGACCGGGGAGATGTAACCCGGAGTAGTTCTATAGGGTGATTCCATGGGATTGCATTTCTGGAAGGCTACAATCACGCCATAGCATGTTCCAGCCTATCTGCAAAGTGTGCACAGGAGGGGCGGATGGAGTGGACTACCCTAGCGATTGTTCTATGCCAGCCAACGTTATTGTTATGATTCCGTCTATTGTTATCTGGAGGCCTTGACTGTCAGTTGATTTCTATGAGTCTGAGCCGGGGTAGAGCCTTTATTTATGATGCATTTCCTTTGTTATGTTGGTATTCTGTTGTATTCGTATTGATGATGATGGGCCACCCTTCGTGGTGGTATATTATTTATTTGTCTTATTGCCAGGTGCTAACATGTATGTACGCTTCCGCTATATAGGATTCCCATAGAAGGCGTGGGACGAATGACACCTCCGTGTCCTTCACCCGGACACTTGCCCATCACAAGTGGTCCGAGTCAGACGGAGGGCTTTTCTATGGTGGAGTAGCCGCCATGGAAGAGGGGATTTCCCGTATTTATACGATGGGAGCATCGTATAGGTTCGGGGACCGTCACAGAACTTAATGATGACCTGGCACATGTGGTGGTGCCATTTTGTACCACCATGCCACATGGACTGCTGACATGGCATACATGTTGTCAACATCATTCCAGCTAAATTACTTTAACTAGAACACTTTGAACTTGATTATTACATGTTGTAACACGTCTATGATGACATGGCACATGTGGTGGTGCCACATGTATCGCCAACTGTATAGTAAATGCCACGTGGACTGTTGACATGGCATACATTTATCAACATCATTCCAGCTAAATTACTTTAACTAGTTTCACTTTGAACTTGATGATTACATGGCATGACACGTCTATGACGACCTGGCATATGTGGTGATGCCACATGTACTACCAAATGTATAGTGTATGCACATAGACTGCTGACATATTCTTGCAGCCATTTTCAACTTGATAATTACATGGCATGATATGTCTATGTTGACATGGCACATGTGGTGCCACATGTACTGCCAAATGTACAGTCCATGCCACATTATTTGTTGGTGTGGCAAGGCATGCCTGCCACATGTGATGTTAACATGGCTATCTCTTAACAATCATGTTATTTTTTTTAGTTATTACCAAGGTTTATTTTAACAAAGTCTTTTCTGCGGTACATGTTTTTTAACATGTCAAATGTGCAGCTTTGTAGAACTTAATGGAAAAACTAAATGATAAGAACAAGCAGATAGAACAGATAATATATTTATAACGATCTAGCAGAGCACTTAATGAGCAAACTAGCAAGACTGTCACATGCAAAGTTTTGGAGCTCTTGAGAGGAGGAGGAGACCACTGGTGGGCGCTGTGATGGCCGCCATGTAGGGTCTCGACGCAGTTTTCTTCATAACTTATGGCTCGAGTGTCAGATTCGGGTGTTCTTTAGTGCGTTGGAAAGCTAGAGATGTGAGCTTTCTATTGGTATATAATTCATACAATCTTGTTGTGTCTATCTGGAACGGATTTAGAGCTTACAAATTTCGGCTACCATGGCAAATCCTAGTTTGCCAGCTTCCGGAACACGTTCGTCAGCCAAGAAAATGGTAGGTGGTGCTTCTGCTTCTTCTTTTGCGTATGATATGAATTCTCCTTTGCCGTTTCCTAATTTATCTGATAATTCTGCCTCAATCCTCTTACTTTTGACCCTTCTCTTGTTAATGAGTACAAGCTTGCAACACTTTGCCCCTCTGTCTAAATCTGCACCTTTGTCTACTTCTCATGTAGAGACCACTGTAAATACTTCTACTGTTGCTTCTGCCTCCTTTGTGTCTACTTCTGCTGGGTGTGTATCTGCTCCTTCTGCTCCGTGGGGTTCTTCTGATGCTATGGCTAGAGCACCTTCTACACGATTTAGCGATTGGATCAAACGTGATTTGACATCCAGTGTGCAATCTGCTCGTGTTTCTGCTACATTGAATATTATGTTACAGAATAACAAGAAAGAATTGAGCTCGTATCTAAATGAGTTACAAGCACAAGATGAACGTATGGATGTTCAGTTGCCTCTTGAGGGTGTATTCTATGAGGCACAGCAGCGTTCAAACGCTTTTATACAAGCTGGCCTAGCGGTTGTCGAAGTTGATTATAATGCTCATTTGCAGTGTGTTCATAACCTTGTGTCTCATGTAGTTGTTTGCCATTTCACTGGACAATTTTTGATCTCAGGAGAGTTGGATTCTGGCTAAAACATCACCTTCAGAGACTGGGTCTCCCTCATTATGCGTCTCTCAAGGTTTTGGATAAAGATAATAATTTCTTCCTGGTCATGTTTGACTCTTCACTTGCAGTTGACAGGCTTGTGGAGCGTGGTGTTGATCCTCTTTTGGAACATTATCTTCTATATCAGGTTTATTCTCCTGGATTCTTGTCATGTAAGTCTGGTGCATTGCGCATGCCGTGTTGGCTTGCCTTAGAGGATTTTCCACTAGAATTGCAAGTGTCTGATTTTATGATTGCCATTGCCAATGGATTGGGTATGCATCTTGCCCATTCTATTGTTAATGGTCCTCGAATTTGTGTATCTCTTCCTACTTGTGTTTCTATTCCTCAGTCAGTGGTGGTCAAAAGTGGCCCACTTTTTTTCAAATACAAACTACGTCTGCTTAATGGACCCGAGCTGGCCAAGATATTTTCCAATATTGAGGCTTTTGCTACTTACAGGTCGAGGCATACTTTTGTCTCTACCTCCCCAACTACTCCTATCCCATGTCACATAGCATCCACTTCACTTGAATGTCGTGTTGTATCATCTTCTTCCTCATCTGCCTTTGCACTAGTTAATCCGCTAGTATTACCAGCCCCTGTGCCTTCTTCTTTAGCTATTTCTGCACTATCGTCTTCTTCTATTGCATCTCCGCCTCAGTCTATATCAGTAGACCCTCTGAATGAGGATCAACACTCTCATCTTCAGGACATTGCTCAGAAGCAAGAATTATTGGAAGAAGGATGGTCTACTCCATGCCTGAAGAAACTTGCACGTCGCAAAAATAGCTCGGCTCCTCAATCTGCGTTGGTTCACTCTGTAGTTCCAATATCTGCTACAATTGTTCAAGTGGATGTTCCTGATTCAATGGCATTGAGACACCAGGGAACAAATCAAGTTGCTGTTAATGATTCTATGGATGTGGAAGTTCGACCTGGTTATATTGTCATGCTTAGATGGGTGGCCCTGCTCAGTTGGATCTAATTGTCTGTTGGGCTTTTTATTCCTGTCTCTGCATTGTATTATGTATTATGTTAGTATGTTATTAATAAAGTCTGACGTCCTTCAAAAGATAATAGATTTATAATAATGGTCTTTTACACAAGTAGTTGATGTAACAAAATTTGGGCTATCATGGTAAAACTGCAACAAAATTTCTGCACATATGTTTACGTCTATATAATGCCAACAAACTGCTGATGGTAATGTCATCGTCATCTTCTGTTTCATAATCTTCTTCAGCTATTTTAGGGTCATGTTTTGCTACTGGAGATTGAACTTCATTATGATTATTCACTGTTGATGCTATAGCATTTGGAACACCTATTGTCTGAAAACCTACAGAGTTGAGCTCAGTTGCCAAACCAACCTACTCTGGACTGAAGGGATTAGAATGCATGCCTGGCAACCAAAGGCTCGTAATCCCTGTCGAATCCCAAGACTCACATTGTTGACTTGAATTTGTAGCTGCCAAATTACACCATTTAAGAAAATTTTTATTTGAACCAAATAAACAAACTCAATGATCTTGCCTTTAGATTCAATGGTGTGTGTGGTGGCCTCCACTTGATCAAACTTCTCTTTAATAGAACTAGCACCTTTGATTGGAGATGTATGCTCCAAGTTAGTTTCAGCATCTTCTTTCTGACCTGTGGTTGCATCTTCATTCTGATATATGATTGCATCTTCTTTTTTATCTTTGACAGATGGAGCTTTACGTTTTCCAGCAGGTCCAGCAGTCTTAGTAGCAGTCGAAACATTCTTAACAGATCCAACATTCTTCCTTTTTTGCAGATTCCACGTTCTTAGTTGATCCCTCTGAATTATGTACCTTATTCTTCTTCACAATCCAACGCTCGGTTAGGTATAAGCCATAGCTCGTGAGGTTTATGGATTCGGCGGATTTGCATGACTAAACTTCCGAGATGTTTTTCGGCCTACCTATTTTTTTTTACCTACCACGTATTTTGGAACTAACCCCATTTCTTGCCTACACCGAAAGCATATCCTAGTCGACTTGGCCCATTTGCTACCTTCAAAACATGTTGACTATGATCATTGAGCTATGAAATATATGTTGACTATGATCATTAAGCTAAGGAAGAAAAAACACATCATACAAAAATCTTTATGCGATGTGCCCATAGACAAAGACCTCGAAGCAAAATTGTTATGTGCGCATAGACAAGACCTCCGAATAAAGGAGCTTTGAGTATTGCTATAAAAACCTAGTGTCTGCTAAGCATATCCACCCGAATAATCCATGCATTTATCCATTATATGAGACAATTTCAATGGTCTAACCATGTTACATATATACAGCAACCACAACCGGTTAATGACGTCTACTCTATCAAAACTACCCTGGGTGTATGTAGCCAGACTTGCTTAGAACTCAAGTGCACTATTCGCCAGCCGTTTATGTTGCCAAGTCTATGCTCCTGCACTTTACACAACGATTCTATGCAAATAGAAATGGGTGGAAACGTATTATGCAACCTACACATATCATGTGACTCCAAGTCCACAAAATTCTTTTTTTTGTTTGAAGGCATGGTTGGTGGGACTTGCACCCGCCCACGTCTCCCACCCAATGGTACCCAGTGGGCTTTGAACCCTTGTGACTCCAAGTCCACAATTGCCTGTTGCCCTGCTTTTAAGGTCTTCTTATGATATCATGCAGTTTCTAAGGTCTTTCTTATGGAAGAAGACCACAATTTCTTAAGTCCACCAGTCCAAGACTTTGTCTAGAAATTGCTCATTGATAGCAGTGGGCAAAGTTCGGGGAACACTATAAACCAACCGATTGAAATTAAAAATTTTCTGGTTAAATTAGCATATTGCAGGAATTTGTCCGGCAAGTTTTCTTATGGTTTCTTAATAAGACAATGGATAATTCCAGCTCTAAACACAAGATATCCTAGTGTACGGTCTCCATGTCTCGCGCACTTAAGAGGTGTGAATGTGGCAAATTGTCAAAACAACTCCAATTTGCTCGGCCAAGGTGTCTCTGGATACTTAGTGTTGTACCTAATGCAATGGAAAAAAATCTGCCTTAAAAAAATCGCGAGTCGAAGAGCTATAGGCCGTAGAAAGTTGGGGGGTTTAGGCGCCCCCACCGCCTGACATGTAGCCCTGTCTCACCATGTGTGAACCCTCTTTCGAGCCCCCCCCCCCCCCCCTCCCCCCCTCCCCCCCCACCCCCCCCCCCCCGCTAGGCGGGCGCACCAATGATGGCCCAGGTAGAACCCTATTTCATCACCGTCCACCCGCCACCACATGCGTGAACCCCCCCCCCTGAGTGCCCCTCCCCATCGCCCCCTAACCGAACTGGCATGGGCCTCACACAATTCTTGCGTCCGCGGGGCCCGAGATGGCCATCATGGCCCAATGGTCCAGAGACCACGCGTACGGGAGCCATCGACCGCTACCAAATCTGGCCCTATTAGCCCATGTTTGCCACCATCTCATGAACTAAATCACTGCAATTACCCCTAATCCGACTCAGTTTGCTCTTCTATGCCGAATTGGAGACACATTTTGGGTGGACGCGCCCTGCACAATTGGGTAGAGGCCTCATCATTCGGCATGGGGCTTTAAAAGGGAGGAAGGAAATGCCATTCGATCAAAATCCCCGGATCAGTTCAAAGGGTTGCTACGTCGTTCTCAGTTTGCAGTCATCCTAAGCTCCGTCCATATCAGTCTACTACGATCATCTAAGTAAGCTCCTGATCCCTTCATTTAGCTTCATTTGGCTTATTCTTGATTTCTTGTTAGATTGCAGCGCCATGGATAGTTGGAGGAAGATCCCGAGCTCCAGCCCATATCGAAAACCGCCTCCCTCCCCAGCGAAGAAGAGAGAGCATCGAGACTCTGGCGCCTCTCAGGGGACCGAAGACCTCGGCTCCTTCACTCTGACACGCTCTGAAATTTATGATGCAGTGGGGTCAAACTTGGCTGTTGAAGTCACCCAGAGATTACTGATCAAGTGCAGCACGCCAAGGATGACAACGACATGGTCCACTGCCGTGTGACTGTTGCTGAAGGGGATCGGGTTAAGTTCGAGAGCCCGGTTAATCCAGAATAATTCAGTTGCTGCTTCTGGCGAAAATGGATGTTTACATATCTAATCTATAGCCCTCTGATATGCCCTAAGTACCTAGCTGATTGTGCACTCTGCTAGAAGGGTTTTTTGTTTTATTTTGTAATGTCAAACTTCATAAGGCAATTTTGTGGAGATATGAAATGTAATATCCTTGAAGACATCCATAAGACAGCTTGTTTGTGTATTTAACTTGGCATTTTGTATTCAACAAAAAATGATTGTTATGTCCATATGCTTTCTAAACATTAAAAAGACAATTGAAGTCCTCCTCCTTTTGCACAATGTTTGGTAGCACACATTACTACTCTTCTATGGTCTCGTCCGAATCATATTCATCATGTATCAATGGATTCTAAATGTCAACTCTACAAATATCAACTCCACATGCCAAAGATAGCTACATACCATTTCTACTGTGTTTGTGTTCAAAGGTAGTTTTGGTGTTGCCTCATTTACCTGCAATACCAAAAGTATGTTAAGATAAGTGAGCACAACATTACATCAAAGTTCCTGCTGCATACCTGTGCAGACCTCCATGTTCTAAAGAAGCCCTCGTCCATTCCCCTTGCTGTAGCAAGAGCTTCGGCATCAACTCCAATCTCAGCCATCTTCCGAATATGTCTGGCCTTGTCAATTGCCCTGACTTCATCATTTCCTGACCCTGTGTTTGCTGCTGCATATTTTATCCAGTTGTGTATCCATACTCAAAGAGTTAGCTAAAGGATTGAATGTTCTTTGTTTGCTGGCAAGGTCCCATCTCTTCAAAGGCGAACGGATGTTGCTGACTTAGTTAGGTGCAGGCTCGACCAAGGGGATGCAGCCCTCTATGCTAATTGATTGAGGATGCACCTCATCTCCCTCACATAAGTGTATGTCTTCAAGACTGCAACCTATGTCCAGGGTTTGTGTTTGAGGGGCTATCATGCTATCATGACCTGCCTGCTCTCCAGATACTTGCATAATACCCACCTCTTCATTCTGGCTACTCGGCACACAAGTCTCCCAATTGTCATCCTCTCCAATGAACTGCCTTGCCTTGCCTTGCCTTTGTCTCATCCTGTTCATAACAGCCAACCTCCTAGCCTTTGCAGCCTCATTCAATGGTCTTTGGCAGCCAAAGATGGCTTTCACCCTGGATTGGCCTGTTGGATACACAAATGCCCTCAGCCTTCTGGTGCTCTCCTCATACAAAGCTTCTGCTTGCTTCGTACTTTCCCTCTCTAGCCTGTTTGCAGCAGCCCGCCTGCGGGCTTCTTCCCTTTCAACCCTCCTCCTGGCTGTCACCACTTTCTTAAGGGCAGCTTGCTGGCTCTTCAGTCTCTCAGCCTCCTCTCGTCTTGCCTTCTCTGCTGCAAGTGCTTGACAGAATTCATTGCTATTAATGTGCACTCTTCCATGCAGATTAGGTGCAATCTCCCTCCTCCTCCTTGTTGCATCGTGGATGCCCTGACTTGGAGCAACATGGGATGATTGCTGGCATGGAGTAGGACCTGCTGCTGCTCTATGGTGTAGGACTTGCTGCATTGTTCCCAAGCTATCTTTTGCACGGTCACATGTTGCTTGTACATATTCCTCCCATTGCAAGTCAACTTCTTACATGTTGAAACCCTCCATGTTCAACCCTTGGTCACATGGTTGTCCCATTGGTTCATTCCTATCAACTTCATCCATTTGTGCACTCTCATTTGCTGCAGGCTGCACAATGGAGATAGCCAATCCATCTTCAATTACTGCTGGTTGATCAAGTATTGGTGCTGACACATAAACTTCCTCCCGAGCAAAACTATTGCCTTCCTTTCCAGGCACCACCTTTGTTGGATTGAATGGCCATATCCTTGTAGCCATGAAACTAGCCTTTATATTTGAAACTGTTAAACCTGCAGCCATGGACATAGATATCAATTCAGCTATGTCTTCCCTCTTAGGTTCAGACCTGCCTTTTTTGACCATGTATTCTGCCCTCAATCTTTTGAAAGCTGCCTTGAATGGCGCAAAGCATGAGACATCTAGTGGTTGTAGCCTATGTGATGTATATGCAGGTAATAGTGCAAAATGTATTCCCATATCTTTAATATGACATCCAGTTCTACATGGCTTCCATGCCCATCAAGCAAGATCAGATGTGGTCGTTCAGGTGATACTCCTCCAGGCACTCTACATTGGAAGTGGGACAACCAAGACTTAAAGAGTTCAGTTGTCATCCAAGCTGACTGCTGGACAGCTTGAACTGCTCCCTCCTCACACCTGGCTATGTTGTCCTGCCTCATCCTAGTTCCCTTGAAACATACTAGGTATTTTAAACCCTTCTGCATTTACACACATTAAGATTGTAACCCATTCCCTAGTATTCATGACTAGCTCACTAACCCTATTCTCACATTTCCTTGCAATTATCTTTAGGCCCTTTACTTTCCCAGCTTGGATCCCGGTCTCATCTGCATTCTAGATCCTTGAAGGGGAGAAGTTATACTCATCATAGATTTCTTTCAAGCCCGAGTAGAACCTATCCAAATTTTCTTGATTCATAGCCCGGGCACGTGAGACATCTAGAGTTTCTGCACTCCTGATAGAGATTTCAGGATGGCGCTGCTTGAAGAGTTTCCACCATTTTCCACCTGGAACACCTTCGAATGTTGGATTACTCTCCTTGGCTAGTTCTGCAGCACGTTCCTTCACCGAAGCCAGGGTCACGCCCATTCCCTGTTCTGCCCTCCCTATGGCCCAATCCACAAGTTCCTTTTCTTGGGACGGTGTTAGGATCTGTGGATGTCTCCCCGCCTTGTGGGAAATTCGTCCATACAACCAGTCTCTGATGGATGATTATGGGATACCAGATCGTCTAGAAGCTTCTCTAAATGAAATACCATGTTCACTCACCTCATCTAGAGCGTCTAGCATCTCCTCCTCCGTTCATTGGCCTCTTTTTGTTGGCTTCCTCGTCATTGTAGCTCCCGATCCGCTGGCCTGAGGATGCTTCTTCTTTGATTTGGGCGCACAAACTCACTTGCTGGTTGTTACTGTCAGTCTGCTGCTGCCTGGCGTTGTAGCATCGATTCCTGATCAGGCTCTAGTGGACACCATTGGTCTAGCCTTCGGCAAAAGCAAGGGTTCAATTGAGTCCCAAGCCGGAACTGTGGGTTTGTGCACAAATTTCTTGATCCTCCACAATCATACTGATTGCCCATCTCCTGTGCATGCATTGAGGCTGGAATTTGCGCGCGAATTCCAGCCCCTGGCATTGAATCATACCTCGGAATGGGCATGTTAGGGGGTTCCTAGGTGCGCGATGGGTGGGTATATGGCACGGGAGCCATGGCTTCTCGGCTCAGGAAGTCGCGACACCTGGTGAGCGTTCAGGGGGGACTGTGGGATGGCGCCGAGGTGGCTTTTGGTACCATAGGGTACGGTACGTCCGCAGTACCCTATCTGGCCCAAGTAACCATAGGAAATTCTTTGATGGTACCTAAAAAGTTTGCCAACACTGCTCATTGACATGGCGTTTTGCCGGAAACATTTCTCCTTAGCTTATTCGGTTCGGCGACTTCACTTTTCCGGCCTCGGACCATCTATGGCATTGGTCGATTACGATTCCCGATATCATCCAGTAATCCGTCAACTTAAGCTGCAGCTGCTATTATCTACAACTGGTGTGTCTATATTTTCTCAAATTTCAGGTCCTTTGTTCCTTACCATTCTCATCGGATGAAAAATGGCTAATTCCAGAGTTTGCATTTTTCCAATTGTTCACGATGTTCTGAGAAGATAATTGCGGATGTGCTTCCAATGCCAGAGTTAAGAGAGTTCAGTAGTCCCAACAGTCTTCTAGGAACATCTCTGCAATCATCTGAAAGAAGTCCCGAAAATTCTGCCTGCCGGATCATAAACCAATCGGGAGACATCGACGAGGACGAACAAGTGAATGTGGAACCTAAGGTACGCTAATTTTAATCGAGTTTGGGTGCCAACCTTTTTGAACTTCACGAGCTTCGGTTCCAGAAGTATATGTGCTTATATGTATTTCGCTCCTCATCAAATTTACTGAAAAAAAGTATATGTGTGGAGCCTCCACCTAATTTACTAAATGGTTAATGCAGGTATACATGGCATGCATTGCACAAGGATCCAGGTAATGGATTTGCTCACTGTTTCATCCACTTTGTTATCGTCTCTGGACTAACTAGATGTGCCCAATCTAACAGTTCATGATAGCTTGCTTTCAGGTTAGGCATAGCCTACTTCGAAGCAGACACACATGATATGGTTGTGCTGGAGACATGGGAGGATGGCAATGATGGATATCCTTCCCTGCAGCTTTGTAAGTATTACGAGGGATACATGCAAGCACGGCCAACCTCCTTCATTCTTAGTTATCTTTTTTAGCATACGCATTGGAACTAAGTGCACATTATGGCTTTATGGCTTGTTTTATCTATAATCTCTGTAGTTAACTTCATGCCAGCAAAAATTTTCACTATATTCGTCTGAATCTCCTGGTGCTTCAATTTTCTTAATTGGTTACCTGCACATTCTTGTAGAGATAGCTTGAGCGAAAGAGCAGTCTTTATGTTTTTTATTTTTAAAACTTTCTGTTTCAAGAACAAATCTTTATGCAGGATGTGTACGAAACTCTCTGTTCAATTGATAATGCACATCCATGCAATTACTTCCTCCTCTAGGATGCCGTAGCCAGACTCATTTGATGGTAAAAAAGCATGATCCCCATAGAGAGGGGGTTGTTTCTGCAGAAAAGCATACACACCTACATGGGGAAATGATGGGGTCATGTAAGGATTATTTGGTTCCTTTGCTTTCCGAATCCCTTCTGAGGAAGCCTTTGTCTATCTCCCCACCTTCCTTTTTTTGTGGTTTTACTCAACTCG
Source organism: Isoetes taiwanensis (assembly GCA_021234155.1). Lineage (NCBI taxonomy): Eukaryota > Viridiplantae > Streptophyta > Lycopodiopsida > Isoetales > Isoetaceae > Isoetes > Isoetes taiwanensis. The sequence continues at coordinate 1,072,231 of JAJEKV010000013.1, forward strand.
CAATAATATTTCTTGTGCGTATAATAAAAACAGTAGCATGCATTTTGACTCTTCTTTCAATTTCAGTGAAATTTCAATGTCGACCTTCTGTGATATACACCAGTAGCAAAATGGAGGAGAGTTTCTTGGATGCCCTTAGAAAGCATGGTAGTGCCAATACCTTTATGCGTACAATCTTATACTCTCGCCTCATTTGTTTGGTTTATTACCCAGTTCCAAGTGCTGGACCAGACTATGAATTAAAGCTTGTAAAGAGTTCTATTTTCAGTCATGAGCAAGCATGGCAGAGGTAAGGAGATGGATGCGTTATTCTTTTATCGTTGTAATGTTGAGTGCTGCATATGAAGAGAAAGTGCTAGCATTGCATGAGTAACTTCTATTCCTTTTAATGATCTGTCTCAAACAAATTGGATGCCGCTTACAACCAAGTGTTTGCAACAAGAGTAACGAATAAATGGCTACAATTTACAGGGTTGTGCATGCTAGGATCTATGGAATGCGCAAGGATCTCAGTGAAAAAGATAGGGTCCACTTTGTACGTTCTTCCCTGATATCCTTGTAGGTGTTGGAAATGAAATATAATACTCCTTGTGAATTATAAGAGCAGAAGTGGATTTTTTTCTATAAATTCAGGGAGCACACAGATCTCAGTCTATGAGCACCTGGTGAAACGTATAACCTGACCATGCCTAACTTGACCCCAATAGAATTGTTAGCACTTTCTGGTGTTGGCTCTCATGTTTGCTGAAATTCGCAATCTCAATGCACCAGATTATTGAATATGTATGTGATTTTTTCAGTTAGCCTTTGCAATCTTTTCCTATATGTGGGACTTTTGGATTGCCAATGCATTTGGCATAATGGAGGGTAGATGATGATGAATTAGTCCTCAAAACACCCATTTTTGGTCTCAGTTTCTCTATAAGTTGCAAAGCTTGTAATCCCGTCACCCTCCATGTATGTGTTACACAATAGGATGTTTCAAAACATCATAGTAGTTTCAAGGCATATCTATAAAAAGAACAAAAAAGTTGGTTTAGATACATTATCTGGTTTGCATTCCATAATGATACAAATCGGAAACTTTTCACATGTCTACCATCATCAGCAATGAAATTTTTCCTTCCAACTAATATTATGCTCTTTCAAACACATTCTAATGCTCTATATCCTCGGCAATGGACAGCCATACTTCTGCATTATTCTCATCCTTATGTACTTAGACAAGTTTAAGTATACTAATAAGATTACCCTGTCTCCCAAATATTGCAATGTTTGCTTCATTGAACCCTACACAAAGAAAAATGTTTAATGCTTATGAAAGTAAAGATTGTAAGAATATTTCAAAGCATGCATCCTAAGGTTGGAGCTTGCCTGGAGAGCTACTGAAAGGTCTTTGTTTTTAGGTTTACAAAGGCATGACATGATAAATCTTCATTCTTATGGACTCAATCATCTTTTCTGCAAAGATCTGGCATGCTATTTAAGGCTCCTGCATTTTGAATCATTTGCACTGCCATGCGAACTTTTAATTACGACAACTTCTTTAGCTGTATGTGATGCTGCTTTCAACATTTTATGAGGGAATCTAATGGAGAACAGTAAATTGTTCTCAGATAAACTCAACAATAAATCTTGGTAGTGAGATGAAGGTACGAGCTGCTGGTGGGCTTCTGACGATCTTAGAGCAAGATCTATTATCTAGCAACATGAAAGTCGAGGACAACAATACAGACTATTTAGTTATTAGAAACATGTTAGAACTGTCATTGTATCCATTGTGTATCAGAAGATGATTTGCACGTCAGTTAGTCATGTGAAGTTCAAACAGGTTTATACCTCAGACTTAACAATCGGTAGAAATGGTGTGCTTAGCATTGACCTTGAGACATATGATGGTCTGCAAATATTTCAAGTGGACAAACATCCTAGTTCGATGGGGATTGGGAAAGCAAAAGAAGGGTCGTTTCTCTCCGCCTGTACTTTAACATTCTTATTATGTAAATACATATATCTGAAAACAGCCACTTATGTGTCCATTGTGATTTGCAGGTTTTCTCTCTTTGGAATGCTTGACAAGGTAAAATGGTTGTTTCAGACATTCCCTTTGTGTATCATATAGGACTCCAGGAATTTGGTATCTGGATAATTGAGATGGCAATTGCGGCTGGAATTACCAGAGCCATACAGCTTGTGCTGCTTTCTTCTCCCTTATGGCACATGCCTAAGGATTTAAGAAAAGCTATAAAATCAAAGCCTTTATGCAAGATAGGCAACTCTTTGTCATTGTTATGATGTCATGTATGCTATGATGTTTTAAGCTTACATCTGCATTTCAGAATTTTTCTGCAACAAACCGTGTTCCTTCTTATTATCATGCCCAAATGCCTTACAAGTTCATCATACTAATGTTTTCAGTCTGAGCTGATACACACGAGAGGTGAAGCAGCAGACTGGAAGCTGTTTCATGTATGTAGTAGCAGTTTGCAAAACCCTGGCCCGGGTGTCCTGTGAACTGTGTTGCCCAAGTGCCCAGTTCTTTTCATATTTGTTGCATTGCACCAAACAATGCTCTTGTTCTGAAATGGACCAGTATGGGGAACTGGAAATGAAATATGCTGTTGTGGGGAACATAGATCCAGTATGTCCCTAAGGGGCCCCAAATGTTCTATGTTGTCAATACACATCTTCAACGTCAATAAATACCTCTAATCTATGGCTTATGGATTGTAGAATGAATAATTTTCAATCAGTTTATCCAGGTACTGTAGTGGTAACGTTATCTAGTTTTAGAAGCAAAACGCAGCTAGAAATGGAAAAGGATTGAAATTCTGCTGATGCTCGTGAAAGAGAATTCAGGGTAGCTGAATATGCCATTTCCTGATGTTTGCACTGTTACCGCAACTCTTACTAAAAATTAAAGTGGATCAGATCTCCTCTGTCATTAAGTAGAAAAGGAAGTCAAGTAGTATGGCAATAGAGTTTACTTCCGTGTTTTTGTGAGAGATCTGTATGAACTTTTCTAAACAAGCCATAGGAATTTTGAAACACGAATTTCTAAAAGGCAAAAAGTTCTTATAAGGTGGACCCTATCTTTGCTATCCAAAATGGACGGTGAGCTTCATCATCAGATGCTGGAAGTGCAACATGCATACCCTTTTTTAGCTTTGAACCTAGGTACATGACCCGATCTTCATTGGGTTCATTACTGTGCATCAAGTATATTGGGAATAGTGTTGTTAGCATGGTTGGCAATAGGCCACTGAAATGGCACTTGTAAGTTTGAGCTTTTTGAGTTTTGTACAAATTCTTTCTGTTCCATGAAGAACATGTCTCACCATTGACAATCGTCATCTTTGAAGTATTTATGGCAAATTTCAATACTTCGTTCCCCTCATATGCTATAAATAGTTTCTGTTCTTGTTTAAGGAGGACTGATGAACTTTCTTTTAATGGATTTTTTGTTTGTATATGTAAAAGCAGTGTGTCACTCCAATGGGTCGGCGCTTGCTAAGGTATGCAAAATATTTGTTCTTAGTATTTCAGCAATACTTGACTTAGGATTACAAAGTGTAGGATGAAGTATATGAAGATTTCCATATGTATAAATTTCTTGTTTGTGACTATAGGACCTGGTTCTTGAGGCCAATTTTAGACTTTGGTGTTCTGAACGATCGACTTGATACTGTATCTAATTCCTTTTTGCTAAAATATTTCCATGAATTCATCAGTCCACTTAACTGTCGCTCAGATAGAGCTATTAAAGTCGTTTGAAGAACTCATAGTTGGTTTGCTGCGGCCACTAAAATATGTGAAGGACGTCCATCAACTCATGAAGGTAATGAGCACTCTCTCAAGTAGAATCTTGTAAGCAGTTGCTCTTAAACTACAAATACATGTCGAGGATCTTTTATGGCCTATATGAGTTGGGATAATCTTGCTATGATATGCCATATTCAGGTGCAGGGTGTCATTGGTGGCAGAAATATCATAAAGGAAAGCTTGAACTAATATTGGAATTACAATGTCCTTTGGAAAATGAAGTGTTCAAGTGTATCTAAAACCGCTTCCTAATGGGCGAGGCTTAGTTGGCCTGCAGTCAAAAGGTTAACAAGTCAAGAGTCCATGCTTCAGTGACCTATTGAATATTATTGGCATAAACAGGGAGTGAGATCACCGGAGAGCAGGATGGTGTGATGCAAAAATCATACAAAATTTCGTAGGAGGTTGAGGGGATAGAGAGTTGCAGAGGGAAACAGCAAGAAGAAGGAAGAGAGCTAAAAGTGATTATATGTCCAGCTAAAGGCTGGCCAATATTTTCGATGAATTTTTAAATTGCATTTCTACACAATGATTGAAGGGAAAAAGTTTACATGCAACAACCCAAGGGCTTGCTAAAAAGGGTCAAGAACACTTAATATGCACATTAAGGAAGATCTCGTATGGCCTAAAACAAGCTCCTAGATGCTGGAAGCAGAAAATAAATGCTTTTTTTTTTTACATAGAGAGCAGAGAGCAGACTCTAACCCAAAATCAGAAACTCTGCATGGTTCTTCTCTGTGTTGATGACCCTTTTTGTCACAGGAGGAAAGCACGGCTAATTGATCAGATCAAGCTTCGTCTTAGAAAATTTAGAACAAACCAGTTTCAGTACCTATAGATTTAGATCCCAAACTTCATGCAGATGCAGATGGCAACTCTACCTATACAAGATTCTGGTGAAGCCTGTTGTTTTGTAGTCAATCTTCTTTTCAGGTACATGCAACTTCCACACAGTTTACGCCAAGCTGCTGGCCTGTATTCCAGGACCATTGCAGGATGACAGCGGCACTAACAGTTCAAGTGGATGTCTAAATGGCAAGCCACTATCTCCATCAGCACTACTGAGGTTGAATTTAAAGCTCTTTCAACAGGGTTGCAAGGTAGGCAACGTGGCTTAAGAAGCTCTGGGAAGATCTCAATATTTCCATACAGAAGCCACAACTCTACTGTGACAATCAGAGTATTATTCAATTAGTACAACCGGCATGCTAGAACCAAACACCTTGGTGCACATCTCGTATTCTCGCTAATCAACTGATTCTATTATATCCCATTGTTCAACACATATGTTCACCAAAACCCTGGCCAAATAGAAGCTGAAGTCTTTTAAGACCGTATATGTTCAAGGAAAAGTGTTGAAATATCTTATTCTATATATCATCTATCATATGCTAAATGCTACCTACCACCTAACAAAGACAAGCATTAAATGCCATGACTAATGTATATAAGTAGGCGGATTTATGGCAGACAATGCAATAATTTGCCCTAACAGGGGACAACTGAACTACAGGGGTAAATGTTACATAATCAATTCTATATTTTTGTCAGTAACCCATAGCTACAAGGCATGCCTTATATTTCACCATAAATCTCTCAGCAAGAAACTTTTACAAGCTCATTTGTAACATATAGCTTGCTCACCTGAAGGTAGAGGGTAAATTCGTGCATTGCCGTTCTTGAATGATCTGCCCTGTTTGCATCTTCAAAATGCATTGGATCATTAGTGCCACACATGATATTGGCCATTATATTACATGGGGACCTTTTTGTTTGTTTGTTAACCCAGCTGACCTCCTTAACTCTGGTTGAGGTACAGCTGAACCTTGAGCAGAGCTTCCAAATCTTTTCAGAAGTTGGAATCTGGCAAATAGACAAAAGCAAAAGCGGCTGTCTTAAAACAAAAGCTGTTATATAAATTTCTGATCTAGGTAACTCCAGTCTGAACTTTTCCTCCATCTTTTAGTCAAGTGTCTGGTGGTTCTAGCATAGTTGATGACTCTGAAGAGGGACTCAACTTCGGCCTGAATTGGTTTTAAAGGATGAAAGATGGTTAAAGTCTGATATGTTCATAACTTGCCATGGGCTGAGCATGAACCAGGACAAGTGATGACTTCTTCCATTTATGAAGGATATGTGGTTAATATTAATATGAGGGGTCTAACAATAGAATCTCTGTGCTCGCATTGTTGAGTGAAACATGCATAAGGGAGAGTGTTGGGACATACTGCAGATAAGACCCTGTTGCTTTTTGTATTATTAAATAGCATAACCTCGGCATGTTTCTTGTTTTACATGTCTTTTACATTCACTAGCAGATCCTCATCTAAAAATAAGCTTCATTCCATGGTGCAGCATCAATAAAGTCATCCATGAGGCGTATAAAAGCACTTACAGTTTTCTCTAGGATTTCTTATATATTTATAGTATGCATAGTGAGAGAGGTCATGCTGAAGTGCTTTTTTGCTTATTGATCAAACTTGTAATAATTTGTCTTCATAAACCCAGGCCGTTTTGAAAAAATGTTTCTTGAGCATCTCTCCATCTGTAACGTGATAGTAAATGTGTCAACCTTATTCTGTGGCAGAAATTCTTCTCTCCAAGCTCTTTCTGCACTTCAAATGACTGGTTAGCACTAATAAAGGTATTTTACGTGGGTTTATTTGTTTGCCTGACCTTACAGCTAAAATATCATTAATAATTCTAAGTCGGCAGACTGTCAGCTCAATATTGCAAATTCAACAAATTTTTGAAGCATTATTGCAATCTGGGGTTAAAGATGAGGTCCGAAGTTTGCAACTTGTGGACAGGGTAAGATGTTCTATGGTCTTTTTCTGCAGCAAGTTGTTGGGACACGATATCAGTCTGTAAATCATTAGTGCAGAGAAAGCTGCAAAAAGGATAATTGGCTAATAGAGATCTCATGCTCTTAGATGTAGTTGGTCCCATCAACCTTTATGGTCCTTTTATAAATATAAATCTTTAAATCGGATCTATATCATCATCACATTTTTTGTCTCAAGCATCAGACTTATATTAGAATTTGAATTTAGCATCCATCAAATTTCATATATCTATCTTAAAATGTTAAGAAGTATGCTATCTAAATATGTGACTTCTGAAGCTGTTCCACCTGATTGGATGCAGATACTTTCATTGCCAACAAATGATCTACTATATGTACATGACATGGCAAGTTTCATAGACCAAGTCTTTACAAATGTTCTGTACAGCGTTCAGCGAATCATATGCCGGTTTATATGTGGCCGTAAACATCTGCAATAGTGCCAACCTGTTTGATGTATGGGCTGAGTTCTCCTATGTCAAGGAAAGAGGATATCTGCTCCAGACTGCATGGGTCTGTGAGATCAATTATTACAGCAGATCATGTACAGCTAGGGAGCATTGTAGCTTCTATATATGTGCATAAAAATAAAAACAAACTGAATTAAGGAACTTTTGTCTTTTTCCAAGTCACTGGTTCAAAGTACAAGGATCGATCTTATTTTCTCGTATAAAGGACTGTTTTGTTTGTTCTTTGCTGATGGCTTTATTTTCCGGGGACTTTCATGTAACCTTTCGGGGAGGAACTAGATGGCTCAGGGAGAGGTTACAGCTTCTTTTTGTTGCTGTTATCTTCTCGATCATTTCACTGTCCAGTCCTCTCCTGATCATGTTCCTTCAAAATATTTCTTCTATGACCAGTTATCTGATAGAGGAATAGAGCTATACATTTCTGGTCCTCAAATCTAACGTGTTTTGGGAGGGAGGTAGCTTCTTGAAAGAGACAAGGGAATCTGCCTTGGATTTTATAATAACTGGGCATGTGAAAGAAAAATGCTCCTCCAAACAGTCTGCAGAAGAGGGCTTAGGGCTTGACTAATTGTGAAAGAAAGATAAAAAAACAGTAAATCATGAACTTCTTGGAGTTGGTTGAGGTTGTGTTGGCATTGGCAAAGCTTACCTGGCATAGAGCTGAGCTGTAGCATAAAAAAGTTAGCATCCGTGGGTTTTGGTATTACGAAAAAACCATAATGTCCTTGCATCCCTTTGATACTCTCTATTTGCTTTCGTATCACAGTCATGCATGTGTTTTAAGCAAGTTTCCTTTTTCATAGATAAAAGGAGTTGTCCAACCTGATCAAATATGTGGAGGCAGTTCTGACATGACAGTTGCACCTAGTGTGTGTGAAGAGGTACATAGAAATCATGCCTCATACAAGCTGCGCAACTTTTGTCATTTTCTTATTGCAATCTATCTAAGAGTTATTGGAAACAATATACTATTAAATTGAACAACCATATTTTCTTCTAACTGCATCTCTTGGGAGATTAGCTTGATGAACTGAAGACCATTTATGAAGGTTTACCAGATTTCTTGGCAAAGGTAACTTGGATTTCTCAGTGTCTTAGTTTTCAAGCTGCTGCAAACTAATAGGACGATATTTCTTTGCATAGGTTTCTGCTGCAGAGGTAGTTCGGATACCAGGGAAAGGTCACCAGAGTGGAAGCATAGTGTACATTCCTCAAGTAGGTATGTTCAATAAATATGTGAAAGTAAGCACAAATATGCATAAATTTTGATTACCTTACAGGGTACTTGATGTGCTTTGCTGGTACAAATCTTGCTGAAGGTGCTCTTCAAAAGCTTCCAGATTTTGAACTGGCTGTAAGTTATTCTGGAAGAGAAAGCTTCTTGTGTGCTTCTCCCATCCTCTTATTCTCCTTGCAACTCCTTTGTCAATCGCTTTCTCATGTGATCGATTTGGTCAAGTGTCCAGCCTGCTTAAGGGATAATGGGGCTGGATAATTCCTTCATGAGAAAAAACTCACAGAACTTTTGAATTGTTACGTGCCAGTTTGAAAGTGGTAATATGTTCGGTAAGGAGTACTTCTACCATACTTCAAAAACGAAGGAACTTGATGACGTCCTAGGGGACATATATCACAAGATACTAGGTATGCCAACTGCTTTTCTGTAGAATGTCCAGAGGAAGTTGTTTTTTATTCTGTCCTGATTTATCTAATCAAGAATATTAAATAATTCATCTCACCTTGAGGACTTCTCAGTTGTAGAGAAAAAAGGAATTCTTCATGTTTTTTGTAAGGCCTGCATGGGACCAAACCATTCCAAGATATTATATAACTGCCCAAACAAACTGTGTGAGTTTTTCCATCGTCATGCTATGTCACTTGAATATGAATCTATAAGAACTGCACCAATGAGCAAGGTGCATGAAGGCATAACAAACAATGATGTGTTATATCATAGACATGGTTGACCCCAAGGAGCTTCTCCCCAATTCTACAAAATTTACTTTCGTGAGATCAATGAAGATAGTTTCATCCAGCGCCCTGGACATTTGGATATTTTTTTTAGCACCAAAGTGAGACATGCTATTCGTCAGCTCAGGGTCTCATTCCATCAGCTTGAGATTGGGGATGGTCAGCAACCAGCATAAATTTTAGTGGCTAACTTTAGCAAATTGGCTATATTTTAGCCTTTTAAGGAGAAACCTTGGCTAAAGTAACGTGGGGGAACCATTTTTGAAAAAGAAAAAATTAGCCAAATACTTTTCCCAATGATATGGACCCATTACCATTCTAGCCAAGCGTTCAAAAGTAAAGTGTGAAAAATTTAGCCAAACATAAAAAAGTGAAAATTTCAAATTTGTAGACCTTAGCCAAGCCTTAGAAAGTTTTAGGCCTAGGATTAACCTCGATAAGTACCATTTAAGAGACATGACCAACTTAAAGTTTACTCTGCTTGGAAATGTAATCTAGAGTAAGAAACATAATCTTGTACAAGAAGGAAACTTCCAAAAAGTATAAATCTTATAATCATAATTGTTTACCTCATTATGCTTAAAAGGTACTAAGGTGCTGCATGTAATTGGTAATAAATAAAATATACATGAAATGTAAAATACTAATTCCGAAGCTTCAGAAAACAATCTGGATGCTAAAATATATACTAAGGAGTTGTTGATCTGCACTAGACATGGAGCGTGCAATTCTGAAGGACTTACAAACACGAATTGAACCATATTTTGGGATCCTCAGCCAAGCAGCAGGTGTATCTGCAGAGCTTGATTGGTAATCGACTGTCTATAGCTACATTATTCTTATTTTCAAAGTATTTATCTACCGTATGTCTTAATATTTTTGAAGTGTATTATCACTGGCGGCAAGTGCCTCGGAGTATAAATACACCAGACCAAAATTGTGTCATGAAGATGTCCTGGTTATAAAGAATGGAAGGTACTATATTTTTTTAACAAGAGTCTTTTTTGTTTGTGAAAGCTGCAGCAAAGTGATTCTGTTATGCAGGCATGCATTACAAGAGCTGACTTTGAACACTTTTATACCTAATGACACATGTATCAGAAATAAAGGTAATAGTGCATCCTTTATGAAGGATAATTTCAAAAAGGACTCATCTGATAAGTACCTTAACATGTTTCCTGTTTCCCGTTTTTAGGACGGATCAATGTCATTACAGGCCCAAACTATTCTGGAAAAAGTGTTTATATTAAACAGGTGATTGCAGGCCAAACTATTCTTTTGAAATGTTCTAGTCTGTCATTATATTATCCTTTGTGGTATCTTTAATTAGCTCCCGCAATTAGAGAAAGTGCTAATCTGAATTTTTTTGGCTAGGTTGCACTTATTGTATTCCTGTCACATATAGGCAGTTTTGTGCCAGCCGACCAAGCAGTAGTGGGGTTAACTGATAGAATATTTTCTAGGCTGCCTAACAAACAAGCATTACATATTCCACAATCGACCTTTATGGGGGATTTACGCCAGGTCTCATTAATGCTACGGTACATATTATACCTTTTATATGCATATCTCAATCATTTGGGCAAACAAATTACATTAGAGAGATTTGTGTACAAAGAGGCACAGTCAGGTTCATCGGGAAAATTATTTATAATGTAAGGTTGTCTTTAGCAGGTATGCAACATGCAGATCCCTGTGCTTGATTGATGAGTTTGGGAATGGGACAATAACTGCAGGTTCTATTCCCTAGTGTATCGTGTCTAGGGTTGATGTAACTAAACTGATTGACAATGGTTTTGTTTTCAGATGGAGCAGGCCTCTTATGTGCCACATTGAAGCATTTTGCATCCTGTTATTCACCACCAAAGGTGACAGACAAAGTGCTCACCACCTTTATGGTGAATGTCAGTGTAGAAATTGAAGAGGATTTGTAGGAATTAGACTTTATAAAGTCTCTTTTTCAAACTAAGTGTGAAAAAAATATGGAGTCCCTTCCTTCCCTTCCATGTATAAAGAGGGACAGTATTGGAAGATGATGAAATGGGAGGTGTTTACATGTTCTAGATAGGTTCTACTGACAGCTATACATATAGAAAAAGATCTCATTCAGTCGTAGTTGACCTATTATATTTCTTGTTCAAGTGCTTAGACTCCAACACCAGAAAGATTTGGGTGGATAATATCCATCAGTTTTTTGTCTATGCTGACAGGTTCTAGCTTCAACCCACTTCAGCGAGGTTTTCAGTGAAACGTTTCTACCAAAGGTAGCAGACTCTGACCATTATCATGATCATTCATTATCAGCAATGTCCTTATTGCCATTTCAGTCAGAAAATGTCGTCTTGCACACAATGAGCATCTTGGAGCCTGGGACGTCAATACAGAGTGAAGTTGACGAAATAGTGTTCCTTTATAGGCAAGTCTTAACCCCTAGTTATATTTTTCTCGATTTTTTGTTAGTTCCACTGTTCTTTTTCATTGCAGGCTGGTTCCTGGCTGTCAGTTTCAAAGCTACGGTGAGTCTATTTACTGATCATAGATCCTGTTTCATAGATGAGTATTTTGTTGCTAAAAAGTGGAAACTTTTTGCTGCAGGACTGCATTGTGCAGAACTTGCAGGTCAACCACTTTCCTTTATGTATATGTTGGACAAGGTTTTCTACTTTTGTCTGTGCGTACTGAGCTTCTTTCAAAATACATAGGGGTCCCTCAAGAAATCACGAGGAGAGCTGCTGAGATATTGATGGTCTTGAAGGAAGAAAAACAGATTGGACGCATTGAAACTTTAGAGTTAAATACAAAAGATAAAATCTATAAGGTATGCAAATGTTAGATGTGGCTTCCTACTTGTTCATAGCTCACTCATGGGTCAGATTCACAGGTGTTTACTGACAAGCTATTGATGTTCGACTGCGACAATGGAGATCTGAAGTCTTTCTTTTCTAGCATCTGTACATAGTGAGGTTTGTAATGCTTCTGAACATGCAGTGCGCATGTTAGGATGTCCAGAAGCAATTTATCATTGAACATAATTCGGCAGGACATCATTCTGAGTGCTTATCTCAACCTTTATCCAGTCAGTTATGGGGCAATTGTTTGTTGTTTAATAATATGCAGTTTTAGAACTATGACTGTAGTATATCGTGGATCCACTGACATGTTTTTAGAAACCTGGCTGACGTTTAACCAAACAATGAGCTTCCAGGTGTGGCAACCGTATCTATGGAAAGTCTTCAAGAACATTTTACAACCTGACTCTGCCCATCTTTCTATTAAACCCTGCTGCCGGTCCAATCACATATTTTGCTGCATTTTAAAAAGTCTCAAACCATTATGCTAAATCAAAAGGTTCAAATTCATGCCTTATCATATCAAAAAATCACTATTATTATTGCAATAATACAGCAAGCCTTTGTGGCTTGACATTGCTGTTAAGATCTGCAACAAAGCCTAGCACGTGATGGTCCTCGCATGCCCAAGAAGAAATGCTCTTCTAAAAAAGGGAAGGAAAAGATGCAATAAACTGTTTTACTTAAAAGTGGTTCTCGCTTTTCCCTGTTCCTTCCCATACGCTTATGAGATATGTACTATCGGTGGCAATGGTTAATTGTCGATCCTCCTTTAAAATATACTTGATGTATTGGAGAACCTCTCCTTAACAACCTGGCCTTAAAGTTTTAATGTTGAGATCAAATCTCAGCCGTGGGTCGCAGTGGTGTTCCCCACTAGTAACACATTAAAAAGCGCATAAACACCTAGTATGTTATGCGAAATGGCCATAAACACCTAGCTTGTTATGAAAACTACCATAAAATCACCAATAAACCACCATAAAACTCTTGGGCCTAGATTGTTAAGGTAGGTAACACCCTTGTTTCAGGGTGTTATCCCTCTCATCCCTCGTAACGTAGGAATAAGTGCCACCGCAAGCAGGTGAAGCGAGGCCGAAAACTAAACTATGCATGTTCATGGAGGGTGAGTTAGGGCTCAAGATTAGGCCAAAAGGCATAGTCAAGACAAGTGAATGGATAGGTGCTCTTATGCTCTCTTTTGCGTGTCCCACTACCAACAATGCAATGGTGGCTGTATTAATAGTGAAGAGGATAAAGGTTGCTAAGGCAATCTTATTTGTAGCCTTGTTACCTGTGAGTGTTGAATGCTAAAAGTGTGTCCTTATGTTGGATAATTACAGAAGATAATGATACAACTACTTCTTAAGCTGTTGCTAAAGGAGCCATGATGCTCTTTTGTGGTGTAAGGGACCTATAGGAGATCGCTCGAGTAGATCTTAGTGTGGCATTTTCTGACACCACCATAAAAGGGTGGGATGGATTTCACATAAACATTATGATGTTTTGGCCAGTTGATTAGGCCGGGGTGGTTAAGGAACGCTACATTTGCTATCAAAGCAGGGCTCGAATTCGAGACTCCATGGGGGCATGTATGACTTGAATACGTTGGGATTGGTGTGGCATTTTCTGACACCACCATAAAAGGGTGAGATGGATTTTTGATAAACATTCGGATATTTTGGCCAGTTGGTTAGGACATAATGTTAAACCACATGTAACATTCCTTAATCACCTCGAACTCACTGGGATTTTAGCTTCCTATTTGCCTTTAGATGATTGCTTACAACTCTGCTATAGTTGATTGCTTACATTGCCCACTTGTATGTTATGTTAGAGGATCAACTTCTGACAACAAGTGAAACGTGGAGGACCATGAACTAGGATCATGATCGGGAGATATTCTTTATAACTCTGTTATATCTAGCTGTTACTTTCCATTTGTGCTTCTTTTGTTTTGTTCCTCTTACCAATGCCTAGCTTCAATACAGAAACTTCTTCCAACTAATGCCTAACTTCAATAGAAGGACTGGTTCTTATATATTCAATTTCTTGTCGACATGGCATCAGAGCCTTGTTCAAATTAAAGAAAGGAAGGAAGGAAGGAAGGAAGTATATTTTTACGTCGCACCACAAAGGCAGCGTCACGAAGGACATGCGACCACAAGTACAAAGAAAACAAAAATACATTGCATGGGCCGAAGCCCGTGAGCACCATGGCCCGGATTAAAAAACCCCACTGGGGAAAAACCGTTGCCATGATGACCACAGATCCAAAAAGCTATGCTGCTGCAAAAAGCAACAAGCATACCTCCAACAAACAGAACTTCAACAAACGCCCCCGAACCGTAACCTCTTCACAGCTAGGTGCCGAGTACTGGTGCGGACTCATGCACGCGCTAAACCTCCATCCTCTCACTAGGTATGATTCTAGGACACAATTATATCTAGCTGTTACTTTTCAACAGTTATGCTTCTTTTGTTTTGTTCCACATATAGGAACCAATACCAAGTTTCAATACAAGAACCTGTGCTTGTCTCTTCATTTGTCATGGTATCAAAGCATTTAAATTAAAGAAAGGGTTTTAGTTGACTACAGGCATGATTCTGGGACTGAGGGAGAAACAAGATTTTGTAATGGCTGGAATGCATTCCACCCTGATGAATTGAAACCCAATGCTTTTGATGGTAAAGAGTTTGGAAGATGGCAACATATGGTCATTTGTATCTCAAAGCAAAGATGCTTTGGGAAGTTGTGGATGGAGTAACGTATTACCTATAGTAGAAGCAGATGTTCATCCCGCTCAACAGAAGGATCTTCTCTGGAAACAAAAATATAGCACGACGTTGGCATGCATTGCTATGTGCTTGTCTAAAGCCAACGTTGATTGGTTTGAGAGGAACTAAATCATGACAGCAAGCACCTTTGGAATTTTTTGCATCATCATTATGGCAATAAGTCTGATATAGAAGTCATGCAACTCCATACTGAGTTGGAGGATGGCAAATATTAGGAAGGGCCAGATCTTTGGCAACATAAAGTTTCAAAGAAATTCTACCTTTCGGCTGATGCCGGTAACGATTGTGCTCTGTCCACCATCAGAAAAAACTCCGCCCTATAAGTCCTTGCCTAAATCTTGGGGGCCACGTTGTTGATTTACTGCTGAGCAGCAAGAAAGGAGCATCTTGAGATGAAGTGGTCGATGACCACCTTGAACTTTCTTTGATGCATTGTGGAAGGGTGGAGCGGGCTTTGGTCACTATGTCTATCAATGCCCCAGCAAGCCCTCTTCTTCTAATCCTGCAAACCTTGTTGAAGGCCTTGCCCTCAAGAAGAATCCTGCATACTTGAAGAAGGTTGCATATGTGAAGAAGTTTCCTTTTGTATAAATTCTGCTCCCATACTTCCTCCAGATTCCCATGATGAAGTTCATGTCTCTGAATCATCCTGCATCTCATATCAAGTTTTGAAGACAAATCCACCAAATGCCATCACACATAAGTGGGATCCCATCACACATGCTCTCATTATTGGCATTGATGTGAGATATGACAAATTTCAGAGTTCTGCTCCAAACTTGGTTACTGATGAGACTGCTTTTCTGGATTGGACGACCTTGGCGCAAGATCCATTCCTTCCTTTCCTAGATGCAGAAGCAAATCAACTTGCTAGTCTCATTTTATTCCTCCAGCACATGAGCAAACCTGCTCGAGCTCCTGTTCCAGCATTGCGCAGGTCCCAATGGTCCCAAACTCCCAACAGTAGAACGTAGGGAGACCAGCTTAGCTGAATGGGAGGCACGCGTAGCAGCCCATCAAGAATTGTAATCCATGTATCAGAATAATGTCTAGGAATTAGTTCCTCTTCCTTCAAACAAGCATGTGGTTGATTAAAGTGGATTCTTACAAGAGTAATCAAGCAGATGGTTCCTTGGATTGATATAAAGCCCGGCTTGTTGCACGTGGCTTTACTCAAACCCAATCATTCTCAAGCCATTCACATGATACGTCTGCGCACCTTAATTGCAGTTGCAGCAGGGACAAGCTAGATGTTCAGACAGAGTTCCTTCATAGTGATCTCTCAGAAGAGACCTACATGCCCCAGCTCCCTGGCTTTGAATATTCCCAAATTCCCACTCATGTTTGTCGTCTTCAGTCTTCAGAAAGCCATCTATGGCCTTAAGCAAGCATCTCGAGCTTGGTTCTAGAAATTCGATCAAGTTTCTTCATCAAATTGGTTTGAAGCTTCCCCAATTGATCCCACAGTTTATCTCAAGCATACTTCCCATCCTCATTTAACTATATGTGGATGACATGCTTCTGCTTGGTAACCATCATCCTTCCTTTGATTTTATTCATACTCACCTTCGCCAGCATTTTTCCATGAAATTTTGGGGGGATGCCACTTCATTCCTCGATTTCCACACTAAGATAGTTCTCGCCGCCTTTTGCACATTAACTAATCCTTGTACACCTCTGAACTTCAGGACCGCTTTGGCACAAAAATTTCCAACGCCACACCCACGCCTATAAAAGTTAATCTGCGCCTATTTGATGCTGCTCCAGGTCCTGTCCCTTGTCCAGATTTACCTTATCATTCCTTGAATGACTCTCTCATGTACCTCATGATCTGCATATGGCCAGACATTTGCTATTCTGTGATCACCCTCCAATTCAATGACCACTTTATTGGACGACTTAAAATGGTTATGATGATGTTTGCATATGCTATGTCTCTTTTAAGCTTGCAATTCTGAAAGCAGCTTCCTTCAATGTAACTAACCAGGTCGTGGAAAACCTGATCTAGATCTGGCATATCTGACTTAAATGCAATTTCAAAAGATCGGCTTCTCAGCTACCCTGTGCACTGCATTGGCCAAAAGCCCAGTTCCAATCATATTTGTTGTATTGCTGCAACCATGCCATTGTTCCTAAAAGTACCAGTATGAAGGAACTGGAAATGCAATATACTATATAGATATTCAATGTCAATAAGTACCTCCAATTTGTCGTTTTTTAGATTGTAGAATATATAAGCCACTATCAGTTTATCCAGATGGCAAGGACACAAGCTTCGCAAGCATTTCTGTGGTGGTAAAGCCACCTAGTTTTAGATCAATAGCTGCAGATTGAAAGTTTGCTAATGCCTGTGGAAAAGCTTGGAACTATTTAAAATAACATTCGTATTCAGAACCAGGATACTATTGGGCCTTCAACTGCTTAAAAGAGTTGAAAGAATAAGCCCTATTCAATACACTTCCCAAGTTCCATGTTTTCAACTCCCGACAGAATAGTAAGAGAAATATAACGCATTTAACCACAACAAGCTGCTACATGTTCAGCATGAATAGCTTATACAACTTTCCAAATAGGTAACAAAGGGAATGCAACAAAAATATTCTTGTGGTAAACAGATTGAATCATCCACAACTCCCACCAGTATTTACTCGGAGTCAGAATCATCATTTTCCTTTTGTCGTACAGAGCGTTTCGTCTCCTTCTTAATTGCCCTATTAGAAGATTCTCCATCCAACATAATTATGTCCGCCTTAAAGAGGCTATCTTCAAGTGCATCAGTACTGAAGTCATCAGTGCCACCCAGCTCATCAAAACCAACCTGGTAGGTATCAACAACTATTATGAGCATAAATGGTTGGTAATAAGAACAAAAGAGACACGTAGAGACTTTCATACTATATAATCTTCAACTTTGCCTTTTTTAACCAACGCCAAAGTAGGTAGCATAAATATTTTCAACCGCTCTGTAAGGAAAGGGCTCTTCTCAGCATTAAGTTTAACGAATCTACATTCCATATGCTGTCTTGCCAAGATATCCAAATGCTTATCCATAACCTGATCCAGCCATAAAATCATGTCAAAGAACAAATTTCAGTGAAGCTAAAGCCTGAATTTGCAGGACTTCTAGATCAGTACGATATGAAGTTCTAGTTTCTAGTAAAGAGTACCCTCCACTCCTATAAAGTGCACATGTGCAACAAGCATAATGCTTCTAGCATATAAATCAAATTTTAAGTTGGCATATCGAGTCAACATTACAGCCACGACACTTCAATAAGCTAGAGTATAAAGCGAAGACCCTGCATCGTGTTGTCTAGGACGTTACCTTGCAAGGCCAATTTTCTCTAAAGAAATGGCACACCACGCGTTCACTCGCCTTAGCAATGGAAAAAAACTCTTTCTCATTGAAAATCTCACGATATTCACCATGCCCAAGAGCCTGCCAATGCTGCCGTTTCTCTGCCATCACCTTCATTTGTTGCAACCTTCTTTCCCTCAACATCTGCAGATCATCTTCATCAATCTTCTCTAGTTTCGAAATCTCATCGTCCAAGTGGTGTTCTATAGCTTTGGCAACAGTTAATACCTGTTGCTCTACTGCCTGCAACAGATCAACCCTAATCTTTAGCAGAATTATATCTAATTTTTAAGCTATATCTGCATTCTGTTATTAATTGCAGGAATCAAACCAAAATCATCAGAGGTATTATATTTGAGACCGGCTTCGCATACCGATTGAACTCCTGCCATCTCCGATCGGTCAAGCCAGTGCACGGAGGAGGGCAAAAATAAATCAAATTTTCGCGTTAATATGCCACGTCATCGTTAGGGAAACGGGGGTGATGAGGCGGCGTAGGATAGTCTTACCCTGGATTGGGGGATCCGGAGGTGTGATCCACGAGGACGGGATCCCCGAGGACGTGTGATCCCGGAGGACGGAATCCCCCTTACTGCGCAGTAACTGCGCATATTTTTTGGCCCTTGAAAGGAAAAATGGGGCAGATTTTGTGTGGGATTTTCTCCCTTGATCCGCAATCAAATCGAATGGGGTCAGTTCGAGGATGGTCGGAATGGGCTGGATCAGAGGCGCAGGTAGGAGCAAAGGAGGAATCGAAGCGAGCGCCGCTGTAATCAGCAAGCTTCAATCCGGCCCGAAATCAGCCCTAAACTGCGCAGTAACCCATTAGCTGCGTAGTTGACTGTGTGATCCCGGAGGACGGGATCTTTTCTTATGGTGATCCCGGAGAATGGGATCACCACCTCCGGGATCCCCCAATCCAGGGTAAGAATATCCTACGCCTGATGAGGCGCACTAAAAGCACAACGAATTCAAACAATATTTTTTTGGGTTGCCCCTAGGGGGGCAAACCCTCGGTGAGGTGGGTTCTTAGCATATCCCAAGGATATGCTGGTATATACTAGTATATTCGGAAAACTGCTCCAAACCTGCTACAGACCTTAAACTGGCGGTCATCCTCGTTAGTTAGCGAGGCTCCTCTTTCACCATGTAGCTGGTAGCCAGTCTAGGATATGGCATGTTTTCCAACTTGTGATAATAGCATCGGATAAGTGCATCAGAGAGAAAACTTAAAGTCTGTCCGGCATGTGCTCCGACTTACAGAAGCTTATATCTTTATTGTTTCAACAGAAGCTCAGCTTCAAGTCTCTCTTCAGAGCTTGCAGAGTTTTCCGATGCCTCCATCTTTTATGCCGAAAAGGCAGGCAAAAAATGAATCCCAGAGATAGAAAAAGGAGTGTGCCGGAATGGATATATTGACCTCATATCTCAGGGATAGTGCCAGCCATATCTGGAAAAAGGGGAAGAATCTGAGCTCACCTTCAAGGATTTGTTCCGAACTTGCTTTGTTATCCAGCGCTTGTACAACTGCAAAAGATTGATCATAGGCATAAGAAAAGGTTTTTCTGTTTTCAATGTATATAGTCAACTTTGTTACAGTGGCATTTTTCAATGTATATAGTCACCTTTGTTACAGCGGCAGTCTGACAATTGATCCCAAACACATGCGCAAATGGATGTGCCTATGACTTTTTTAACATCCCTTGTGGGCCTTGAATACTGCGCAACTGATCCTTTGTTACAGTTTCATGCACAATGCCGCCAAAATGAATGATGTCGTCTCACAGGAAGAACTCTACCACTCTTCTCAAGTAACAGGTCCTTTTGTAACATGTTGTATGCATATTGAAAGGATTGGTTTGCATTGTTGTCAATGTTACCTTGAATTCCATAAACAGCTGGCATATCTAAAATTGAATCATATTACAACCATAAGCTGTTCTTTAATATTTATCTAATGACAATGATGCCACAGTCATTTGCACTTATTCAGAACTTGCACTCCCAGCAGTTTTACTTTCTTAGTGGCTTCTCTCACTTGTGAATAACACAGACAGGATTAGTTTCTTTTTAAATATATTACTAATCGAGGATCATATAGCTGGATTTTGTAGACCATGGTGAGCATTTTGCCAAATGGTGGTATTCTACTGTCCATATTACAACTGCCATGGTGGGAGCAGAAGTCCTAACATTGCCTTCGGCAATGGCATAGTTGGGTTGGTGAGTGTCATCAGATTTCGGTCTAATCTGCAATGCACATGCTTATTTATACCATTGTAACAAAGTTTTCTTTAAGGGATAAAGGTTAGAGAAATTGTTAGGTGTCCAAGTTTCCATTTCTATTTTACCGCTTTCATGTTACCGTCTCGTTGTGCTGTTGCGCCAGTGAGTTTCTCATGTAGTTTTGAAATTTGGGGACCATATTTATGGGTCACCATGGTCATAAATTTGGACGTCACGATAATCTTCACTCGCTAAAAGTACCTTGCTATAAATTAATTGGTCATGAACGATAAAGAAGAAGAGTATTAATTGCATATATACTTGTTGCAATTTGTTACTTCCCAGTTGCAGTTATTGGTTTTTGGAAACTTAGAGAAGGCATGTGCTTTTCTAATGTCCTCGAAAGTTTGGAGCAACCAAAACCATTGATCGCCATTATCAATCTGCTTGCGATGATTCATCTTACGAGCAGCTACCAGGTGATTAATATCTGAATGGCAAGCTACTCTTCTTTAAAATCATTCCTAAATTGTGTTAGTTATCCAGGTATTTGCCATCCCAATGTTTGATTTGCTTGAGATAAGCATTCCTAAAACTCCTGCTCATATTCTTATTCCACCTACTTATGTTGGTAAGTCCGTCTGAATATTGTTTTCGTTATTTTTGTATTGTTATGTGTGTTCCAAGCTTGCAATAGTCTTATGCACAAGGATACTCTGTTGCTGATATCTTGTATACAGTATTAGTTCGCCCTGTCTTTGTCCTTTTTGTCAAGAAGTCGTAGTAAGTTTGATCTCTGCAGCTAATACATCATATGAGACACTGCCCTTCTTTTTTATTGGATGGTCATATCACTTTACATTTTAAAAGGCTTTTTGAGGAATTTTAATTGGGGTTAAATTACAGCATTAACGTGTCTGCTGGCTACTGCAATACCCTTTTTCGGCGAACTTCTTGGTTTATTTGGAGGACTATCGTTGACCCCAACAACTTATTTTGTAAGGATTTAAATGCAACATTAGATGAGGAAGCTTTTTTGAAGCAACCCCCAGGCTATGAACAGGGTAAGAATATGATTTGGAAGGTTGCCCGTTTTGTTTTTTACTACCTTTATTCCTTTAACTTTTGTCCATTACTTTTTTTCATTTTTTAAAGAATCAATGCTTCTTAAAGGCTTGCAACAAAGGTTGATAGTCATTTTTTATTCTTTAGCACGTCTATGCGCGGAGACAGATTCCTTTCCAGAACTTTACTGTAGATGGCTAGCATTCAATTCAATGGCAGTAACATTATATAGACATAGGTCACCAATTTGGTAATTTCTTGTTTTTATGCATTGCTTGCTTAAGCTTACACCTTACACATTTCCTCCATGTTGTTCCATCTTAAAGATCTCCCGAATGATCTTTAGTGGTATGCCATAGCAGTTTTAGGCTACTCTCTGTGGTTCAAGAACCTACTTGCAGCAATGACAAGAGAAGCCGCTTCTCAACAAAGTTTTGTAGATAGTATCTCCATCATATCTGGTAATAATCACTTTTTACCAGCCACATGGAGAAGAAATGCTAGAGGCAAATCAATTTCAATGCTCATTGCCCATATTAGTCACCAATTTAGAGGAAAATGTTATAAATGTTTGAATTTGATTCATTAGAGGAAACAATTCTGCATTAAACAACTGCTAAGGTGTTACACATCAGAGCAGCATATTTTGGGCATACTAGACTGAGGTGCTATCTGGCAGAGAATTCAGATGAGAAGCATCATTGCAGTTGAGATAATATACTTATCCTATTTCATGCATTTCCTAGGATGTGATACTATCAACAAGCTATAGGTTACGAGATGGTTAGGAATAATTGCCTTACTGTGCCACACTTCTTAGTTGGTTAATGATCTCTGGTTCAGCAAAAATAGAATATGTACCTTTTGAAAATGCTAGAGGCAAATCAATTTCAATGCTCATTGCCCATATTCATCACCAATTTAGAGGAAAATGTTATAAATGTTTGAATTTGATTCATTAGAGGAAACAATGCTGCATTAAACAACTGCTACGGTGTTAACAGTAGAGCAGCATATTTTGGACATACTAGAATTGGTTAGATATTATTCTACTATTAGATCTGTTGTTCTTTGTCCTGACAGAGTTGGATATCCATAGAAATGATTTCATTTTTGATGAGTTACAACAATGGCTAAAGCTGGCAATGAATATTTATGTCTTACAAATCTCTCTATATGTGACGTTGAGAACTTGCTTCCATTATTCTTTCTTTTGCACTTCTCTCTTCAACTAATTCCTTCAAATTGCAAATAGGCACAAGGATATGCTAATAGTGATGTACAAGAGCTTGGCATTGGCTATAATAAGGTATTTAGCTTTTCAAGTAGAGTTATGAGGTTTCAGTTGTATGATATTACAGTGTTTGAAATTTTTTTCCTTCTATATATTTTTGTTTTCTGATCACATAATCTTAGAGACTATAGAATTGGCCTTGGTTGGATAGCAAAATAGGGATTTATTTGTAAGCTATGACTACCTTTTAGTGAGCATATATAAACCACACAGTAGAAATGTCCTTGATTGGATATGCAAAAGCATATATAAACCACACAGTAGAAATGTCCTTGGTTGGATATGCAAAATAGAGTTTTTCTTCGTTCTAAGCTATGCTTGGTTTCTAGATGTGAACATTATAAACCATGCAGCGGGCAAAATATTTGGCTGGACATGAGTATATATATATGCATGTTTAATTTTATATTGGATTACATCATGATAATTTCTACCACTATTTGCAAGCAACTTGACTATCAGTGTCGGAGTGTCGGTAAGTGTTATTTAAATGATAAGGTTATGTAGTTTTTGTAGAAAACCTGCCTTTGCATGTTCGATTGGAACACAGGTTTGCTTTCCGGAAAATATCATTGTCTATACAATAGAGATAATCTTAAGATATCCCGGTCGCGAGGAAGGGAAGGGGACTGCCTTGGCTTTGACCCTTCCCTATGGGCTCCTATAACAGCGGAAGTATAACATAATGTCAGCACTGACAACAACAATACATCTAACTGCCTCGAAGTGTAGCACATCCATACATCCATAGATCCAACAAAGACATCAACATGCCATAAAACATGAGAGCTCCTACCCAAGTTCAGACTCGTAAGGAAGTAGACTGATGGCTGGGCTATAAGGTAGAGCAGACCGAGGTGTAACAATGGCGGGGCTGGCTATAGACAATGACTAGGGTTGACCACTCCATCCGCCCCCCTATGCGTACTTTGCAGAATGGCTAGATTGGGCTCTGGCGTGACTATAACCTGCCGGATACATAGTCTCATGGTATCACCAATCGAGACTAGTCCAGGTTGCATCTCCCTGGTCTGATGAGGTAGGAAAGGTTCCATCTCCCCTTCCTGAGGTCTAGTGGTTCCATGGGTGGCTAGAGAATCGTGATGGCACACGATTTGTACCCGACTGAACTCCCCAAAACGAGAGCCAGGCAAACACCTGAGGGTCCGTGCCAGGGATAGGTTCAATACTCCGTATATTTTATACGCAGTACGTATTATTCGTATGATATGGCACAAATTTATCGTATATTACGTAAAAAGTATGGCAAAAGATCATTCCGGCGTCGGAAGATTTTCACGTACGCGAAAAGAACTAAAGCACGTACGTGAAAGTTTTTTCGTCTGCGAAAAAATTTCGCGATACGCTTTTATACTAATTCGCACCACAGCGAAACAACTTTTCAGCGTCGTGAAACGATGAAAAATCGGCAGACATGAAAAAAAAAGTGCGCACAAATTTGAAATTGGGCACGCGAAAACTTCTAAGCCGCAGACACAAAAGTTTTTCGCGGTACCGCTAAAAGATTATCAAGATCGCGTACCACGGCTCCTTTTTTTCGCATTACAAATTTGAAATTTGAATTTCCCCTCCGCAAAACCTTCTAAACCGCGTATGCAAAAGTTTCTTCATGTACGCGAAAGGGAAAAAAAAAAATTCAGACGCATGGCTTTTATACAGTTTTCGGTGCAGAAAAACTTTTTCGCGATAATGCAGGTTTTAGAGGGTTTCAGATATATTTTTTTTTTTACAAGCAAGAGAAAAAATACGTGAAATACATTTTAAACAATAAATTACATATTTTTTGACTTTATACGTCCAAAGTTTTTAATTTCGTACGTACGGAACCTATCCCTGTTATGCACTCAGGGCGACACCATTGACCCAGGAAGTGTCAGACCCATACCCGGCCCACAGGAAGTGACCGACTATAGACCTAACTCACCATGGGTCCCCAGTAGCCATACTCAGCAAGGACCCCCATCCACTTTGCCACTAGCCTCGCTGTGTAGTGGTAAGTCATTCCCTTGCATAGGCCGCATAATAATAGGAACTAAGGGTCTAAACTAGAAGCATCATTTAGATAATAGCCACTAGGTTTCTACTCCCCTTCCCAATACACAAGGGGTGCAAATATAAGATCAACCAACATCGTACATCAACATAATATGATCAATAATGAAGATACATCTAATCCTAATCACATGCATCTAACTTACAGTTAGGGTTCATTGATTAGGGTTCCAAACCTAGGAAGGCTCTACTAACAAGATAAGATACTAGCCCATCTGGAATCCTAGGTTCCAGATGATCTACCTTTGAAGCTACTATGAATACCTGCTCCAGACAAATTTCCTCCAACTCCCAGGGTCTCCATGACTTGATGATGAGTCGAGTGATTCCTCCTCCTTCTGTTGAGCATACTGTTTTGGGGCTGTCAATCTGAGCTATGCCACAATGAACGGTGTTCGAAACGGAGTTCTGGGTGAAGAACATGTCACAAGGTAGGTGGAGCCAAAAAGTGACCTAGGGTTAGAGTTAGGATGCTTATAGGTTAGGGTTCCATGTCATTGCCACGTGGCTCCAATGGGGTGCCTCCATGTGGTGGGTGCCCAATAGGTTGAGGCCATGTGGAAATGGCTTTAAGCCTAAGGTTGGCTAAGTTATGTAAATAACTTAGCTATGTTCCCTTTTCCACTTACTATGGTGTACAAGGCTATAATGATAGGCGTGTACAATGACGAGGCCTAGAAATATATGTATTTATGGCGTATATTTCCGGGGAAAGTTACATTAGTGGAGCTTTGTGGCTCGAGCAGCATTAGCATTGTGGCTCATGTGTGGCTCTTGTTGTGGCACTGTAATTTTATCAGAGCATTGTGGCGCATCATGTGTTTTTAGTAAAGCATATTGGCTCGAGCAACATTAGCATTGTGGCTAATATGTGGCTCATGTTGTGCTTTAGTGGAGATGCCCAAATGTGACCATGTTGTATTTTTTGTGAAGATATCCAAATAGCATTGTGATTTGTGATTCATGTTGTGGAGATGCCTAGATGTAGCTTCCTCTGATCCATTACTTTGGTTGGGCTTTTCTGTTGTGCAGGATGTTAGTAGAGTGTTGTGGCTCAAACGAGATTAGCATTGTGGCTCGCGCGTGGCATTATGACTTTATGAGAGCTTTATGGTTCAAGTTGTATTTTGAGAAGCATTATGACTCAAGCAGCATTTGCATTGCAGCTAATATGTGGCTCTCATATTGTATAACATTATGACTCATGTGGTGTTTTGGTGGAGATATCCACATCTACGCCGCCTTGCCCATCTGCGTGCTTGCTTTGATTTTCCCACCCAACTCTAGTGTAGCTCGTATGTTTATTGCGAAGGACCCTCATGTCCCTTGTGCTGAGTATTGGTTATGAGCTTGTGACCCACTTGCATATATGGTTTGTGTATGGCGGCCCTTATGCCCGTGGATGGTTGTGAGTTGGTGCCCCGTATGCTAGTGGTTGATTGCGAGATTGGAGGCCCTTGTGCCTGGTATAGCTGGTTGTAAGAGGTCCTCGTGCCTAGTACAATTGGTTGTAAGAATATTGGTTGTGAGATTATGGCTCTCGAAATAGTGGACAATTAAAGATTGCCAGCCTCGTTGTGTGGTTTTGATGCATATGTATTTGATGTAACACTCTCACTTCAGATGCAGGTTGATAGTTCGTGAGGTTCTGGTGTTTCTCCGTGACTTGTGGTTGCAGGTCTGCTCTATTAGCTTTGTTGTAGGAGAATCAAGCATAGTTGCGACACATATACGAGAGCGACAGAATCAGGATTGTCAGCTTTGTTTAGCCTTGCTGTACTTAGTTGTACGAACCCAAAGTTTGATTAATGTTTCTATTATCGTTAGCGTTTTTCCTCGAAAACCCAAAATGGTGAGGTTTTTTAATCTCAACTATAATGGTTACACTTTCAAAGCATTTGATGTATTCTGTAGCATTTGATGTCCAACATTATTGTCATGTCGCGTTTTTATGCCCAGATGTGGCTCGGCATTGTGACTCATATTTTTGCTTTTTAGTGAAGATCTCCACATGTGGCTTTCTTTCTTTAGCATTATGACTCATGTAGTGTTTCTTAGTAGAGATGCCCAGGTGTGGCTTTCTTTTTGTGACATGTTGTATTTTTTAGTGGAGTTGGCCAGACGTGGCTTTCTTTCAGTTGCGGTCTCTCTCATCTCTTTGCCTCTCTCAGTTAGCTTGCTAGTTTTGACAATTTAATTTATCTTCGTATAATGATAAGAAGATATGTGGGTTTTTTATACGTTTTAGGAACCCAATGGTAAGTGTTGAATGGACTTGATCCCAATCATCACAATGGGCCACAACCTTAAAACTATATCCCTACTATGATCTCCCACCGACCATATCTAAAATATGCATGCACCACTCCATATTTGCTTAAGCAAAGAAATGTCAAATTAGTTAAGCCATTCAATTTTTAAATCCAGCCACATATACCATACATAATCAACCATGGCAAGCCAAAATTCCATTTTATATATTAACAATAACATTCTACACTACAATATCAACATAACACATAGTTAGGAAGGCTCAAACAAAAGCCCGACAATGCTAGGAAATGTTACTATACTAAAGCCCGACAATGCCGGGTACCATAACTGGTAATATATAATAAGACAAGAAACGTTGCATGAAGACATTTGATCTACTAACATGTGAACTGTCACTTATTTTCCAGATATATGGTAAGAACTGATTTTGGAGAGTGGAGTTCTTATATAAATGTAAATTTATGGCAATGAAAATCATTGTCTACAATGAGATGTTTTCGGCATTAACATATGACACCTGGGAATACCATTGCAATTTCGGAAATAGATCCCCTCCATTATTTATTACGCTGTAGGAAGAAACTTTCTAGAATGAAGGTATAGGTGCAGACTGCCTGGGAGACATCATGAGCTTAAATTCTGAGAAATTTACCAAACCATCTCCATCAGAATCCACACCTCTTATCATGTGCTCACATTCCTTTACCTTGTATTGCTGGACAAAGCCTAAATTACTTAGCACAGTATGAAGCTCTTGAGCACTGATGAATCCATCATTATTGCGGTCGAAAAGGCGGAAAGCTTGATACAACTCCTGCTCTTCCTCCTCTTCATTCTTTGAACTTTTATGCAATGAAATGAACTCCTCAAAATCAACCAATCCATCACCATTTTCATCCACAGACTTTAGCATAAGCTCAATTTCCTCTGCAGAACTAGGACTGTCCAGCTTTGCCATGAGCTCCTGCCGCTCTTCAATGCTGATAAAACCATCTCCATTTAAATCAAGAGTATTGAAAACTTTTTGCATCTCCTTCCTTTCTTCTTCAAGTTGAGCTTTCATCTCCTCTTCATTGGGAGCCATGATGTTTTCCAGAGATCCTTTTGGGCTCAGAACTGAGTTAAAATGCCAATGGCCTTCTAGAAGAAAATCCACCTTTGGAGTTTCAACTTTGAGGTCTACAGTGCTGTTATTTGTGGACCTCATTGAATTGGAACTGAAAGATTTAGAAAGTGAAACAGGGGATAATTCAGAGCATGAAAGCTCACAAATTTGCATGATAGTAAATGAACCCCAACACAAAGAAGAAAGAAAGATAACTACCTGTAAATTGCAAATGTCTTACCGTGTTATATAGCTGATATTGGAAGCTGCCTGGAAGTTGCTTCAGACGAATTTCTCGGAAGCTTCGACAGAGCATTTTGGCCCACCCAATTTTTCGATCCTCTTACTGCAAACCAGTTGTTTACAATCCAGATTTTCCGAATTAAATTTAGAATGAAATCCTGAAGAAATAGCTTTAGCTTTACCCTTCATCGTTAGCGGAATCTGGCGCCACGACAGAGCGGGATTAGGTCGGGATTAGGCTTAAGGCTGAGATCAGATCTCAGCCATTGGTTGCAAGAGTGTTACCCACCACTAACACATTAAAAAACGCATAAACACCTAGTTTGTTATGCCAAATGTATATAAACACCTAGCTTGTTATGAAAACTACCATAAAACCACCACAAAACGACTATAAAGCTCTCGGGCCAGGTTGTTAAGGTGGATAACACCCTCGAACTTGGGTGTTATGCCCTACTATAACAAACTCGGCCCTCCGGCCCTCGTTTGTAACACCCTGGTTCCAAGGTGATGAGACCAGAAAATTAAAATTAAAATTATCGTTTAATGAATTGTGGAAATTGAAGATGCATTATGTATAGGGGAAAGGGAAAGGGGACTGCTTTCCGGTGCAGCCAGTGGGGCCCCGCGACCGGCGGTAGCCGGGAGCGGGTCACCGGCTGCACCAAAATGGCGATTCTGTGGTTACAAAGGCAGTGGTTTTTTACTGTTGAAGCAGTTTTTGGGGGCTCTGGCAGTTTGGTTGCATGTCGTGGTTTGCAAGTGATGCAAAGAAAGCTTCAAAAGCAGGGAATCTTCTTTCAATGCGATGACACGTCCAAGCCCCATTTCGGTAAAGCTCTGTGTTGTCTGCTTGTTTTGTGGCAGGTTTAGAGCATGTGCACATTGCTGGGCCATGGCATCCATGTCTGCAGCCATCCCAGACCAAGGGCAATGCTTGCAAAAGACTGCAAATTTCTGCATTCTTCATGCATTTCTTAAATCCGTTTTGTAACCTTTATTTTTCTGTGTTTTAGACCATGTTATCTGCAAGAAATGGTTGCTTCAGTATACAATTTCTAAACTCCGGCAAGAATCTTTGGATATGAAATATTCTGTAGTGTATTTCTAGACATCCGTAAATGGGAACAATAATCCAAGATTTTTTTTGGGCGTGGCTATAACATGTCAAAGACAGGGATATACCACGGATATGCCCGTGGCTATAACATGTCGGCATCCGATATATACTGCGCTCCGGAGATCTTGCGGTCACTGCTTTCGCAGACTTATCTTTTGATTTACCATTTCAATTCCTTCATGATCATGATATCCATGGTCACACATTCATCTGTCCAGGGAATCTTGTTGG
The DNA here is from genome assembly GCA_021234155.1 of Isoetes taiwanensis. NCBI lineage: Eukaryota > Viridiplantae > Streptophyta > Lycopodiopsida > Isoetales > Isoetaceae > Isoetes > Isoetes taiwanensis. The sequence continues at coordinate 1,101,976 of JAJEKV010000013.1, forward strand.
TTTAACAGGAGAAGGCAGGAAGCCTTTTGACATTAGCAACTTTGCTTCGTCTCTTAGGTGTTCAGTGGGAGCAGGTCTTGTTATTCCAACCAGGATACTCCGCATGGAGGTAGATTGCCCTTAACCTTGATCAGTCTATATGCTGGAGTTCTTTTTGACATATGTTATTGATATGCAGGTTAACTATTGCAAGAACTTGAGGCATCAGACCCAAGACAGGATTAAAGAAGGGATACAATTTTGTTTCTCATTTTCACAATAGCGGATTCCAGAGCAGAAAGTTTTCTGAAAAGGATGTTGAATATCCTAAACATACCAAGTCTGAAGGAAGAGAACATTGTTATGGTTATGGAAGGAATACAGGTCGATCCTCCACAGGCCAATGAAGTTCGTATTAAGATTACTCACACTTCGCTCTGTCGGACTGACCTTACCTTTTGGGGGGTCGTGGTGAGTTTTCTTTTTTTGTTGGATTCAAAAAGTCTCTATTAATCTCATGTTATTCAGGCTGTTGATGTTACTCATTTATATTAGGTATAAAGTTTCTGATAATGTAAATGTTTTTTGGTAGTTATGTTGATTCATTGTTCTGTGCAATTTTCCCAAGGACAAACCAAGATATTCCCGACAATCTTTGGCCACGAGGCAGCTGGGTATGTTTCGTTTTAATGCAGTTACCTTTGTTGTTTAATTTTCTTCATCTGACTTCTAGATGATTGTTACAGAATTGTGGAGACTGTTGGAGAGGACGTAACAGATTTAAAACCTGGAGACCATTGTATTCCCTTGTTTACTGGTGAATGTGGGGAATGTAAAAGATGTAAATCAGGGAAAACGAACCTGTGTAGTAAGTTAATGATAGATATTAACAAGGCAATTATGCCTAGCGATGGAAAGACGCGCTTCTCCAAGGATGTGAAATCCATCTACCATTTTCTAGGGACTTCTACCTTTAGTGAATACACAGTTGTAGGTAATGGTTGTGTTGCAAAAGTGGATGTTAAGGCTCCTCTAGGCAAGATATGCCTTTTATGCTGTGGCATAACACAGGTAAGTGTGGATTGAATCCATAGATTAGCTGGATCTGAAACAATTTTGTGTTCATCTTCTTGGTGCTAATTTTTTGCAGGAGTTGAAGCATCAATTAACACTGCCAAAGTTGAGCCTGGATCCTTAGTGGTTATGTTTGGCCTTGGAACTATAGGATTCGTTGTAAGTTGAAAGCAATATTTTCTATCTCCAAACCATTGAGAAGAATGGTTTTTGAAGTTATATGGTAATTCTGCAGGCTGTTCAAGGTGCAAAGGTAGCTGATGCTAAGCAAATTATAGGTGTTGATATTAATGATGCTAAGCTGGAATAAGGTAAACTCCAAAAATTTTCTTGAAGTGTTCTGTCAGTTGAAATGGTTATTGTTTTCTTTGTAACCTTCTTTTTCTATTTTGCAGCAAAACAATTCGGTTGTACACATACATTAAATCCAAAATCATTTGAAAAACCAATTCAGGAGGTAGTTTCAGACTTTGATATGCAATAAATAACATTTATGCAATGTCGTTCTAAGATAGTAATATTATCATCCAAATTTATTTGCTTTTTCTTATTTCTATAGCTAATTAAGGAGATGACTGATGGTGGTGTAGACTTCAGCGCTGAATGCGTAGGGAATGTCAACCTGATCAAGATTGTTGTGGAGTGTACTCATGATGTATGTTCTTAGAAAGCATTATATTAGCATACTGCTCTCTTTTGGGTGAAGGCGGCAGAATTTTGATCGGTCATATCTCTCACATCCGGTGTCAGATTTTCATGTGCTTGGGCTTGTTGGAAAGTTGGTTCAGAGATCTTTCCAACGGTGTATGGTACCTGCATGCTTGGCTTTGTTTGTGTGCTCAAATTGGCACTTTTCCGGGCTGTGTGCTAGGTTTTTGTGGGTGGCCCGGTAGACACTTCCACGAATTTGTATCTCTCACATTCGGTGTCAGATTTTCATGTGCTTGGGCTTGTTGGAAAGCTGGTTCAGAGAGCTTTCTAATGGTGTATGATACCTGCATGTTTGTCTTTGTTTCAGTGCTCAAATCTGCACTTTTCCGGGCTGTGTGCTAGGGTTTTTGTGGCAGCCCTTCTTCTTCCTTCTTTGAGAAGTATAGCCCTCGCCTGATGCCGTTGTTGGCCTTGGCCACGCGGTGTTGAAAGGTGTGCGTTGTACTCTTATTGAAGGTTACGAGAATGTTTTACTAATTCATACCCTAGTTCCTGATGGTGTTGTTGATGAAAATCCGACACCAATATAGGGATTGGCGTATGTTTTAGTAAGTATTGATTGGTCTGGTCTTCTTTGCAGAATTTTGATCGGTCACATCTCTCACATCCGGTGTCAGATTTTCATGTGCTTGGGCTTGTTGGAAAGCTGGTTCAGAGATCTTTCCAACGGTGTATGGTACCTACATGCTTGGCTTTGTTTCTGTGCTCAAATTGGCACTTTTCCGGGCTGTGTGCTAGGGTTTCGTGGCAACCGGTGGAGACACTTCGGACGGGATCAGTATCTCTCACATATGGTGTCAGATTTTCATGTGCTTGGGCTTGTTGGAAAGCTGGTTCAGAGAGCTTTCCAATGGTGTATGATACCTACATGCTTGTCTTTGTTTCAGTGCTCAAATCTGCACTTTTCCGGGCTGTGTGCTAGGGGCTTTTGTGGCAGCCGGTACACACCAGATATCCAGGAGTCTATTAGCCACTTTCCTTTTTTTTGCCCCCTTTCAGCCCCTTTGCTCCCAACCCTAATCTCGGCAGTCAGAGCATATAAATTAATGTTGAGCTAGGCTCCAACATCTACCTGACATTGCCATAGCCCAACCAACTGCCTCTTGGCCTTGCTGGGCCAGGGCCACCAGCCACCCGCAGCCCGCCTAGCCCTTGCCGGACACGATAATCCCCTGCCATAGCCTACCTAAAACCCTGTTTGACCTGTCATGGCCCAAGTCATACCCCAAGTCATGGCCACAGACACAGTCCCGTGTGTGGACCCACACTTGGTTGGTGAGCTACCTCGGACCACACCAACCCATCCCTGGGAAGGCCCAAACACACCAACCACCGGTTGACCCCACGCAGCAGAGCCCTGCTGGGAAGACCATGAAGCGGGGCCACCAAAGAAGAGGCCTGGGGAGGGGAGAGGCGTCTTCCATGAAGAGGGAGGCCCGAGCCAAAGGCCCGGTCGACCCGACAAAGGCGGGCATGACAGCAATCCGCCCGGTCGAACCTTGGAGGCGCATCGAGGCGAGGGTTGAGGCCAGCGATTGCACGCCTATGCGTGCCTCCCGGCGAGAGGTGGAGAACATAACTTGGCGGTTGGTGCCGAAAAGGCGGCGAATTACAGGGTGGAGGATCGCGTTGCGGCAAAGCCCGAGGATGATAGCATCCACTTGCTACAATTTGACAGACGGCAATACCCGGGGAGGAGCTTGCGGATATGAGGCGTGTAGACCGCCGGTTGGCAGCTATGGAATTTGGGGCCGGACTTGAACCGGGTAGAGCAGGAGACTTTCGTAACCTGTCTCGGATCGGCCGAGGTTGAGGAGGCTAAGGCCATGGCACGAAGCACATGCCGCCCCCCGCCGAGAGGGGCTGCGAGGTACGCCATCGTGAGACAAGGAGTCCATGCCGCTTTGAAGCTAGCCAGGCGAAGCCCGGCTTCCGGTAAGGATTTAGCACGAGACCCGGGAGCTACAGGAGCCGGGCCGCCGTTCCAACAAGGCAAAAGGGCCTCGAGGCCGAGGCACATGAGCAACTCTACGCCATTGCCGCAGCGGGGAGATGGCAAGACATGATAGCGTCTGCAAGAGGCGAGCTCCGGACTCGGGAGAACGAAACCCGCGCCAAAAAGAACACACACAACCCAGCGAACCCACCAACCTCACGAGCGTCAACACGCAACACCTGCCACATCGGATCAGGGCCGCCACCACCCAAGGCGCCCGACCCGCGGCCTATGCCTCACCACCTCAACCAACACACAGTGCGGCCCCGCCGAACTCGAACGAGCGCAGCGAGCCGCGAATGTGGTAGTCACGAGGGCACAGCGGAGGAGTTGGGAGAACATCTCACTTCGGAGCTCGGACCGCGGATCTTCGGCCGGATGATGTTCCCGGCACACGTGACCATTGGAAGGCGAGTCGTCATGGAATTCGGCCTTTCGATCGCCCGGGTGGTCATCTTCTGATTGAGGCGTGCAGGGCGGGTGGCCATCTGCGTCGGTAGAAAGTTGAAGGGGCGGCTGCATACGTTGGCCAGGGACTTGACCCCAGCACAGTAGAGACCCGGCGTGAAGCTGGCCAAAGTCGAGGGGCTGCCGCGGGAACATGGAGAGGCGGCCGGGGCTGGTCGGGGAAGGATCGAGGTGAGGGACCAAAGCGGGGATCACGGGCACTCGGCCCCTCGAGTCCCCCGGGGGGCCCCGTAACCTGAGGCATCCACATCTTCCACTCCCCTTGGGACCACCACCACCACCCGGACTGAAGTGGCGATGCATGCCACTAAATAGGGATCGTGCCTGTGGTATCACGGAACCACCCGTGGCTTTCCATGGCGAAGGGGGCGATCTCAATTCGTTGCCATGGACATGGACCTTATCTTCCTCATGGAAACATGGGAACATCTTGGTCCGCGAGGCTACGATTTGCGGGGATACCCTTTGGGAAGCGAGGGGGAGAATTGCGTGTTACTACGGGGCGACCTTGGCCCAATCGGTCTCCACATTGCAAGGCGGGGCCGGGCAGCAGGAGATACACAGTAGGTGCAGTGCGGAAACGGCGATGGCAGCCCTCTCTTTGTGGCGGCTTGCTACTTCCCACATCTTTGAGGAGCAACTTTTACCACGCGCGCACTTGGATGTGGATAGGCATGAGCCCTATGTCGATCTATATGATGACATCTGGCGGTCTGAACAATTGGGCAAGGTCATGTTGCTTGGAGATTTCAATCGCGCCACGGTGAGCGAGATCCCAAAATTCGCACCTCTAGGCGAGGATGTGTTGCAAATGGACCCTGCAGAGATGGTTTGGACAAAGGCGTCCGGATAATGACGGGTGACCGCGGTATGGCCGGTTGCTTTGTTGATGGCGATATCTTTGACCGGTCATTTGCAATGGGTCAGCACGATGTCGTCCTCCGGCCAGCTTCACTTGTAGATAGGAGAACCGGCGGCACGGTGTGGTGGATTGCGTGCTAGCGAGCGAGCAATGCCTACACTTGATCACTTTGCCAGTGTCGGGGACGGTGGTAGGGGCGAGGAAGTAGACTCGACCATCGGCCTGTTCTTGCAGATAGATTATGGAGCCAACCGAGCACCCATTGCCCCAACACCCCATGTACCATGGTTGCGTGCGGACTATGATCATGCGGCGGTCTATGCGAGGATGCTTGAGCATGAGCTGCGGGAGAGTCTTCCGACTCCCACACTTCAACAATGAGGGCCCGGTGAACCCGGCTCCTTCGAGGGTGGGGGGAGATGCTTTGGGAGAGGCCGCTCTCGGCGATCCACGGGGCTGCAACCACCTTCCCCCGCAATCAGCGGTTCGATGGCGGATGCGGGGGAGCTGAAACGATGGCTCGCCAAGTCTTTGGACCCCCACCATTCGCCCGCAGCCGTCCGTCAATACAGCTCCTTCCTCAAGACCAAGAAAGCCGGGTACCCGCGAGAACTCAACAGATGTTTGGTCTACTAGGACCGCCACCTAGGGCATACGGAGAAAGGTCTTGAGTAAGCCTGCACGACCCCACGGGGAAATATTACCCAGGAACAATGGGTGAGATACTTGCGGCGGTAGTTGTATGACCCAATGGGAGCCCAGGGCACCGATTACCTCCATGAGACGGGCCTGTGGCGGTCATTCTTGAAGGGGATGTCATAATGGGCTGGCATACCGCCTAGCGGAAGGCAGCAGATTTGGATGGTATGCGGTGAGCTTCTCAAGTGGGCGGGCCCCAATGGTGTGTCGGTTCTCGGCACTCTTCAGCGGGGCATTGCAAGAAGGCTTCCCCGCCTTTGGACTACCGGTAGAGTTGTGCCCATATATAAAGCGATTGGACCCCCCCGGTGACCAACTATCGTACCATTATGGTCTTTTACGTCTTTGCCAAGTTGCTTGCGGGATTCTTGGCGGCCCGACACTTTGGGCCCGGAGGATGGGAAGTCGCGGGCTCTCTCGCAGCAGGGGCTTCCGCCCGGCATTCTACAATTGACCATATCTTCACTCTGCGAACACTCATAGAGGATAGCCGAATCGCCTTGAGGAATGTCTTGTTGCTTTGTGGATTTAGAAAGGCTTTTGACCACGGTGCCTCGGGATAAGTTGTGGGAGATGATTGAGGCGGCTAGGGACCCCCGTGACTTGCGAGAATACTATGCTCCTGGACTATCACGAGGCTTGCTCGGTCATCTCACACCGCGGGGGAGCCGTTGTTAGTAGCATTGGAGTGCGCCGGGGCTGCCCTCTATCAGAGGCAGCTCTTGACTTGTACATTGACCAGCTAGAAGAATGGCTAGGCGAGACGCGGGTGTGGCGTCCCCTACTCATATCTGATTGCACTCACCAGGTATACAAGCGGGGAGTTCTCCCCTATACCAGCTCCATGCGATTCGGGGCCCTCCACATAACACTTGCAAGAATAGCGGGTTCGATTGGGAAGAGTGAAGGGTCATTTCACCCGTCTCCCTCGGGGCCCTACCTGGGCTGCGGAGCGTAAACATATATGTCGGTATATAAGAGCAACACATATATCCACCCCTAGGGTGGTACATCACATCTGCATAGACAATGATCAGCACAATACATGGGGGAATCCTACCCAAGTCTGGGGCCTTGGGGGTGGACCCGACAAGCTTGGGTCTCGAGTTCATTGCGGGCGGAATTCATGGCAATGGATTTGGGCGGCATGAGAACATGGCAATGGGTAGTCCCTCCATCCGCCCCTCTTTTGCACACTTTGGGAGTAGGTTGAAAAGTGTTGGGACTTGGTAGCCGGATGCATAGCCAAAAGGGCCACTCACGGGTTACATCTCCCAGGGTCCAATGGGGCGGTAGGGAGCACTCCCTCAGGAGATCTACATCTTCGACTCAAAGGAGACTAGAGGCCCCTTGCCCTTATTCGACTTGAACCCAATGGAAAGTGAACCCCACTTCCGGGTGTCGAGCCCATGCCTTGCTCGCTTTCGGTGGCAAGCCATTAGACCTAGTCACAATGATCCCGGTAGGCCTTACACACCCGGAGGGATGGTTCAAGAGTCGGGACCACGAACCTCTTTCTTAGCCGGTCTGGTCCCTTCACCCACAACCCGGGTATGGTTCTTGTACTGAGCCGAATCTATATGGCTAGAGAGGCTAATCTAGGAGCATCCACTACCAAGCTTTAGGTCTCTACCCCCCCTTCCCAATACAAGGAGCTCATAGAGATACATCATCCACATATATCATAAGAGACTAAAGAACAAGATCTAATCTATATCATAGAGTTAGGTTCTTTAGTTAGAATCTGGTATCTAGAGATCTAGAAGGCTGCTATGAGCAATTTAATAGGCTAAACCTACTGATTCTATGTCTAAAAGAGGGTTTAAGCTATTAAATTGCCTAAATACCTGATCCTTGAGGGACTCCTCCTGACCTGAGTTCGACCATCCTGCTGAGACGCTCGAATCAAGGGAAACTAATGGTGCAATTCTCTCAGGCAGAGTCTGGGAGGCGGTTTTGGCTCTTGAGGACCAAAGCGAGTTCTAAAGCCCTAGAAGCGAAAATGGGCAAGTTAGGGTTTCCCCTCCTAAATAGACATGGGGGTTGGTTAGGGTTTCCAATTATCCCCTTTTGGCATGTGGGATGGTGGGAATGGGCCCCTGCCATTAATGGCTAGGTGGCAAAATGTGCCCACATGGAAAGGTGTGCCCACATTAATGTGCATATTGGGAAATGTGCACATTAATTGCACACTTGGGTATGGCCCACTTGGTATAAAGTGGCCACATGGGAAAATGTGCACCTAAGTGAATGTGCACATGGTTTAATGTGCACATTAATAAATGCACACTCCTTGCACGTTGCCCCCTAGGGCTACTAGCACGGCTATCGTGTACGTACCGTCGGTCGGGATAGGCGTGTGCGGCGTTGTGCAACTTGATCTGATATGCCATGCAGGACCCGTTATCTCTTTGTCTTTGGGCGTCACATTCTCCCCACCTTGAAATGATCTTTGTCCGCGACATCGTGGGTCTCCCCACCTTGGGATCTTCTAACTTGCAATCAGCACGATACATCAGATTTATACTATTATAATACTTACATATTTATTAAGATTACCTTAAGGTAATATTTTTTAGAACATTATTACGCCATTATATTATGGAATAACTTATCAATTCATAACATCATTAAACAGGTTACTCAGTAGTTTACTTATCACGTCAATTAAGTTTATCAAAATTTATCATTTCATATCTATATTTATTGTTGAGGTATTCATCCTTCCTTGCAACACATTCCAACAAAATTTGTGTTGCAAGTCTTCCAGTAGCTTCGACCTCCTTGCCCCTGGGGGCTCTATTGGCTGCTTGGTCGACACTACGTTAGTATCATTTAATTATTAATAAAATTTTGGTTATATGGTGACCACCCCTACTATCTACATGGATGCATGGCTAATCTCCCGGCGTAGGAAGAGGATGAATCTTCCATAATGGCCGAGGAGGCGCCCTAAATGCCTATATGCCTCTCATGCCTACACCCTAGTTGCCCGGCGTGGAGGATAGGTCCTTCAGGTATGGGGAGGCGTGAAGGCGATTCCTCCTATCAAAGCATATATGGGGCTAGCGGTGCTTTTCCTATCAATGCATTCTTCCATGACCTCCTTTCCCTCGAGGGTGCGTCTACTTGGAGTGGAGCAGTAGACTTTCTAATCTATCTTCCACTCTTCCAAGCGGAAGCGGTCATGCCTACATCGACATTACACCGCCCTAGAGATCACCGTGGCGGTCTCATCATCGGTTACAGCGCATACAATCCATACCTAGCATATGTTGCATCGTAGATTAATCTTAACTACACATAGAATTAATCTACACAATCGACATGCCCTGAGCCGATTTCTTGGAGATGACCTTGCCGTCCCATTGCTCCATGAACTGTGTAGTGCTTTGCTTTAGTAGATCTTTCTTGAGTACCCATGTGGCGTCTTCCAGCGGCAAGTGTTTCCACTTGACCAAGTATTGGAGGAACTCGACCTCCTTGTTTTCTTGAAGGCTTTATCAAGAATCAGTGCGGAACTATTTCCGGCTCCTCCTCGTCATTTCCAACAGCGTTGGAGTGTCCAAAGACCGATGCGGATTTGGGGTGTGCTTCTTCAACAAACTCACGTGGAAGACCTTATGAATCTTTAGGTGTCTTTGGTAGATCCAATGCGTAGGATTGATTACCTACTCTTTTGATTATCTTGAAAGGTCCAGCCCACCTTGGAGCAAGCTTCTTGCAATTCCGATCTGAGCCGCTGCTTCACCTTGATCTTGAGCCACACATTGTCGCCAACCTCGAACTCCACACTGTTTCGATTAGCACTCGGCGATGCTCTTCTACCGGCTCCGTTTGCTAGAAGATACCCCCGAACCTCTTCCACTAGGCTGGCGCATATCGGCCAACATGTGCTGCGAAACCTCTACTTTTGACACGGGGTTGTGCCAGGTGTCTGGAGTCAGGCATTGATAACCGTAGTTGATCATAAGCGGCGACATTTGGAATGATTCTGCTTGGTGCTATTGTATGCAAACTCCACCAAGTGAATAAATTCTTCCACATACCTTGCTTATTCGGACATAGTTTAAGTAGCATGTCTTCCAAAATCCTGTTGGTCGCTCCGTTTGGCCATCCGTCGAGGATGATATGCGTGTTCATGGATAACCGTCTGAATTGTGCATGAAAGAGGTCTTGCCAAAAGCTCATGAACCGGATCCCAGGGGAGATGATCTCCCTTGGCATGCCATGAAGCCTAAAGATCTCTTTGGTGAAGAGCTTTCTTTGTATCCATAGCGGTAATGCGTGGTCCGCAAAGGCACAAAGTGTGCCATCTTTGACAACTTTATGGAGCCACTACCATCAATGCATCTTTCCCCCTTCTTGTCCTTGGAAGCCACGTTATAAAATCCCATGCTGATCACTTCCCACTTGGCGTTTAGCGCCGCTAATGGCTCTAATGCTCACGGAATTTGAAGGCTGTTATGCCTTCGTCTGGCGACATAAGTGACATTCCTTGATGTAGAGCTACTTGCTTCTTCATTCTGGCCAATAATAGCTGCTGCGCACTTTGAAATATGTTTTCATGAATCCCGCATGGCCAGCTATTGGGCTGTTGTGTGTGTCATGGAGGATTAATTTCCTTACACCTGAAGACTCTGGCACACACAACTTGTTCTTATGGTATAATAGGTTGCCTTCCTTCTTAAAATGTTTAAAGGCTTCCCGCTCCTTATCTGTTCTTGCTTCCCTACATAAACTTGCCCATACTTCCTTGAAGTCGACATCTGTTGGCAGGGACTCTTCGATCTTCTTCCCGAAGTCGCTGGAAAGCGTCGAAATTGCATTGCAATGCACTCTAGTTGTCAGGGGATGCCTTGAAAGTGCATCCGCTACCACATTGAGCTTCCCTGGCTTGTAGACTATATCAAAGTCATACTCTTCAAGGAACTCCATCCACCTTCTACGCCTCGGGGTTGAGATGTGGTTTGCGTGAATACATCTTGGAGGCTGCGGTGATCCGTATCCAATTGGAACTTTCTTCCCAAAGGTAGTGCCTCAAATTCTTAATGCCCGACAACCTTAAGCGGCTCGATCATCGTGGGGTAGCAGCGTTTGGCGTCGTTCATCTTCACGGAATCGTGCGCTACTACCGCGCTCTTCTGCATGAGCCTTTTGTAGCTATCTTGCTCGCATCTGTGGCTACAAGCTTATCTTTTTCAGGATCTGGCAGGGTCAAAACGGGGGCGGTCGTTAAAGCTTCCTTCAACAATTCAAACCCCTTTTGGGCTTTCTTGTGCCAATGATCTACCAGGTCTTTTACTTTCTCGCCCTCGTCAAATTCACGTTGGCGGGGCGCTATCTTAGCAAAGTTCTTCACGAACTTCTGTAGTACCGCTAAAGCGAAGAAAACTTCCGACCTCATGCACATTCTTGGTCTTTGGCCTTTGAATGACGGCTTCGATCTTGGAAGGGTCCGTCGAAATTTCTTCTGCCGAGATCACGTGACCAAGGTATTCTACCTTCTCCGTTGCGAAGTGGCACTTCGACAACTTGGCATACAACTGGTGCCTCTTCAACTTTTCTAAGTGTTGTACGTGCTCTTCAAGGGATCTGCTATACACCAAAATGTCATCAAAGAACACAATCACAAAGGTGTCTAAGAACTCCCTGAAGATATCGTTCATGAGCCTCATGAACGTTGCTGGGGCATTGGATAAGCCAAAAGGCATTATCGTGAACTCATAATGCCCATACCGCGTTCTGAAAGCGGTTTTATGAATATCTTCCTCCTTTATCCGGATCTGATGATAGCCTGACCTTAAAGTCGATTTTGAGAAGACCCTTGCTCCTTGAAGGCGATCCATCAAGTCATCCGTCACGGGAAGCGTACTTGTTTTTGATGGTGTGCTTGTTCAGCGCCTATAGTCTATGCACATCCTCAAAGCGCCATCCTTCTTCTTAACAAAAGAATGGCGCTCCAAATGGCGAGGCGCTAGGTCTAATGAAGTCTAGGTCGAGCAACTCACGCAATTGCTTCTTTAGCTCCGTCAATTCTGCGTCGTCATTACGTATGGAGCCTTACTTGTAAAACCGTTCTGGTTGGTGATATCTCACACTTTCGACTCCTCGTAAGGAGGGAGGTGCTCGATCTCATCGGGGAAAGAGATCATGGAATCCGTGATCAAGTTAGCTATTTGCCCGGCAACTTCTTTGAGCACCTTGTCTTCTTTGCTTTCTTAGGACTCCGACTCTTCAATCTCAAGCTTAAAGATGTATGTTACTGCTTTCGCTCTTGATGCACTTGAGCGGCCGTTTAGAAGACATACCTGCTTTGCATGATGGGAACAACTTCCTTACTGCGTGATCTCAATAATCTTGCCGTCGGGCGTTGGGAAGGTCACTTTAAAAGCTTTCCACAATCAATGATGGCATTTGCCGGTCAAGATACTCCATTCCTATGATTAAATCATACTTGCCAATGCCCATTATACGCCCCATCACGGATGTTTATTCACGGCAATTCGATATCGAAGTTGATCTCTTTTCTTTATGCGCCTTCTTGCTCCACTTGCTAAAACAAGCGGGTCTCGGCCCGACCCGATTGGTTTCAACTTCAACATTTGCACCATTCTTGGGGGCCTTAAAATTATGGCTACTTCGAATCTATGAGGACTATAAAGACTTGGCTTTGGCCTTCCCTCTTGTGGAAATTACCTTATCTTGACTCTCTGCTTGCTCGTATCTGTGCGGCAAATATATGACCTCACCCTGAATGTAGTCGCGGGGTGCTTATTGCGTCGTCGTCATCAGACGGGATGTCCCAATCTCCCAATTACGCTAGTGCGCACTCATGGCGTAAAGGCGGTTCATTTGTTCTATGCTTTGGTGGAAGCATCTGAAAAAAATTTGTTTCTCCATGCACTCTTGCCTCTTCTCCTTGGGCATAACTTGCCAAAAAGGATCGCCTTTGCTTGGAGTAGTTTGACCCCTCACCTTGTCCTTGAAGGACACCTGCTTCTTCTCCTGCGCTTACCCAGTTTGCCACCATATGGGGCCACTGTTTGGACTGGCTGGCTGCCCTAGGGCTATAGCTTGTTTGCCTTGCCTTTCTCACGGAAATACTGGCGCCTCGCCCGGCTATTACGGGGTCCGGTTCCTTGCAAGCTTATAGCCTTGCATTAAAACTACGATCTTGTTTTAGGGTTTATTGCCCTTACCGACTGCGAATCTCATCATTCAACCCCTCAATATAGCTTTCCTTTGCATGCTTCTCTCCTAACTTTGGCACATCTGACCTTAGCCTCATGAATTCCTCGTATACCTCACGGGTGATTTGTTTCCCTGTTGCAACCTATAAAATTTGCATCATCGCTGGACTTATGCTCTCTTGGGGGTAGTGAGGCGGCGAAAGCCTTAGCAAACTTCTTGAACGCAAGCATCCACAGCTTAAGCCGTGTGCCTTGGCATAACCCTTCCACCAAATCGTCTTTGCTCCTTCCGGGTTGGGTACATTTGCCACCTGCCTTTATCCTTATCCTTCATACCATAAGCGTTGCCGTATTCGCTCATCTCATCAAAGCCAAGCTTGACCTCCATTCACGACTGTTCTCGCCAGAAGGCTGTTCGGATTTCTGGCTTTCCGGACATTTCCCCAAAGAGAGTCTACCTTCTTCTGGTGGTCGGAGACTCTTGTGTCCCTTTATGGCCGTCCATCACGGGGTGTTCCTCTGCCTTCCCTCTTGGTGTTCCTTTGCCTCCCATCATTTGGGTCCGGGCCTGCTCTTCTTCTTCCTCGAGGTGAATCTGAGTCTGAGCTTGAGTGGGAGGAATGGCAGGGGGGATCTCCTTCTCTTGCTCCTCTTCTTGTCCCTACACGTTTTTTCAGAAGCTGATGCTTGTGGCAATTGAGCGTTGCCCACCGAACCTGTTCCTGCTTGTGCGGCTAGCAGAGTCTTTATCTGCTCAAGGTCCGTCCTCATCTGGGATATCTCCTCCTCTGGGGTCATGGGTTCCATTTCTTCAAATAGGTTCCTTGCCGGAGGCGGTCTGGGCGGGGTCTGTTCTTCCATGATGTCTCGGCGTTGTTGTTCTCCTGAGCCTAGGCCTCTAGCTGCATACACAAGTAATTCATGGCTATATGGTTAGATTTACTTGTTCTCTTGTATTGTTTATGTTTGTTGGTATAGTTGTGGGGCAAAGTATATCAACAAAACATTTAAAGTGCAAAAGAAATTATATTTATATTATATAATATTTCAGTACAAAAAGTCTCCGGGATCAAGAGTCTAACTAGTCTTGAAATCGCCGGTAAGACGGGTTGTCTTCAAGGAACTTCTTAACTTGGGCCATTCCTACCGAATGACCAAGTTCCTGATGACGCTTTTGGCTGACGCGAGCATACGCAAAGAACTCTTGCCGATTCTTCCACTCTGGCGGTCGGATGTAGGCAGCGGTCCGCCAATCTCGCTGGCGTCGATGCGGTATGAAGTCGAAGAGGTCAAGTGCCATTGCTCTCTTGGCCCGGGACATCATAGTCAACATTTGGCTATGCGAGCATGCTGCCGAGCACGAGTGCAATCAGCATGAACACTCCTTCTTCTCCTCGGGGGCTGAACTTGCGGTGTATCACCGCTACTCTCTATCTAGCGGCGGCGGGTAGTACCTCGGGGATCAATGCGTTGTGGCGTGCGAATGATTCTCCACTTGTTTGGCCTCTTGCTCTTTGCGCGTATTGATGATCGACCTCTATCTCGGTGAGCTCGGTAGTCTTCAATAGTGGAATTCGCTGGAGGTCGATTCACGCTCCTCTTGATGGAGGTGGTGTTGAAGGCCCTCGGCATTAAGATGCGTGGTCTTCAGCGAATTCCCATCTGTTCTTGGTGGGCGATGAACTCCTCCTCGGGTTGGCAGCTCTTGCTCCTCCATCATTGCACGATCTTCTTTGTAGGCTTGTATAACCAGTCGACTGCGCTGTGTAGGTGTCGGCCTCCACGACTTGAAGTGGAAAGTCAGGCTCGAGGGCGATGAAATCGTCAAAGTCGGTTGCGGCGTAGTTAGTGGGCGGTAGCGTCCAATCGCTCCCTCTCCCGCATTGGGGAGGTTACGGATCAGCGAGGAGTAGATACTCCTCTCCGGATTGATGATGATCGGGGCTAGGCTTGTGATGCCCTGCCAAGTGAGAGAGCAACTGCGATGTTAGGCTCTGTTCAAAGTTGACCCGCTCTTCTTACGCTTTGTCTTCGTTCCTCTTCGAGTAGGAGCTCAGGTGTACTGGTCGTCGTCGGGAGCTCCTCACATTCTTCTCTTCCTTCTGCTCCTGGCGTCTGCAAAAGCATCGCTCTTGTGCTTACCTTTGCTATGGGGTCCACCTCCTTCCGGAGGATAGAGTTACCCCATTGGGTTTTGGTGTGGTGGGATAAGAAAATGGCTAGGGCGGTGTAGGAGAAATACTTGATCTGTTGGTATCGGGGACCATATAGTCAGCGACCTCTGCTGTTAGTTAAGTACTTGGCGATGTTGGGGACATCACCCAAGGCTATTTGGAGGGATGGGCGGGGAACGAAATATCCTATGCAAGGGGGAACTTGGACAAGGGAGGGTCCTACCCTAGCTTGAAACTCTGCTAAAACTTGCCTATATGCTGGGGTTGCGTTCAGCGTAGCTTGGACATCAATTTCTTTCCCAAAGACGCGGAAGATGTCATCGACATCCGCCTCGGCAGCATGGGCACTGGCGCTGTACCATCACCTGAAGTCAGCAGTGGCCATTGATCTAGCGAAGAAGAGAGTATCAAACGGATGCAGAAGCGCCTCAGGGAGCTGGAAAATCGCCTAAGCAGTAGAGAGCAAACTTGCAGGGTGCTAAATGAGAAATGGTGGACCTATTTATAGAAAAGGGGAAAACCCTAATTTTTGGATGACCTAGAATTTACTGGAGTTGGGCGATTCTGACCCATTAGGAGGTGCAATTGAGGGTTTGAAGGCTAATTTTTTTTGGTTTAAAGTATGCTAAGAACACTAATGAACCTATTGCAGCAACTAGAGATCATTTGGTGAAGAAAATGGTGCGAGGTCTCACACGTTGCGCCCAAACCGATAATGAGAATGTCATTTCCTGCCCTGGCGCGACGTGTGAGACATGGGGTCTAAAAGGGCTAAACTTGATCAATTTGCATGATCTGAGGGTGTAATTCTACTTAACTCGTCGAGTTAGGCAGAACTGACCCCTTGTTTGATCAATTTGGAGCAGATTTGGGCGAATTTGGGCGTGGTCTCACACGTTGCGCCCAGCCCGAAAATGAGATTCTCATTTTCTGTCCTGGCGCGACGTGTGAGACATCGTCTCAATTTGCTCAAAAACTTCAATTTGATCAAAACAAAAGCTAGAATTCACTATCTTAGCCTGATTAAGCACATTTAGGCACATTATTTACACAAAATTTCCTTTATATTAACAAAATTTCTCATTATTTACAACCCGGTTCAAGGCGTTCTCCCTTGATGTGCCTCATGAGGTGCATATCTGTCTCATGGCGTGACCCTCTTCGGCATGGATTTGTGCAAGCCGTTGAATCTTCAAAGTGCTGCACTATTTTACGCCTCTGGCGCCTCTTGTAAGCATAGCAACATCCGTCGGTCCGCTGGCATATACGTATTATACTCTGCATGACTTCTCGGACGGTTAAATTTGGAAGGGTGCCGCGGGAATCAAGAGTCCATAACTCTTCGGAAGTGCGGATTTCCTTGAGGGCTCTCTCGCTCCTACGCTTCTGTTGGTTCGCTTCTTCCACGGAGCTCTTGGAGGCTTGGGCTTTGGTGGTGGCGGTTTCAGGGTCTGGCTTCTTGTTGGACGCCCGCCCTCGATTGTTCTTACCATTGCTCCCTGGTAGTAGGCATTGTAAGCTTCCCACCTCTCCATGTAAGCGTTGTGCTCCACGATCTTCCTTTGATAGACCTTGGCCGGGGTCTATCGCGTATACCCTCCGTTGGCGGCGTGGGGCTTTGGCCTATCCGCGTTGGAAATGGTGGGGGCTTCTATTTTTGTCGGGTGGCTGCTGCCCGCTCCGGGTGCCACGCTCCGTTACCTCCTTCTCTGCGGTAGGGGTTCTTGAAAGGCTTGCCCCTGCATTGTTTGGGGCGTAGTCTTCATCAGGAGTCATCGGTGGAAGGTGGGGTCTCTTCGCTGCGGCTGGATTGATGGCCGGGGCCAGGGAGCCGCTTGCCCTGCTTTATCACTTATGCGCCCAGCGTTAAAGCCCACATTGCTTCTTCTTCTTACATTTCGCCCGACTCGGTTAGGTTGTCTTTGCTCTTTGTCCTCTTTTCTCTCCCGTGGCTCCCGGTCTTCATACTGGCGATGGCGTGCAAGGTACGCTTCTTCGGTGGGGGTAGCTTTGGCTGCTGCTCTGTCTCTCCTCCTCCTCTCTGCTTGGGGCGGGCCCAAGCTTTGTTGTTGTTGACGGTCGGTCCCCCCCTCGCTCCCGTTCTTCCCTGCTTCTCCTTTCCTCCTCGGCGATTTCTTCGAGGATTTGTTGCATGATGTCGGGGCGCTCCTCCTCTATGACCTCCATCGATCAAAACCGGTCCAAATTACCCTAAGCGCTGATGAAGATTCCCCTTGATTGAAAGGCGTTAAGCCAAAGCGCCCTTTTGAATCAATTTGGGGTCCTGTGTATTTGGAGGATGTGCTTGCGAGGCTTTCTAGCGATTTGTTTCGTGGGCCATGTTCGGCGGTTTGTTGATGGAACTTCTGGCGCAAAAGATACGCCTTTGGCAAAGGAGCAAACTTTCTAAAAGGCAGTGCGAAAATGGGAAGGGTCTAGATCTATTTATAGGGGTCGATTTTTAGGTCAAACTTGAAACTACCTTTTTTGGGTTATCTAGAATACCTAAAACACCTTAATCTAAGCATGGTCTCTACGTTTACTTGGCCGAAAATGAGAAGCTCATTTCCTGTCAGCGTGACGTGTGAGACATGGTGGGGTCCACTATAAAATTTGCTACTTTTTAATCATGTAACTTGCTAATTCTACTGATTCTTAGCTCTAATTTAGAATTATTAAGCTATTTTACTGTAATTCATGACTTTTTAATGTGTTCAAAATTTGAATGTCTCTCTACGTTCTTGACCCGCCGGTT
Source organism: Isoetes taiwanensis (assembly GCA_021234155.1). NCBI lineage: Eukaryota > Viridiplantae > Streptophyta > Lycopodiopsida > Isoetales > Isoetaceae > Isoetes > Isoetes taiwanensis. The sequence continues at coordinate 1,119,887 of JAJEKV010000013.1, forward strand.
TGGCCAAAAGGGCGTCGATGATGGCCGGTGACACCCGGTATGGCGTGGGTACCGGCTTTGTTGTTGGGCGGTATCTTTGTTTTGGTCATTTGCAATGGGTTGGCACAGTGGTCAGTCCTCCGGCCGCTTCACTTGTAGATAGGAGAACCGAGGGGCACCCGGTGTGGTGGATTACGTGCTGTGACGCGAGCAATGCCTACACTTGATCACTTTCAGCTGTGTCGGGGCGGATGGCGGACGAGGAAGTAGACTCGGAGCCATCAGCCCTGTTCTTTTGCAGATAGATTGGCAGGCCAACCGAGCACCCATTGCCCCAACACCCCATGTATCACGGTTGCGTCGGACTATGATCATGCGGCCCGGTCTATCGAGGATGCTTGAGCATGAGCTCGGGGAGTGCCGCAGACTCCCCACACTTCAACAGCGGATGGCCCACCAACCGGCTCCTTCGAGGGGGGGGGAGGATGCTTTTGGGAGAGGCCACTCGGCGGCCATCCACAGGGGCTGCAACCACCTTCCCCGCAATCATCGGTTCGATGGCTAATGCGGGGAGTGAAACGATGGTTCATGAAGTCTTGGACCCCACCATTAGCGTCAGCCGTCCGTCAATATCGCTCCTTCCTCAAGACCAAGAAAGGTACTCATGGAGCACCAACAAGGATGTTTGGTCTACTAGACCACCACCCTAGGGCCTTCCCGGAGAAAGGTCTTGGAGTAAGCCCGCGACCCACGGGGAAATATTACCCCGGAACAATGGGTGAATACTTGCAAAGTGTTGTATGACCCAATGGGAAGCCAGGGCACCAGTACCTCCTGTGACGCAAGGGCCTAGCGGGTCATTGGAAGGGATGTCATAATGGGCACCGCGCCTACGCTCTGCGGGAAGGCGGCCATTTGGATGGTATCTTGGGAGAGGCTTCTCAAAGTGGGCGGGCCCCAATGGTGTCGGTTCTCACGGCCTCTTCAGCGGTGCATTGCAAGAAGGCTTCCCCGCCTTGGACTACCAAGAGAGTTGTGCCCATATACAAAGCGGGGACCCCCATTGACCAACTGTCGTACCATTATGGTCGATTAAATGTCTTTGCCAAGTTGCTTAGGGATTCTTGAGGTGGCCGACACTTTGGGGCGAGGGATGGAGAAGTCGCGGGCTCTCAGGCGGCGGGCTTCCGCCCGGCATTCTACAATTGACCATATCTTCACTCTGCGAACACTCATAGAGGATAGCGGAATCAGCGCCCGAATGCATCTTGTTGCTTTGTGGATTTTCGCCAAAGGCTTTTGACCACGATGCCACCGGGATAAGTTGTGGGGACAGTTTGAGGCGACTAGGGACCCCGTGGACTTTGCGAATGCTATATATAGACTATCTGAGGCTTGCTCCGGTCATCTCTGCTTGTCGGGGGCAGATTGTTAGTAGCATTGGGGTGTGCCAGGGCTGCCCTCTATCCCCGACGCTCTTCGGCTTGTACATTGACCAGCTAGAAGAATGGCTAGCTGAGCACGGGTGTGACGTCCCCTACTCATATACGGTGCACTCACCGTATACAAACAAGAGTTCTCCCCCTATACCAGCTCCATGCCGATACAGGGCCCTCCACATAACACTGCAACCGTAACGGGTTCCAGTGGGAAGAGTGAAGGGGTCGTTTCAACCCGTCTCCCTCAGGGCTTACCTAGCTGCGGAAGCGTAAACATACATGTCAGTATATAAGAGCAACACATATATCCACCCCTAGGGGTGGTACATCACATCTGCATAGACAATGATCAGCACAATACATAGGGGAATCCTACCCAAGTCTCAGACGCAGGGGTGGACTGACAAGCTTGGGTCTCCAGAGTTCATTGCAGACATAATTCATGGCAATGGATTTGGCTGGCATGAGAACATGGCAATGGGTAGTCCACTCCATCCGCCCCTCCTGTGCACACTTTGCAGAGTAGGTTGAAAAGTGTTGGGACTTGACTGTAGCCCGCCGGATGCATAGCCAAAAGGGCCACTCCTGGGTTACATCTCCCCAGGTCCAATGGGGCAGGTAGGGAGCACTCCCTCCAGAGATCTACATGCTGACTCAAGGAGACTAGAGGGCCACTGCCCTTATTCGACTTGAACCCAATGGAAAGTGAACCCCACTTCACGGGTGTCGAGCCCATGCCTTGCTCGCACTCAGTGGCAAGCCATTAGACCTAGTCACAATGATCCCCGGTAGGCCTTACACACCAGAGGGATCGTTCAAGAGTCAGGACACGAACCTCTTTCTTAGCCAGTCTGGTCCCTTCACCCACAACCAGGTATGGTTCTTGTACACAGGCCGAATCTATATGGCGCTAGAGAGGCTAATCTAGGAGCATCCACTACCAAGCTTTAGGTCTCTACCCCCCCTTCCCAATACAAGGAGCTCATAGAGATACATCATCCACATATATCATAAGAGAGTAAAGAACAAGATCTAATCTATATCATAGAGTTAGGTTCTTTAGTTAGAATCTGGTATCTAGAGATCTAGAAGGCTGCTATGAGCAATTTAATAGGCTAAACCTACTGATTCTATGTCTAAAAGAGGGTTTAAGCTATTAAATTGCCTAAATACCTGATCCTTGAGGGACTCCTCCTGACCTGAGTTCGACCATCCTGCTGAGACGCTCGAATCAAGGGAAACTAATGGTGCAATTCTCTCAGGCAGAGTCTGGGAGGCGGTTTTGGCTCTTGAGGCAGCCAAAACAGAGTTCTAAAGCCCTAGAAACGAAAATGGGCAAGTTAGGGTTTCCCCTCCTAAATAGACATGGGGGTTGGTTAGGGTTTCCAATTATCCCCTTTTGGCATGTGGGATAATTGGGAATGGGCCCACTTGCCATTAATGGCTAGGTGGCAAAATGTGCCCACATGGAAAGGTGTGCCCAACATTAATGTGCATATTGGGAAATGTGCACATTAATTTACACACTAGGTATGGCCCACTTGGTATAAAGTGGCCACATGGGAAAATATTGCACCTAAGTGAATGTGCACATGGTTTAATGTGCACATTAATAAATGCACACTCCTTGCACGTTGCCCCCTAGGGCTACTAGCACAAGCTATCGTCAACGCATTACGTCATTCGGGATGGCGGCGTGCGTGGCCAGCGTGCAAGAAGATTATGCATACAGGGGCCGGTATCATCTTTTTGGCGGGGGGGGAAGGTTTCGGTTGATGCACCACATAATCCGGCAACTCATATATGCTGATGATGTTGACCGCCGCATATACCCCGAGAGGACATGCAACGCCACGGATGCTTTGGACACTTTACGCCAATTCACCGACATGAGAGTTAACTTGGCCAAGACAAAGATGTGCTTTGGTCCCATCATCCGGCACCCACGCCTTCCCTCATTCACTTACTAGGCGGGGTAGTGGAGGTGGCTCGGTCTTATAAGTATTTGGGCATTCGGTTTTCTACTACCACACAGCGGGATGCATCCATCGGGGTTACCGCAGTCCTTTGCGGTGGAAAGCCACGTATGCAATGCAAAACAACAGTCCACAAGGGCGAGGCTGTATGCATGGGGTCACCGGGCACACTTGTTCGGGCCTTGGTTGAACCGGTCCTCCTCTATGGGGGCAGAAGTGTGGGGGCGGTGATATCCCTCACCACTTGGAGCGATCTAGAGCAGTGCTGAAGGCCTTCTTGGCCGGGCACTGCAGGAGTGAAATCCACGGTCCCATATCGGATCTTGCTCCGAGCGAGGCTTCCTTCCATTCTGAGGGTCTTGTTTGGAGCGTCACCTTATTTACTTCAGGATGGTGGTGGCTATGGATGAAGCCCGGCTGCCCAATCTTGCTTTGGCGATTGGCGATGGGCCCTTGGCGACTCAAAGCTTCTTTGGAAAGACAAGCAAGCCCGGTGGTTCGCTATGGAATGTGCGGGCACTGGGATGTGGACCCAGTGCATACAGGAAGGAACGCATTTGCCTTTGAAGCGGTGCGGATGCTTGCTTCATGGCCAAGCTTTGGGATGCGAGGCCCCATCACATGTCAAGGTGGCAAATTATCGACAGCGAGTTAATCCCATGCTCACGAGGGGCCCCACACCACTACTGCGCACCCATCTACCCATGAAAAAAGCGCCCAGGTGATTGCTTCCATTAGCATAGGTGCACACCACCTCCACATTGAGCGGGGAGATGGATTCGGGGCCGCCCGAGCACAAAAGTCTGTCGATCATCGGCGAGCCATTGAGGATGAAAGTCCACGCCCGGGCTGTCCGCATACCCGGCATATGGGGACTCGGTAGATGCTCGGTTAGTTGTGCCCCATCGGGCCTTGCATGAGCCTCGAGAAAGCGACCTCTGTAGGCTTGTTGGGATCGTACCTCAGGGAGGTAATGGATACACGGACTTCGGTTATGCCCCCCGTCAGGCATTAACCTCAATTTGTGCTTGTGATTATGTATATAATCATGCGGTATGTCAAAGATCCTTATTGCTACTAAGGTTTTCCCGAAAACCCTTGGTGAGGGGGTTTTTAATCCTGGTAGTAATACGCCTGCTGCTCTCTCTTTGTACTTGGGTCCCATAGGCCAGTTGGTCTCCATGGACGATAAAATCATATTCTATTCTATTCTATTCTCTTTAAGAAACTGAAACTGGTTGATGCAAGTGATATGGATATGGTAGCTCGGGGGAGTGGCCTTGAACGTTGGTCTTGGTGGACTAGCATGGGTGTGTGAGATTGGCGAATTAATGGCAAGGCAAGGCAATTAAATTGGCAAAGATATTTTAAGTTAGTAATAGCTAAATAATATCATGTAAGATATTATTTAATGGCTAAGCTTTATAAGGCTTGTTTAAAATAGAAATAGCCGAACCTTTTGTCTAAAAAGCCAGCATCGGATTCATAAAGGGGGCTGCATCGAATTTTCAGGAGCATCATCAACGGCTGTCGACCAGATTCCGGACGTCCCCAACTAGCTGCTGCTGCCGACTTTGCTAATCCAGCCTTAAACCCGCTTCGTCCATAAGCCTATTGAGCTTTCCTTTGCCAGAATTGTGATCCTTACCTTAAAGTATTGCCATAGCCTTCTGCTTTGCCAATGATCTGCCAGATCTCAACACCGGTTGGCCCGGTTGGGTGGAGAACTGCCATTATTTGCCTTGTGTTGAGGATCCTCCTCTAGTTTTGGTGAACTAGAGCCGGATCATTATGAGCTATTGGTGTAGTTCATATCAATTGGTGTAACTCATATCTTATATTCATTGGATCTGTATTTATTTGTCTTCTTATTTCGTACTTAGATCATTTTGTCATTGCTAACGGTTTATTTTATGGATTGTGTATGGATTGTGTAGCAAACCTGGACGGTTTACAGGTTGAGATTATGATTTGTTTGAAGAAGTCTGATATTCTATGTAGAGGAAATAAAAGGTATGGTTTATTGTTGTGAACCATATCAGCAAGACTAGGGTAGAGCTTTAGTTGCAGGACTGGATGATGCCAGAAAAGAGGTTTTCCATCCATTCGTAATTTTCTGTATGGTCGAACATTGGCTGGAACCTTCTTTGGGAACTATAGAGGCAAGAGTGACATCAATGGCCTTGTGAAGAAATACATGAATAAGGCTAGTGCGTTAACTTAGAACAATAACGTAGCCTTACCGTAACCTTGCCCCTACAACCCAAGTAATTAATCCAACAAGCATAACCACAATGCATAATTATACCAAGCATAGCCATTGCAACTTGATTCCAACATTAAAACCACATAAACAATAACCAAGCAACCATAGCATCAACATTGCAACCAATATTCCTCTGGGTCTGAGCAAGGTCAACTCGGCTGATCAGGCCAGTGACATAGAGGCGGGGTAACCACGTGTGTACACACCCATCCACGCTGCGTCCAGCATTGGAGGACCACTTACTGTGCATGACGTTGCACCATACGGTACCAACGCCCGATGTTCAAATATTACCATATACATAGCACTGTGCAAGACCGTGAGTCTAGACCATCGCACCTAGACTCCGGCCCCAGAGGTCTATATCAAAGAATTTCACCATAGACAATTACATACAATTCACCATCATGCCCCATGCCTTAACATACTCAACATCAAATAAATTCCATAATTCACACTTTATGTAACATGAAATGTCCAACCATAGCCTTAATAATGCAAAATGCAACTATCACTATTAAAATTAAAAATAAACGTCTACATCTTCCATAGATTCACTAACAACAAAGTCACTAGCTATATCTAAGATTATAATAATGAGTTAATCCCTAGCATTAGCATTATAATTGTCATTGTGCTTCTGTTCCCAATTTCCCCATACACGACACTTGTGCCTTGCATTTTTACCCCTCTTAATTTAACTAATTTCAAAGGCTTTAAATTATAACTCTCTAGCTTGTTTAGACCACTCATGTCGTAATTATAAATAACTTAATTATTAGCATTAACCCTCCTAACTTAGGCCTTAATCTTAAACAAATACCTCGCCCAGCTCCTTGTTCCAGCTAACCCTTACTATTTTAATTTAACTTATAGCTTAGCTTAAATCTTAAATTTATTATATTACTACCTTACTAACAAAGTACTAATTGTTAACATTTTTGTTATTTCTAACCTAACCCTAACGTTCATCTACAGAAACAGGGCTTCAACTGCAGTCCCGGATCAGACTTCCAAGCCATCGATTCAGCATGAAGACCCACCCAAGCTTCCGGATTTTGCTAGCAAGGAGGTTTTCTGGCCATTCGGCCAGCTTATGGCACAAATCGGATGATTACAGGCCAGTTCCGGGCCACCAAGATCATGATTTTTCACAACCAGATCTTAATCCAAACTTCCTGATTCTGCCTTATTATTCCATTTCGGCCTCCCTAAGGCCCAAATCGGCCCATTCCAGGGCGATTCACATGCTTTTGCAGCATGCCAAATCGGCAAGATCATGCCGTTATTCCAGCAGCATACAAGAAAAATACTACAGTCTTTGCCAGTTCTGGACTCATAACTTTAATTCTAATCCATTTTCATGTAACTTTTCATGATTCCTGATCATTAGAGTTCATCAGGTTCATGCTATGCAAACGGCAGCATGCAAGAGAAACTTTTATAGTTTTAACTGATTTCTGCCATACTTTTATCTTAATCCATCCCTCAGGTTCTAATCTGCTATTCCAATCACTTCTGGCATGGTTTAAATGATCAGCTCCCTAGAAATCATTAGATCTATGATGCTTTTGCAAGCTTTTTATATGCAATCGTAAAATACTTACATATACAATCATGCAAGTTAATTCATATCCACGCACTTAAAATTTACTCTAAATCCATGCCAAGTTCTAGAACAATCCTACTGTATCAACACAATTTTGCTACGCTAGAAAACCCCAGGTGTAAGACTTGATCCCCACCTGGAATCCCGCTTGCTTCCTCTGCGCTCCAACACGCTCCCAAAGCTCTGCACGCAATTCGCTCCTTCAGCAATCCCTCTGTAATCTATCTTTTTCCAAATGCTTTTCTCTGTACTTATATTTATTTTTAACCACCAGTATTAGTATTCCGTCTGTATAATCTCTACATATACGACGTATTACTCTGCATGCGTGATATTTTAATTATTATCCCCTTTGCATCTTTTAATAAAATAATTCCACAATATACCTCAAAATCCTAGGTCCGTTCACAAAAACGCCGTGTATTTTTTTTAGTGGCTATAACATGTCACACGGATATACCACGGATATGCCCATGGCTATAACATGACGCGTACGATATACGAATCTACATATACATAGTTATAGTTATGGGAAAAACTCCGAAATACCCTTATGTTTTGCTAAAATTAACAAAACGCCCCTAGTTTTGGGGGTATTTTAATAGAAATGATCATAACTTTTTTGTGATGATCCAAATGAGAATGAGTTTTCAGATATATTGTAGAAGAGGTTGAGATCTTTCCATGAAAGTTAACATCTCCTGAATTGGATTCCGAAATCTCAAGTTATGGTCTCGTAAATCCCTCTAAAATTTCTACAATTTTCTTGTGTATTAAAAATAGCATAACTTGTGATCTAAGACTCCGATTTATATGATCTTATCTTTGATGGAAAGATCTCATCCTCTTTTACAATAGCTCTGAAAGGCTCATTCTCATTTGGATCATCACAAAAAAGTTATGATCATTTCCATTAAAATACCCCCAAAACTAGGGGCGTTTTGTTAATTTTAACATAAGGGTATTTCGGAGTTTTTCCCGTTAGTTATCGAATGTAAATTCTACCCTACTTTTGAAAACCTAAATAGGGTTTTAGGATCGCGCAGCAACAGCTATGGCGGACGCCAAAGCTTACACTGTCCGAACTCGCAAGTTTATGACTAACAGATTGCTGCAACGCAAGCAGTTTGTGAGTTCCTGTCTTTTTTTTAGTCTGAACTAAGTTGTAGATTTCCCTCAATAGTCACATTGTATACTTGTTTTTGAGCACAGGTCGTTGATGTTCTTCATCCCGGCCGGCCGAATGTTTCTAAGGTATGCCTTTTCTTGCTTGTTCTTTATTTTTTGTAAGCCTTTTTATTGCTTGTTCTTTATTTTTTTCGACCTGTTTGTTAATCAATGCAATTTTAGCATTTCATTGATCATTGCCATGTACTGTCATCCAGCTTTACCCTGATTTGTGGTTGTATTGAATAGGCTGAGCTTAGGGAAAAGCTAGCTAGGATGTATGAAGTACGTGATCCGCAGACAGTTTTTGTATTTGGACTACGTACCAAGTTTGGTGGTGGGAAATCATCTGGCTTTGGTTTGATATATGACACTCTTGATGCTGCTAAAAAATTTGAGCCCAAGTATCGGCTTGTCAGGGTAATTACTTAACTTATGCTTATAAATTTAGCATTTCAATTCTCTCATGGCTGCCTTGGCTGCAATTTTGGTAGAATGGACTTGCGACAAGAACCGAAAAATCCAGAAAGCAAATGAAGGAAAGGAAAAACAGGGCCAAGAAGATTCGTGGTGTTAAGAAGGTATGTCAATAAGGCGTATGCAGTGTGAATTTACAGTTTTCGTTTGCTCAATATTTTCTACGTATATCTTGATACAGACAAAAGCTTCTGGTGAGAAACAACAAAAAGCAGGCAAGAAGAAATAGTACTGCTATTCAATACATCATAAAGAACATAAGGGAGGTACTTACGGAAGGAAAACTGTGGCCACAAGATTGGCAGTTGTTGAGATTTACAGAAAGTAGTGATTGAAGAACTTTTTGGTTTTATTCCATTCATTAATTCTTTTTAGAATTTGAGAATGCCTTTGCTACAACTGATTTAATTTTTGTGCTCAATCAGCAAGCAGCTTAAACTTTATAGTACCTAAACCTCTTATCAACGCTTATACAGTTACCACTATGTCGACACAAACCAGGCAATTTTCATGAGCTAGATCTTGTCATCGTGACGCTAGGTTACTATGATCTAATTTGTTGATGCAAATAAAACATGTCAGCTCTGCCTTGGCACTTTAATTGATCTTTGCACACTTCAAATACCTTCCTTTAACTGGCAGGATTTGTGATCAGCACAATCCTGAGCGGTCGTCGCAGAGCTGTGATATGCCGGAACTTTCACTGCGTGCCAGAATCCACTTCCCCTTCAGCTCTGGTGGTAGCTCTGGTCCTGATAATTTTGATATGGATCATGATAACCTTGCTCTGTGTCATGATAATCTTGCTATGAGCATCCAAACCAGCTGAAATCTTGCTTTGGGTCTTGTTATTCTTGCTATTGAGCGCAGTTTTTGGCCTGCCAGTTAAGGGGGTTAATCCCCCTTGCAAGGGGCGAGCCTATATATTTTGCCATAACAGGCTAGGCTCGCAAGGGGGACTCATCACCTTGGATTTACAATTTCAGTTAGGTTTTTTTGGCGTATAAAAGATTGTTTATTGGCCCAGATAGTTAATCAAATTGGGAGGTGCCTAATTTCGGTCTAGGCTAATAAGAACTTGTTTAGACCGGGGGCCTCTTGTACGACAGGGTATTGCTAGAGTGTTTCATTCAACTTTTAATGTTTTGGGCTTGGCTGGCCCCAAGTGTGAATTTGCCCTGAATGGAAATTCCCACCATGCAAAAAACTTAGGGAAAATCACCAAAATACCCTACAATTTTGCCCCTATTGAAAAACAAAAATGGCAGCTTTAGATTTCCTAAAGTGAAATGTATTGAGGACTTGCTTTGTTGGGTGGTTGATGTCTTGGAACATGTATCCTTTTAGGGCTTTTTTGGGTACAGGCAACCCTTGGGGAGTATGGGGCAAGATGCATGGAGGGCCACGATTTAAGAATCTTGTAGTATATTCCTTGTCCATGGCTGTGGACTTTTGGGATTTAAAGGACCTGATTACGATTAGACGGCGTGGATTCCATATGAGCTTGGCGGAGGGTGGGGATGCGGCAGGCAGATCTTTGAGGCTCCAAGCCTGTCATCCACTGATGTCTGCTCCAGGGATGGATTTCGAGTAACCTGCTTTGCACCTTGTGGACAAGCCAGCTCTTAGATCGCTAGGTAATTGGACCAAAGCAACACCAAATGGTCCGCTTTGGACTGGCCAGGGGTTCCGTTTTGGCGTCTCCAATTTTTCGTCGGGTTCCAACTTCAGAGGGACCATTAATTGGGCTCAAACTGTACGCCAATCTGTAGGGAAGGCGCGAACCTTGAATACGGTATTCGTCCTTTGAGTCTGAAACTTTGTAGTGTTGCCAGAGATAATCAGTTATTTGATGCCAATCTGAACATATCAAAATCCAAGTATCGTGGATACTCGAAGGTCTTTGGAGGAGTCGAAGCAGTTTGCTTATAGTCATAGGATCCTTTACTGGAGCTGTTGTGCTGTTATTTTATGGATTGGATTCTGGAAGGAGAAGGCTGTTATTCCCTATTCGCACGCAGCCCTTGAAGTGATTGAGGCTGGAAATGTAGATGCTATTAGAAGCAGAGTCAGTGTAATGCAGGATGCCGCTAACCAACATAGAAGGTTTGTTATTCCACGGGTAAGTCAAGTAGGTCCTGAGATTGATGCAAAACGGGAGCAAAGCTCTGCAATAAAAGAAGAATAAAGAAAACTAAGCTAGAAGGAAGAACACTCAGCATATAGAAGCACACAAAGTCCATTGCCTGATCTTCGGACTGTTGCAGCCGGGGCATGGGCAAGTGGTGCTGTTGTTTGGAAGGAAATGGAAGAAACAATAGCAGGGCAGAATTCGACTATAAGACATGTTAAAAAGGAAGGAATTGTAGGGAATTGCCTCCAAGATGTTGCTTTTATCAAGGAAAAATCTTAAAAATGCAGGAAATATCATGATGCTCCCTTGTGGTCTCATGTCAGGTTCATTTATTACTGTCATTACAGTAGTAGACGATGTGAAAAATGTCATAGTCTCTCAATTTATATTAGAGCTACAAGGATTAAAGATGGTGGATGGCGAGGATCCACCACGCATACTACATGTTAATCCAAGGTTGAAAGGGGACTGGAGTGGAAGGCCTGTTATTGAATTGAATACTTGCTATCGTGGCCAATGGGGGATTGCACAATGCTATGAAGGCTGGGCATCTCCAGATGATGAGGATCCATGTACTTTAATTGTTTTGGCTTTTATAATATGTAGGATTTATGTTTACTCACTAAAAGTGCATACTGTCAAATAGGTTGCTTCTATACTGTAGTTATTTACTTTTCCTTGTGTGTTTCAGTTGATGGACTAGCAAAATGCCAAAGGTGGATTCAAAATGACAATGATACATCAGAGGATTCTAAGTCAACATGGTGGAACAAGTTAATTTGACATTCTCTAAAATCAAGCGTGGAGTGGACCTATCCGTTTGTGGAAGAGCAATTGTTTGTCCTTACTATCAGGGTAGAAGTTTTTTTCTCTTCCTCACACAGATTCACTTCTTGGCTATGACTCATTATTTCATCATAGCATCATCAGAATCTTTGAAAATGACACAAATAGTCTTGGCAAATTGAAAACAAGTTTCAAATGGTAGAAGACTGCATTTACTATTGTAGAGCCCAAAGTAGCTCAAGAGTAACATCTGGCCACTCTTTTCTACCTCTTTGCTCTCTTCTTATGTAAAAATAATAGTTATCAGGTGCAAGACAGATTCAGGTGGAGCCCAGATCATCTGCATGAAGGATCTCAAGATACCTGAGCTTAACGTTTAAGACCTCTTCCTCGATATTTTCAAGCTGTTGTTTATGCACAAAACCAGAAAACGCATGTGGAAGTATTAGTATGTATGTTATGGGCTCAGAATCCTTGAGAGCCATAACTATTTGTGACCATGGTAATGTTTCAGAATCATCATGTAGTTTTGCTTCCAGCAAACTCTTGGCAATGAGACCAAGCTTATCAATCACATCGGTCCAACATTAAATAACACAGGACCATAGATGAGCTTATCTTTAAAAAAGAAATCCCACAAACACCTTCTCATACTCATAATACGTCTTCAACCAACAAATCTCATTAAAACAAACTATAATTACACACAGTTTCACTACAAAGACCATCCTCGCATTTACTTGATTACAGAATTTCAACCTCACATTACTATAACCTAACAATTATATGAACTTTTAAACAACCACAACATAAACATAAGCCAAAACCCTGGCAACTAAGAACCCCGTGATTTCTCCGGCATAGTTAACACGAAACGTGTGTGGCCTATTACGCAAAAGCATTTGCTGCAGGATCACGCATAAGCGCTGATAAAGTCCCTCCATCTTCGTATCCAAGCAATGCATCCAAAATTTGCCCACCTACAGAAATTCGCACGGTGTTGGTTGGCGTCACTATTTTTCCTAATATTGTCAACTGTCCTTTTACATCTTGCCTGCCACGCCTAATGCATACAACATCCACTCGATTCTCCTCCAAGCAACTACTGCAAACAGACTTGATGACGCTCTTAGAAGCAATCTGTAACCACAGCCGACCTGTAATCTGATCCATACGACATGTAGAATTGATTACACAACTCCGGAAATACTAAATCATATAAACATAACACATGCAATACATATATGAAACTACAAAGTGGTACCTCACCACCGTTCGGCAACCGATTATGAGTCGAGAAAACAACATTCCTTAGATATTCAACAAAATCACCATCGTATTTAAAAACAGTAGGAAATGCGTTCTTAGAAGGACTCGCCAAAGGCCTAAACGCTAGAGTTGCACCTGTAGTGACAAGACTACGAGAATTCAATACAATGCAACGTGTTATGCTCTTGAACAATGCCACTGGCCTTGCTCCAGACGAATACAAAGTCTTCAAGTGCTCGAATAAAGACCTCTTCTCACTGCAAAAATACAGGTCGGCTGAGTCCTCAGCTCGTACACCATCTGCAATACGCAGCAAAGGCTCACTCCTTGTCTCATCCAATCCAATAATCGTAGCCATAATACTACCACTGACTCGCAAATGATAGGGCGTATCTAACAAGGCTGCTATATTCAATCCTCGTGTAGGCAGCAATTTCAACACTATCTGCTCACTTGAAACAAAACAAATTTCTGTCTGAGGCAAAATTTGTATCACACCCTCGCAGTCCCCATACTGAAAGGAACGATCAATAGGCACAATGCCATACTTCTTGATATCTAACCAAGTTCTGGGCTTAAGCAACCGTTGTGCACGACGAAATCCACTTCCTTCTGCGCTGATCCCTATGGTTTCACAAGCATATCGATCTACCACATCTGCCATCACAACACATTCTTTGCAGGAGCCCGTCCACTTTGTATGTCTATATTGCACAAGCATAAGGTCAAGGACACGTATACAATTCCCCGGAAATTGCATCAAGGAAAAACACAGGGAGTCCCATTTGAGCCTGGCTCCAAATAAAACAGACTGTCCAATTCAGATAACTCCATCTCTGAATTATTGGAATCGTTACATTGGCTAAAAGCATTGGCATAATTCAAATCTTCAACTCGCACCTCTTCTACTCGCATCGAAGCAACCGTAAAACTAGACGCCATCAAAAACTAGTTTAAAATTGCTCAGAAACCAACACTTCCAAGAATTGCTCAGAAACCAACAATTCCAGTTGCCACATACTCAAATCCTTTATATAAGGAACAATGACAGTGTCAGTATCGACTCCAAGTTAGCACAAGGCTCAGATTCATTTCCAAAACAAACTTCACTGAACGAGACTCCACCAACAACTTCAAGATCTTGCTCAAAACGAACTGAACACGAGGGATTCACCTTTATCTCATGAGCATATGCCACCTGCGTGCTTAAGGTGAGAAGAAACACCCCTATATACGTACGCAAAAGTGTTGGAAAAAACCCCTTCCGTGGACAAAACACACTAGAATGTCAGTAAGAGGGGGGTTTAAACCCCTAGTATACGTACGAAAACGTCGAGAAAAAACCCCCTTCCATACACTCACTAGGTTTATACGGGTCTTCTGTGTGAATCCCCCATGGAACTGAACTAAACTAAACAATAGTGAGCGATTGAAAATCACACATCTACCTTGTCGTGTCCTTGTCATGGTCATACTATGCCACCATTCCATTCAATTTCGAGTTATTTTCCCCTGTTAACCAAATTGGGATCCGTTACAAAACCACAACCTTTGTAAACTCTTAAAATTTCCATTCTATAAAAACCATGCCATTACACAAAAATCAATCCCATGTCCAAATCATAAGGCCCGCTTAATGGTGTAATGTGGCTTCGATTGTTTTTTTTTTTTAAGTTAATGGCCCTTTTTTAGCAAAGCGTCATCCAGAGCCAAAATTAGGGTGTTGCTTTTTCTGGACGAAGAGGAAAATTTCTTGTTCTTCTGTGAAGCTAAGGCACAAAATGATGGAACCAATTGCAAGCTACGAATATTGCATGATTTTAATTTGTTCCTCGCACCATATGTAGCCACCTTCACTACTAGGTTACAATGGGTTCAAACCCCATAAAATGCGCCACTGCTACTATGATAGAAAACCCGTTAACGATTCAAATCCCATTATTGATACATGTTTTTTGCTCCACAAATTTCAAGATCTACTTATCAATGTTGGCAATGGTGCTTTATGTCCTTGTTGTACCTATCACGTGGAGAGGCCCCAAAGGGGCAAAATGTCCATCAACATATGTTTATAACAAGTCTATAAGCTGTAGATATGCTCATTGCTTATTCCATATTGTGAGCCCTATTAGGTGTTTATGATTGTTGCCTTATACATGCTTCTCTAGCCATGCAAACCTTATATCAATATGATTAAAGCAAGTTGAAGTTGAAGAATAGAAACATTGTTTATTATTAATAAATTCCCTACGCCATCCCCAAGATCCTAAAGGGTCCAACGCCGACGGGCAACCCCTTGATGCATTAGCATCTGTTTAGCATACGGTTAGGACTTGGGGGGTGATTGATGTCTTGGAACATGTGGTATCTTTTTAGGGCTTTTTTTTTAGTTTACGATGAGTATTGTAGCGCTTGTTTTTTTTTTTTTTTTTTTTTGGGGAAGGGGGCCTAGTGGTTGTTCTCCGGAGGCAAGGGTTTTTCGAAAGGGCTATGGTATCTAAATGATTTCTTAGAATGGTTTAACAGTTATGGTAGGATCAGGTATTCAAATTGGTCCTTTTGGAAGTTCAGTTTAAAATGTATAGTTCTCTGGCCATCCTCAGGTAGAAATGCAATTATCCATGATAAATAGTGCTAACAGAAGGTTCAGTGTTAATTCATGTCTATTGCTTCTGCTTTGCAACATTTGTCCATTATCTTCACTAATGGCTCCTTTCCTCATACTTTGGACTTATTCAACAATAAGAACGCCAGATTATATTGCTAGTTCTGTTAAAAAGGAATTATGGGATGGAATGTGGTTGGTAAAGAAGTTACTCATCTATTTTGGATCTCCGTATTTGTTTACTTTGTTTCTAATATTTTTAGATCTTGGTTGGGCTCTGCTCAGGTGGTCCCTTGGACCCCATTTTATTCAGATGAGCCAATGTCAACTTGCTGCAAGGTATTATCCCCGTAGCCTTGATTTCTTCGATACGTGTTTTGGTTAATTTGCTATGCAGTTTATCAGTTGTGGTGAAAGTTCACACATACGCTTCTACGGCATTGATTCTTACACTCTCTTTCAACAGATTGTCAATTGGAGGACACACCTGAAATTTCCAGAGGAAGCAAAATTATCTTCAGAAGCAAAAGATATGATTAGTAGGCTGTTCCGTGATGTAGAGCATAGGCTTGGTGCTAGGGGGGCTAGTGAAATAAAGGTGGGTTTCTTTTTCAGGATAGTTTGCATTATATTTTCTTGAACTATTATAATCTATTTGGTTTTATTATTTTAGTCTCATACATGGTTTAGGGGTGTGCAATGGGATCGGCTTTATACATTTGAAGCAGCTTTTAAGCCTGAAGTGACAAGTGAATTGAATACCCAAAACTTTGGAAATTTGAGGAGGTTATAGTTGTTTCATGAATTTAATAGTTGTTTCATGAATTGAGGCTTATTTTTTCGTTTCTTTCATGAACTGTTGCTTCTGCAAAATGGACTGCAAACACCATCATCTACAAGATTAGGCCCCTGGAGAAAGGTCTCTACACAATCCTGTTCTTTCTCTTGGTTGAAATTTTACTTGGTCTCGCACTAAAAATCTGATGCACATTCAAATGCTTCCCTCGAAAGACGTGAATTTAGTCAGATACACGTACAAGAATTTTGAGATTGTACATGATGCACATGTTCCTGGTGTTGGTATGTACATCTTCCATTAGGAGTGTAATGGTAATCCTTTTCCGCATAGTCTTGTTCAGGCAAAGATCATCCAATGAAAGTCTAAACTGTCCCAAGCTAACCAAATAAAAACAAGAACTCTTAGTTATTGGAATTTTCCTACCTTTGTTGTATTGATTGCTTGTTGTTAATATTGCAGCGGAGTTAAGGAAGAAAGGAAAGCCCAAACAACCATCCATTAAAACTCTATTTGGTATGTTGATTATTATCTGTAGGCTGATGCAAGACATGGGAACTTCTGTTGGCTCAGAAGCTCCTTCATTGAGACAGGCAGTGCTAGTTGCAGCCATATTAGAATTTTCAGGAGCATTTCTGTTTGGCTCTCATGCGAGTCATAGCATGCAAAATGGTATTTTAGTATCCAACATATCTGCAGGAAACAATAAGTGATGAATGGTATCTTCGTTAGCAGCTGCTGGCACTTGGTTGCAGGGGAGTTTTATCTGATATAGTCCTTTATACAGTGATTTATGTACGTTTTGATATCCCGTAAGCTAAAACTTGTAATAATATATGCTGGTTATGAGGACACGGGATCGTGTATGATGCGATCTCACCATCTTGCCTAACTAATTGTGGCTATTGCTGTATGGTGCATCTTACGAATCTATGCAAAATAGTGTTCATTATAGTGGCTCCTGTTTTTAGCAACACCTAAAAACTCCAAGAAGCTATTAGAATGTATACCGTTTTAAGATCATGTTGGCATTTAGGTAGCGTCGTTTTAGGGGTGTCTTGTATCAACTACACATTGCATAATTGGTGCTATTGTAGGGTTTGGGCTTGCTTATGGAGGACTGAACATTGTGTACTGGAAGTCACTCGCACGTGTTGCTTCATCATGGGTTGTCTCGCCGTTGTTAGGAGGTTCTTTTATTGTTTACAAGATGCGTCCCCTTCTTTTACATGTAATTTTTGGAATCTTTTGTATAGTGTTTGATCACCCCTCCATATTAGATGTCCTTTTATGTTTTTTAAATCCAATGCAAGAATGCAGTTGTATATTTCATTTTTTAAGACTTGTCTAAAAGATCTGCAACATAATATTTCAAACTACAGAGGCTCTTGAAAACATAGCCCAATGAAAATATTGCATAATCTATATGCACATCGAAAGGACATGCTCATGTATTGAAACAAAAAAAAAAGAATACTTGATGTTTCATTTTTGTCATTTAGATATCCGTGGAATGTAGATCTTTTACCTGTGATCTTCATTTTTGGCTAGTCTATAATATTGCCTTGTTGGCATCTCTTTTATGCCTAGTGCATATTTTGTCTGACCACAAAGCATATTTAGAAGCGCGTGCAATAGAAATTCTAATAGAGGGCAAGCTTGTGCATAACCAGATTGTTCAAACAGATCATGGAACGGATATTGTTATTGGAGAGCACCCTATTTATGCTAAATGTGAAGCCATCTACATATGCTCTAAAACAAGGATGGACTCCCTTAGCAGCGTATCACATAAGCAAAAACATGGCATTCTAGGAAACTGAATGATGTGGCATCTAAATCATGTTGTCGTGTCAAATGAAAGAACTGTAATAATATTTGCTCTAGGGTCTTCATAATCTGAAAGAAACACATTCCAAGATAACATCTTTGGAAATAGCTTCATTGCCTCTAGCATTTGTCACTGTTGGATGCTGTCACCATAGTATTCCATGAGGACATGCTACATTCTGGCATTTGCTTAAAGATTCTAGCAAAAAAATTGTACTATTTGATGCCCCCATTCAGCTTCAGGCATTCTCTTCAAAATACTATAGCATTAAAAAATTACACTTACAAAGTAAACATATGTTAAAAAATAAGCCAAAAAAGCATAGTTCCTCAATGTGTGGGAGTGTGCCAGCCATAAAATTGGAAACCCAAAATGTCCTGAAGGGGATCATATCATACTGCACTCTGAAACAACTCATTCATTCCTTGTAAGCATCTCAGGCCTCATCTCCACCTTCCAACTAGAATACGGGGCATATCCCATTTTCACCCCCTCCGTCCCTAGGGTTTGCCCTACCCAAAAAACATACTTTGCTTTAAAGGAAAGCAAATAGAATGAACATGTATGATACCGTAAGGAAGTTCTAATTGAAACAGGAGAAAGAAAAACATGGCATGGATGACATTATTTAGAAAATTCCTATCATGCAGCGTAAATATTTCTCAAAAGTGCATATGCACCTTCATCCTCTGGATCCAACTCGAAGACATGTTCTGCTGCAAACTTTGCTCGCTTTGCATCAGCATGAACTTTACAAGCAGCAAGCAAGGCTTTCCATGCTGCTGCACTCGGTTGCAGGGGCATTTTTACTACAAAGTCTTGTGCTTCATCTAGAAATCCAGCTCGACCAAGCAAATCAATAAGACAACCAAATTCTGCAACTGTTAGTCCATTGTTATGATCTCTGCTGATGGATATAAAGTAATGCCAACCTTCATTTATCAAACCTTCATAGCTACATGCTGTTAGAATGTTAAGAAACGTCACCCTGTTTGGTCTCATACCTTGTGCCCACATTGTTCTGAAAAGTAAAAGAGATTGTACACTGTACCCATGTTGAGCATATGCTGCTACCATGGAAGTCCATGTTACTGTATTCTTCTGGGATGTGGCATTGAATACCCTAGAGGCGCACTCAAGAAACCCAAGACTTGCTATACATGTTGATCAATGCATTCTTCAGAATGATGGAATCAGACATACTATTACAAATCCATTCATCAATGGCTTTTCCTTGTGTGAAAGCACCCAAAGAGCCACAGGCACCAAGTACAATAACAAATGTGGTATCAGTAGGCGTTGCATTAGTTAAGCACATTTCCTTGAAGAGTTCAATTGCCTGGCTTTCATGAGCATGCTGCATATATGCTGCAAGCATAGAATTCCATGATACTGTATCAAGGTCTGCCATCCCATAAAAAATCCTTTGAGCCTCATAAAGCCTTCCACATTTTGCATACATGCTAATCAGCGAGTTTCTGACCACAATTGAGACAGAATTTCTTGCTACAACAGCTGCATGAACAAGCTTAGCTTCTGATAGATCTGACACACTACTACATGCATCCATAACACTTAACAACATTATTTCATCAGCTTCGTTCCCATTATCACGCATCCGCCGGAACAACTGAAGGGCTTGTTTTCCACGCCCATGATGTGCACACATTTCAATCATAATTGTCCACAAAACTACATTGCCCTTTCTGAGTTGATTAAAATTAAAGGTGCTTAGAGCATCATCTAGACTCTCACATTTACCATACATGTTAAGCAGTGAACTGAGTACAAATGCATCATAAACAAAATCAGTGTTAAGAATGTAAGCATGAATCCATTTCCCGGTTGCCAAGACCCTACAGGCTTTTAAAACAAAAATTACCGCTACCTTGTCAAGTTTCATAGCTTGTTCCAGCATTTGATGAAATATTCCAAGAGCCTCCCTAAAATATTGATGTTGGATATATGCAGCAAGGATTGCTCTCCAGGAAAACTTGTTCCTCTCTTGCATTGCTTGAAACACCTGCCAGGCAGTATCTGGATTACCGCACTTTCCATACATCTCAATCAGAACATTTTCTAGACAAGTGAGCTCATCTGTTCCTCCTCTAATGGCATGAGCATGAATCCATTTTCCTTTGCAGACAAGTTTATGGTTGCCACATTCTTTTAGAGTGTGAGCATAAGTAGCAGAGTTTACCTGAGCCCCGGCGATGTCTAGAACATATATTCCCATGTTCAGACGTGCTGACATTTTGTTTATATTCCTCTACATCTTACAGCCAATTTTGGTCTTCCAAACTAAAGGTAAAAAAAAAATAGAGCTCTATAAATCTACTGTCCACATAATCGCAATGCATATGCATTTCCCATTCATAATCTCTCTTATCTGTTTGCAATAATGGAGAACTTTGAAACAAAATCCTGTAGATCAAATCTCGGATTAAAATGTCAAGCATATCAGATGTTTGAATGCCAACGGAAGCACAAACAAATATTGTGATTTGTAGAATGAACGAGAAAACATTTGTAGCACTGTCAAAAATCCCCAATCAACATGCTATGGAATATTCCCTGAGATCAAACAGAAAGAAGACACAAACGTGGGTTACACGGGCTATGGCGATTGCAGAAATCCGAGTACCCTTCGCTCGTTTAGCACCAAGAATAGCTTGTCGCAGGCCAGGCATAACGTTCTGTGCATCTCCATTTCTCAAGCGACCCCCAATTCTATCTCCATTTCTCAAGCGACCCCCAATTCTTTCTTCTGTACTGTTAGTTGTAGTTGGCCCTCCTCTTTCCAGGGCTAGATGTAGTGTAGACGAGACTGCCGAAGATCCCCTTGTCCAAGTTGAAACCTTACAAGTTCCATCGAATTTGACTACTCCTTTGGCCGCATCTCAGGTATTTTTTCTTGCTCATCTTCTTAGGATAAGGGTCCGGTCTCATCTTCTTAGGATAAGGGTCCGGTCCGAACCCTATTGACGGCATCACATGACCGGACAACATACGACCCTAAACGGCATGTATCACATTTATCCCCAGCCATGTTTGACAGCCATCTCACATTTATCCCCAGCCATGTAACCTCACTCCCATCTTTGACCCACTTGTTTTTAGAATGCTAGTTGATCTGAGATTGGTAAATATGTTTTATGAATGGAAGTGCCATACGGATTGGATGTAGAAAATGTAAAAAGCTTGCACTTTGAGATAATTAGTTCATCTGCACTTGCTCTACAGTCTGATGCTGGATGTTCATTTAGCACCAGCATGTCAAAGGAAGCATTGTGCTTCCTCACAAGTATTTCTCAGGTGCAGATAGCGGATACATTAGTAATGCCCATCTATTGTACTCTCACGTTTAAGAAATCTGCTCAATCTTTTAAAGCTAAATCACTATCAAAAGAGGTATTTTGGAAGCGTAATACATTTGGGGCATACATATTCTGTATTGAAGGACCCACCCTGTGATGTCATACTTGATCCGTCCACAATTTCGTCATTGCTGAGGCAATGTGGTTATAAAAGAGCTCTATCAGATGGAAGACGTGTCCATAAATATATATTGGATTCTGAATTAGGTGGTAATACATTCTTAGGAAATATTCTGATACAAATGTACGGTAAGTGTGGAGCTGCCACAAAAGAAATCCATATTCATGAAATCATGATTTCTTCGCATATCCAAACTGGGAAGATTAATGATGCACTCCAGATTTTCAATCAACTTGCGCAGCAGGATGTTTTTTCTTCCAAGGCAATCATTTCAGCTTATGCACACATGGGCAGCTGGATGAAGCTCAGGCTCTTTTCCATCAGATGTAGGAAACGATGTGATCTCATGGAATACAATGATTGCAGCTTACTCTAAGCATGGGAAAATTGGAAAGGCTATTAGGTTGTTTCAGAAAATACCTGTAAGGTTGTTTCCTGGAACATAATGCTTGCTGCCTATCCTCAGGATGGCCAGCCTGAAGAAGCCATTGATCTTTATGAAATAATGCCACAAAGGAACATAGTTTCCCACAATACGGTAATTGGTGTTCATATGCAAAGTGGTCAGATAGACAAGGCTTTTCAATTGTTTCAACAATTGCCCAAAAAAACTGTTGTATTTTGGTCTATCGTGGTTTCAGGTTTTGCTTAACCATGGAAATCTTATACAAGTACTCGACGTATTTTGGCAAATGCCTGATCAGGATATGGTCTCTTGTACTGCTATGATAGTAGCAGCATGTAACCAAAATTACCAGTTTAGACAGGCTACAGAGCTTTTCCAGCAAATGAATGTCGAGGGCATCAAAGCAGGAATTGCGACATATGTGAGTATTATAAGTGCATGTGCTATTCCAGCAGATCAGGCTGAAGGAAAATGTATTCGCACAAACATATTAGGCAATGAAGTCCAGTTTGATAGTATGCTTGGAGGTGCACTTTTTGTTATGTATGCCAAATGCGGTAACTTAGTCAATGCAGTGGCATTATTTGATGGATTGACCGATTGCAGTGTCTCTTCTTGGAGTGCCATAATTGCAGCTTTTGTTGAATATGGGCATGGGCATGGATTGAAAATTTTGAAATTACTAAACAAATGCTATTGGAGGGTCTTCTCTTATCAGTGTTCTCGCTGTGTTTAGCCATGGTGGCATGGTGTGTGAAGATTGCCACTGTTTCATCTCCATTAGCCAATGTCTTTGTTTTCCACTGGCCTTGAAGCATTTTACTTGTAAAATTGATATGCATGGCCAGTTAGGATGGCTTGATGAAGCAGAGGATATTATCACTAACATGCCAATTCAATGGGATGTTACATTGTTGGCAATCTTGTTTGCATCATACAGAATCCACTTAGACGTTCGATGAGAAAGACACATTGCAGAGTGTTTGTTGCAAATAGAGCCAGATGATGTCACTGTGTACAAATTGTTATCAAATATGCAGGTCACTGCAAAATACTGGAATGAGGGAAGTTAACAATTGTCCATTTCTTTGTCGCTTTAGACGATTAGCTATTAAAGTTTTCCTTGTGAGTATAGATTCCTGGAATGAAAGTACTTCATGTTATAAGCATGCAACACTTAGATATGAAACATCCCTTATGCATGTTTTTGGGATTGGAATGTTTGTGCTCACACGTCGTTTTTTGTTTTGTGAAAGTATTGCATTGTTACTTGGCCTTGTCTATTAACTTATTTGCTTTGTCCAAATGTGGCCTTAAATTTAGGAAGCCGAATGGTTAAGAGAAGCTTTGCATGATTGGCTAGACAATGAATACTGTCCAGAGCCAGCCAATGAGGAAATCAGCAGAAGATGTGCAGCTGTGTATTACCGATGTCTGGTCGAAAAACAAGTTGATGTTGCTGATATTCTAATGAGAATGATAGAAGATTTGGAGAACTTTTCATTTAAAGAAAGTTTTCATGGTGCTTTTTCTTCAGCCAATGCCGCAGTAGACCTTATTGTGAAACGTACAGAATCTAATCCTAATTCTTATAAAGCTTAAACATATGTAATCTTTTACATTGCAGCATCCTCTTGAATATCCATTATAAGGAAGTCTTAGAAGCAAATAGTTGTAGCTTATGAATATTAATAATGATACAGTTATGCGTAGAATAGAATCTTGTCCACATGCTTTGGCTGAAGGCGATCATTTGCTTCTTCATGGATTTGATACCACTAGTTTAGAGATAATGTGTTTTAATATTACGAGACAGATATTTATGCCTCAATTTGCAAAAATGTACATCTTGTGGAATGGAGGAACTTTGCATATCTCATACAGAAATGTAAAACTCAATCATGGTGGTTTCTGATCTTATGGCTGAGTGGAATGTACAGCTCCCTTTAAAGTTAAGGCATGATGTCATGTAGTTTACTCCTCCGTCGTTATGCAGTACTTGTCAATAATATTTTGTATTGACAATTTCAAGCTCTGGATGTGCATATTGTTAAGAATTCTAGCACATCTGAAAATTTCACAGCAGTAAATGGAATAAACCAGCAGCAAGCATTAAGGATATCTTATCTTCTTCCATCGGGTTGTTTAACATCAGCAGCGTATTGTTACTGACCAATGCCTTTACAAACAGGTCTTTGGCCTCCTCTTGCTTTTTCTTGAGCATTTTGCACATCTGTGTCAATGCAGGCATATGCCAAACTATCAGAGAAATTACGATTTACAAAAGCTGTGAGATTGTGATATTACTTCCTCCAGATCTTTGCCATATTTGTCTGCCTTCTCAATTATTTCATTGTTCTCAATTATGTCATCTAGGTTGCTCGGCCTTCTTTCCATCAACAGTGAGGGTGAAAAGGCTTGGCAAACTGAAAGAATATGCAAACCATTCAATACATTGTGTATTTCACAGATTATAGGAAGTATTTATTTACCTCAGATATAGTTGCACTAGGTTGTGGATTCTTCGAGTCTCGCATCAAAGCTGATCCCTGCCCAAGTTGAATCCTTTCTCCAGGAGATTGTCCTGCACTCTCAAATTCAAAGGCTTGTCTGCTTTCTACCCTGTGAAGCTTCATAATCAGTAACAAAAGTTTGCTTCGTGGGGTATTCACATATTACATGCAGCTACCTGAGTGCATTCTCTGTCGTGATTTTAGCAAGAACATTCATTCCCACCGCTCCCCTTATCTTTTTACTTGAGGTTAAATTGTTATTCATATGAAGAAGCTTGCAAAAGAATTCAAATAAGTTCAGCCAAAAGGTGAAATGAATTTATGAGAGTTTTGTTGTCATATGACAACAGATTAATTACAACCTCTGATGGCTTCCTTTTGTGAGATGGTGTACGAGTTGCTGGATTAGCACTTTTGAGACTAGAAACTACTTGCACTTTTTTTCCAGCACTAGCATGTTTTATATTCGCAGCCATAGATGCACCTAACAGCCCTTGGCTGGTTTGCTTCAAAGTTGGCTGTAATTCGTCCTTCTTCATGGAAAGCCTGAATGCGATATTGAAATCCATGTAAGGCAAATTTCAAAAGGTGTTCGGCATATCAATTCTTACCGAGTAACATTGACAGATTTCACATTGACCTGCTGATTGATATTTGTCTTGATCACCTGGAGGGGTGATCGAAGTATATTAATTTGGGCCTTTGAATATGGTGTGACTGCTTTGGTCTGAGCAAGCTTTGGTGACAAAATATTTTCTCCAGAATGCTGCTTGTTCCTGTGACTTGATTTTGTAGATAGAGAGGGTTTGGAGGGTCGTTTTGGTAAGCTTTGGGAACTTTTGGATGAACTGCAAGAATTTGTTATGGTCAACCTATGCTTTAAATGAAAAACTTCCCTGCTATCCAACACTTAAGTCCTAATGGTAATAGAAGCCATAGAGTGGAATCAGAGAAAAACTGACCGCAAATCAGATGGTTGTGAGGCTGCTAACAAAGGCGACATTGGAAGCTTTGGATGAGAGTTAAAAGCATTGTTCCCTCCTTCATCCCTATCATGGCAGTATAAGAACCTTACAAACACAACATAATAAACGTAAGGACAGCAGTTTCAGTCAGTTAGCAACGCGGTACCTTGTTTCTAATCCATTCTGTAAATCCTGGACAATGTTCTCACCACAGTCTGGGACTACCTTGGTGTCATCTAAGGCACTCCGCTGAAAGCCACTGAGCTTTTTGTCCAATTCCTGTCCACCATTATCGGGTGGTGCAGTCTTGAGCTCGTCTCTCTCTTCATCTCGGAACTCAACAATAATTTTCTCACGATTGTCTAGGTTTTGGTTAAGTGCAATGTCCTCATCCAGCTTCTGTTTACCTTGCTCTACTGTTGGCTCTGCAACATCTTCACGAAGTTCATCCCCTTGTTCTACTCTTGTTTCTGAACCTGCATAGCTTTGTGTCTGGAGCTGATCATTTGTTATTTCTTCCACTAAGGTAGGTGTGGATTTAAGATCTTTTCTTTCAGGACCAACAGTATCAAGGCAACTATTCTCTTTGGCTTTTGGATCTTCCACATGATGGTCTTCTTTCTCAGCGGGCTCTGCTCTAAATGAGGATTCTGCTTCATCTATGCATCTCAATTCTAAATCTGTGTTAGCATTTTCAGATTTCTGAGACAAGACCCTGGCAGAAAGTGTATGCATCTTTTCCGAAAATCCAGAGATAGAACACTCCTCTCTGGTTTTTGACTTTGGCCCAGATGCATCGCTTTTATCCAGAATGTGAGAAGTTTTCATAGAGAACTTATTCTTGTCGCCAAGAAATGATTTGCCGCTTAATCCAGAACAGCTAAACTCTTTTTTGTCTAATGGCTTTTTAGGAATCTCAACTCGGTCTTTGTTGAAGATTTCTGGTTCATCCAATTCAAATGTGCCGAACCTGGCGACGCAAAATGTAAAATATTGATAGATCGGGTTTCATATGAAAGAAGCATACATACCTCGAGAATCCGTTGAAATCAAAATCAATATCCATGTTCTCAGGGTTCGGCTTCCTATTTTCAGATTTCCCTGGAGACTTGGCCCCTTTCTTTGGAGATTTTGCGACTCCTTTCTTTGGGGAATTCCCCTGCTTTGGAGAATCAAGGCCTGATAGATCTATGTCAAACGATGCTAATTTGCTAAATCCTCCATCGAAATCAAAGTCCATATCCCTGCAAGAATTTGATCAGTACGAGAAATTCTCCTGCATTTCAATAATCTGCAATTCAAAAGTACAGGAGAGATTACAATTTTGCCAAGGAAAATTTCTTGCTGGAAATGCGAGGCGGGCAGTCTCCAAGATCCAATCCGGCATCAGAATTTATCTTTCCAGGTTTCCAAGAGGTAAGGAAATTGTCTCCGAGGTCATCATCTGTGGCATTTTTTTGTTCAACGATTAAAATGTGCGTAGAGAAGCGAAATAACAGAACAAAAGCTGATCGTACCAAACACTTTTGAAGACATCTTGTTACCGGAGGAGAAGATTGTTTCCGGCATAGCTAGCTACCAGTATCGGACTCGATTCTAAACGTAAATGATAGTGCACATCTTACCGTTGGGACAGGGCCAATCTGTGGCCCGGATAATTTGCCCAGTAAATAAGATTAAATATTTTCTACATGTAAAATAAATCTAAATTCGTCCCCTTAGTTTTGTTTCAGAAACACTCTAGCTATCAATGGTTTTTTGTTGCACTTTATTATTGTTCTCCAATGTGCATGCTAGGGTTCCAAGTTAGTCCATTGGTTGTAAACGATAATTTATCTGATGTGCATGATCTTACTTCAATCATTGTTCATGCTCTTGCTTTTGTCATTGTTCAACTTCTTTATACTAGCCCATTGTACTAACCCATTGTATGGGTCCCATGACCTATTGGTCTTCGTGGACGTTAAAAAAACTATTCTATTCTATTCTATTCTATTATTGATGCAACTATATTACATTGCTGGCGTATTTTTTATCTAATTGTTTTACTAGAAATACCATTATGGATGCTTCCCATCTGACTTGCATTGTTAAGCATCGTGCTAGCATCCACTGTGAGATCAAACTCTCCATTGAATTCGTAGTTATTGCTTATAGCTTCCTTATTTCTGGACCAAGCCATACCAAGAAATAACTTGTGGAGGGTACGCATATCTAGTGTGTCGCTATGGAACATGTGGGTCTTTGAATCTTGAAAAGCCAACGGTTTATCCCTCATAGATTGGCATTCTTCTTCTTAGTAGTCATACTAGTTTAATCATATGGGCTCCCATGGCCATAAAAATTTTCATTTATTCGTTCGGCTCCTTTTGTCTTTTGAGTTATATTGCCTTTATGTAATTTTCGTATATAAGAATGTCATTCGGGTGACATTCCCCGAGTGTCAACATGCCTCTGCGCCTCCACGCATTGGCCTTTTTCCACTTGAGGCGTGTCGGCCTCAAGTTGTAAATGATAATTTACGTATACAGGAATGGCTCTGTGCCTTGAATTCCGGCGTGGAAGAAGTGCCAACGCGTGGCATCGCGGAGACACTGCTGACACGCCGGAATTCAAGGCGCAGAGCCATTCCTGCAACGTGAAAATAGGGTAGCAAGGATTCAGCAAGGTAAAAATTGTTGGAATGCCGGATTAAAACAGTAGAATATTGGGTTAAAAAGCTGGAATGCCAGGTTGAATCAAAGAACGCAGAGTAAAAAATCTTCTCGTCCGTGGGTTCAAAAAAGCTTAACATTCTTTAAAAGAAAATGCTCCACGTGGCACATGGTGATTGGCGAACACGGCTGAATCGTTGCTACCATGTTTTTACGTGATGTGCATGATCTTACTTCAATGATTGCTTCCATCATTGTTCAACTTCTTCATTGTTGCAACTTTATTACATTGTCGGCATATTTTCTATCTAGATAGTTCTAGTTATCTTAAAGTATGATGATTGTATTACTAGAAATACCATTATGGATGCTTCCCATCTGACTTGCGTTGTTAAGCATTGTGCTAGCATCCAATATGAGCCAGGATCAAACTGTCCATTGAATTCATAGTTATTGCTTATAGCTTCCTTCTTTGTGGACAAAGCCATACCAAGGTATAACTTGTGGAAGGGTATGTATATCTCGTGTGTTGCTATGGGACGCACGGGTATTTAAATCTCGAAAAGCCAACGGTTTACCACTTGTATATGGGCATTCTTCTTCTTAGTAGTTATATGATTATACTAGTTTAACCATATGGGTTCCCATGGTCATACAAATTTCGTTTATTCTTTCGACTCCTTGTATTTCTAGAGTTATATTGCCTTTATGTAATTTTCGCATATAAGAATGTTACTCGAGTTGACATTCTCGGAGTGTCAGCATGCCTCCACGCCTCCGCGTGTTGGCCTGTTTCCACTTGAGGCACGTCTGCCTTTTTCCACTTTGCGAATGTCTTGCGCGGAGGCATATTGACACTATGGGAATGCCATCAGAAGTGACATTCTTAAAATATGGAAGCAGTTTTAGGTTGAATTCTGCTGATATGGTGACTTCTTAGTGGTCCAAAAAAGAATGAAAAACAGAATGTAAAGTAAGGCGGACCATTGTGAATGAATCTATCAAACATAGTGGAGCACATTATTGATAATACCCACATTATTCTATAGGCTTTATTAACAATGCACCATGGGTTTTCAACTCCCCCTTGTTAGGACTTTGGCTTCTAGTGCTACAAGAGCATTTAATTCAGGCTCCCCTTTTTAGGACTTTGGCTTCTAGTGCTATAAGAGAATTTAATTCAATCTCCATTCTTAGGACTTTGGCTTCTACATTGTGGTGTGGGTTGGGCTTTAGGTTGCAGTATGTTTGCACGAGTCTTTGTTTCTTCAGAAACAAAGACTGTTGTCGCGTCTGTGGTAGGGTAAAACCTTTTGGGGCGCGTGTCGAAGATATGGTTCAAAACCGGTCTATAACTGGTAGTCCCTGGAGAACTTCCCCTAAGCTTGATTTCATCTTCTAAAAGCTTATATCCAAGTATGGATTTACTTGACTCACATCAGCTCTAGGAGCTGATGGGTGGAAAGAAGTAAATCATATCTACTCTATTCCGACTAATGTTTTCTTTTCTTTTTTTTTTGTTTCTTCGAAAAGAAGTTAACAAAAATTTCAAGGTCTATATGTTAGATTACGTTGGCAAATGTTTTTTACTAAAATTTTGGTTTGAAAAAAAAGTTTTAATTAAAAAGGAGATCATTATTGCCCAAACTATCTCCGCCCAATTTGGATTAGACTTCCCAGAAATGGAAACCCTTTTGGCCTTCAACGGCGAAACCCTTACAAATTTTCTTGAAGCCCGGAAGGGTTTCCACAAGAAAATATATTTTTCGATGGACATGTCTGCCACTAATAAATATTAAGATAAGATAAGATAAGAATTTTGGAAGAGCTATTCTTGGAAGAAAAATTCCTGTTAGCAGCTCTTCATCCGGCCTTGTTTGCATTGGATTTGTAGAAGTAATCTTACTTTGCTCAGGCCAAAAGCATCTCAAATGCATCGCATCTAATATCTGCTCCAGCCCCTGCTTCATTGCATCTGCTCAGCAAAATCATCACGTCTTTCTCAATATGTAGACTTTTCTAGTTAGTCTGGGCTTCCTGAGAAAATAGTTTATAGATGGTTTTTGATAACAGCAGAATGGCGAGGAGCTGATCAAAAAAATTTCAATTGTTCTATCTGCTTTAAATTTGAAAGGCTGGAGATACTCCACCTTGCTGAGCAACCTATGTCCTCCACTATGGTAGTTGATGTTAGTTTTGCACCTTATAAAAACTAGTTATGGTGCTCGGCGTTGCCGAACTTTACTACAATTTGAAGGGTGGCTGTTTGGTTGTTGGTTTGGTTGGTCATGTTGATATATATTTATCAATCCATATACATGTAGTAATGATGGGCATGCACATGCATCTAGATGTAACAGAAGACATGTTTAATAAAAAAAAAGAAATGTAATGACTAATAACTCTCCTCTCTAGTAATATAACATTCAAGCATCTCAAATTTTGATATGTAGTAAGGGGTGCCTGCATGTTTGGAAGCGTCTATGAGAAAGGTTGAACCATGTGTAGGGAACTCTAAATTTCAAGTCGGTGCTTTCTTTTTCACTACTACACTGGAAATAACCATATCAAGATAGTAGTTAAGAACCTCAAATGGAGTATTCTGAACTATATGCATGAATCAGAAGCTAAGGATATGTAACTAACCCCTTTAATTTGGGATTTCCCGGTTAGGAAGAAAAACAGTTTGGAATTCTCTTTGAATTATTTGGCGAAGGTTTTGATATAGACATATGAAATTAACAATTTATCCCTCTTGTTTGTGACTTAATGCATGTAGCTCATAGTTATTGATAAGTGCTACTTTCTATTCCATAAAGAAAATGGCATTTCATTATTTCTATTAGCTATATTAACTATAAATAAGTGGTAATTTCAATTCCATGAAAAAAAGGACATTTTATCGATTCTATTCGCTATATATGAACGATAATCTTAATCATCAACTTCACAACATTGATCTCACGACCAATCATCGATAATCATGTGACTTATCAACTTCATCGTCAACTTCATTGCTTGAACCTAAGTTTTAATTGCAAATAATATTCCTTCGTCAACTTCATTGCTCGAACCTAAGTTATTCCTGCCAAGTCTTGCATACTGGTCTTGGGATGTAAAGTGAAGGGCTACAACGAAAATCTATGAGTGAATCTTATCATAGACTTATTTTGTTGTCCAAAAGACACATTTTTTATTGTCTATGCATTTGGCAAAACAAACAAAGCTAGCTTTAAAATTGTGCCTATGAAATGAAATATATATAAACTCATGATTCACCTAAGTCAACATATAATGATCGTAATTCCTATAGGAAAGCTAGTGCATTGAACCTTCCAAACATAAAGTTTCAATACAAAAGAAGATTTAATGGAGAAGCAAGTGCAATCCTTAAGGCGTTCCCTTGTGACATAACATGCATAGCCTTGAAGCATGCAAATCACCCTTGATGCGGCATCAATCTAATAGTATTTAGTTAGATGAAAGTGCAACATGAACAAAAGCAAAGAAGCAAATAAACGTATGCTTCAATTGTCGAGTCTATCATCTATCACTTATGCTTCAAGCCCACATACTCGACAAATAAACGCATGCTTAAATTGTTGGATCTATCTCTTATGCTGCAGGCCTACATACTTGTGCGAGAACATCGTTGAAAGAAAATCTGCAAATGCAAGGAAGAAACTATTAGTTAACGAAGACAATGGTTAAACTGACAATTTTGGGCCAAATTGTGCTCTAAGAAATACTACAAAAGGAATTGAAACTCAGCTCAACAAATTAGCTACAACTACAGTTGATTTTAAATATACAGTGTATCCGTTCTAAATATCTAGTAGGTGTTGAGACGGGCCTCTAGTTTAGTTTGAAGCACATGGGAATGTTACATATAAATCACTACCAAGCAAGCCATAAACAAAGCAACACTTTCTCTATAGCATTTTTGCACACAAAGTACTTAAATGCCTGCAAAACTTTTACCTCTTACCTGACTGATGACAGTGGCAGTGGTAAGATGCGGCCTCCAAAGTGAAGCATCTTGCAAACAAAAGTTTGCAAATATGTGCAACCTACATCTCGTATAGAGCCTATATCCTGCCAATCAGCCTACATGTTCATGAAGGGTTGTTAAATGGCTTATCTTCATGCAAACTCCAAATATCCCAAATATGGCTTCTGCAAACTCCAATTTACATACACTTGCATTAATATCATGCATCCACGGGCATTAAGAATAGCCATTTAAAAGATTCAAATGTAAATCAGCATCCACCAGAAGATACCTAGAAGTAAAGGTATCACCACAAGCTTTCAAATCTTTAACTACATTAACACGTGGCAAAGTCTGAATCGCCTAATATACAATCATCTAAGAAAACAATAGTGGAAAAAACTCAGATAGACATCTGTAAACTTTAGCAACTTCCAAGCAAATGCTGTGCAAGTGAACTCTTACCATGAGTTGCAAAAGAAGAATCCATAGGAATAACATATTCCATGCAATCTTCAAGATTGATCCAAATGATCATCTTAGTCAATGTGACAATAGGATGCCATTCATGTTACCAATGAATATAAAAGCACAATGGTTTCTCTAGTATCAGTACCCAGACCCAACGCTGTAATTTTTATGGCACTATCATGTTCGTCGAATCACATCCAAGTGCTACATATTCTACACACAAACATATTCTAATGGTATTGTTTAGCTTTGTTGTAACATGATACTACTTGCTCTTCTTGAACATCAACAAATTAATATGCTTAAACATATACCCTTCCATGTACATAAAGAAGAAGTGCATTAATGAAGTATATTAGCTTTTCTCACAGCTACGCACTGCGCAAAAGCTGGTTGCCCTTTTTTGACACTGCTTATAGGAAAGCCTGACCACTTAATTTTAGTTTCTGCAAACAGCAAATGAAAAAGTAGATTAAATCTAAACTTCTGTTATGAATGTTATTTAACAACATTGAAAATAGGCATGTTCTTCCTTTAAGACCCCAATATTCTAATTATTTATGGCACTATCATGTTCCTCAGATCACACATCCAAGCGGCTACATATTATACATAGCCAAGGGGCCAAAATGATGGTGGCATCCATGCACAATTTTCAAATCATATCATAGAATAGAATAGAATAGAATAGTTTTTTTAACGTCCACAGAGACCAATAGGTCATGGGACCCATACAATGGGCTAGTACAATCATTACTACTAAAAAGACATAATTTCTATCATTGCAAAGCGAATGTGATTCTTTGGGGCAATATGCTTTACCTTTTGTGATTTTTTGTGGCAACTAACGTATAGCTTAGAAGCACATGAATGCAAGTTCTAACCACTTGAAAAGATGAGAGAAACATAGCCTGTTGTTGTACCTTAAACAAATCCCTTTGACATGACCCTCAATAACAGAAACATATTCTAGTGGTGCTGTTTAGCTTCAGTGTAACGTGATACGACTTACTTCTCTTGAGCGTCAACAATTTAATATGCTTGAACATATATCCTTATAAATACATGAAGAAGAATAGTGCATCAATGAAGTATGTTACCTTTTATTACAAAGACTGTTGGTCCTGCTCAAAAAGTTGGATAGCCTTTTTTAAAGCTGCTTGTAGGAAGTCTGCACCGCGTAATTCTAGTTCCTGCAAGTAGCTGCAACGGAAAAAGCGAATGAAATCTAGAAACTTTTGCCATGAATGTTATCAAGAACATTGAAAATAGACACATTGTTCCCGTAAGAGCAGCTTGTTTCCCCATTACATCTTCTCCATATTTGGGGTGAAGCTTCTATTAAAGATAAATTTTGATAATGATGGCCAATCACAATTAATAATCCATCAGCTCTGCAAGAATATAAGGCAAGCCTGATGTAGCAAAAGGAGTGCCCAATCTCACATTCAAGAGCTCTGAAAAATGTATGCATGTTATCTTCATGATAAGGGCTTGCTATCTTCATGATCATGCATAGGAGGTATGAAATAGTGTGTTAACTTTGAGACCCTATTGCCTCACATTGCTTCTCAAGTTCTCAGGACTTGAGCCCATAAAACCCCATTTACATGCTCCTGAAGTATTCATTTTTTCTTTATCTACTAAGGCCTATGAAATGATTAGTAACATGAGAGCCATTGGATCATAAATCTAGGATCAGATGGGACATAAATCCAATGCAAAGCCCTGATAGAGATGACAGGATTGTGCTTGCAGATATTCACCTACAAAGGAACCAAGAAGTAAACTGCTATCAGCATATTAGATGTCCACTCTTGAAGAGAACTTTATACAGGTTTACTGGAAGACATAACTTACATCAGTGCAGAACTCAAAGGCAACAACCTAAACAACAATCAAATATCTAAGCAACTGCTTTTGCACTAACATTTCATACCATCTTGTCATAATCATAGAAGATCCCTGCATATATGCCCCTACAATGGTCCAAATAGAAATCAATGTCAAAAAACGAAAATAAAAGAGTAAAGTGCCATAATTATTGCAACATCGAATTTGGCACACATATTTGCTGACTTTGCTTGGCTAATGCAAATGACTCAATGTCCATGGGACCATTGAATAGCAAAAACGAAGATATTCTCTTCATACGAATCCCATCTTAGACAACCATATACATGGCATACATGTTAAATATACCAAGTAGCACTGGACATGTAACTCGCAGTCATAAATTGCTACACATAAATTGATGCCATTAGTTCTGCACAAAGCATGGCAAAAGCAAAAATATAAATTGTTCCAGGAATGTTTACCATCATGGATATGTATTGGAAAAACCCCGGCATACAACAAAATTGAAACTAAAGAAAGATAGCTAATCCTTCACAGAAGAAGCCCTAGATGCTCTCACCTGCAGCCGAATTTCATGCACCCATCTTTGTAAACGATCCACCTCCTGGTAGAAAATAGAGACGAACAGATTATGAGCAACAATGGCAACAATGGCATACATGCTGCGGAGAAGACATTCATTTGCCCGATTCATAAGATGCAGAGCTCTTGAGCAATCGTGGCAGGCATGCATGCCAAATCCGGCACCGCCTCTCCCGCCCATTTTAGGCATTTCTATTGCAAAAACCCAAAGCCCAAAATATTTCCCGATTTTTGGAGTGTCAGGACTTTTTTTCTGATGGCCAAAACTTTGAAAACCTTAGCAAATCAATCTTAAAAAAATTCCAAAAACTTTTTTGACCATACCAGATAATCATAAATTAAAAAGGTTGATATTGGAAGTGCAGTTAGCAACAAAAACAAAATAAGGAAACAATATGAAAACTAGGACCAAAGAATTCCTATTCTGGAATAAGAAACATAAACAAAGAGGTCAACACAAAAGCAAGTCCAAACACAGACTAGAAAGAGAAGTCAAAGTGAAAAACAACTGTATCCCGAAATAAGGACTTACCAGACCAGGTTTTCATATCCTTCCTGAACAGGGAATCCGAAGTGGGTTTTAAACGTGGATTCCACTTGGCCTGCATGCTAGAATGAAACACAATGAGATGCTAGTGCTTGGCCGTTGTGATTTGCTTGATGCCGTCGACAAAAGCATTGAACTCCGAATTTTTGGAGGGCTGGTCGTCGTAGCGGCTGTCTTTTAGCTTAAAGCCGTAAGGTAGATCTGCTATGACCAATGTGAAGTCTTCTGGCTTTACCGTCCCAATCAGTTTCGTGCAATCGCCATGTATGATCAAAAACAGGTTGTTTTGATCAAACATGCAAAATCTCTCATAGTCGGATGGTTCTGCATCGATGCTCCTCCTTTCCACGAATGACCTGTCTTCCCGTGCAGTTCTAATCAAGTGCATGAAGCCCTCTGGAAGATCTTTATTTTTCTCACTCTGGAAGAAGAAGAAATACTACAACTGTTAACACAAAGTAGATAAAGAGAGAGGTTCAAAAGTAAACTTACCCAGCCCTCAATTCAGACGTGGCAACAGGGTAAAGCTCCTTGCATCTGTCCCAAGTTTCCACGTTCAACTGCTCCATCAAACATATTTGACATGTTATGACGTTCCTTTGGCTGATAGAAAATAAGAAAACACTGTATTAGAAAACAAGAGAACAATGTGTATGTAAAAGTGTATTCTGGAATACACGCTTGCTTTCCTAGTAAAGCAAAGTTTGTTTGTTCCGAAATACACAATTGCTTTCCAAAGAAAGTAAGAGCGTATTCTGGAATACACATTTGCCTTTTGAAGAAGACATATGTGTATTTCGGAATACAGTTTTATTTTATTGTGTGAGTGGGAGTATATTCTGGAATACAATTTTAAAATAGTAGTTAAAATAATAAATAATAATAACGAATTAATCACGCTCACTTAGGACCTTGAAGGTCATGGAGCGAAAAAATTTACACGATTCATAGTTTTAACAGGAAAGAGCGTTGTGATTCAACATCTTTGATGAAATAACCTAATGTCTTTGGATCCATATCCAAGAGGATCTGAAAGCTCGTATAATTGATACCATGCTTGACTCTGATTTCTTCATAGGCAAGATAACTAATAAAAACATGGTTCTCATCTTCAACCTGGTTGCAACTACATAGAATACAGATTCTATCCACTCTGGGAATGCCATACCATCTTCATGTTTCAATATGTAGCTTATGCGAGCTAGTTCTATACCTTGCAATCACGTGCTTTAAGAACTTTGATATATTCGCCTTCAAATAATTTTGATCCGAGTAGATAACCATTTGATTCATCTCTGATATATAAGCAGTCATCGTAGACCCTTGTTTATGCCGTAATCTTGAAATTACTAGCAATTGCATAAGGTCTCGTGCACCAATAGCAGAAGTTGGCCAGTTGTCTTTAGTTATGCCCCACTTCTTTGCCCACTCCTGCACCTTAGAATACCAACCAGAATTTGAAGACGCCTGCATTGCTATTTTTTGCAACCTATTAATAAAATTTATGGTTTGAAACAATGCTTCTACCTCTAGTGGGATTAAGCCTGTTTCAGCGAGCAATAGGACATAAGGCATCTGACATTTTACGTCTAGCTCTTCGTGGATGAAAGCTTTCGAAATTGTTTCTACCTGCGCCCATTGCTGAAGTGAGATATATGGCCCCCAAATTGGAGCTCCATAAAGAGTGACAGTTTGAACTAGTGTCTTGAAGAGAGTCTTTTTCATGTCCGAGTCTGTCAAAGAAGCTCTATGGCACTTATCCAACACATTATACAAGGAAGATTTACCATCAGACACGCGCTTTTTCAAACAATCCAGCCATCTATAATTTGCAGAGATTTCCAGCCCCAAATACTTATATTGATCAACCAGATCTAGTGTGTTGCCTTTAAAATAAAAAGTAGGCCTCTTCACTGTGCCAAAAATCATAACTTTTGACTTATTCAAATTGACAGTCATGTGTTTTGCATCACAAAAAGAGGCTAAATGATTCAGGTGTGTACTTGTAAAATGTCTGGGGAATCCGCTAGCAGCACCACGTCATCTACGTATAGGAGTAATTGAATGACTAAATCCCCTAACCTGGTTCCAGATATGCTTCTCTGCTGCAATCAATCCTCCAATCCATCGATGTAAAGATCAAAAAGTGTGAGGGATAGGGGACACCCCTGGCAAACACCAATAGTGTTCTTTGTACCTGCGTTGAGATCTAAGGAAAGCTTTATGATTACTCCTTCATATAGTTTTGCTACAGTCCCCCTCAACTGATGGCGTACACCAAGATCATTCATTCTCGAACAAAGATCTTTCCTAGGGACCTTATCAAAGGCCTTGGAAAAATCTATGAAAGCTAAATATAATGCTTTGCGGGGATCTTTGGCCTTCTCAATCAATGTTCGCAATACCAAAACATGATCTAGAGTGTTATGCTACTGCCGAAAGCCCGCTTGACAGCTAGCTTTTTTTCCATTCCACTCGGCCCAACTACTATGCTTACGTTCCAGCAGACTGCCCAAAAGTTTTGAAAAAATGCTTCCAATTAAGATGGTCCTATAGTTGCTTGCAGACAAAGTATAGGGCGAGAAGAGTTATAGCAAAATACAGAACTAGCTCTCACAACTTGAAGATTGAAATTGGACGTTGGCATAATATTCCCAGGGAAAATTGACTGTGCACACTATGCAACTCAGGTGAGGTTGAGGATGAATCTCATGTTTTTCTTATATGTAGCTGCTATCAAGGAATTCGGGAGAAACACCATATTGACAAAACAAACTTTTTTTCGCTTCTGCAAATTGATCCTAGCAGATTAGGGAATTTCTTGGTGGAAGTTGATAATCATAGACAACTTCTATTGGAAGTAATATGAATTCATTGTATTTGTTGCTTCATGGCCCATTAGGGTCTCAAGAAGCATGATTAATAAATTTATTTATTTATTTATTCCAAAATACACATTTGCCTCCTCAAGAAGGCAAAACTATATTCTAGAATACACCGCTGTTTCTAAAAAACTAAGAGTTGTCTAGTCATTTATATTAAAGAAAAACTTACTTGTGCAATTCCTTGGAAATTTCTTCAGGAGTAAACTCCTTGTCGACAGCCTTCTGGAGCAGCCGTTCTAACAAACCGGTGTCGGCAAAGCCCTGCATTTCCCTCCAGATAGTTATTGTCATTTCTTTCTTTGGTACATCAGAGATTTTCTTCTTGGCTGGCTCTTTGCCTTTGCTCTTCAACTCCCCGTGCTCGAACATGGTAAATATTTCGTTCTGGAGTTCCCATATCTGCACACGTGAACTGTGGTTAGATTTGCTTGCTTTCTTAAACACAAAACTTGATAAAGCCGAACAAGAAAACTTTAGCAAAAATTCTTATTCCGGAATACAGATCATGTCTACCTTGCCATCTCTGAAAGCTAACTGGAACTAGATGTCGTGCCGCACGCCTCCTTAAGCTCTAAAGATTTTGTTGGTTTTTTTAGGTCCTCACCGTACTTTTCCTTGAAGATCACATATTCTCTGTGCATATACTTGATCTGATCGACGAAGCTCATTTTTAATTTGTACTCCTTGTCAGCATTATGAGTGTTGGCAACGATTTGGCTTCTTTGTCGGTAAGATCACAGTAAACAGCACATAGGACGAAAAAGTACCTCAGGTTCTTTTTTTCTTTATAAAGTTGCCTCCTTGGCTTAAAGCTGTGGTTACCTCCCAAGACATAATGAGTGTAGGTATCTGCATTTTCTCTATCGTAGTCTTGGGGGTCTATGCATTGCTCCCTGTCAACAAGGACAACTATTGGGGCCACATGAGCATTGGGGTTGCTCCTTATTCTGTCCTTCTGGTTCCTCAAGTGGTTTGCGTAGATCCTCCAAACTTGAAGTGGCCTCTCACCAGCTTCATTTTTAGGCAGGAGCCTCATGCAAGTGACTGGAAGATATATACCTCCTGCATAAACTTTTTCCTGTTTATTGCCCCCATTCATTTGGAAGTTTTATCCACTTTTTTCTCCTTAATTGCCACCCAGGGTGCTTTTCTTTTTCCCTTTCTTTTCTTCATGCTTTCCTCGGGGACTTCCACCACTTCCAGTTGTTGTACTTTTCTTTCCTTTGGTTCTTTAGCAGCGATTGTGGCTCTTGGCCTGCTAAGTTTTTTGGGTTGCTGCTCTTCCGTTTCCTCTGAACTTTCTTCCTCCTTGTCCTGGCCAGAAGTACTAGCAATAGGAGACTCTTTGTCTTCTTCCTCATGTCGGACTCGCTAATAGTGAAGTCTTTGCTGTGAATGGAACAAGCCTTCCGAATGATGGAAGCTAAGCTTTGTTTGTTCCTGTAGAGTGATATATACTTGTATAAATTCTCGGGTTGCAAATTTCTAAAGAAGGCAATGTCAATCACAATAAAATCCTGTGAGGTCTTGAAAAAAAGCCTCCCCACCTGCCCTTCTTGCCCGGCAACTTCTGATACTTCCTTAATTGTTTCCAGGTTCACAAACTCGCTATTATCATAGCGCTTCTGCCCAGAGCTCTTGCGAACTTGCAGGAAAGCATGTCTGGAAGTTTTTGTAAATTGCAGGCTCATCAATGTTCTGCAACTTACCATGGAGGTGAGGCCATTTGACAATATTCAGCACTTTCTTTGGAGCCTTCTTGCTTCCCTCTTGTCTGTAAAAAAATTATTGCTACAAGTCTGTTAAGTAAAAAGGAGAGGACGTATTCCAGAATAAAAATTGCTAAATTGTGTGTCAAAGACAGGCAAAAAAAATAAAAAATGAACGGAAGGAAGTCTCACAAGCAAGTTTTTGAGTGTGCTAATCTAACTAAAGAGGATTCGTCCAAGATGAAAAAAAGACACACTTAAGTCTAAAATCTCTTTACTTTGCCAGTGTCTTAAGGCAAATGGTATTCTGAAATACACATTGCCCGTTGTCTTAAGGCAAAGTGTATTCTAGAATACATTTTACATTTTGTCTTTAGGCAAAGTTTATTTCAGACTATATTTTTGCCTTTTATCCGGAATACACTTTGTTTTTTGTCTTTAGGCACTTTTGGCCTTCTATCCTAAGGCAATGTGTATTCCGAAATACACTTTGCCTTAGGACAAAAGGCGAAAGTGTATTCCAGAATACACTTTGCCCTAAGACTGTAGGCAAGATTATATTCTGGAATACACTTTTGCCGATCACGGAGAGGCAAATGTGTATTTCGGAATAAGAATTAGGATCTAGTAATGCAAAAAGTTTTACACTGTACTTCACATGCTTACCTGTCCATGATTATCTCTATGCGGTTCTGCGATTAGAATAGAAGGGGTTCGGTCTGGCGACTAAAGCTGTGAAACCGGAATACGCAACTGAGGCACTCAAATTTCCCTTTTAAAGGTAGGCCATGGTCCTTTCTCTTTTTCTATGTGAAATGGAATATGACTCATCCAGACAGGCTTGACTAGTATATTTTGGAATAGCTTTTTGTATTCTCGAATAGCAAATGCAAAATAGTCAAGTGAGTTAATTACATGTTCCTAATGTTTTGCAGTTGTTAAAGATAATTAACCACGTCGTGAACAAACTCCCACCACCTTTGGTTGCCTCTAGTTCCTTTAGTTTAGATGGAATACGTAATGGGTTTCCTCTTGACACAAATGCTTCTTCGACTCCTACCTCGACAAGATCCTTGTCGCCCCTCGAAGACACTCTGAGTCCAGCAACTAGTAGACTACCACCACCTTTCCAATCCTCTCCAAGTCCAATAGGAAGTAGGCTGCCCCCTCCTTTCAATGCCTCATCAGCTGTACGTAGCAATCTTCCACCACCTTTTGTTCCATCCCCCGAAACTACACAGGCTCCACTGCAACAGGTTTTTCATAACAGATCATTCACACTTTCTCCTGCTTCAAGTAGACAAGACTGCAGCACAATCAGAAGACTGCGAGATTCTCCACAACTTCTCCCACCATGACTTCACTACAAATGAGGATGATCTTGCAGTATCTATTCCTCTTCACACAACCGTTGTGACACATGGGTTTGTGGAATTCCAGTCCGCTGTAAAGGAGATATTTGCAAAAACTGCTTATCAAGATGCTGCAACAATAATTGCTACCACAACAGGTATTGATAAGGATTAAGTCGCGTTTTAGGGCGCCAACAGGTCGGTAATAGATTTCGTAGCAGGCTCTCCCATGGGGGGGAGAAGGAAAACTTCCGAAACACCAAGCAAAGGAGAACCCCAGGATGATTTCGATTTGCTCCATAATCAGATGAAGATGCCGATGCCGATGCTGATGCAGGAAATAACTGAGATAAAAAGCCTAGTGCTGGATCTGGTGGAACAAAAGAATGAACTCCAGAAGGCAAATCGGCAGTTGCAAGCACAAAACCAAACCCTAGAAATAGCAAGAGCACATGATGCCACAGAAATAATTTGTCTCAAAGCTGAGTTGGACCAGAATTCTAATGCTAAGCAACCTCAGGATTTTGTTACTCAGATTGAATCTAAGGTTTCTAATCTTCTCCGACAAGGCAGGACGGCAGGACAGAGTCTTAGAGCTGGAAGATAGGCAACAGAGAGCAACTAATATCAAAATATCGGGCATTGAAGAAGTAGCAGGAGAAAATTTATCTGATACTATCAATGATATTTTTAAGAATAAGATCTTTCTTCATGAACCTAAGATCCAATCCTCGCCTGGGGTTGGCGGGGAAAATCGAGGAAAGACACAGACCTGTCATTGTTAAATTCCTTAGCCTGGAATTGCGCAACCGTGCAATGCAACACAAAGGGAATCTCAAGGGACACAGCATCTGGTTAAACGAGGGTCTAATCCCCAACAACAAAAAGATAGAAAAATGTTACTAGATGAAGTCAAGAAGCATAAGGCTGATGGAAAAAATGCATATATTCTTGGAAGCAAAGTCATTGTCAACCTCAGACTCTTGGTGTGGATCATCCATGGTGCAAGCGAATCCAAATTCCTACCCAGTATCGATCTATTCAAGCAACATGATATCTTGGTCTTTCTTGAAACATGGGAATATGACATGAAACCACTAGTTGACATCCAAGACTTCACAAAAATTGCTGCCCTACACAATAAGAAAGGAGCATGTCATAGAGGTTGGGGAGGTTTAGCCTGCTATGTTCGCTTCTCCCACACAGATCAAGTGAAAATTGAGCATACCTGCCCCTATAAACAGTACTTGTGGCTGCGCATTAGTGGACAAAAGCCTCTTTATGTTGCTTATGTTTATTTTGCCCCATTAGATCCTGAACCTGCAAAAGTATATGATTAGCCAGATCTGGATTCTCATGACCCTTTCTTACATCTTACCAGGGACATTCTTAACTACCAAGGGATCAGTTTAATTATGTGGCAGGAGATTTCAATGCAAGATTAGGACTAAGGTATGCTCCTTTATTCC
This sequence comes from Isoetes taiwanensis, assembly GCA_021234155.1. Taxonomy (NCBI): domain Eukaryota; kingdom Viridiplantae; phylum Streptophyta; class Lycopodiopsida; order Isoetales; family Isoetaceae; genus Isoetes; species Isoetes taiwanensis. The sequence goes on from JAJEKV010000013.1 coordinate 1,163,120, forward strand.
GTGATGATAGCAATGAAATCTGGTTGCAAGGATATACCGATTCAGAGCACCCTTGGAAGCAGACATTCAATGATCACATTAGCAATACTATGGTAAATCATGTATTGCAGCTATGTGAGGCACTAAAGTGGATTATTTTCAATGGCATACAGACTTTTCCAGATTCACATAATTACACATGTTTGTAGCCAAATGGCAGCTTTGTTGTCGATCTCCTGCTAGGTAATCCCACTTGTACAATGCTCCATGACTTTCATATACTTGAAAAGCCGCTAGTTTCAAACCATGCACCTCTCAATCTGGCTTTTAAAGCAGTTAAGTCTCAAACTCCAAAACAGATTTTGAAGCCTCAGCACGTCAAACTCAATTACAAAATTGCAGCCAAATATGCGAATACTTTAACCAGCAGGCTCGAGCAGATAAAGTAGCCAGCTGATGCATTTGGTTATAACCAGGTTCTGGTTGGAAACACATTGGCAGTGGCAACTGAAGTCTTTGGGACTACTAGGCATAGAGTAAACTGGCAGAACCAAAAATGGTTTGACAAGGAATGCATGCATGCTAAGCAAGCATTAAGTACGGCTGTTGACAATAAGAAAGCCAGCAAAACTTATAAGGCGCTTTTGAGACGCATGCTTTCTTGGAAGGAGCCAGAGTAAGTTCTGGATCATAATTCTACAGTTTTAAAACATGATGTAAGACTTATTTGAGATTGCCGAGCTAGGGATCTAATTGTGTCCAGGAAGATGCTTCCATATCAAGACCAGATATTATAAACCAAACTTTAGAGGGGAGTTTTGGTGGCTGGGCTGTGTGTCTAGCTTATTACAGGTAGGCTGACTGGCGCATCCCGATAATGCAGCATCTCCTTTTAATCTCACATTTGGTAGTAAAGTTGCAGAATTTGATCATAGTTTGAAGCATATTGGCTTCTCTGAGCAGTGCGGGAGATTGTTCAGGTTACTCTTCGTCTCTTTTCTCTTCATTTCTAATTCTGCAAGAGGTTTTTTGGAGCACTCAGGATTGTGTGCAGTTTATGGAAAATGGGAATTCGACTCCTGTAGTATTCTATTTAACTGAGAAGATGTTGATACTGTAGTATTAGTTAGATAGAAGAAGAAGTTGAGAGAGACTCATGAGTACTGTAACTGCAGATATAACTCAGATCCATGTGGGATCCTATACACTTAAATTATATCTGATCCATGAGGGATCTTTGTATTGTAATTCTTTCAATCTGATCAATACAAAAAGTTCTTACCTTCAAAAAAAAAAAAAAAAAAAAAATCCAGGAGACATAGAATGTCTGTTTGTTCAAGATATGCAGGATTAAAAAGTCAACAAGAAACCACAAAGACAGAGATCGAAAGAAATAAGTTCAAATTCTCTAATCCCACGCTTGTTTCAAATTTCTTCAACAGATATTGTGCAACAGAACCTTGCCAGACATCGTGAACAACAAGAAGCCGGGAGAAGAAAGCTTGCCAAGCACAGGAAAAAAGCTCTCGAACGTCCACTGCAGTACATGTCTGTTGTGATTGATGCAATGAATAAAAAAAAGATAACTCTACCTCATTTCTTAAATATTCCTAAAGATGTGTCAGAGGAATGTTTTGTTAAGGTCCACCTTGTAGGACCTATGGTCTTCAAAGGAAGTCTAAAGTGCAAAGTATTTTTGGTGTATCCAAACTTGCATGGTGACCCAAACCTCACAATTACAATTCTTAACAAGGTTATGTGCGAGCACGAGCAATTATCAGCAGTGCTCTACCTGCAGCTTGACAATACTACAATGTGCCATGCTAGTGGAGCTAGGGACCACACTCATGAACAAATAGACCAGATGTTCAACAGATTTTTCGTGCATCGTAGAAGGAAGAAGGCTTTTTGTCTTCCTGCTTTAATTCGAATCATTGAAGATTCTTACACTCCCATACCAGTTATTGAGCTTCTAAAAGAGACTGCTGACTTTAGAGAATTTGTTTTCTCCACACGTTCCAGTAGAGATCAAGCTATCAATAAGCTGAATGATCTCACCTTTTAACACCACATCAAGTTTTACTTGAAAAATGGACAGAGCTTCTTACAGGGGAAGAAGTGCACCACAACTAAAGACTGGAGTCCACCAGAGGGATTGTCCTTTCTTAAGTCTGTTCCAGACACTTGCTTCATAGAACATGTTGAGCAACTTCCTCTCAAAAATCCTGAGGAGTCCAAGAAGAAGAAAAGTACCCCAGTGACATCCATAAAAGCCACTGAAAATAGAATTTCCTCAGGCTTTAAGTACTTCTTAGCAAAAGACTAGATGTGGTGGAGAAATTTCTTTCTTGAACAGAAATTTGCTATTCAAAACCTAGCTCTAAGACAGTTACAGGAACTATTTCAATGGCCTAACACCTTCCATCAACCCCAGAACTAGGCACATCCAAGCAATACTACAATAGCACCAGCAGTAGAGGAAGGAAGGAAGGAAGGAAGTATATTTTAACGTCCACGGAGGCCAACTGGCCTATGAGACGGTGATACAATGTAATGGAAAATTTCCAAACACAAAAGAAAACAACAGAAACCCTGTACAATGTGTCTCTACCACTGGGATGAAAAAACCCCCCATGTGGGAGGAAAAACCCTTGTAGTAGGCGTTGAGAGGCCCTATCTGGGCGCTCAAATTCCCTGTGCTGTGAGGGACTCCTTGACGGTGGAGACTTGCAGAACGTAGGACGCGAGATGTGCCACCATTGGCGAAGCCAGCAGTTGATGAATTGCTATCTCAGAGCATCTGAGATCGGCATGAGCTGCTCGGATGTGTGCATATGCTGGGCATTCCTGTAAAGCATGGTGTTCATCTTCTACTATCTGCATGTGCCAGCACTGGCATAATCTCTCATGCTGGGGGATTCCCTGCCCTCCATCCGTACCCCAGCGGTCTGTCTCAATTCTGAGATGGTGGGACCCTGTCCTTATTGCAGCTATAGCTCTCCGTTTTTTGGTATCCTTCAGATACTGGTGGGGGTCGTGTTCAAGTGACGGATTGACCTGCGTGTGGTAGTGCTCTGTTTTGGGCTTTGCAAGAGTGGGTGCATCCCACAGAGAGGCAGCAAAGCGCCCATTCAAATGCAGCTCCTGCTCCACGATATCCGACATATCCATAATGTGTTGATAGTCTATGGACCATCTTGCGAACCATCCCCTACAATGCTCCTGCCACACTCTCTTCAGATGTTGTGGCCCTTGTGCCAATAACAGAGCACGGGGAGGAAGACGTTGTGCATCCATTCAGACGTTGTAGAGGAAGACGAGGACCGAGTCATGTACCTCGGACCAAGACGCAGGAATGAGCCTTAAGGTAATATCACAGAAATTGTCAAAGGTATGCTGATGAAGAAGATGACAAAGGTCGACCTTTTTGGATAGCAAAAGTACGTGACACAGTCACGGAGGAAGGTTTAGTGATTAAACTTGAGATTCATTGGCTTGCGACACGTTCAGAAAATGATTTTGAAGGTAGATATGAGTTAGAAATGAGAACTCAAGGAAAGGGGAGAAAGTCCAAGAAAGTGGGTTGTAGGGATGAGCTGAACCTAAGTGACGTGACTATATTGTGCTATGATTTCAAACTAAAATCTGACAATCGTCTACGCCAGAGGACAATCAATTTGCTTAAAAAAATCTTGTAGTTACGAGGAAGAGGATGAAGAAGGGAGTGGTGGTGGCAATGTTTCACCATCTATTGATAGAGATGAGGAAGATAACTCAAGCACTTCCTCAAATGACAATAGGATTGCATAAATGAATATGATGACGTGCTGGATCCCTCCCTCATCAGTCCTTACACCTTTGCACATAACTGAGTTTTAGAAAAAGACGGTAAATTTTGCATGTGGATATGAAGATTTTATCTTCAAATTTTGAAAATACTACAATTTCGGTTACAGGCTTTACTTCAATTTTTTGTTAAATGTTATGGGTCCGACCCTTCCTGGGTCAATGGTGTCGCCGTGACTCAAGAGTTGCAAGTGTCGGCCTGGCTCTTATTTTGGGGAGTTCAATCGGGTACGGACGTGTGTCGCCACAATCCTCTAGCCGCCCATGGAGCCACTATTCCTCGGAAAGGGGAAATGCAACCCTTCCCACCTCATGGGGGAGGGGAGGGGGGGGGGGATGCAACTTGGAGTAGTCCCAATGGGTGATACCATGAGACTACGTCTCTAGCAAGTTGTAGTCACGCCAGAGCCCGATTTAGCCCATCTGCAAAGTATGTACAGGGGAGCGGATGGAATGGTCAACCCTAGCCATTGTTTATAGCCAGCCCCGCCACTGTTATATCTCGGTCTGCTCTATCTTAAAACCTAGCTGTCAGTCTACTTTTTCTTCTACGAGTCTGAGCCTGGGTAGGAGCTCATATGTTTTACGATATATTGTTATCATTGATGTATCTATGGTTGTATGGATGTGCTACCCTTCGTGGTAGCTATTTATGTTACATTGTTCCTAGTGGTGGCACTTTAGTATGCTTTTACTATTATAGGAGCCCATAAGAGACGGACATGCAAGACGCCTCTATGTTTCCTTACCCATGTCCTGGCCATCCCAGGATCAGGGCAGACGGAGGGCCCATATAGCAGTTGATGCTGGATGGGGGATTTCCCTTAGAGTATATGGCGGGGCGTCGTATACTTTCGGGGAGCATCACAGAATATATACGTTGTAACAATTTGAACTCGAGTTTGAGTTCGAAACGAAGAAAATAGTCATTGAGTTCCGAAGATTGTTCATTCTTACTTGAGCCATCTATGTACCGCATGAATTCTCACTGGATTCGACCTTAATAAACATATCATTCTCTTTTCTTTTAATCCTAATAGATGCCTACCATTTAGCTTTGTTCTATGATGTAATAACTAGCAGGCTTGGAAAGAGCTAATCAATGGGAACTAAAAATTGAAAATTGCTAACTTGAAATCGATGTATATGGAGGAGTGATGTAGAATTATCTTGAGAACTCTTGGCAAATATCTCGTGACCATACCTACAGCCATATCCACACCCATACTCGTGCCTACTAACTTTTACCACGGATGACCCTGCAGAATACATTGATCTCCTGCCTGTTAAAGCTTCTAAGAAGAGTCAAGTGGAGAAGAATGCTTCAAATACAAAAGATGTTTCACCTGATAATACTGCTAAAACTCTTGTTCAAGATGTGAAAAGGCTACATTTACATGCCGATCGATATGATGACATTCAGGGGTACAGACAGTTGAAACATTAGATGCTAGTTGGGATTTGTATTGCACGTAGAAACAGAGCAGGTAGTTGTTAAATTTAATTGATACTTATAATTTGGTATTTATCAAAGAATGTATTTGTTTAGATATATATTCATAATTCGATATTTATCGAATGATATATTAGTCATTATTAGATCTTGTTGAATTATAACTTGTTCAAATCCCTATAATAATTATTGCTGATAAAACAAGTCATTATTAGATGTTTTAAGTTGCCAGTTTGTGAAATCTATAATTTGTCAATATAATTTGATTATAACTTTAGAGCTTTAGTTACTATTTATTTATTTCGTACATATTATCAATATAGCAAATCTCATATTTATCATAATGATTTATTTATTTCAGACTGATATACATTTACATATGATTTATCTTTTTACTTCTCCAAATTTTAAAATTTGTTCATTTATTTATTTCTTTTTATCTTTTTACTAGTCAATTTTCTTTTTAATTTGTGGAATTACAAAATTTTGTCCACTGTATATTCTTTTTTCAAGAAGTAATTAAGTATATTTTTCTACATATATATTATAGTAGTAAAGGCTTCTCTAGTAGATCTATAATTTTTTATATGAATGAAAGGGTTTAGTATTTTAGTCAAGTACAAGTCTAAAATACTTGTAATTTACTTCGAAATATGAGTTTAATACTTTAAAAATAGTGCTAGCTTCTCTGCAGAATGTTCTCGGAGGCTGGATAAAGTTTTCTCTGGTTGTCTGCATTGACCCACGTGAGTGTCTCAATAATGTTACCTTCTTTAATATGAGCATTATAAATTTTTTGTCAAGAATAGAATAGAATAGAATAGTTTTTTTAACGTCCACAGAGACCAATAGGTCATGGGACCCATACAATTGAAGCATTTTATATAGGAGCCTTTGATTAATTTCTGCAAGAGGTCGAAAAAAAAACTTTTTATATGGAAAGTAACTCCAATATTGTTATGTTGTGTTCTTTCTTTTTGAAATTTCAGAAACAGATAAAATAATCTTTCAATACAACAACTGATAAGGCTTGATTAAAATAATAGCCTCCAATTTCTAGTCTTCGCAAAGGAAATTTTAAGAGAACTGATTATTATATTTTGGGTTGGCACAATATCATAAATATGAAACGCTACTATGATTTTACATTCTAGAGAAGAGTTAGTGCTGCTTTACAAAAAATTGCATGGGGTATAGGTTCTCTAAATAATTTATCTTTGAGGTCTAATTTTATTTTCCATTTTCTTATGTTATCCTTCATATCAGAATCTCATTTATATAAACTGGAACTTAGTGCATATGAAAAGTTGAGGCTTCAAGTGCTATATAAAGAAAAATATAATTCAGTTTCTTAATTTGCAAAGTGGGTTTGGTATATGTAGACAACAATGGGCAAAAATATTCAAGCTTTCAAGCTTTCAAGTCTCCAAGGTTCTTGCAGAAGGGTAGTAAGTTGAGGATCGGAGTGATTGCCTACTTACCTAAATGCTTGATTGCTCTTGCCTCTCATACATTGGAATGCTACCTTATGAGGCAGCATCCAATTAAAAAATTAGATGTTAGAGATAAGGATGTCATTATGGATAGGCAGTTAGTTCTAGACAAACATTAATTAATTTGAGATTGGAAAGCCTATCATGCATCTTATTTAAACTTTCATTGCACGGAAAGAGTGTGTTGCTCCACTTCATGTTGAGATTGTTAGTTCTATTCGGACACTAAATCTCTCCCGAATACTTAAATCATTCTCTCTTTCTTCAGACATTTTCAAATTTGCAGAAAACTTTGAAGAGCTACTTGATCTTTTCTTCATTTAGAAAAACTTAGTGTATCAGAATATCTAAAAAATGTCAAGGGCAAAATCATTTCAAGCAAATGGAAAGCAAATGGGCGTAGGCATTTGATTTCTAAAGTTTGTACAACAAAATAATTTATACAATTTAGGGACAAAGGACTACAATGAGGCATGGTCAAGCTACATAAAGTTCCTTGACTTACAGGATAAATGAGAGTTGGATTGCCCATTGCTAGAGGAGGGTTTCTCTAGTGTAGCCACAAAGTGCATGAGAGTATTCAAGTGCTCGCTCATCAAGTGGGAAAAAAACCCAAGTTCTTTTCAGAAGGCCAGATTTCAAGTTCAAGAAGGATGCACTACATTGAAATTAGAAAATAAAGTCAACAAAGTCAGGCACAATGGCAATGCCACCATGGCCCACGATATAGTGCCTTATGTAGAAACTACTTCATAGCTTATTTTGTGGTCGACTTGTCAATGCGAGAGGATATGAGCAAGCTCTTAAAGTCTTTTGATCGACAAAAATTTAGCTTATTTGATGGACCATTACCAATAGTAGAAGAGCCTTTCTTTATTTCAATTTTTACATAGATAGTTGTCTTGAGGAGCATGGGAATAAACCAGGTTTAATTAACAGTTGTGGGTATGCAGATAAATGCATATAAACAACGAACGCATAGAAGATCCAAAGCAAAATCTTAGATCTGCCTTGCACCTGAGGAAGATAAATAGTTACTCCTCTTGAGATGGAAATAATAAAAAGCACCACCATTTTGAACAACACCCAATTAATCAGTCCTCTTCCTTATATATGCTAAAATATTACTTTAGCTAGATAGTATTTGATTATTTTGTGCCTATTGGATCACCTTCTTGTTGTGCTTTGAAAGTACATCTGCTCAAAAGCAGTCACCAAGGGTTAAATTTGAATGTTCTAGTACAGTTATCAAGCCCTATAACCATTTAGAGAAATGACATATTAGTTTATAAAAATATAATATATTTTTGTTTTTTCATAGTTTATAAATGTAAAATATTGTAGTCTCGAAATGGAAACTTTATAATCTTATAAATGTAGGATATAATATATACAATATTCCTATCTTGTTAGAGTGGACGTGCATGTATATGCTTGGCGAATGCACACAATAAATAAGTTCTTGTAAGATTTTTTAGACAATAAATAATGAACTTTATTTTATGGACTTACAATTGTCTACTAAAGTTTTAAGCTTTATCAATAAATAAATTTATAATAATTAATATAACTCAATAACAATTTTATCTATATATTATTTATGAGTTATTATTTTGAAGTTTTAGTAAACTTTATGCAAGTATCAACTTCTATTATTACACTAGAATTTGTAACTCAATTATTAATAGACTATCTATTTAGATTAGTATTTATAATTCAATATCTATTAATTAATATACTGATATTTATAATTCAATATTTATTAGTTATTATATTTATCATCAATAAATGTTATTGAACTATCACAAAATAATTGTGAAATCTTTTTTATGAACTTATTCAGTTACTTTAGTTTCTTATTTATTATAATTATTTTACGCCTGAAATATATTGTTAGGATTTTATTTAAGATTATCTTTTCACTTACGCGAATCTTTGGAACGTTGTCTTTTAAAAAAAAAGATACTTATGAATGAGTGGAAAGAATACAAGATAAAAATGTCATTGAATTATTGAAAATAAACCCTAGCAGGAAAACTTAGAAATGTGTAAATTGAAATTAGTGGCCAAGGAATTTTACAAAAAAAAAATCAGATTACAATGAAACATTTTCATCCAGTATCGGGATACTCCTAGCATATACAAAAGCAAAAGATTTGAAATACATCATATGGTGTAGATAATGCCATGGCCCGAGGGCATTGCCAAAAAAAAAAAAAATGAAGCATAGCCAAAATGGCGAGAGAGTGCGCAACACGGCCGATGCACATGCCCTTGCCATTTTAACCACGTCGATTTTTTTTTTTTTTTTTGGAAGTATACGGCCTATGGACATAACACCCTAGCGTTATCTCCCTCAACGCCCTAGTTCGAGGCTTTACACTGAGTAATCCCAAGAAAGAAGGCTCCTACTTTTTGAACAAGCCCTCCCTCCCTCCCCCCAAAAACCCCCTATTTTTTTTTGTTTTTCCGCTCACAAAGGAAACGAAGCTCTATTGAATAATCTAGCAGAGAAGGCTCCTAGTTTCTGAGAGAGCCCCCCCTTTTTTTTCCAGGAAAAGATGCTTGCAAAGAAAACGAAGCTTAGTTCTGTTTTGTTGGAGCTCCAGCAAAATACAAGTAAGCCGTATTCTGGAAAAGGTCAATGAAGCAGAATGATGCCCTGTTTCGACAAAGCTCTGACTTAGCACAATGAAGCCCTGTTATCTGTAAATAAGGCACAAGATCTGCAAAGGTTCAACGAAGCCCTGATTGGCAAAGCTTCAGTAAAGCCTTGTTATCTGTAAGTCCTGTTATCTGATCCCACAATTTTTTAGCGAAGCCATATTATTTGCAAATAAGGCACAGCCCAAAAATAGGGGGCAGAGAAAAACTCTTGGGTGTTATGTTATGACATTTTCCATCGAGTATCCTAGGGCGTTATAGATAATCTTCATAAATCTTGAGCCATTGGCACGTTACTAGCTGGCAACAGCTGTCAAGTTCAGATTAGATCTAACCGTGTAAGGCTGAGAACCGTGGCATTAAGGATGTAGTATAGAATGTTTAAATGCTAAATTAGATGAAGTATGCATGAAACAAGTTCCAGGATGAAGTGGAAATAATTTGGTTTGGAAGCTTAAAAAGTCAGTCCATGGGTTGAAGCAAGCATCTCGCCAATGGTGTGGATCATTATCTGAGAGAAAATGGGTTTTACAAACTACAAAGTTGAAGGAAATCTATATGTGTTCAAACAAGGGGAAAGCACTATAGCACTATGTGGATGGATGCATAATGGTAGCAAATAAACTTGAAACACTAAACACTTGCAAGGATATTTTGAAATCCTAGTTTAAATTGAGAGCCTTGGGACAATTAACAAGATTTATTGGGATTGAGGTAGCGGAGATAGACCAAACAAAATATTATCACTCAATCAATCAAACATAAGATATAAGATATCAAGAGGCATGTACACAAAAACTCAATTTGAAGTTATGAAAATAGAAAACATACCATGCAGGGCAATAGGTTGATTACTTTACAATTGCAACTATACAAGATCAGACATTTATTTTTTCAGTGAGTCTCTTAAGCAGGTATTCTAACAATCCTAGAAAGAAACACTGGTCAGATGCTAAAGGAGTTTTGAGATTCCTTAAGAGAATATAAATGAAAGGATAAGTTATACCAATAGTGACCTTGTTCATAAAGCTTTTGTGATGCAGATTGGGTATCAGATTTGGCAACAAGAAGTTCGTATCAGGTTTTATAATTATGATAAGAGGTGCAGCAGTTCAAGCATAGCCATGTCTTCAGTTGAAGCAGAAAATGCTACTTCAACCTTAGCTGCAAACAAAATAGTCTAAGCTAGGAGATTGCTAAATGAACTAAGAATAAAGCAATTGACTCCAACCGTATTATCATGCGATAGTCTAAGTTGCATAGCTATCAAGATGCATTAGAGGATCAAGCACATTGAATTGCATATGCACTTCATTAGAGATATGGTAACGAAACATATATTTTAGTTGAGTACATTGGAACAAACAACCAGGCTGCAGATATCTATACTAAGCCTCTATCACAGGTTGAGTTTCCATTTCAAATGCATGCTTGATGTAAGCCATAGTGTTGACAATTTAGATTTAAATGTGATACAAAACCAAAACATTTACCTAAAGTTACAAGCTACAGAGCTATGGAATTATGCAACGGGCCTAACAATTCAGATCTAGCTTCTGATACAAAAAAGGGGGAAGGGGCCGGGGTATATTTAGTTAAGGTCTCATACTACAAAGTTATGGAATTATAAATTGAAGAAAAAAATGTTGAAATTATGTTAGAAAATATTAGGTTATAATGGTTAATAGTTGAAACAAATAAAAGAGAAATACTCCTTAAGATTCTTTATTTTCTAATTTAGGGTTATTCTTTTCAAACTTACATTAGTGTACGTTATAAATCGATTTCTAAATCTTGTACAATCATTTAGAATTGGATTTTTATTGGAGCATAGATTTGGGGTTTATGTGTTGCAAGAACAAGAATTTATGAGTTATTCTATTCTTAGGACATTAGGCCTGATTAGGCAGCGATGGCACAGATAAGTGGAACTGGAGCGACGTTGCTTTGAGATGGTAATTGAGGTCTTTGGCATTCATCCATTCTTTTGGATGTTATCTAGAGACATCAAGTGTGTATATATTCCAAGTTTCAGAATTATTTAAACCTTGGCCAGTTGATTTTCGTTCATTACTCTCAAATAATCAACGGACATTCAATGATTGCTGCTGTGTTTTGATTCTATTGCAGTTTCTGCTTTTCAGGATTGATCGAATTAGCCATTGACCTAGGGGATTCACATTTGATCAGCATATGGCCCATGAGAGTTCAAGAGAAGGGTTTTTTTTGTCCATTTGGATACGTATACTTAGAGGTTATGGGTGTCTTTAAGCAGTGGTCTAGTGTAAATCTTATTTAGGAAAGGGCCCAATTGTCTTTCAAAGCATATACAAGGGGTCTTTTTGCCACCCTTGGAACTCAGATGCCATATCTCTTTATGTCTAAGTGCATCCGCTGGGGCCATTGATAATTGCTTGTTGTTTTCGTGGTGCTCGTGTGAGCCGATGGCCTTTGCCTCTGGAGCATCACGAGGCACTGGAAAGTAGTTTCAATTCTCCTACCTAGTGGTGTTGTCTAGGTTCGATTCTTTTTTTTTTTTGGGGAGGTTAAACTGGTGTATTTGACAAATTTAAGACTAGGTTTGGCCTATGTTTCTATCGTTTGTTTTTTCATAGGGTTTTGTATCCTACACTGCGGGATCCTTAAACCTCGGGAATATACTGGCGTAGGCTCATGTTGATCGTACTACTTTGGTGTCGGTTAGCCCTTGCATAATGCAGTCAAGGTTGTGAAGATGCTTGATGATGTGCTAGGGAAAGCAGTCAACCAATTTATCTTCAAACAAATCTTCAAACAAAATAGCTTTGAGGAACAAGTTATCCCACACGTAAGATCTGTAGAAGGGTCAAAGGGTCCAATAGTAAGTCACATTTTTAATAAGGACAATAGAACACGTCTACCTTTCCCAACCTTTAAGATTAGTGCTAATTCTTTACTATTAGTTGGCACGTTTTCACTGCAAGGAAAGCATGACGACTAGTTGCCAAATGCATCATTTCTTAGAACTCAATGTTTGATTTGCCGCCTACGTCTTTACATTATCTTCCAAATCACAAATTGTTTAATCATTTCCGAGTTAGGAAGCCTGTTTGTATAGCACAAAATCTGACTGGACTTAACCACTCGAATTACAGCAGCAAGCACCTTTTTATATTATGAGTCAAAAAACGGAAGCTAAGAAGAATCCATGGAATTCCCATTAATATCTATCTATATCAGCTATAAAATTGTGCAGTTAATATATTCTGCAACAATTTGCAGATAGGTATGTCCAAGACATGGTTTTTAAGTGCTCTCATTTTGCTGCTACTGGTGTTGGTTTGTTTGGCAGGTGCTCTTTCCTCCTTTAACTTGAAAAATTCTTCATGTTGCTGTTTCTTATTGTTGAGATATTGCAGATTGTTCAGAGCTACAATCATATGGAAAATTCTCTGTACCACAGCTTAAGGTAAGACCCTGCTCCTTGATAGCTTCACTATCAAAATTTCCTAACGTGCAACACTGCAGAACAGAAGACTTCGCTTCATTGATTTCGCAGTTGGTTTCGCAGCAGATTATTCTGGAGCCTCCCATGGTGCATCTCCCTATACAGCACCCTCTAGAGGCTAACTGAACAATGAAGTTTTTGGTGACTGCCAAAGCTTGTACATAATGATCTTCTTTACTATTATCTATTGCATCCATCTACAATACTGCATGTACTGCATATCTGAAATGATCAAACAAAGTGAGAAAATGAAACGTCACAAAGAGGAAAGGGAACTAAATGTATGCCCCGGTCCATTATGCTTCAACCTTACATCAAATCCAATGAGAATATGAGCTTCATCTTTCTCATTCATAAGCTCCGCACTTATTTTCCTTTAGTTCAAACTGCAATGTTGCCACACAACCCATTTCCCCCGTACTTAATATTCGTGATTGTCTTGCTCTTTTTTTTTCCAGAGAGTAGATTGCAACCTTAGTTGAGTTGACTCCTAGCAATTTCTTATGTTTTTCTATATATATTGATGCCATGCTACCTTGCTATATGGTAGATAAATTGTATATAGTGTGTGTGGAAAAGGCTCAAGTCCTCCATCAAATGCACAAAATCAGTCAACTTGGAAGCCATATCTGTGGTGCTCAATTTCTTATATGCTATGAAAATCAAAGCGGACTCATATCATGCTCATTGTAATGTGACAAGAACACTCCCCGTGTTTGAAGTGATGGATGTGATAATCACATCTTAATATGATCTCACGATCTAACAACTTTGATAGCCTGCTCATAGTCTCATGGCAATCAGAACACATTTGAATATTCTTAGCAGCTCGAATGATGGATCCTGGAGGCATGTTAAGAAGCCCAAAAGTTATGGCCAATTTTTCAGAGTGGCCACACCATGCATTTTCTTTGTCTCCATCAATTAAAGGCAATGATGGTGACGGGACATATCCATCTTTCTTCAGCATTTCACTTAACTTTTCCAGTAAAATGTAAGATTCGTCAGTGAATGAATTGTTTGGTTTCCCGACTACAAACTCATATACCTTGTTCCTAACCTCAATCCATGTCATGCCATGTTTCTTAAATGTAGGAGAATGCTTTCTTAGCTTGTCTTTTTCTCCTTCGGCATAGATGTTTGACATTAGCACATACCCTGCAGCACAAGACGAATCTAAACGAACAATCTCCTCAAAGCATCGTTTCCCTATTGGTACATTACCATGCATCCTGCATGCATTGAGCAAAGCTTTCCAGCCACAAATATTAGACTTCGAGCTACGGATAAATTCTTCTGCTTCTTCAAGGCGTCCTGCACGGCCCATCATATCAACCACACAGTTGTACAGGGATGGTGTTGGTGTTAACCTATGGCATCCAATCATTGACTTAAAATACTCATGGCCTTCATTTACTAGACAAGCACGGCTACAGGCCGTGATAACACCAAGAAATGTCACATCATTTGGTTCAATGCCACTCCATTCCAAGTCCTCAAAGCACTGCATGGCCAATCTCGCAGCACCAAGCTGAGCATATCCAGCAATCATAGAACCCCAGGATATCACATTTGGCTTTGGCAACTTATAAAACACTTCCCGTGCTTTCTCCATATTCCCACATTTGGCATACATATCAACAAGGGTATTCCACACAACAGTATCAAGTTTGAGCCCACTATCAATAACCTGCTTGTGAAGAGACATGCCCTGCTCTATAGCCCCTATACTTCCGCATGCTTTTAGAGCACTGGAATATGCAACTCTATCTGGTTTTATTCCATCCTGTTGCATTTTCTCAAAACAATCTAAAGCAACAACACCTTCGCCATGCTGAACATAACCAGCAATCATTGCTCCCCATGACACTACATTTTCGCCGGAAAGTTCATCAAACACTTTTCGTGCAGCTTCTAGACTGCCACACTTGGCATACATATCAACCAATGTGTTGCCTACCCGCATATCGCACTGGAGTCCCTTTTTGACAATTTCATCATGTATGGCTCTTCCCTGATCTAGTGAAAGAGTTGCAGCACATGCTCTAAGGGCAGCAAGGTAAATAACTTTGTTGCTCTTGATGCCAGTAGACAGCATTCTATCATATAAATCAAGTGCTTTCCTTCCTTGACCTAATTTAGCATGTGCATCAATAATTGCACACCAAGTATAGGCTGTTGGTTTTTCAACCTTGAAAAATGCTCTGCTTGCTTCATCCAAACTCCCACAAGAGGAAAACAGGCGAATAAGATGATCTGCCAATAAGGAAACAGAATCGAGCTTGCTGCGAACCATCAAGGATTGAATTCGCCTGCCAAAGTCTATGTTTTGCCATGTTGAACACTCCTGCAACAGGTTGTAAGCCTGACCTATGGATATAGCATGACCCTGCTGTTGCAAGCCTTCTAA
Source organism: Isoetes taiwanensis (assembly GCA_021234155.1). Classification (NCBI taxonomy): domain Eukaryota; kingdom Viridiplantae; phylum Streptophyta; class Lycopodiopsida; order Isoetales; family Isoetaceae; genus Isoetes; species Isoetes taiwanensis. The sequence continues at coordinate 1,178,452 of JAJEKV010000013.1, forward strand.
GGATTTAAGTGCCTCAATCATACACTCCTGTCCCCCCAAATCTTTAGAAAACCTGATGATTCATGAAGGTCAAGACACGAACTAACACTTACGACTGAGTGAGTATGAAAAGCCCCAGACCTGAGTAATCCTCCTGCGCCCTTCCGTGCTCCATGCCATAACCTCTTTGTTGCCATCTCCTTATTCACCCATTTCAAGGATTGGAAACCGGCGCCCACATACCTGGTCCTTCAAATAGATGCACCATAAATGAAACTTTATTTTTTCTAGCTTTTATGTTTCCCTCCGACCACCTTCTACAAAAATACTTCGCTAACCCCATCCTAATCGGTTTTTCTTTGTAGCCTTATATGTCTTTTTTTTTTGGGTTGCCCCTAGGGGGGCAATCCCTTGTTTATGTGGGTTTTTGGCATATTCATGGTATATGCTAGCATATACCTAGAATATGCCAAAAACTGCTAAAAACCTGCTGTAAGCTGTAAATGATAGGTCATTCCTGTTGCCAGGCGGCTGCTGTGCATACCGGCTAACCGGAAGTTTGGATGCATGGAGGCCATCGGCATGAGAGACCATCGGCATCATTTCCGCTTATGAGCTCTGGCGATTGTTGTTTGGCTATGGCATAGCTAGGGAAGCATAACAGGATTTGTTTATGGAGCTTAGAAACTAGAACTTGCCTTCAATTTTCTAAGATCGCCTTCCTCGCTTTAAGGATCATCTTCGATCGAAGATTCGGTAGCGTTTTATTGCAGCGGCAAAGACGAGGAGTGGGGCAAAGGGGAGATGTTCAGTGTCTAAATCTACATATACCATTTTGTGGTATTTTCGTTAACAAGAGCCGTTTGAGATTCGATCCTGGAAGAAACCTTATATTCCTTTGTAAGTTCCGTCCTTTTCAGTCCTTAGCAAATTATATTATGCCAAAATCGCTAAAAACCCGCCAGAAGTAAATGTTAGGTCATCCCTCGTTGCCAAATTTCTTGGCGTGCATACCGGCTAACCGGAAGTTTGGATGCATGGAGGCCATCGGCATGAGAGACCATCGGCATCATTTCCGCTTATGAGCTCTGGCGATTGTTGTTTGGCTATGGCAGAGCTAGGGAAGCATAACAGGATTTGTTTATGGAGCTTAGAAACTAGAACTTGCCTTCAATTTTTCTAAGATCGACCGCTTTTAAGGATCATCTTCGGATCAAGATTCGGTAGCGTTTTATTGCGACGGGCAAAGACGAGGAGGGGGGTGGGGAGATGTTCCAGTTGTCTAAATAACATATACCATTTCCGTGGTATTTTCTCGTTAACAAGAGCCGCTTTGAGATTCGATCCCGGAAGAAACCTTATATTCCTTTGTAAGTTCCGTCCTTTTTCGGTCCTTAGCAAATTATATTTATTTTCTTTTCAACCCGTTAGAGTAGTTTCCTAAGTCCGTTGGAATTGTCGCGGTAATCGAGGCTTTGTATTCATCGGATGAACCCGCAAGCGTGTCGCAAGTGCAATGAAGATAAAAATGTTAGCGGCCCCCCTGGCGTTTAAAGTAAGTGATTTTCGTGCCTAACCACTTGGTCAAAGGGGCTGAATTGTAGTTCACATTTCTAGTTTTGTGCATACCGCAATAAAGTCCTCATAAAGTGTTCGATTTTTGGGTTTCAAACAACTGCGACCTAAGAGTTGCTTCATGTGTCCTCCAAATGGGGTTCTTCAACCAAACGAGGCAATAATTGCAAAAGGTGCTATTTAAGTTGCCGTAGTCTTGTGCATCATATGTTATGTCATGAAATTAACTGTTTTGTAATTTGCGGTTGTCAAGTATGTAGAATGTACCAAGGTCCTCAAGAAAAAGTTAAAAGATAAGTTCGTAATTGTGAGCTTGAAAGTGAAAGATGGAGTAGAGTATACCCCGAACTGGTATAAACTTGTTTGCACTATTTTAGGATGTAAGCTTTAAGCAATGCTCAATACCGATCCGGCCTTTAATATTTAAGTTTGATGAGCAAAAGGAGTTTGTAGTCGTTGAACGGGTTCTCATGAAGTTGTGTTCTTGGATCCGAAGCATGCTTCACCCGGGTAAGTTTTATTCGTTTGAGAAGAATAACTTGAAAATTCGGGTCTTGAATTCAGGTTGAAATGCTTGTTTAGGTTGAGTTAGAAAGACACAAGAAACGCCTGGGTTGAAGGCGTCATGCCGGGAGGCCCGCGAAAAATACCACAAGAAGAGCAGAGCCCCAAAGCCGCCAGTTCAAGGATTTGTTATTGATGAATGGGTAATGAAAATGCATCTATTTGACAAGACACTTAGTTCTCGGGATTAGCTAGCTAAAATGTTGGTGCCGTGGTTTTAGAAAGAACACTTCGGAGAAATATTTGGCAAAACAACCTGGCCGAAGGTGGTGAATCTCTCTAGGTTGAAGCTTAATCATTATCTATGAATGTTCGTGGATGAAGACGATTCGAGAAAATGTCCAGATCTTTCTATAATGGCACAAATACATTTTCTATGTTATGGTTATCCGATTGGCAGACATCAGATCAATTGCCTAGTGCCAAGCGGATCGAACTATAATATGACTAGAAAGTGAGATAGCACATTCAGTGTATCTACACATTCAAACTTGGGATTCCTTGTGGTCCGCTCCCAATGTGGACAATCGGGAGCGTTTCATTTTAAGGGACTAGTAAACTTGGTACAATCAACCGGGCTTGCAAGGATTTTTTCTACTTGTGCGGGAGCCGTGAGTCTTCCGAGGGAATGTATGGCACCGCACAAACAACACTAAGACGCCCCCCGTGCACGAGAATTAAATATGTATTTCTTTGCAACTTTTGTAATAGAAGTTGATGTTATTGGCTAAAAAAAGAGATGAAATTGTTAGGGAACTTTCGTGAAATCAACGGCATGAAACATATAAGAAAAGTTCTTATTCATACTTTCTTTCCTTGATGGTCCGTAAAACTGGAAAATGTTCATGGAGATCTATGACAAACGCAGACCTTGTAGATATGACCGGATTCGGAAGGACATGAACAGATTCAACAATTCCAAGAAAAGCGCTTAAATGATGTTGCCAAATATGTGCGAATTTTAGAAGATGAGACCATCCAAACCGCAACAAATACGTTTGTGTGAATAATCGTAAGAACTAAGTCGTAAGTGTTGGAGCTTTGAGGGTACTTAAAACAAGGAATCCCGCAATGTTTACCTTCTGCCGCCAAGGAATTTACAATCAACTTGGTAATCTGAACCGGCATTTAGTTTCCTTTGCATGCAAATTCCGAAAGCAATGTTGCTCTATTTAAAATGCAACTTTATTTAATGAATAAATACGTGAAGAACTAAAATGGAGATGCAAAATTGTCATCACTCTACCTTTTTATAACGAAAATACCAAATACCAATTGCGACAGGACACACTATAATGATTCAATCAAAGCCAAATAAGTCAATTTGGCAACTCCCAAGTGAAAAATAGTGCCACTTAAAGGTTGTTAAGTTTTTATTTGCATAGTCGCAACAAAATTTGCTAGCACACACAATTGGGTTTGAGAACAATTGAAGTGCCGAATGTAAAAATGTCTAGCAAAATTTATAGTAGGGATAAATAAATATCTAGCACAGTAACTTTGGGCTTGAGAACAATTGAACTTTTACTTTGATTGCGGTCTAACAATATTTACAAGTGGTATTAGAAACACGTAATATCTAGTGTAATGACTAGGGGTACATATGCACTTTTATATGCAGATTCATATGGCTTTGGTTTCTTAATTTGTTTTTTTCGTCATGTGGGACTAGTGCGGGTGACTGAGCTCCAAAGATCTCTAAGTCCGGTGTTTGAAAGCTTCAACGCTTCATTATAGAGCTTAATTTTGAGGGCCTTCGTGGATTCAATCCCCAGCAGAGTTGGCAAACTGGATAACTGAAAGGCATGGTCCCAATGAAAAGGAAAGGAATTGGGCGGGGCTTCAAAATTTTTGCCATGTTCTTAGCTTCATTTTTTTTGAACTCCTTTTTTGCATTTGCGGGCTCGGTGGTTCCAAAGCCCAATGTTGTGCCCCTATTTTGCTCCCAAACCTCGCCTCCCATAACCGCTCCACACAAAAGGCGATCTTGCATCAAGATCTTTGAGATAAAGTGGTGAAGCAGACCGGTATTTATTCTCTTATATTTTTCGCTTATATCTCAGAGTAATTAAGCAGGATCATATACTGAGATGCCAAAAATCCTTTGTCCTTTGGGGGTACAAAATATCTCGGGCTCGAGAGGTCGGGATAATGCTCGAATTCAAGAGCCCAAAACAGATTGTGCCCTTCTTAAAACAGAGCTGTGAGGATTCCAGATTTGTGCCGGCTCCTATGATTTGGTTGTCTTGTTTTATTATATGTATGTATGACCTCTGTATTTTTGCAAGAGCTTTGAGTGCTTAATATCGAGAAAACGATTTGCAAACCGGTAATTGCTAACAAGGAAATTGGTCTTTATTTTGTAGGTGGTTCTTGCTTAAAACCTGCTTTTTGGAAGGGACGTTGAATTAAGCAAGGGGCGTATGGGAGATACCATAAAGCAAGGGGCGAAGTGAGATACCATAAGATTATCTATTAACAAAGTTACATACAGATTTGTTTTCTCATATTTTAATTGTTTTAATTGGTCCGCACCTACGAGACCGCCCGAATCAAGACTCGAATCTGGGGTGTCAAAACCCACAGACGCAATGTAAAGTGGTTGGGGGCAGGGCCCAACTAAGCAATGTAGTGTGGTGTGTGGTCACATGTCCAGTTGGATGCTGCCTAGTGGCGTGACGTTAAAATACTATCTATCTATCTATCTATCTATCTATCTATCTTTAATCTGTCTATTTGTTTTCTTCCATTACTTAAATTTGATAACTTCTTGCTCCTTTATTCCAGGTACATGCACATGCAGGATGCTCTTGGATCCAGGGAAGATAAAACATTTATTGTGGTTGCAGCAAAGACGTGTTATGGGCAATGCGGTCAGGTTAGGTGAACATTGCAGGAGTAGATTTTGCACTTACAGTTGAATCATCTTTTCAAGGTTTCAAGGAGCCATATTATTGTGATGCAAATAGATTCTCTATTGAAGACAAAACAAAGAATTCTTGGCATCCTCATCATATATCTGTTACTGGTGTGTTCTTTTTGCATTTATGCATGCATATCGGGCTTCTTGATCCGGCGCTATGAAAACCTTAACTTTGTAGTTAACGGATGTTCGCTAGAGGTGGTCTGGAGCTCTGTTGTGAGGCACAAAAATCCTTTCCAGGCACATTGGCAGTTGGAAATTCCAGCCTGCTTTGCTATTTCTCATGACGACGGTAATTTTTATTTATTTATTTATTTATTTTTTGCCTTGCTTCATCTTCTTTTTTATTCATAGGCTTAGGCATTTATTCTCTCAGATCTTTACCCTATATTAAAGTGCAGATTTGAAGCGTCTTATGGGCGAAAAATCTCCAGATTCTAGCATTCATTGGGATGTTAAGAATAGGCCCTTTAAATTAGGTTGTGAAAAGGTGAAATAGCCCCTTGATCGATGTGCAGTACAAAGGTGAAGAAAAATCTTTCTGTCCTGAAGAAATTTGTGGTATGATATTGGAAAATGTCAAAAAAATTGCTGAATATTATTTAGGAAGAGCCATTAAATATGTGGGGGTTACCATTTCCACTAATTTTTCCATTTTGTATTACGGCGATTATTGCAAGCTCTCTCAGCGTTGCTGCCTTTTGGCACATCCTTTAGTTCTTGTGGCAGCAGTGGCTGAGGTTTGTATTGCTTGACATTCTCTATAAGATCGGTGTACGAAAAGATAAAGGGCTTGCCTTTATCAAAGATTTGCATGATGATCTGCATCGACGATTTATAATTCTACAAGAACAATCGATCGCTTATCGATTGGCCCCCGCGAAAAAGAGATCAATGTTTTCCTTTCAAGCCTCCGGACCCAGGCATTTGAGTGTGTTACAACCAAAATACTACACACATTAAGTATACTCTTCATGTGCAATCACATGGAATCCCCATCGAAAGTGGGCAATTTTCTAGTTTGGATATGATCAGGGCCTGAAATAGGATAACGTCCTCCTACCACACATTACGATCCCCCAAGACTCATAAAAGCATGATGATGTGGGCAATAGCTCAGGTCGGGCTCAAAAGACTGCGTAACATTATGGATCAAAAAATATTATAAAGATGGCAATTTCCACAAAATTCTCCATAACTAGTCTTGTGTATATTGTCAGGTCACATGTGGATTTAATTTAAGCCACTTCACCCTCGGGCCATAGAGGGCAACCCTCCGTGCGCAGCACCTTGTTTTTTTTTCGAAGGCAAAGACTTGCACCCACCCACGTCTCCCACCCGATGGTAGCTAGTGCTGATGATTCATGAAGGTCAAGACACGAACTAACACTTACGACTGAGTGAGTATGAAAAGCCCCAAACCTGAGTAATCCTCCTGCGCCCTTCCGTGCTCCACGCAATAACCTCTTTGTTGCCATCTCCTTATTCACCCATTTCAAGGATTGGAAGCCGGCGCCCACATACCTGGTCCTTCAAATAGATGCACCATAAATGAAACTTTATTTTTTCTAGCTTTTATGTTTCCTTCCGACCACCTTCTACAAAAATAATTCGCTAACCCCATCCTAATCGATTTTTCTTTGTAACCTTATATGTCTTTTTTTTTTTTTTTTTTTTTGAAGACAAGGTTGGTGGGACTTGCACCCACCCACGTCTCCCACCCGATGGTAGCTAGTGGGTTTTGAACCCTGGTGGGGATCACCCCAACCCAAGGCCTTACCACTAAACCACCACCACGATGGGCATAACCTTATATGTCTAAGTATAACCTTATGTTTGTTCTTTATTCATTGACCGTTGAAAACAAGGTGCTATGCACGGAGGGTTGCCCTCCATGGCCGGAGGGTGAAGTGGCTTAAATCATACTTGAAAGTCATGTAAGGGGGACTTTAGTGTAAGGTTGCATTCCCATTACGCTAAAAAATGGCCGGTACCTGTGACACCTTGCAAGTTACAGGCACCGGAGGAGCGTTCCCATTCCACAACCGGACTTTGATTTTGCTGATATGGTACAGGTCTGGAACTCCAATTCAGATGGATTTGAAAGCTTCTGAATACCCTAAATCAGAACTGAGTTTGTCTTCTAGCAAGATTTCATTTGTCCTCTTTCTGATTTCGTTTGTCTTCTTCCTCAGAACTGGCCAAAATGCATCACAGGTGCAATAGGAATCGTGGTCTTCAAAAACCGGCAACTGGGACCGTGAAATCGGTGCATAAAATTGCCAGTGCTGGCTAATGGGAATACACCCTAACCTATTGGTTTTCATTTGGTTTCTAGATTATCGGCATTATGAGGCATAATGCACCAGCATATATAGTGTATAAAGTAGAAAAATAAGAAAAAATCACCCCTTACATTAGCACCTCAAAAGCACTTCAACCTCCCAACTATACTTCAAACTCCCAACTAGAACTTTTGTTAAATTCCAATTCTAATCCACTCCACTTCGGGCTCCTATTGTTAAATTATAATTCTAATCCACTCTAGGCTCCTATAGTTAAATTCTAATTCTAATCCACTCTAGGCTCCTATACTGCAGATAACACCTTCAGGAGCTCCTTGTCCCAATTCCAAACTCCTACATAAAAGTAGCACAAATAAATTAGACATCCACCATAATAATAATTGTGTAACAAAAGAAAATGAGCCCACTATATCCAGTACCAACAAGATGAAGTTGAGCTACATACTCTCTATGTTGTTTGAGTGATCTTACCTAAAAAAAAAAAAAAAAAGCAGTAATAAGCAGTTCAAATCCAACACACGCAAATTTGGATCGAGCTTCCCAAGATACATTTACGCAAATTTGGATCAAGCCTTCCAAGTTACATTTGCACCCTCCAAAATCATGGCACCCAAGTTCTTACTCAACTGTAATTCTAGTGGCCCACAAAGAAACATATAAAAACTTATAACATTCTAAAGCTTCTAAATTGACAATATTTTAAAGCTCTTGGCACACTGATTACCTGTGGTTGTAGAAAATATTGAGATAAATAGAGTCATATCATCGTCCCCAGCTTCCTCGACCACCTACACATGATCAATTAACTACATCTATCTTTACGAACCCAACTCAAGTTGCAACATAAAATTTTGAGATCGCAGGATTTAATCTACTAAACTATGACAATGTTTTAAAATCTATGATGCTTGAGGCTGGTGGATTATAGAGTTACACATTTATCGTGGTAAATATGCCTTTGGTCTTTTTTATTAACTAAGCCATGTAGGCTGAGTAGAGATGCTTTTGAAACATTGTGACTTTTCATCAAAAAAATTTAAAGGTAATGTTATTGCAACAAGTCCATTTTGCATAATAGATGTTAAATTTGCACTCTAACTTATTAGACAGACAGACAGACAGATAGATAGATAGATAGATAGATAGATAGATAGATAGATAGATAGATAGATAGATAGATAGATAGATAGATAGATATGGAAACTATAACCATAATAAACCCTATTTCTTTTATTCTTTTCGTAGGCTTCACTTATTTGTGCACACATCAATTTAGATTATAGAATTGCTTAAACTCATCTATTGTTTACTCCAAATATAACTCTACCTAATTGATAAGCATTTTGCTCTTCTATCAGCAACTTATTTTGGAATTTGTTCTTCTGAACCTGGACATTTGTACGAGATGTATCCCAATGTTGGGCTCATCTTCTTCAATGCCCTTCGGTACTGTTATTGTTGTGTTAACTTGGTATAGAGGCAACCCTTTATTGCATTAGCAACTTGTTCCTTATAGACCTAAGGAAAGATGCCTAATTTTGTTCCTAATTGAACCCTAAATCATGCCAATTTAGTCATGCATCATGTAGAGGCGCATAAACCAATACTACTCATTTGAGAGGCCCCATCTTGGCTCCTTGCAAGTTTTGTACTAGGTAATTTCCATGGGGAGGATCATTATGCCTTGTAAAGGCTCTAATGGCTCCATCAGACAAGGTGGTTCACGAGGGGCAGATCCGCAAGTGCTCCGCCGAGTCTGGCGGCGTTGCTAGAGCCTTTACAGGCGTAATGTCTGACCAGTGGAAATTACCGGACGTAATGACCAGTTGTTGCAAATTTCCAATCAACTAATGTCACGTGGCATTAGAAAGCTCCATTTTGTTGCTGCATTCTCGCTTCCTTGCTACAGATCGATGCTCGCTGCAGATGCTCGATCGATGCTTTCGGACTTCTTCTAATGCACACAGCTATTACTCTATTTCTTGTTTTTAAAGCAAAATCAGAGCACGTTATGCTTATGCCCACATGAAGCGCAACGTCCAATCTTGATAGTGCAGAGCCCCTGTAAGTAGCAAAAACGGTCCTCATTAGAAGGCTTCAGACGAAGTAGCTGTTGCACGAAGGATTCAATCCTCTGGAATTTTGGTTAGCTTGCAGGCCCTTACATGGGGGGCTAAGGGTCTGGCGAGCCCGTTAGGGCAAGCCAATGCCCAAGCCTCTGGTAAGGGCCTGCAGGGGCACCATTTCCTATATAAAGTTAGGTTAGAAGCAATTAGAGTCATTAGACTGGGGGAAAGTTGCCACGTGGCAAGATCCTAGAAATAGAAAGAGAGGACATCATAGAGAGAGAAGTTAGAAGTAATTAGAGTCGTCAGATTGGGGGAAGATGGACACATGTCAAGATCTAAGAGATAAGAAGAAAAAAGAATAGAATAGAATAGAATAGTTTTTTTAATATCCATGAAGTCCAAGAAGCTATGGGACCATACAATGGCCTAGTACAACCATTACTACTAGGATTAAAAAACCCCTACCTCGAAAGGTTTTCAAAGGAAAAACCTTTGCAACAATGATGATACTAGACAAACAAGAAGAAAATATAAATAGACGATTACTACTGAGGGCTCAATAATTGAAGACGCTTATCGGAACCTTAAGTATGTATAATGCCAAGTCATACACGGATGGGGCTCTGAGAAGTTGTGGAAGCGTGGAATGGAATGCTAAAGTCAAATAACGATTCCTGACCATCTCAAAAGCAGGACATCTTAGCAGAGTATGGCTTTCATATTCAATAACTTGTAACTGGCAATATGCACATAATCTCGCTTCTCGTGGCAGTTGCGGCTGCTCCCATCTACATGTCTCAATCCGTAGCTTGTGGGACCATGTGTGAATTGATGCAATAGCTACAGGTTTTTTCCTAGACAAGGAAGCAATTAGAGTCATCAGATTGGGGGAAGGTGGCCACTTGACAAGATCTTGAATATGGGAGGGGGAGGACATCACAAAGGAATTTAGGCCTATAATAGGCTATAATCGCTTCTAACCGAACTTTATGCTTTAGAAGTGGCTCCTGCTGTGCAATCCGACCCTTGCTGCTAAACTAGTTCAAAGCTGGCTGGAAAATATTGAGCAATACCCAAATTGAATAATGCAGTCAGGATGGGCACTACTGGTAGCCCTATTCATTTGAGCAACTCTATTCGCATTTCATCCAAGTCGGCTGCCTTGCCATCAGCAAGATGCTGCAGACCCTAAGAGACATCTGCTTCTGTGATTTCCAACACCGGGTCCGCCTGTGGAGGTACCTCTGCTCGGACCCCAAGAAGATCATAGAGTTGGCGTAAATATTGTACGCACTGGTTAGGGCTAATATTTCGTGTGGGCTACAGAGGTTTGTGCAGGACTTTTCTCCAAAATATCCCGGGGTGCCAGTCCAGGAGGTAGAAGGTAAAACATTTCCCTCTTGTGCTCCACAATATATCTGGCTTTCTTGCCCTTCAGAAACAGACATCATTGTTTGATTGCAAGGGAGCACAAAGCAAGTTCAGTAACCTGCAGCGTTTGAGCTCCCTAGCATCAAACCACTAGTTACATAGAAAGGTTGTAGTTTCTGATGTCCTTCGTGGGCAGCTTTCGCCAAAGCATAACTCACAAACAGTCACAAGCACTTTGGCCATTTGATCCGTCTGTTGTTGCAGCATGGGAAACTAGAGAATTCCCCCGAGGTTGGTTGTGAGCGTTTGAATATAAGTTTCGGTGTGGTCGTAATCCACTTCACTAGGCTCACCTCTACCACCTGTCGGCTCCACGTTTCTATGACTGGACTGAGAAATACCAAAGCCTTAGGAAAGAAAGCAGTGACTAGACTTGCCTCATAGAGAAGATATTGAACAGCTTTCACTCTTAGACTTCCTTGTTCCCCCAGTAATTCCTGAGAATGTTGTTGCCCCTTGTTGCTAATTTGTTAGTATTTCATATTCCATTGCGGGTCTGAGCAAAGCAAAAACTGCGCATTTTTGGATACGCTACTTTCAATATAACTATTCCATAGAAAAATAACTACAAAACACAGGATCATTCCACCATTCACATATCTAACTATCACATTGCATGCTACACAATCATACATTTCATATAATGTTTTTACAACCCAATCCCCAACACAACACGACTTTGCGCAAGCCCGACAACGTCAGGGGCATCTATTACTAGTATTGGTAAAGCTGGCATGTGAGACTTATCGGTTAACTTATCTCCATTATCCCTAGCTTACTAGATATAGTTAAGGATTGCTAGCTCCATTGCCTTGGTGAAACATCATCCATATCCATGCTTTTTCAAGGTCAGTATACCTAACCTCCACTATTGATACTATTCATCGTCATTCAAGGACTTACTTCGATGTGGCAAGTCTACAACAAGCAAGTAGAAGGAGAGTTGTAATCTAATAGCTTATGGTACTAGGGTTTACTTTGTGAAAGCTGCATAAGCATGCACAAAAGCACACTTCAAAGGGAGAAGGAACATCTAGTTCTTGCAGCATAAAAGGGAAAGGATGCAAGCCTAACATATCTCAACAGATGCAACCATGACGCGTCTTTATCCCTACTACATCATCATACATTCTTCATATATTCCCATAATCCAATGTCATAATAATATGTGTTTACATGGAAGAAAGAGTCTACAATTGAGAAATAATCTCATGGCTAGACCTGGGTGATGAGGTTTCAGTCAAGCACCATTGCTACCATGGATCGCAAACCTACTGCAGAAGTGGACCAACATCCATATATCATGCTTCAACCTTCATAAAATATGTGGCTAACCACAATAAGAATTCAATTGGATTTTATCGTCCACTTCGAAGAATATGTTCAAATGATCCAACCTAGGTCAAGCACGCTGCTAGAGCCAACTCAGTTCCACAGTGCTAGAAATTATATTGGAAGTTGATACTGGAAACCGGTATCAGCCACTAATACGATGATTGGAGCTCTCAAGCCAAACAATGGCGGAGTCCTCCTCTCCACCACCTCCCCATTCTCCTCCTCCTCCGGAAAATGCTTGGCGAAAGGCATGGCAGAATTTTCCCCGCTCCAACCCTTTGATTCAGGTATCAGTATCTATTTTTATGCATCTTATGCCTTGCCCTTTCTCACATCCGCTGTGTATCTTCAGCGCCCAATTAACGTGTCTATTTTGAGAGTGAATCAACTAGATGCAGCACGTCTGGATACTGAAATGACTGGAATGCTTAAAGAGCAGCTTCTCAGAGTCTTTTCTTTCATGCAGGTGTGCCTCAAAATTTTTGCTACATGAATTGTTCTTTATGGTACTTGTAGTTGGGTTCTATGAAATGTTGCTCTGGTATTGTTAGCAAAATGATATTGATTGGAGTACTGTTATTATGGATATCCTGTTTTTATATTGTTTAAATGATAAGTAATTCTCTGCAGCCAGGTCTTCTATCTCGATATGAGGCTGAGCTGCAAGCATTTTTGGAATTTTTAATCTGGAGATTTTCTATTTGGGTAGATCGCCCTACTCCTGGCAATTATCTTATGAATCTCAGATATAGGAATGAGAAGGCTTATCAGAAACTTGCTGCTAATGGAGAAGGTAACTTGAATGTCTTGAGATATTTACATATATATATTATCTTGCAATGCATGGTATTCTAAGGTCAAACTCTGCAGTGAGAACAGGCCTAGAAGGTCCTGGACTTACAAAGAGTCAGAAGATGCTCTACTGTATCATAGTTGTTGGGGGTCGTTATATTTGGACTCGTTTACAAACAATATCTATCTTCGAACGTTGGGGGGATGGTCATCGGGTATGACATTACCAAAAAACTTTTGTTCCGAGAATGAACCAAGTTTACAGATTGTGAAGATTTTTGCAATGGCATTATCAAGAAAATTGAGCCCTATCTATGCAACTGAATTTCACTTATTAGTCTTTCTTCTGTGGCAGAGCTCCTGGGTACATCGTGCTTGGATGGCTCTACAAAGAGCAGAGGGATTTTATAGGATTGCTTGTTTTTGTAATTTCATTTTATTCTTGCATTCAGGAAGGTACCTACTAATAAACTTTTGAATGCCTTCCACCTTGGAAGTTATATGATGATATAGATCACTTTCTTAATGCAGATTTAGAAGCATAATTGAGAGAGCTTTGAACGCCCGGTTGATTTACATAAAACCGAACATGAATAGAGCTGTCAGCTTTGAATACATGAACAGGCAGCTTGTGTGGCACGAGTTCTCGGTAAGCCAGAAATTATACTAGACGATGCATAATCTAAGATAATTCTGATACAGTGCTCTGGTTCAGGAGGTCTTGCTTCTGTTGCTTCCTTTTTTGAATGCATTGTCAATGAAGAAAGCTTTTGGGCTCTCATTATTTGGAGGGCAATATCCTAGCATGAGCATTAAGGAGGATTGTTGCCCAGTTTGTGAGAAGTGGCCAATCAATGTTCCTTATACAGCTCTTCCATGTGGTCATCTTTATTGTTATTACTGTTTATCTACAAGAACATCTGCCAATCGCACATTCCGCTGTGTCAGATGCAATGCCAGTATTCTGGCTTTACGGCGGCATCATCCCCAAAAGGAATTAAAAGCCTCTGCAACATGATATTATTAAGTGCACAGCCATTGCAATGTTTGAAATTCAGGTTAGGATTCGGAGGTCTGTTATGTTTTTGTTGTTACATGAAAGTGCAGTGCAGATGTAGAGCATTTTTTATTCAAAAATTCCCTTTTTCTTTTTGGCGTGTAGATGTCACCTCCCACTCACTCTCTTGCTTATTGAAAGATGAAATTTCTGGAATGTTCGTTTGTGGTAAAGATTTCAGCTTGATTAGTAGGTTTGATTACATGATTTTGTTTGATGAAGTCAATATTTGTTGAAGGTCCTTCTATTAATGTTTTGTGTGACCAAGTCTTTCTATCCTCTTTCCAGAATGGCATTTTGATATGCGTTCACATTGTTTGGTTAACATTGTTCATAATGGTGCACGTCTTTGAAACAAGGTGACACACGCACAGAAATATCAAGGCTGTTCCCCTTATGGATTGCCCCAATGAATCACACAACTTCTCTCTCGTGATCATTCACAAGATTGGTGCTTATTGGGGCTTCGCTAGCCGTTCCATCTAATGAAATAATTTCAGAACTAATAAATTTGTCAATGGTTTGCTAACTTTTTATAGAAGTACATGTAGAAAGCCATCTTGACGACACATTATTTCACAACAGAATCCTAGGCATGGCCACTGTATTACCATACTCTTGAGAATTGAAAGTAAAGGATGATCCCGTGGCATTCCAAGTGAAGAACAAAAGAAGGTACAAACTGAGAGAACCGTCTTCCTGTGCTACGTCCCTAAACTAAGCTTAGCCACGCCAGCAACAAGATGAGTCAGCATGCCTAGTCATCTTACATTCTAACAGCTGAAACAAAACAGGTAAAATAAGAACAATATAACAAACAATCAACACAAAATGTACCCCCTAAAACTGATCATCATCAAGCATCCTTGAGTAAGTAGACGAGTAAGTAGGTATTTCTTCATTTGAGTGAAGGAACTGCCCGAGAGTGGCTTAGTAAGCCCATCAGCCCTTGAAAACTTGATCGAGTACCTTCACGCTGCCATCATTGTCGTGGTGGCCACTAGGCAATGTGCCTCAAAACTGATTCACGTTTCATGCTTCGAGCTTTAGCTTTAGGTTTAGTTATTTTTAGGCTTCTGAGTTGTGGCTATGGATGCTTTGTTTTCTGGCTATGGATATGGCGGCAAGAAGTTCTCTGTTTTCTCTCTTCTTTTTTGGGCTTAACAGATATGGCCTTACAGACATGGCCACAAAATCTGTCCTGGCGAAAATAGAATAATATTTGTGGAGTTTGTGGAGCTATATTGTAGCAAAAAAGAGCGTGCAATATTCTGGCTATGGAAGAAGGAAAGTTCAGCTATACTACAAGTTTCTACATTTCTTCAGCTAGATCCGAACTGTCTCAACAACTGTGCCTAGTAAAATCAATTTTTATGACGTTGAAATTGTTGATGCAATGGCAATATAGTAGCATCTAAAACTGCATGGCAGTTAAAAAATTGAAGCTTTGTTAATGACCTGGAACCTTAACAACATGGCCCTCAAGTTCTAGACCTGAGATCCGATCTCAGCAATTGGTCAGGCGCTCACCTTCCTCCATGTCTTCTGAAAAATAAAGGATGTCATGTGGCCCTTAAACGCAAACCCTCTTCTAATAACACCATTTGTTCATTTATGTTGCTCCATTATCATACAAACTCGTGATGTTTGTAATGTTTTGTTGTTTTATTATATCGACCTATTTGATAAAATATTGCAAAAGCCAATGGGTTTGAGATCATATGAGCATCGTGAGAGCCCAATTCGATACGAAATTGCAAATACTAGTGGGTTTGAGATCATACCAGCATAGGAGTCCATACATCATGCTAGGAGCATAGGAGTCTATAAATCATGCTAGGAGCAGTGTACACTGAATAAGGGTGGCTACGTGCTTTAGAATAGTGAAGTCCATGTCCATGTTTGAATGGCAAGCCAATGTTCAATACTTTGCATAAAGATCAATACTTTGTTTATGATACTTTACATAAAGATTTTATGAGATTCTATGGCAACATAGCATAGGCAAGGGTGCTCATTCTCAAAATGTCAGCGTAGACTTGGTCTCAAAGCATTACCCATATAAAGTGTTTTAGATCAAGCCCTGCTCATTGTACATAATTCTAGCACTAAGCGGGCATTGCATTAATAGGATCTAAGATTAATAGTGGTCCAACCTCACATGTTTGGAACCAAAGACATGTTTGCAATGGCCCTGCCATGATAAATTTCTTGTATATACATAAATATGTTGCAAGCATGCACGCCACATGGCAACATGCCCAACAAGTCCATCTATGTGGCAAACTTTATTGCATGGCAAGCTGATAATCCAGTTTAATTTGTGATGTGTCAAAATTGGTGGAGGTAAAGGGACCATCAAGGCTGAGGTGACAACCACATAGGCTATCAGAGTGGCCATTTAAGGCTTCCTTGCAAAATTGCAAGGGAAAATGCATTATTATTGTTATTCTTTTTAAAGTAACATCATTGAGAGCTCAAACAAACATCGAGCTCAAACAAGCATCAAACTTTTAGTTGATTTGATAGCAAATTTTATATTTCCATGTCAAGACATCAGCCCTTGCTGCGCATGCTGGGTATGTTTCAGTCATCTGACATATGCAATAGCTGCGTGGGTCACATCAGCCTTCAATGCCCAGAGGTGAGATGGTAGCTCTTGTTGCATGGCCCCATACCTCTCCAATTCCCGTATGCAGTGGCGCAACTGCTCATGCGCATCCTATGAAGTTCCTTACCATGCAGAGCAATTGTCTTGCGCAGCTCTTGCATATCTCGATTCCAATTAGAGGAGATTTCTTCAGCCTTTGAAGTTGGAAGGTCACGCTTGCGCCCTCATCAAATTTTGTCATTTCTAGAGTGGCAATCCAGTCTTGTAGGGCCAGAAGATGTTGCAGTCGAAATTATTTGGAGGTTGTTTGAACATTTTGTAGAATGGTGGTTGTCATCACCACAGCTTCTGCTTAAGGTTGTAACACTTTCGCCTTAATCTCCTAGTTAAAGTGCTCTCGGTCCTAGGACAGGGTGTCTGTTCTGATTGGCATTATGTTTAGATTAGCCCGTAGGTCGGCGATGCCTGATATATCATGCTGCCTTTCAAGTTGTATCAGTCGAAGATGATCGTCATTCTCTATATACGCGTCTCCATGCTAGAAATCCTTAACTCCTTCTATCCAAATCAAATCGGGGAGCGTGGGGAAGAGGGAGGAGTAGTATTTCTCCCAACCCACTACATGCATTATGGCTATTATCTAGGTTGCTTTTACGTGACTAGTTGTTTCTTTAGCAATGTAGATGTCGAAGTCTCTAGCTGCTTAGAAAGACGTGTGGCCTGGGATTTTCAGATGCTCGATTTGGACTTCTCCAAGAATGGCTTGTCACGTTCTGTGTCGGCCATAGAACTGCCTAGCCAAGTGTGTTGCATGTACTTTGGCCCTTGCCTTCTTTCGCAGAATAGACTTGCAGCCTTGCCTATGTGATCTATCCCGCATATGAGCATGGAATTTATCAAATCCCTTAGCATGAGCTTGGCTGCCATGTCTGCCTATGGCGGTGGAGGTTGGGGTTGTGAGAAGTCTTTTCCATCTATGGGCATGGCCGTAGGTATAGATATTGGATAGACATTGTTGTAAAGTGGGAAAAGGAGCGACAGTGGGAGAAAGGGGCAAATAAGATGGGGCTAGAAAGGGATGCATAGGTGCAAATTTAAAAGGAGCCGGATATCAATACAATTTTGCCACTCGTCTGAAAGTCTCTGGGTGAAAAGCACTCCTATCCTTTGGTTGATCTGAGCTATAAACAATCTATTGGCGATCTTGCCACCTCACAAACACTTGTTTTAAAGCATTGAAATGGAATAGTAGCATCGTTCTTTTCTCCGTCAAGTATGCTTCCACCTTTTGAAGTGGTTTCTAGCTTATAGATGGTCGTGTGGAAGACTCCTAGTGCAACAATGATTTTCAATAGTTTCCCAACTAGATGCAACAATCTCGCACTCCTATTCTTTGGCTGACCTGTCACAAAGCTAGAGATATAGAGGGTTCAATTACATGCATAAGGAATATTAATGTTGTTATTGCTTACTTCAATTGGGGTTCTAGGATCTAGCGAACTAGTTGAGTGCATTGTCTTCAATGTATCTGGAAGCCTAAAGAATAATAGGATGCTTATTGAAACAACAAAACCAGATTTATTCGAGGCCTGATAGGATTAGAAGGATCCTTCATTGTAAAAATCTCCTCAACATTTGCATCATCTTCTTGATGTAGGAGGAGAAGGATTAGCACACTCCTAAGAAGCAAGAACCCCAAAACAATTTGGTAGGGGATAAAAATTGCAATTTGGCCTTTATAGATTCATTTTGAAATCATGATCCTCATTGTCAACCTGGTATTATTATCCCTCCCCCAAAAAAAAAAAAAAAAAAAAAAAAGGACTTGTATAAATTCAAATCTAACTGTATGATACCAATCCCTTTTCGTCCTCCAATGACTCTTCAATGATGTGTCTAATCTCAACCTATTTCTTCAACTAAGCATCCTGCTTAGATGAGTTCAAGATATTGAAATCATCTGCCATAATCTCTACCTTCTTTTTGGCCCTACCAAGAATCCTTCTAAGGTTTTCATCCATCTCTCAAATCAACCTGTTGCACTAACCTGAGAACTAGTATGCACTTTAAGAAAAGGATTTTATTGTTGTCAATTTGCATGGCACATGGCTTTGGGTGTTCCTTAGTCTACATTTTACAATTGGAGAAAGAGGTTCAAGTTATGTGGAAAAAGAGTAGAGCATGGTAATATGGGCTCTAAGAAGTCTTGATTTGTTACATTAACTATAGAATGTGTGCTTGATACCTTCATTCTTGAGAATGCAGAGCATTCCACATAGAAGCAAAAAAAGAAAGGATGTTATTCGCAATGATGGCCTGTTCCAACCTCACTTGCCCAAATTTCCTTATTCTGTGAGGCAAATCATGGCACTTAGACTCCCGACCACAAGAAGCCATTAGAAGCTTGTAATCTCTTATCAATATTCTACAGGCTTGAAGTAAAAAAATATGCGAATATCGTGCTTGACACGCTTGTAAATCTCCAGATTCCATCTTTTATAATAACTGCACTTGGCATCGAAGAATTTTCAGAACCACCTCCTATCCACATTGTTATCATCTGCTAAAGTAAATAAGTCAATCAAAGTAGGTAGCTCGCCTCCTGAGCAATCTGTATCAGATAAGGGCAATCCTGCATGCGGTCCCCTTGGCGGAAGCATCAAAAACATCCCAATCTATCTTGAGCTATTTCACGTGCTTATTTGGCACATTAAGGCTAGCCTTTTTGTCAAGCCTCTAGTATGACAACTGTTGTGAAGGCCCTGGACTGGATGATTGAGGCCTATAGGGAGTATAAGGCCTGCTGCCACCAAAACTGATAGGCTTTTGATATGAGGACTTAGGTGCTTCCTCCTCTAAGCTGAGGGCTTTGGCTTCCGCTTTAGCTACTGACTTGTCATTTGCACATATCATCTTCCTAAAATTGTCAAACAACTCCTCAATATAGTCCTCCATGACTCATTTCTTTATGATAGCCAGTGCACGCAACTTGAACCCCATGAACTCGTCAGTGTAAGCCTGTGCTGATAAGCTCTCCGCTCCAACCTATAGAAAGTCTAGATTTGCTGACACTTATGGGCACATGGAATATAGTGAGCTTTGAAAGCCTTAGCAAACTGCTTGAACTTGAACTTATTTCTTGCCAAATTGTTGGTTTTTGCATACCTCTTCCACCAAATACGAGCAAGTCCCGTGAGGTTGATAGTAGCAACTTTTCGAGTATCCTTATCTATCATTTTGTATGAGGTGATAAGTTAACCATCATTCATTTAAATTGGGATTATGTCTGTTCCAAAATCGCGCCAGTTTGGCGCTATATAGGCCAAATATTGTTATTTTTACATTAAACCAATTCACCAAAAATGTCACTCAAAAACACTTGTTGACTAGTCTAATTCAAATTATGTCATAAAAAGGAGACTTATTCGTGCATTATTTAAATATTTTTCTGAGGTAGAATAATGGAGAATGGCTATTGTTTTTTATGTTTTAATCTTCTAATATAATTCATAGGACATGCAAATAGCGTCAATATACATGTAATATGTATCTAACAACATTAAAAGTTAACCCAATATTCAGTATTTGAAGATGTAATATGTATCTAACAACATTAAAAGTTAACCCAATATTCAGTATTTGAAGACGAATCAAGACAAACACAATTGACATTCAACACAATAATATAAAAATACACTCTTGTTAAATTCCAAAGAGCCTACAAACAACAAAAAAATGAGGTATATAAACGTGTGACTTGGCTTATAAAAACATATGGAAGGTAAAATCATGCTTAATAATTTACATGCTTTTTTATAACACGAAAACGCGCTTGGCGCGATTTAGCTGAAGGTCCAAAAGTTTAAGTTTCATACTAAATACTATAATCTATCTTTTGTCCTCTTCTTTGATTTTGTCCTCTTCTTTCAGAATGATAGAACCCAGGCATATATCGAAACATCTATCCAGTTCAGCTGCATGACTTTGTACTACAATAAACCTGAATACACGATCAGAACTGAGTTAGTTGTGCAAACAAATTGTAAAGCAAAACAGAGCAAGAATCACATGATCTGCCTTGTTACAAGCCTTTGAAAATAAATATAATGTCATTGAAGCAAGAATTTGGGTTTTGGCTTTCAAGATATTCATAAAAGCTTACTGCTTGATCTTGTATCGTTCCTTTTTCTTCTGTATCATCTCCAAATTGAATCAAATAATATTTCAACGAACTGAAGAACACATTCCACAAACTTGGCACATAAACTCTGATTCGAAATCGAAGGCCAATAATACTTAGATTATCATAATCGAAATAGAGAGATTTAAACTTGATGGTAATAATACCTGCAGATATGGCAGTCCCTCTATCTCTTACATGCCCGAATCATTTGAAATATGACCCTGCAGAAAACACAGCCATTGCAAGAAAACTTAAGGCGAACCATACTCACCAAATGGCTGCATCCAAGAAATTGTAGAAAGAGCAAACCGAGCTCGCCTAGCCAGGATGGGCATGTCTACAAAGAAGAGGCAGAGAAATAAGCATGTCGGAATGGCAAAAAGGGCAGAACGGAATCGAAAAAGGGCCGAAATAGGTTTGTCTATGAAGAAAGGGCAGAGAAATATATGGGAAGGAAAGTCGGAATGGCAAGAAGACCGGAATAGGCCTGGTTATGAAGAAAGGTCAGAGAAATATATGGGAAAAGAAAGCTGGAATGGGAAAAAGGCCGGAATAGGTCTGCTTATGAAGAAAGCGCAGAGAGATATATCTATATGGAAAAGAAACCCAAAATAGGCATGTCGCGTGCATCGAAAAAAATGCAATGAAAAAAAATGCAATGGGGAAAGTGCGAAAGAAAAAGCGGGGGGGGAAGTAGAAACGTGAGGAAGAAAAAGCGGGGGAAAGTAAACGGGCGGGAAATTTTAGCGGAGGAAATTTTAGACGGGCGGGGAAAATTTTAGGCGGACGGGCGGGAAACGAAACGTATTTAAAATTCTCAATATTATGACATAATCTGAATATAAATGAATGATGGTTAGTTCATGCATCTCATCCAACTACGGCTCAGTGTCCATCGGATTGATTCTTCTCAGAGAACTATTTAAGCTTCCAATTTTTTTGTATGCTAGTCATCGCCGAGTCAATCGTCTTCTGATAATCTTTCTTACTAGACTTCCAGTTTTATCAATTGTTTCGCATGATGGGTTATCAACTCCCAATGGCAGCTTTTGGTTCTTTATTCTTGGAATGGGCTCTCTTGGCATTGGAGCCTTTCCCTCACAAATTTGACCACAAGGATCACCTCCTGAGAAGTTTTAACTCTAGCATCTGTAGAAATTTAATCCTTTTCCTCTGATCCTTTACCGCAACCTTGTGAGTTTGATTAAAAGCTCGATCAAAACCCTTCTATCTAGTAGGCTGAAACGGGACTTTCACATCTTACTATTCTTCAAAGAAGCAATCGTTAATGTCAACGTCAAAGGCGGAAACAGCTAATTCTAGAATGCGAAAATGTTCATTCACAGAAATGGCGATCTTTGGTTGGGACCTCCATCTGTAATGGAATTGATAAGTAACTCTCAAAACTGGGATTAGAACTTAAAATAGAGACAAAAGTATACTGGTGGGGTACAAAAGCAGGCATTTGGACACATGCTGACAGCACTCATATAGCACCCCGTATGGCAGCTTGTTTAGAGTATTACTGGTACTAGCACATGGTAATTAGGTAATCAATAGAAATATGTAACAGCTCCAATGAATGACAAGTGGAATACTATGATAGAATAGTAGGTGCAGGGTGCTGATATAAGTGCTGGGGTCGTGTTTTTTTTGCACCCCACTAGCATACTTTTGCCCACAATCAGTTTAATGCTCTAAAAATAGCTTCAGAGCACTTCCCAAGTTATGTCCGAAAATGAGTCCAACGGAACTAGCATCTTTAAAATCTCCAAAGTATGAATGCTAAAGACTTTCTCATGACCCTTAAAAATTATGCCTTTGATGCTCCACAGAAGCATTACAACTACGTCTTATCCTCTGGTCTCTCATATATACTTGTTAGAGAGATGTGTCAATAAGTTACAGGTCCGTATGGAGGTTATCATTTCTTATACAAGTGCACGAGATATGAATATTTGATACTAGCATCTAGATCATAAATTCAAATGTGATACTGTTTGTTGGAATCAACTATTCAATTCATTTTAAATTGAATTTTATAAGGAAATTTAGTGACTCGACAGGAAGGAATAACTTCGTCTACAATCGATTCCATGTCAGAGTACAATCTACTGCGTGATAGGAATGTATAATTTTGGAATCATTCCATTAGAGGGAATTCCTTGTGAGCGGTCCTTCCAGATAGAATCACAATTGAACAGTTGGGATTTTCCTGTTGAGTGGATGATGTCAGAAGTACTCGGCCCACAAAGTTGAAGAATATGTGGTTTGGTCCATTGCAGACCTCCGATTTGCATTTTATAGTTCCCATTGGCATATTTCTTTGTATGTGAAGTTTCGATAGATTGATGGATCACGTTGTGTGCCTCTAAACAAGCGGGGAAAGCACATCTCCTCGCAGTTTGGGATGGCATAAAAACCCATCGAGTGGGATCCCTCTCCTGGTGCGATGGCGATGATGTTGTCATCGAAGTTCTAGATATTCTCGGGCTGCATGTTCCACATAGCGTCTATCCCACGTGCGCTGGGTCGTAGTCACTCCGGTTAGGCTCTGCATCGTCTAGTTCGAGGATTGTGCATTGGTTGTTAAAATGTATAGCCCATTCTTCATTCATCTTGATGCCTGCTTCCACTTACAGGGGTTGTTTGTGAAAGTAGTGCATGGCTCGCATCATGGCAGTTAGGTTGACTGGTCCTTCCATGTAGGGCGCGTGTCTGCCATCCTCTTTTTTAGTTGCAGCCTGATTGATGCATGGCCGTCGCTAAGCCTAGGCAGTGCGACATGCGTTGCTTCGATGTTTGATGCAACGTGAATGACGGACCCGTGTAGCTTGTTCTGGACGACGCATTGGTATGATAGTGCTATTTTTGCCAAGTGGATCCTCGTAAACACTAGCCTCACTTCCAAGTCTGTCAGTGTGACGCTCCCCACAAAGTATATGATGCCCCGTCGTATACCTCACGGGAAATCCCGTATCCATCATCATCTGCTGCATGGGCTCTCCGTCTGCCACATTCGTGAAGATGGCCCGGACGCGGGAAGGGAACATGAAGGTGTCTTGCACGCCCGTCCGTTATGGGCTCCTATAACAACGGAAGAATAAATATAACATCAACATTAGCAATACAATACAATATGATCAACTACCTCGAAGGGTAGTGCCATCCATCCATCAATAGATCCATCATAGATATCAATACATCATCCATCAGATGAGCTCCTAACCAGGCCCAGACTCATGGGAAGAGTAGACTGATGGCTGGAGTCTCAAGATATAAGAGATCGAGCGCATAGGGCTAAAAACTCATATCCCCTCCCCCCTTCCCTTTTTTTTCTCTTCTCCCTTTTTTTTTTGGTGGGGGGGGGTGGGATCTAGAGGTATAGAATTTGGTTGTTATATACGATTGGTATTCTGGAATTAGACTTCCAGTTGAAGTTGAAGTGGTATTTTTTTTGTT
Source organism: Isoetes taiwanensis (assembly GCA_021234155.1). NCBI lineage: Eukaryota > Viridiplantae > Streptophyta > Lycopodiopsida > Isoetales > Isoetaceae > Isoetes > Isoetes taiwanensis. The sequence continues at coordinate 1,202,739 of JAJEKV010000013.1, forward strand.
GAAGAGGTATTCTTTTGTTCCTTTTAGTTTTTTGTATGGTCGACATTGGCCTGGCAACTCTAGCAAACTTTTTGGTGAAATCCTTATAATGTGCATATCCGTTTATCCTTAGCTTCTTATGTAGCGATCACATGGAGGATGGTCCATGTGGATACTGATTTCTGTTGATCCAACACTGAACCAAAGATTTTTTCATCAATATTGAGATTTCAACTTGCGCGATGTCAAGAACGCACTGCAGGGGCTTTGTAACAACACCTCGAAATTTGGACTTGGAACACTTTGAAACTACAACATCTTTTTTTTTTTTTTTTTTTTTTTTTGGGGATTGACTATGGATTTGGTATCCTGATAAGCGATTAAATATCTTAAAATACTTTTCAACATGGAATGTATAATAGACAATGAATAGTAATGACTAAAAGAAACTTATACCCAATATGCGCTCTAATCCTGTCATAATGAGAAATAATTGAACATATGAGACTGATACACTAATACATATTTAAACAAGGTGCTATACACGAAGGGTTGCCCTCCATGGCCGGAGGGTGAAGTGGCTTAAATCATACTTGAAAGTCATGTTTTTACAATCAATCAAAATTGCTATTTCAAAGCAATAGAGTACTTGATACTATGACTTTATGAGGATTGGCCTGAAGAGATCTTTGGTGCTTCGGCATGGATTTGGAGTTTTGCGGATGATGAATGCATGATTTGGAGTATGATCGTGCTTCTTGACATATCATTTCTTAGACTAACAGCACCATAGCTACTCCGCACCGGCCAAATCCAAACCAAAATGAACATTACATCCCATACTTTTTTATGGAGGCATTTACGTGGCAAATTGCTTTTGGCGGGCGCCCGCCTTTTCATGAGGAGGGCTCGCGGCTCGACGCCGCCATGTCTCTGGCGAGCCAACTTAGCAATTACATCACGTAAATGGCCTCCAGACGAAAATTATGTAGTACATTGCCACCTCACCAACTAACGTTAATGGGTCATCCTGTTTAAATGAATGGTCAAAATGAAAGCCCTAAATGTACAGACGGCCGAGATCAAAAGCCTCAAATCCTACACCTTCCTAGCATCATCCTAGGCACATTTGACGGCCAGGATTTCACTTCCCTCTTGATCCAATGGTTTAGAGGCATGGTGCATGCCCCCATGCATGCCCCATCATGAAGTGGCAAAGATCTCAACCGCCTCCTCTTTTCAACGGATGGATGGGATTAGGTGTACATCTAAAAACCTTATTTATACAAGAAAGCCGCCGCGAACATTTCTCTTTATCCCTTGTGACAGTTCAAGAATTGTTATATTGTGCATTATTTTGATAGTTGTAGCCATATTATGCCTCACTTCCTGTTTACGAGCATATGTAAGCCCAGTTCCTTTCTAATTTACCTCTATATTGTACCTGGATCGATCTTACAAACCATTTTAACTTATTGTACAACCCAAAGGTCTCAAACCCTGTGTATAACTTGTGTACTCTCTATCGTAATTTAGCTTACCAAATGTAAATAAATAAAAGTTGAACATTGCACGAAGGCAAACATATGACATCATACCAAATGAGATTTTCTCAAAGTATTGATAAGATTCTATTGTTATGATGTTTAAAAACATCTATCTATTCTAAGGAAAATCAGTAAAGTGGGAGCTATAAGAGAAAATACAGCCTTTATACATTTGCAATCCTAATGCTGATTCAAGGGGTCAAGAGACGCAAAGCAAAGCAAAGCAAACAATTAAACAAATAGCTACATAGATGAAATGATATGGACATTAATGGTTTCTTCATGCAATAGGCAAAAACATTACCATGCGGATCATTAAACAAACTTAAGAATATGCAACATCAATGTCGTGCTTATAGTTATCAATGTATGTTCTAGAGTTGGAGCTTTGAGTGAAGCCAGCTTTACTCATAGTTGGTATAACATCTATTATCTTAAAAATGATATGTTTGTCAAGACTTCACTTCTTAAGATGTATAATTTGATGTGGTTGGTAGATGTCTGTAATGTGTCTAGCAATATGGAGAAGCAATGGAACCATCAAGGAAATGCTAGGAGGAGAAAAAGCAGACAAAATTACATTTGCCACCATTATAAATGCATGTGGCAGCCTTGGCAATATTGAAGAAGGTAAGTTTGTTCATGACATCATCATTGGTAATGCCTCAAAGTCCGATGATGTTCCTGGAATAACAGATGTCAAGATTGTGGCGTTTCAATATGTAGCATAATAACAGGGGGTTACTTTTGTATTTTTGTACGCTTTTCACTAAGGTTTTGCTATGATTTTGTGGTGTATTTCAATTGATGTACTAATGCGTACATCTAGAGCGCGCATACACAGATAGTGATTTTCATGTTTCCTTTCAATGGTGGGCACCCATGTTTTTTTTTTTTTTTTTTTTTTTTTAGCTGGTGGTATATTAGTGGTCCACATGGCATGCAGGCCTCGAAGGTCTTAATTTTAGGGTTCTTATTGGGTCTTCTTGCAGAATTACCTCGGCCCGTGAGGGGGCTGCCGTCGCGAGAAAGTCGAAAGGAGGACATGAAGATTTAGAAGATTTAGTGGCTTACCTTGAGGAAGGAAAAAGCCCGATCCCTGTAAATAACATGCACTCTACAATGATTCTGATTCTCATGCGAGGAAGGCGAAGAACCGTGCACCTTCTTCGGCTACTTGTTTTATTATTCTTCTTATAATCGGATCGATCTCCATTTTTTTTCCCGAATCCTTCCGAGATACTCGGAACAAAAAAGAAGATAGGGCAAAAACCGTATCAGATTAGGGTTTCCAAAGCCCAAATCTTTGTGTCTGTGAATAGGATTTGGGGAACGTAATATTTGAAAATCGAAATCGCAAACCCATCTATAGGGTGCTTGTTGTTCTTTCATTTTGTTCAATCGTTCTTTTTGGTTATTTGATTATTTGCCTGCTTAAATATTGCCTTTCCAGATGCAGCTGTTGGCATCTACGGTGAGCTCCAAAGAAGGTTTGCACCAAGTCATTCATATGTGTATTAGAAATAAATCGGTGTTTTCACTAATTTCCAGTAGCAATTTATCGGGGTCACGGATTATTCAGGAATTATTACAGTAGTAGGTTAGATGGATCAATGGACGGGCACATCATGTAATGTTGAAAGTAAAAAAATCCGAGACAAGATCTGGTTCATAGCAGAACCAACAGTCCCAAGAAGGAAGGACTATTAGGAATATGAGGCAAGAACTATTAAGAGTAGCAGATCATTATTCCGAAGGTGGATTACATAAGTGGAGTATCAAAATGGAAAAGCGCATATAAGTCCAAATTGGTACAATAAAGAGCAAAAATGAAGGGAGCAAGAATGAGAAAAGAATGCAAAGAAACTCTTGAGCATGAAGTGGCTCCATAGCCTTTATTCGCGATAGCAAGAGAATGGATGAGATATATCAAAAGAATAAAATAGGTAACACATAATGAGAAATACATGATGGTAATGTCGATCGAGATTGGGAGCACATTTGAGACACAAATGGCAAAGACATTTATTTTCTATAACCAACTTCTTGCGAGAATATAGCTCTTTAAAGATTCTATTTGCTCAATGTTTGGTATCTTAGTACTTTTAATATTATATTTCTAGAAGGGGCAATAAGTGGGTCGTTGTACATTGCTAAAAAGGCTTACAATTCAGCCTTTGTATTAGAAGCCTTTGTATAGGCTTTATTCAATCTTCTTAGGAGAGCTACTTGATTTCTCTTGAAGGAAAGAAGGAAAAAAAAAAATATTCACCTATGGATTTTGCAAGATATGCAAAGGGTAGAAGCAAAAATTAAGACACATCCTGTAAAGCTGATCCATTGTTGCGCTTTGTCTATAGTGGGGATTTATAGAATCTTTGTGATGATTGTTTTGTGCCTCTTCATTGGAGCTAATTTGGGTCACCATTCTTTGGCTGTTTTTTGTTGAAGGTGATATTGAAAGTCGGTTTGTGACAAGAGTTGTTTTCTTCTTATTTCGCCATTGTGCATATCCTGAAATTCCTCTATGTGGATTTTGTTGGGTAGCCTTTTTTATTAACTTGTAAGGTAGTCCTGCATATTTTTATAATGCTACTAGACTAGACTAGACTAGATATTCTTGGTGGAATTGGTCTTGTTAAGTCATTAGATGAGCAAGTTAAACGTAAATTTCTATTGTGTTGTGCACAAGATTTGGCCCAATTTTATTATCTATCTTTTGTTTCTTTGTTTTGTATCTTTTATTTTGTTGCTCATTGAGAATGCATGGCAAGCGGACATTTTAGTTTAGAGAAATTTTACTTTGAGTATTTGCAATATCTTTTTCCTACTACCTCCATATGGTTCTAGCTTTGCATATTCTGAGACCTAAATTTGGACAATGAGACTAGTGATGGTAGAAACCCGCCCTTTATTTCTAGTAAGGTCATTGCAATTACTTTAATTGTCTATATCTACACCCCTACACCATCCTTAAGGCCCCGGAAGGCCAAAAAAAAAAATTTTTAGTTAACACAAACTATTAACACACAACCAACATTATTAACACAAACCATTGCATTTGACACATTTAAATTAAAATCCCCTTAAACCCCTTTGGTTTGGGTGCATATTCACACCTGGGTTACGAGGGGCGAGAGCCTCAAAACATTTACAATACATATAATTAATTAACACCATTAAGTACATTGTCTCAAACCTTATAGTATTTTGTAAACCTTAATATACAAGATACAAAAACTTGTACATGCATACCCACAAACGAGGATCGCTATGTACGATTCGGATCTTGGAATAAAGGCAAAATATGCTCATCCGAAGGCTCGTTGTTGCCAAGTAACCCCCGTGTGAATATCTAGCATTATAACAGGGGTTAACTTTTTGATATTTTATACGCTTTTCTATATGGTTTTTCTATGATTTTGTTGTCAGATTGGGGGTGTGCATACTAAATAGTATTTCTAGAGTGCATTTTTCACCATTGATTTGATAGGTTTGTGGTTTCTCTTTTGATTTTCACCTTAAAAAAATCTAAAGCTATAAAAAACTTTTAGGGCTACACAAACTTTAGGGCTTTAGTGTGTAGGAAAGGAGGAACTCGTGCTTAAGCTTCAAATGAGCTATTTACAGACCGAAGCTTTGGGCTTCCATGGCTATGGCGGATTTGGGAGTACTTTTATGCTTGTGCTTTGATTCAAATCGTAGGGGAAACCCCTCAGCCACAAAGCTAAAACGAGAAATTTGCATCGAGATTGGGTTTAGCTATTTCTTCCACTTCTATTCCGACAAAGATATTTGATCACTGTTCTAAGACTATCTAAAAGATGGTTTTGAGAGAGAACTCTGGCAAAGGCATGCGAGTGAAAAGGGAGGTGGGTAGCTTCTTTTCTCGACAAAATGTGTACTTCCTGTGTGCATGCTTCATCATTGAAGCCATTAAGATTTCTGCTCAATCTTGGCAGCCTTTATGTACTGCTTTTTGTTCGGTTGGCAAATAAAATAGCGTACGGGCAACCCTAATCTTTACGTGGAATTTGATTGCTCTCTAGTATTACCCAAATCGACAAATCTCTAAGATGTGGCTATGGCGGATCTGCGCGACCTCAGCGATCAAAACCTCTTCTGGGAAGAATACTTACGGAGCCCCGACCAAGTCAAATAATGGATGGGTTTACGATTGTGGAATTCGATTCTGGCGCTTCCGTAATGATTACCATTTCGGGTTGCTTAAAGTTGAGCAGTATGAAGAATATGGACCGTAAACGATGTGCTTCTGGTGGCGAATAAAGGTTGTCTCATTCTTGGCTAACATTCTGATCGATTAAAGCTTCATCTTGGGCACATCTATGGTGCCGCTCCACGATTTAGGGCGTAGCTTAGCGAACTTGCAGGCTTTCGAGCCGGATTTGGCAATGGAGTAGCCTCCCCTCGCAGGACAAAAAACCCTGCTCGACGAATCAAGGCGCCCAATTCTTCAAAGACATCCATTCTGCAAAAGTAGCCATGGGAACTGTTTTCCAATGATGATGAGCGCTATATGGATTCCAAGCTTGCCCCCCCTCCTTCGCACCCGCCTTATAATCCTCCACAAAACCAAACCGCAAATGGCGCAGGTGTTCCTCATGATTCTAACAAGTCCCGGTAAGAGTAGTATCCTCTCAAGCATCAGATCAAGCCGAGATTGGTCTTTACAATGCAACGGACACATCGTCAAGAGCGTTGCAAGCCAATGGACAAAAAGGATCATTTTCGGCTTCCTTCTCACCGAGATCATGGAAGATTTTGGAGAATATGCAAAAAATGGATCCGCGAGGTAAGACAAACTAAGGTATGACTTATGTTTCTTCTTTTTCTCGGTGCTGTGTGATTTCTTCAATATTGGCAAGAATTGAGCTTCACCTGCTCCGGTTTTAGTGAAGAAAAAATTATACATGGAGAACTTCTGCCTTTAATTAATTTTAACGCAGGAGTAATCTAGTAACAAGAACGTCTTCTCATTTGAATAAATCGGGTTAAATTAACAAAGTGTCAAATGTTAAATCAGGTTAACCAACTGTCTTTGAATGTAATTGTCTTTGAAGGTAACGTTATTTTTTGCATTAGTCAATTTCAAAGAAATCTAACATCGCATTATGCTAAAAATTGACACAAATATAGGGACATCGAACATGTTTTCCAAGTTTCATCTTCCAAGAGTCAAAGACACGCACTCAAATTAGATTTTTGCTTTTAGAAATGGCATGATATGTTTTTCGGGTTTGCATAGAAACTCTATTATATTTGTGAGGTGGAAAATGTACTTGGAGATCATAATAATATGTTTTTATGTTTGGTCGATTCTCGAATATCCAGCAAAGTAAATGGCATTTTAGAATCGATTCGCATGATTGATTTCCCGTGAGAGATGTATAGCCATATTAGTGGGCATGAATATCCACCAAAGTAAATGGCATTTTAGAATCTGATTAAGGCATTGATTTCGAGATGTATAGCCATATTAGTGGGCATCTTATGTTTATGGCACATGGATTTGTTGGTGTGCAACCGAGAATGCGTAAATAGTGCTTTTCTTGAAGGTACATCTTGTTTTTGTTTTCTTGTTTTGCTTCATTTTGTGCAAAGGTTTAATTATTTTCCACAACATAAGTTGCGAGATGGCTATTAGGATAATATGGGTTCAAATCCTATAAGATCCGCTATTGATAGCTCAATCTTAAATTGTACATCGATATTTTTCTTATACACATTGCATATACTAAATCACATGCAATGATGTACTTATCAATATTGGGCATGGTGCTTTGTCTCTTCCTAGTATAATTTCTCTCATTGTTCCTAACATATGAAAGACCTTCTAGGGCGATGTGTAATCTTCAGTGTTTTTTGTTGGTCCGAAGGGCCCAAATTTTTTTTTAATATAACAATCAACACACAACTACCATTAACATTATTGACACACAAACCATTGCATTTAACATATTTAAATTAAAATCCCCTTAAACCCCTTTGGTTTGGGTGCATATTCACACCTGGGTTACGTGAGGGCGTGAGAGCTCAAAATATATTTATAATACATGTATAAAATTAACACCATTAAGTACATTCTCTCAAATCTTATAGTATTTTACAAACTTTAATATACGATACAAAAACTTGTACATGTATACCCCACAAGCGAGGACTATATACGGTCCGGATCTTGGAATAAAGGGCAAATATGCCCATCCGACGACTCTAGTTGCCTTGAGTAACCCAGGTGTGAATATGCACCCAAACCAAAGGGGGTTTAAGGGGATTTTAATTTAAATGTGTCAAATGCAATGGTTTGTGTTAATAATGTTAGTTGTGTGTTAATAGTTTGTGTTTACATGGACAGTCATAATGTCGCCTCCATCCAAAGATGATAAAACTTCTCCATTATTCCTAGTGCATATGTTGTTCCAAACACGAGGTGGGAAAGGTTGGTCTTTGCATTTATGAAGGTTTCTAAGCTAAGCTTCCAGTTTTCTTTTCCTTTGATATTACGGGATGTAAATGCCATCCTAGCACCTTCTACACATTGTCATTTGGAAAATCCCTGCAATCATGATGTGCAATTAGTACACAAATTAGTATTGTATTTTGGAAAAGAAAAAGTTGCAGGCTCAAAGAAAAGAGGCAAAGGAACCGAAAAGAAGAGAAGGAAGAGATAGCAAGGTGAGGAGGGCGCCTTTAGAAAATGCTGCCCTTGAGAACCAAGAATTTGTTAAAAGAAGAAGGCCCAAAAGAGTTAGGAGGAAGACAAAAAAAATGATGGAATCGGAGGCACAAGAGTTGGATGATGGCCCTCTTATTATCACGAAGTGAATTATTAACGAACAATCTATGCATGAAAATAATGAATGTCAAGCTGAAAATGTCCATGAAAATGCCCATGAAATGCCTAATGCCGAAAACATAGCATGCAGCCAAGGTCTAGATTTAATTATAAATTTACCCTTGGCTGCAGCTGAGGACAGACAAGATGATGTGGCCTTGCCTTGCAGCCTTAAGGAAACCCATTTTTATTCATGGGATGTGCATTGCAGGAAAAAACAAAAGCTAAATGAAAAGCACACTCCAAGTTCATCAGATTCTGACGAAGAATATCAAGCTAATGGAAAACTTAAGTGTTTAGATGAATTATATAGGTTTGAAGCAGAGCAGCACCTCCAAAGTTTGGGCCTTTGAGAATAAATGTATGCATTATCATTTCGGCAAAAATTCTGCTGTACTTTGATCAAAAGTTTTCAACTTTGGCCTCTTATTTGAGGTATGTTACAAAATTGGTTCAAAGAAAATATCTTGTTTATCATTCTTGTCTTATTAATAGTGCAATTACATGAGCGATTAAAGTGGGGCTGCGATATTGTTGGTGTTAAGTACTTTGGAGGCTTTGGAGCTGTTAAGATCTTGCTTCTGGTCATATTTGAGGGATCTTATCTTTGGAGCATGTTCTATACATGCTTCAATGAATAGGATCCCTCCAAAAGGTATCTTTAAAATTCCCTTTTTGTTCTACATGTCATAGTTACGTGTTCAAAATACTAACTTGAATTTCTGTTTGTTTTGCAGGTGCAGGTAATTGTAATTGTCCAGATTTCTGGTCAATATGGGTTCAATTTTTTGAGACTGCTAAGTTCATTTGAGTTCTTATTGTCACCATGTCATGAAAATCTTGGCACCATTCACGAAATTAAGCTCACCATTCTGGCCAATTTGGATCACCATATTATGATCCAACCATCACTATGTTATTCTTAATGCTTCACCATGTCTGCAGCAGCTCATCACTATTTCATGGCGGCGCCCTCACCATTAAGGCTCCTTGCATCACATATATTTCATGCACCATTGGAGCATAAATATCACCATCAAGGACTCGGACCCCCGATTGTTAATGGTAATTATGATCGATGACCGATTTTTCGGATATGTAATAGATTGATTTTGGTTCAAGATCGTAGAGCACAAGTTTGTGCAAAATTTTTATGATTTTACCTTTGTCATATGAGAATTTTTACCTTAAGTTCACCATTGATGGCACCCCCACCTTAGCTTGATCAATCTTGTGGCTTTTTAGTGACCCTCGCGACGCCCATCTTTGATTTGTGCAGATTGTGATTTCAGTTATTAGAATTGAGGTTAGAATGTGAAAATGCAAACAACAATAACTTCGTTTTAAAATGTTAAAAGTGGTTTGATTCTCGGCGTTACCAAGCCGAGCTTGGTTTTCTCCTATCCATCTCCAACTGCAAGCACTAGGAGGCCAGCCGTAATCGATTCGATGTCACATAGTCAATCCCTTTAGTTTTTTATTTTTTTATTTTCAAAAGACACTTGTTGCGCTGAAGTTCTGAAGTTTTTCCTTAGAATGGAATTTTTACATCAAACAAAAAAGTAAACTGACTTATATATGTTGTGAAAAAACAATTATATTGTTTTGGGTACTAATAAGGATGAATATTTTTCAAAAACTACAACTGACCTGTAATACAAAAGCAAAAAGAAAGAAAGAGCAAAAGAGAGAACGGAAATGCCATAACCCTTCAAAGCACCACTCTGGCCATAAAAAGAATCCAGGGCCAAATGTGCCTCCTAAAATCAATATTAAATGTCATCATAGTCCTCGTCATAACCAGTAAAATGGCTACAAAAGATATATTTTTTTTGTTCCTCAATAAAAATGGAATTGTCTACCCTTCACCTTCACCATAACTATTGCAATTACGGTTACCAAAGGGGGTAAAAAAGATATAGGCTTTTCTTCCTCAGATAAGATAAGAATGGAATTCTCTATCCTTCACCATAGCAGGTCACAGAGGATCAGAACTCACCTCCATGTGGTTGACCCATACTACAAAAGTCTCGTCTTGGTACCAAACCATCTCTTTGCAGCGTGCAACCTGATGAAAACGTTTAACTATCGAAACAAACATTTTTCCAACCATCTAGAAAAGGACCAATGCCCTTACTATCAGTGCATTATCCAGAATTTAGCACGACGCAATTTTTGCAAATATCAGGAGGAAATACAATTATATCTAGAATAGTATGCTCAAGAGTTTGAAAATAGATAGATAGATAGTATTTTAACGTCACGCCACTAGGCAGCATCCAACTGGACATGTGACCACACACCACACTACATTGCTTGGTTGGGCCCTGCCCCCAACCACTTTACATTGCGTCTGTGGGTTTTGACACCCAACAGTTCAGAGTGCGATTCTGGGCGGTCTCGAACTCGAGACCTATAGTTGCTAGACCTAGTGTGTTACCACTAGACTAAACGCCCAGACCCCTGGCCCTGGATTATAAAAGAGGCATCATAATGCTCATTCCTTGTGTAATTTGAAGCCACAAAACCATCTATTTGGAGTACATGGAAAAGGATGCATACAGATGCAGACTGCAGGAGGTAGTTAACCAAGGAATATGATATTGTGCTTCAAAATTATATTCAAAATCAAGCCCTTGATCTTTGAAAGATGGCCTCTCACTATTATACATCTATAGTGCAGAAATACTTGCTCTAATTTCAATATATTGATCCTCCTTCATCGCCAACGTTGGTAAGTCTATCTTGGATATTCATTTGCAAGTCAACCGGCGAGTAGTATGTTAAAGCCAAAGAAGTGACAGAGCACGTTAAAGCCAAAGAGTGCGGTTTTAGAATCTTGTTTCCATGAGAACCCCTAATCGTAGCAAGTCCCAAGCAAATGAAGCAACAAACAAAAAGTTATCTTGCCTCGTTTTTTTTTTTCCTTTTATGATCTTTTGCTTGGTTGAATGAACAATCTTAAGCACTATAATGAGTTTTATTGCAAAAAATTGTCTTGGAGGAGACATACGGCTCAAAAAAGTGAGCCACACACCAACCTAGCCTATTCCAGCCCTTGCATCATAGCCATCTTGAGACAATGTTTGAAATGGTTTCTCCATGGCCACAACCGGGAGAGAGTCAACCTTCAAATATAGACCATTCCGCCAAATTGATTTCGGACCATGAATCTCATGTGCTTCATAAAACAAGGGAAAAACTTAGCACTAAGAAATATGGAGAATGGGGAGCCGAGCTCACCAAAGAATTGCAAATTTAATACTTGGGAGGAACCGCGGATACAACCTCCAGATATTTCACTATCTTTAGGGATTGGTTCTCACATTATCTTTTGCACCGGAACAAATTCTTTGCCCTGGTACCAGATGCTCAACAGAGGGCCCGAGCATAATAAAATTCTAAAAATCAGAGGAGGAATGGATACCGTCGGTGTGACTCGGCGTTTCTTGCCGTGTTTGGGGTTTGGAAACCGCCGTAGCCAGAGATTGCTAAAGTAGAGCCAAGATCGTGAAGGTCCATACAAAAAACAAGCCATGACCAAAGCTACAAACCCATCAGCATCGGCCATACCAGCATCCGGTTACAAGGTAAAACGAGCCTCGCACAATAACGAGGATGACCGCCAGTTTGAGGGGAATAGCAGGTTGGGGCAGTTTTTAGAATATCCCAGGCATATACCAGCATATTCTTGAAATATGCCAGAAACCCACCTACGCCAAGGTTTGCCCCCCTAGGGTGTTGCCCATATTCCGTGCACTTAAGGTTTGAATAAAAAGAGGCTTAGGTTTTTCTGATCAAAACAGGCCAAAAAGCTTGAGACCGACTCTCTTAAGAGAAACAAAAATCAGAGAAAACGGGTGTCACATCTGGAGTTGTGAGCCTTCAAATCAGGCCTATCAGCTGACCATCCCCGTTCACCGCAATCTAGCGTGCACCAGGATTTTTAGTTCATTTTTCATGAAGAGGCACGATTCCAGGCTTCTGGGTGCACGGTTCCAGCGCTTCTGTGAGCGGAAGCTGGTACCAAAACTATGGCAGTAGCTGGGCAAAGGCACGGAATATGGGCAACCCCCTCCCCCCCAGGGGCAACCCAACAAAAACTAATACATGAGGTCACTTGTTGCTCTTGAATGATAGGTTATCTAGTTACAGATCATTTCGGCCCCCGGAATCCGGCGAGCTATGGCGTTGTTGAGGCTTTATTCTTCTCTCTGTGTTTTGTCTTTTGCTCGTTGAACTCTGGTTTTGATTTTGGATGTAAATTTGTTTCCAAGCTTACCATCGCAGAAGATAAAAAAGGCATGGCTTGTCGATGAAGAATGTTTTAAGCTCCAAAGGCTCAGATTCACCAATACAGCATAAGGCACTATTGAACAACTTTAATAGCTTCCACCAACCAAGAAATATATTTTTTTAAGCAATATCCTCCTCAAGGCCAGCAAACTTGACACCTTTCGCTAAATGAGATAAATTTGAAGATCCAAAGCATTAAAATCCATCACAAACGTCATGTACATCTACAAATGTGTCGTTACAATAACATTTCTTACAAGCCTAAATTGATTGTTTGAGGACTTCTGTTTGAAATCTCAGCTCTAACAAGGGAGGGCTGCCTCAATATAATTTGAGATGTCTACGGTCTGAAACATAAGGTTCTTGCGTCTTGTGAGTAATCTGTGGCCAATGTACCTATTGCGTCAGTTGTATCAACAGGCTCAACAGTAGATCAAACTAGGATAATACAGCATGTGGAAAAGAGGATGCTAAATAGAAAACACAACAGTTTTTGTCATAGATCAACATTGCGAAACCTTTATTTTATACCTTGAAAGAGAATCAATCATAAGAATTTGAAGGTATAAAACTTAATATAATAATAATAAGGATTGCTTTCATAATCAAAGAGTTCAGCATGTCACACACCAAATGTAAGACTGTCCACTGAAGTCTTTACTTCTTCTCAGATGTTCCCTTGCTTTTTCCACTGCGTTGTGTCCCTTCTAGGTGGTAATTACTTTCTTCAACTTCAAGATCATCAGAATTAACTCTCACAAGAAAATGCTCGATTTCTTGGGGCGGCGATCCCTTTGTTGCTGTAGAAGAAAGCCAGAAATCATCTTTACCCCGCTTCTCCACTTCCCCTTCCTTTACTTTCCAGGGTAATTGATCAGGAAGCTGCTGGAGTTTATCCTGTATCTGTGTAGGGACCTGCTGAAGCGTCTCATTTATGCGATTTATTCCTTTCTCCATAGGCTGGACTGCCTCTTGAAACTGTTATCTTAATGTCACTAACAACCTAGCAAAAGAAAAAAAAACAAATGTTCAGGGGAGACCAACCAGGAACTCATTGACAGCATAATGAGCTCTTTAATTACTTACTTGTTCACCGCCAACAAGCACCACATCCTGCACACTTTCTTTCAAGGTTGCTGCAACATTTTCAACGTCATTTAACATTGACTTCTTATCTTTGTCATTTTCTGGCACTGAGTCCATACACCCAAAGTCTGGAAGAACAGGGACCTCATCCTGAACTAATTCATTAATGGGCTTGTATGGTGTTGCTGGAAATATATACATGTGAGCAATTGCTGCAATAGCCATCTAAAATGACAGGAAAAGTAAAAAGTGAAGGGAATCAAGTCAGCAGACCTCTATAGATAGTGCATTCATATACGAATTACCTCTATGGAGATAATAAAGTCTTGTAAACTGGCTTGTGGCTTCAGATCTCCAGCTGTTCTTACTCTAACAAGTCCCAAATCAAAAACAATTGCTATAGCCACACCTTGCCACCAAATTAAAAACAATAGCTTTGAAGGACAAAACCTTTGCCAAGGGTTTAATGTGATGCAGTTCAGTTTTAGTAATGGTATAAAACTGGACCAGACAATACAATGCCCACATCTGGCTGAAGTTGAATATTAGGGCCACATAAGGATATCTGTTACATGTGTCAAAGCAAATTAAATTTATCTCCTATGGCATTCCTTAAAAGAGAACTGAAACGAACCCTTTATTCCATTTGAACTCTCCATCCCCATAGCTCCCTACCATCTCTAAAATCAAAGCTATAAGGGAACAAAGAGTCTTCAATATCATCTGCATACAAGATAGACTTGTCAGATTGATGAGACTGATGCCGCTGCCGCGCCACAATAGCAGGAAGAAGAAGAATAAGAACAACAATATCTAATTAGGCAGGGGAGGGGGATGATGGGTGGGTGGTGGTTAAAACTCACATATTGAACAATGCCAAACATGAATATATCATAAAAGTTCTTTCCCAGGTGCCATGGGGACAGACACAAGTTAAGAGGAAACGGATGCTTCACAGCTGCTTTTCCTAATGAGTGTGTCAATAATGGCGTTTGGGGACCAGAAATAACTTGTTCTTCTAGCGAGTCAATAACTTTGTCATCGCCTCCTATAAAAGAGAGCACTTGTTGATTTAACAGGGTATTAACTAATAAGTATTATGCTAGCTCCTTCAAATAACCAGTACAGAAAACATGCATTGTTGTATTACAGAATGGTGAAGTAAGAAAATGTAGTCTAGGATACAAGATGTAAGCTAAGGCCTCTAGCTCAAGGAACTGTGCTGCCATCCAGAACACACTGCAATTGTGAAAACCCTGCTTAACCCCTGTTTTCCCATCATATGCATGCCTAGCTCCAACAACATTGTGGCAAGCCCAAAAACACAGACGGAACATGACTACTGTACACTTTAAGAAGAAAAGATTTGGAATTCATTGACCTCGCCTGGAAAAGGCGAAGAAAAAAAGACTAAGTACAGTGGATGGAGCACCATTACAGCATAAACCCGTGTCAAAGATGCACTTCATCTAGCTTATATATTTTCTACAACAAACGTGAAAATAAACACCTGGAAGCTGTTCCATTTAACTAACAATATTTCATGTGGGTATAAACCTGGCATCATGCATTTTTCCATGACAATTTGATGGTACTATATGTCCACAGTAAAGAATTTGATTTAAGACTTCTGAACAGGTTATCATATCTATAAGTTTTCCTAATTCCTTTCAGGCTCATCTCATCATTGAATTCTGCAAGTAAACCATATGGGAGACATATTTCATGTGATTTACGACTGTGTTCCAAACTTGTTTAGCAGCCAGTGGACTATGAAGAAATATGGTTCTATGCCACCAAAAATTATCTAGGAATGGTTTTCTGCAAAAAAGAAATTGAAGCTATTGGTATGGGCTTATGAAGCCTTAACAACGTGAAGCCATTGGTATGGGCTTTGGTAGTAACACCTACCAATTCTGGCCTCTGTGTCCTCAATGCTTGTCCCCAGAGTGCATATACATTTAACCCCCAGAGTTCTATGCAATCCATATAGTTTTGTTAATTATGCCTGATGGCAATTACATTGTTGAGGCTTCTTGCCAAAGAAGCATCATTTCAAAAGGCTAAAAAGTGTGTATGCACAATGCTGACAGCAGAATGCAGTTGGCTTTAAGAAAATAGACAATGAACGGTGTTAGATGAGATGAGCACCATTATTGAGGTTAAGCAAGGACATGCAATAGAGAACTTAACTTGAAATCTTAGGAGGCAAAATCCATGATGGCCCAAAAAGCACATCCAGACTGCAAAGGCCAGCTGGAGATTCCTGCTTCCATGCAGAAACAAAATGATCATGAGCTGTAGGCCCAATGGATCCTGGGTGTTACTATGTTCCTATAACATAAGCTGGTTAAGAAACCAATGTCTCTATTAGTTCCAGGCCCCATGTTGGCCCAAAAAGCACATCCAGACTGCAAAGGCCAGCTGGAGATTCCTGCTTCCATGCAGAAACAAATTGATCATGAGCCCTAGGCCCAATGGATCCTGGGTGTTACCATGTTCCTATAACATAAGCTGGTTAAGGAACCAATGTCGCTATTAGTTCCAGGCCCGATGTGTCTTTATCAGACCATAACACAACTATGTCTTTTTCCACTATCTTATTAAATAGTTGCAAGAATATAACGATCGCATGTACATATTCATTTATTACATAGTTCAATTAATTCCACAACAAGAGGTTCTCACCCAGACAAGCAATTAGGTAACGACCAAATGAATAGAGTGCAAATGCTTCATAACAATTCCTCAAAATATCACAGGCTAGTGAAAGCTTTGGGTACCCCAGAGAAACAAGCTGCAAAAGAACTTCTCAAATTAGAACAGTTAAATGTCTTTGCTAACTTGCACAAATAACTGCTAAGCAAATCAGCCAAGTTCTGATACTTTTTTTCATACACTATCGAATAATACTGAGGATTACCGATTCCACTGAATATACAGGGACCATGAAGAGAACTCCAAGCAACCACTTTTGCTCCTGAAAAAAGAAGTTTCCCTCATAAAACACATTTGCACAAGATAATGGGGCAGGAGAAATAGTGATTTAAAAAGAAATGTACCCTAGGACCAAACCAAAGAGTTGCATTACAATTATAATGACCATAAGAATGCAAGGGAATTGAAGAACTTGGAAACAACGAAATTGTAAGAATGCTTGCCTCACTTTATCCCATACGTACCTCTTAACTTAATGAACTCCACGTCTAAGATAACAAAATTCACATCCTAATAAATACTTGTCAGCCTTTGTGCAGAGTGACGAACAAGTGGGCAATTTGCAGGGTAAAAATCCAATAAGAGCATTATAAACCAGGAAATGCGATAATGGTTACAGCAGCTATATATTGTGAAAAATATATTCCATTTGAAATATTTGTAGTTCTTAACAACCTTGGGGAAGAAAGGAAGCTTCTAATGTGATTATGACTCCACAATGATTATCTCACATGCAGCTAAAGGACAGCAATTGCCTCTTAGAAATTCTACTTGTATACACATGTTTGGATCAAGTTTGATCATCAACATTTATATTTTGCGTAAACGATATTCTGCTTAAGATACGAATTCAAAATGCAGTCCTAAACATTTCTCACCATCTACTAATTTTCATATCTGTGGCATTGCCGATGTCTTTGTATACAGAAAACTCATATACCCTCTTCATTTCTTTATCAACAGCAAATCTTTAAACAAATGTCTAACCTCGGGATTCGTATACGTGGTGAGATGTTCAAACATCAGATGAAACGAAAACGAGAGGGCGATCAGGACAAATATGCCTGCAATGATGACTGCCCATGCATGAAGGGATAGACCTTCAGCAAAGCCGGTGACGGAATTCATATTTGTCTACAAAACTCTCTTCAGAAATTAGATGAGAAGCTCCAAATTCAATTCAAACATTATAAATCAAGTCCTCCAGAGTAAAATTTATGGACGTAGGCATGATACCTACAGAAAAAAAAAAAAATACAAAGACAATCATAATAAGTTTTGCAAGGATTCAGAGATGCAAAGCTGATGAAAACTATGAAAAAAAATATTTTCGAGGAATGCAATCGTAGATGTTAGATTACCTACCATTCGAGATGATCAATCTGCGCAAGCTAGATTGAACTTCGCGCATATGATGTGCGTAATAGGCCAGCGCATAGCCGACGCCATACCAATGGTCTAGGGACGTGTCATGCTCCAACGGGGCATCACTGGAATTAATTTGGTGAGCACATGGCCCATAAAGGCCTGCGTTGGGGCCCCTATTACTTGGCACTCAGGTCATCCCTACTAGTTGGCGCTCAGGTCTTGGCCCTGAATTTGATCTGTTTGCCAGTTTTTTCTCGTGCATCAGTCGGCTCAGATTTGCAGAAAAATACCTTCAGGTCTGCTAATCCATCCACCTTCCTTCCTTCAGATGACCATTTCTGTGCTCCACGAAACCCCTTATCGGTCACATGTCTGCAATTCCATCCAGTGCATCTGTTTAAATATATGGCCTTGAAGGGAGACCAGCTTTGCTTGCTGCCAGAAAACCTGCAGCGAGCGAGGTTGTGTTCGCACCATTATTTGTTGTTTGTTGTAGTACAAACCATTTGGATCTTTTTTGTTTAATAGTGCGACAACTAAATGCTATAAACCTTATACAGATTGCTTGCATTTACAAACTACTTCTAAATTTACCTCCGTATATAAATATAGAGAAATTTATTCGCGGCGGCCCGATGCCGGTACGTGAGCATTTCTGCTTTCACTGGCTGCGACGTATGCATGATGTCGTAGTTCATTTCTTAGGGCCACGCTATGGGGTCGCGAGAAGTTTATTTTATTACCTACTCTTAGTAGACAAGTGAGAGTGCATATGATGCGAGTCGGATGAACAAGCACGAAATATGCTAGCTTGTATACATGCTAAGTATACATGTTTCATTCCATTTCCATTCGCGCCTCGTACGTCTTGCAAATATATGTTTGGGATCTCTACTTATAAAAAAAGGGAAGACTTTTAAAATATGTAAAATAGACTTTACCTTCCACAGGCTTTTGCAAGCTCATTTCAAAACCAATTAGCAGTCTTAAAAATAAGGTCTGCGCCACGGAGGGATTGCCCTCCATGGGGAAGTGAAGTGGCTTAAATTGTAGTTGGCAGCCAGACAATAGAGTGTTTGAATCAAAATTGCTTATTTTAAGACATTGACATTTTGTGAGAAGGCGATGAGTGCGCATTTGCATTACTAAGTTCACAGCAGGTGTTGAGGGGTGTTGTTAGGTAGGATGTAGTTGGACATATATGGACTTTAGGATTTGTGAGTATTGGTGTTTGGGAGACTTGGTACATCTGGAACTAAGATGGGGTGGATGGCATGTTTGTAGGCTGACTAAGTAGAAGTAGTTGAAGTTATGTTTTGACATTTTATTGAAATTGGTACTTTTTTAGACAATAGGTACTTTTCATCATAGGTTTTAGTGAATTGGATGAGTAAACAAATTATGGATTTAGAGAAGATGAATGAAGCACATCTTGAAACAATCATTTCATCCCCGAATTTCTCTGCTGTTTAAAATCACCATATACCCTTAAATAATGAGTGCTGGGAACCACTTCACCACCGCGCATCGACATATATCGACATATATGGACGGGGTTTATGTTTGATTTGATATATATATAATAAAAGATTTAAGTTCTTGAGACAATCAACAACACTTTCAATGTAGAAAGTAATGGCTTCCAACGTTGTCCTAGATAGCCATAGCCACTAAAATCTCATTCATTTTCATTTGTTGAGAGGGTTGTGTGATTTTTACAAATGCATTTTTGTGAACAGCTTGCTATATATGCCCATTTACAAAGGATTACATTGTACTTATTGCTTTAATTCACATGACTACACATGTCTTAGTAGATTAACCTTTGCTGCTATATTTAGAGACAACATAAATGAAGCTTGGGTCACCTTCACAATTTTCACCCTATGTCCAAATTTGATAACTATATTTGTTAAAAGTCCTTGACTTCTTACACATCTATGCCTGTAAAACGGCCGGCACCATTTTTATTAAAACATTATATTCATTTTTTTGACATGGAATACTTTAAATACCATCTTAGATGCAGATCAGCTTTATCCTCTACCACATGCAAACTCGGACATTGTAATGCCAAATGGCTCCCATGGCGTGTTTTATGAATGATGAAATGCTTGATCACTGGCTGATTGGAATAACATGTTACCTCGCTACGACATTTCATCTAAATGACTCCCACGCATGGCCCGGTGTACAATGAACTTTGTTGATGCCTCTAAATGTTGAATAGCCTTAAATCATTAAAAGAAAAACAAAGTTGAGCAAAAAAATTCCTCAGACAGAAAAAACTCACTCTACAACATTAGATCCCTTGTTCACTTTCTATTTTAGCTTTTCAAATCTTTCTACTCCGTCTCAAAGAGACATGTACTAAGTGTCATCTAATGGGAAGGAGCTTTTTGTAAATTCATTTCTCATTTGGTACCATAGGTTGCCCTAAATATAGAAACTACAAAATCAGATGACTTACCATTCGTTTGAGCATTAGAAAAAAGCATTGCATGTTTTAAAATGCTTGTTGAGAATTAGAAAAACATTTCTACTTGTGAAGTTGATCCAAATAACCACATAGTCTACATATGAATGAGCAAAAGGTTTAAACATAGGCCAAGCAAACCATGCCTTGCTATGTACGCGACTGATTCAATCGAAGCGAGATGCCAATCTAGATTGAATGGGTTTAGAAAGAATCGTCTTACATGTTGTGCCAATATTTTTTGAATTTTATATACCGAAAAATACAATGTACTGCAGGACATGGCTATTCATAGATGTAAAGAAGAAGAAGAGAGATTTTAGCGATCCGCACGCCACAGGAAACCAAGATTGAATCAATTGGGCTGACTGAAATAGACATACATGATGGAAAAATTTACTGACTGCAGAAAAAACCTTGATGTTATGGCTGCATGGCGCTTTTAAGAAAGATAGCATATGCGCTTGCCCTTTGGCTTGTCTTATTGTGGCGCATCGGGGAGCATTTTACGTGAACCATTTTTGCGGCCGGTTGTTTGTACGGCGGTAATTTATTTATGGAAGAAAATCGAAGCAAAATGAAGCGAAGAAATAGAACCTCATTTGTATTCTCCGGATCTTTTCGGCCACATTACTGCGGCTACAATGAATTTGCAAGATTGTTTAATCAAGCACCGCAGTACAGAGGTACACAATAAAGTTTCTCTATAAAGTTAAGAAGAGGATATAAGAAAAGGTCGGTATTAATAGTTTTATGTTTTCTTACATTTGCTTGGTAGCGGCCACCTTTCAACAAGACACAAAACATGTGGCCCGTGAAAAATGATTCTAAATATGTTGCCCTTCATGATTGCTCAGTTTCAAAAGATGGGAATAGTGTTGCGGACATGCTCGGTGAATAAGACATACCTTGATTACTTCAATGCTTCAAGAACCTTAGAGAGAGAGCTGCCATAGCTTGTAGTTAAGATACAAAGTTAAAAATGCAGAGAAATTACCATCATGTGCATTCGATCTTTGTATTTATGACTCTCAGTTTCAATATTTAACCCTTGTAGAAATTTGTTTCCATGTGTCATGTGAAGCTTGTTGTGCGGAGAGAGTGCAATCATGTCATTGGTACCTAATTTCTCGCTTTCTCATCATAAGATTGGTATGAAATGACTTCAAACATTTGGGGATCTTCGAGGTGGTACTGACTAAATTACATGAAAATCAAGTAAAAGCATTAAGCGAATATAAGGATTAGTCAATTTCAAATCTTCTAACCATTTATATTCCATATTAAGTTGAACCATCCTTAGATCCCTGGGTAATGAGTAGCTTTGGTCGATGTGAGTAAAGCCATGTCACGCGGCTTTCTGAGATGGGGAAATCCATTAAAAGCGGCTGGCCCGACTATAAAAGCGACCATCGGGCGACAAAGCCACCGTATTCTTCCATTGGTCATTATCAATTGTATCAATCTGAGTTCCATCAGCTACTACGCCAAAGTTTATGTGAAACTCCTGCACATTACGCCAAAGCAAGGGAACTAAAGAGTTGACTCCCTAACCAAATTTATAGCAATTGATGTCGAGATCACGGGCCCAACAAAAGATGCATTGGACAATACATTCCTTCCTATTTTCTATTCAAAGAAGGTGCTTAAAACATGAAATGAGCAAAAAATATACAGCGTTACGTATATCCTTCTTAAAACCCCAAAAGTTAGAAACAATGGCTTCCCAAATATCAGCAGCTGACTTGCACACCTCTAGCAGTGAGGCATTGAAATACCTTCGATTTACGTATAACCGGTCATAGGCGATCTTTTCACACATTAATAATAAAAATGCTAAGAAATAATTTAAATTGCTAAAAACACATAAAGCTTCTTCCATGCATGCACAAGCGGATCAACATAAAAAGCGAAATTATCCAATCTTCCTTAAATATAAAATTTATGCAGGAAAGATGCATGTATATTATTTTATTGCTATAAAAACCAAAGGTGAGCTAATACATGAACTCAAAATCTTCGGAGTCCCTTTGTTCGGCTTTGCCCAAAGACATCAAAAATGCCCGATTTGAGGGAAAAATGAAGCATGTATTAGCTTCCCTAGAATAAGTATTTTCAGTTTTCCACATGTCTGAAGACACTAAATGTCTATCGGGTTTCCATATTATGCTTGCATTTGTTCAAAAACAACGAGCTTGATCCACATACCCATGTTGAAGATGGCACGCAATCATCATTTACAAGACACCACACCTCACATTGACATGGCATTGTGTGAAATACTTGATAGGCATCCATATTAACTCATATCGAACATACATAGAAACAAAGTTACTTCCTTTGAAGACATCTGCTTCGTGCGATCTTGCAAAGAGGTTGTTGTGATCCACTTTCCATGTTGCAAGGGATTAAGCTAAATTAACATAAAAGATTGACAAAGGGTGACTTTATTGGGCTTTATCCGGGTCTTGTTGGATATCACCCGAAAGGCGCATGGCACAACGGTGACTTTACCGAGCAACACGTCATTGCACTCATCGTAGCGTTCCTTTTTAGGTGACCTATCAGCACCATGCAGGCACCGCCGCCTGCCATGTTTAGCAGCATGTGGTGCTACCCACAACCACATCAGCTTCATAATTGACGTGCAGGCATGGCATTGTTTGCCGCCAGCCTAGGAACAGACCGGCATGAACATGCACTCAAACCCGATGTCGCGTTACTTTATCGGGTTCGCCGACGTAAAATGTTTGCTTTAAAATCGGATGGCGGTGATTACCTTGTATATCACGCAATCATTCTGAATCCATGTGAACACATCTCATTATTGGCATTTATCAAAAACTGCAGGCATTGTTTAGGCCGTCAAATTCCTTATAAAATCAACCGACACATTCCCAAGCACGAACGCTAGGGATACATGGCGTACACCACCACTTGGCCAAAAGCTTTATGGCGATGCGACTTTCCATGTATAGATACAGAAGGCCTACCAGTAGGCATTACTATTTCCATATGGTTTGAATGGCCTCTTTAAGTCGACCACTCACGGTTGCTCGCAGACGTACCGTCCACATTAGTTTTAATTTATCAGGTAATAGTTATCGTCGCGCTTACGGTGCGATGATGGAAATGCTAACCGGCCGGATTCATGCTCACGTGGTGGGTTAGAAAGAAGCCTTTGAACCGCCCATAGCGGTGGTGAAGGCTGGCCCAGAGAAAATAGGGCAAACCTAGCACCTTATTTTGATGGAACACAGCATTGCAGGATCGGGCGTCCACAGACTCATCATACCCATAAATCACCTTCCTTGAAACTTCTGTGGTCGAGCAGGAGGTACAAGTGATGCAGGACATATATAGCAATAAAAGTACATGATTAGCCGAGAGATTAGACATGAAGTCCTAAACAAAAAGGAGTAAACAAAGTATTGTCAATCATTAGATTTAAGGTGTGAATATACAAATACAAAGGTGTATAAAACTTGGAATATATATATAAGTTCTACATCATTCAAAACTTGTTGACATTTTATACTATTAGCTCACGGACTTCCTGGTATTAACTTCTTTCCCACATGGTGATATGTAATAATAGTGCAGGAAAGGATTCGAGACACAAAACCGGCCGGAGAAGAGAGAAATCGCTTGTCAGAAGAGTCATGGAAGCCTCTGAGCAGAAAATGCAGCTGTGAGAAGGCAGAATGAAGCTGGGGAAATGGAACTAACTGCTAATAGCAAGGGCTAGATGCTTTCCAGGCTAAGCGTCAGTGGCTGGGATAGTGGGACTAACTGCTCTGCCAAAGGAATTAGTCAAAAGTCCGCCTACGGGCTAAATGAATGTGCAGCTACATACATGTCAGCGAACTTTGGCGGCCCTCCTTGAATACTTGACTTCCTTCCCCAGCAACTGGAGGTGTTGGCGGAGCACTGCTTTTGTCATGCCGTGCGGGCAGGTTTTGCGGGACAAGTCGAATCGCCTAATCCATGTGAGGAATGGGCGTAACTCGCCCATCTCACATGCGGGGGCATATTAAGTTGCATTGTCACGATTTAGCGTATTGCTCTTTAAGGGCCGGCCTTGTGAAGGCGTGGTACGTTAAAATCTCTTCTTCTTCACAGCACTTTGAGGCGTTTTCTCCATTTGCAACCGTTGGCACATTGCAGTGAATACCTGCGGCCGGGTGCATGACCTTGTCTTTGGAAGTGGAACTGACGATGCATCAGCGCAATTTTGCCCGATTGGTGCTTGAGCTCTAAAATGTGATTTTGTTGTCGGATTATCTACCTTCCAGCTAACTCCTGCCTTTGTTAGCATATGATCGTTAAAACATTGGCACAGCATGACCTTGTCTTTGGTATCGCCAACTAAATGGAATGATAGTTGGGGATCTGGGCGGCTCCACATCCTTTAGAATGCTTGGTTACCAAAAGGTAATGGCCCTGGCTGCCCACTCCTTGTTAAGAACATTTTGTGCATCGATGCTTGAGACATCACCAACAAATCTCACGAGATTGCGGTTTCTCTGAGGATATCAAATCGCGTAGTCCACATGGACGCTTACTCTTACACAAAGCGTGCAAGGATGATAGGAACGGATAAAATGACAAGATATAGCTGAAGAAGCATCTTGGGAGGCCATATTTAACAAACAAAAGCGCACCGCCATCTAAGACTCAAAAATCTTGATTACGAACGCGGGCTCCCGATAAATGTTGATCCGATCAAATTGAGTTCATAAGTAGTTTAATGATTCTAAAATCTTCAAACACATGCACCTGATGAACCGGCATGCATGCTAGTACGGTTTACCTGAAGCCGGGCTACACTTACGGTGAATGCATAGCTGACTAATAAGCGCCATATAAACCAGCGAAAGCCCCATCGGTAGCGGGCTGATTTAGCACCAGAACAAAGGAAAGCAGAAAGAAAAAATGCTTGCTTACTTGGAGAATGATGGATCTGAAGCTTCTTTGAAAAGAAATACCGCCCTCGTTTGATAGAAGATAATCCAAGAGAAGAAAAAATTAAATCTCACGAGAAACACGATCAACCAAAGTATCGGCGCAAAAAACTTCAAGCCCGACAAAAGAAAAAACATTTGCCACCAGCCTACATGCAGTAGGATCCTTGCTTCTTCTTTCACATGGTAGAGCATCTGCTGGTATCAAATAGAGATGGCGATCTTATGATTTACCCATAGATGACAAAGATCAAAATACAAACACAAGAATAATTAGATATCTTGGTACATTTTGTTACCTAATCGAGGCCATTTAATTCATAGCTGTTCTTCGGACTTGAAAAAGAAATCAAGTGCCGGGAAGTCTTGTGGACCGCTCATCTTGGCGGTCTTGCGTTAACCGGTTCCCAATTGTTGTGCTTCGTTCAGTTGCGTATTGCTGGTTGACTCTTGAGCAATTGATTAGTATGTGCTTGCTCAATTTTTGTCTCACTTAACACATAATTCATGGATTCTTGCTTTGGCATAGTCAACTCCCTTGAAAGTTGAAATTCGGATCCTCTACGTGATACGAGGGTGTGAATGGGGAATCCCTGGGCTGCAGTTCTTCTTCACGATCAAGTACTTGCTCCTTATTCAATTCTTCTGGCGAATTTAGGCGTGAAGTTCATCTAATTCCGCCGCCTTGGGGCTTGAGATTATCGGAGATCTTCTCCATCTTGGAATGAAACCAAATCCCACAAGAGGTCTTTTGCCTGTGTCTTCTCCATATCAGCCTCAAACTCGGGCTCATTACCAATGAAATGGTCTGAAGCTTCTTAGAAGAGCTGCAAAGTGAATCAATCCACACCTACCACCTCACGCCCTCCCGGAATCACAGTCCCCTCGCCGGTATTTGAGTCCTCCACGAGGGATTTCAGTTGATCTTTGGTGTTTCTGAGAGTGCTCAAGAATAGCTATAGTTCTGGTCGGCTCCCTTCTTTAGAAAAACATCGGTCATGATATGATGGGCTTCCCTTAAAAGCCGGTAAACTTCTTTATTGTCGATCGGACTTTATCCCTTCACAGATCCCTCACGGGATACGTTGTCTCAAAGGTGGATCAAGATCGCGCCTGTAGCCATAGCCTATTTCGTTGGGCTGTTGGCTTGCCACCAATCTGGTCATGCCACCTCATCCCTTAATAAGGAAGTTTATTTCTATAATGGCGGGTTTTAGTTTACCTTGCTTCCGTCATGTTCATAATATCATGTCTTAGGTACATAATAGAAATTAATCATCCATCTAATCATCACGTGGGTTAGCTAGCGCAAACTATCTAGCGATAGCTAGGTCCTGCAATTACAGTTCGGTGGCTATTGAAATATCTTCTCCAACTCTTCCCAAATGGGTTTTGGGGCGAGGTGGGGTAGGGATCAATTGGACCCTATTCTTAGCGGGTTTCCCTTTGGCCAATCGATTTAGGTCGGTGGCCTCCTACTTAAGTGACTTTTACTAATTAATACATGAATTAGCTAATTAAGTTATTTAAATTTGCTAACAACTTATATCTAATAAAAGCCCTTTTTAGGTTCCAGCGAGTTATCCCTCCCATAGGGTCTACATATACCCTAGTGATGTGTCATGAGTATGTATCATTATATAGTATAAATATGGGGAGCGTCACATTCTCCCCTTGGAATAATGTTGTCCTCAACATTTAAGAGTTGAATAGTAAGGAAACAATTAAGTTAGAGAAAATAAAGCCCTGACTTAAGTAATGTAACATAGAATTACATAAGAGATCGTGATTAGAGTTCTTGTGGGGCAGGAGTCCATTAACAACGGACATTCACGGATTATAAACCTGAGTTTATATAAATACGCATGTAAACCACGGTAAAAAAATAAAATGACCCCGGACAAAGTAGAAATTCTTATAGCGGTATCATAGTACATGCTCTTGGCACCAAAATTATAGTACATTAGTATAGCAATAATTAAAATAATGTGGTTGAAGGACCACCCTTAAAAGAAAGAAATAGGAATGAAGGAAATCCTATCATATACAAGGCTTGCGATGCGTCTCGGCGTAAGGAATGGCAATGTTCCCATTATAGTAGGTATGTTCCCATTATAGCCATAGAGCCGAATCGTCTATCTTGAATCCCTAAAAGGAATGGCAATGTTCCCCATTATAGCTGCGTGAGCCAGATGTGTCCTATCATGATATAGATGCCCAATGCCCCATCTAGGATCCTCCTGGCCCAACCCTTATATGATCCCGTCGGATCAACTCCAGGATGATCTGTCGGATCCATAATGCAATATTTACCATTAGGGTTAAGGTCGATCGCATCATGAAATCCAGAGGCCTTGACGGTAATAGATTAGCTAAAGTCTAGGTAGACCTTATCGGATCCGGCAGACCCAAGTTGCATCTCGGTTGGTAAGTATTTTCACTTAACCAAATCTGCTATATTTGGAGTCATCGCAGATGCTTATTTACTGATCAAGGAGAGCCTCGGGTACGACCTCAATTGATCTTCGTCATTTCGAAGTGTAGTATATCAAGGATCTCTTAGGATCGGTGTATCCTTCATTAGAAGGCTCACATGAAGACTTTATAGACACTTCAAATGTCACGGTAGGCACGAGGACCTATCCTCTGGGAGTTATCTCAAAAGGGCCACAGCCCATCACAGGTGTCGGCTTCTTACAGTGCCAAATTTTGAGTTTGGCTTGTTTCACCTTAATATTCAGCCATACATATTTAGCCAACTTGAAATTCTTGTGGTGCCTGTCGACAAGGCTCTTTGCGAGTTAAGCGACCAACAAAGTATAAGTGACGCATATCCCAGTAAGCAATTTGTTGAGAAACTTCAACAAAATCGAGAATATTTCATTTATCAATTGGATTTATGTACATAAACCCTCTAAACTCACATAAAAAACCCTCCAAAATTTGCCTCCTTGGCTGGATTATGCCGTAATGGAGTAAGACATTGATAGTCATAATTGATCATAAAAATAGATAGATGGTATTTTAACGTCAGCCACTAGGCAGCATCAAGCGGACATGTGAACACACACCACACTACATTGCTTGGTTGGGCCCTGCCCCAACCACTTTACATTCGTCGTAGGGTTTGACACCTTGATTCAGTCGCGATTAAAGCTGATCTCGAACTTCGAGACCTATAGTTGCTAGACCTAGTGTGTTACCACTAGACTAAATGAAATCCTTGAAGACTCATTTTGAGTAGCATTATGCAAGCTCCACCAAGTGAATATAATTTGCCCATTAGATTGTTTGTTGAGACATGGATTCACGTAGCATATCTTCTATTATGCGATTAGTGCGCTCGATTTGGTCATCACAATGCGGGTGTGGTAGGCATTGCTCATGGCAAACATAGTTTAATAGTGCTAAAGGAAATCCTTCCAAAATGCACTAACAAACTTAGGATCGATGCGATATAATAGTGTGAGGCATCCCATAGAGAGCCGAAATATCTACCTTGTGAACAATAAGCAATGCTGTCGATATCCAGATGGTTCGACATGGCAGAAATGGCCATTTTGGAAAGTTTGTCGACCCATGGTAATAACTTTCACTTTGCATTAGGAATGTCTAAGAGTGCAATTCCTGGAATATGCAATTGTTTTGCTTTGTTTATTGACTATATGTCGACAATGCTTAATGTATCGCCAATGTGCTTCTTCATTTCCTGGCTAAAATAGGCAGGCGGATCTTAAAATGTCTTCATAAATCTGGATGCCCGTATAGATTTGTGTGTGTAAAAGTGGAGAATGAGCTTGTGAACTACGATGTCGAGACATAACTTATTCTTACAATAAAGAAGGTTACCTTCCTTCTTATAATGGCTGAGCTTCCCTCTCCTTACCTTCCTTGGATAGACTTTGCCATATTCCACGAAATTATTTGTAGGAAAATTATCTATCACGCTTACCAAACTCACTAGTGAGTGGAAATTGCATTAAAAAGTCAGTTAGAGTGATCGATTGGGTGCTGGAAAGGGCATCAACAATAACAAATACGGCTTGAAGCCGAATCATACTCTTCCGGAAATTCCATCCTCGATAAGTTGTCTAAGATTGAGATGGGGTTCGTGAAAATATTGGAGACTTTGGTGATTAAGTATCTGGTGGAATGCGTCTGCTGTGATAATGTCCATATATGCACAAGGCATACTTGAACCAGTGATTTTTGACAATAGTGCTAGGTGCTTGCGGTCGAGAATAGAAAATCTGGAAGCCATGTAGTGGTATAGATAATCGGACAACAATAAAGGTTGAAATTTAGTCACGCAAATCGGAACAACTAAATTAGTAGATAAAGAAAGGGATAATCTTTATGGCGTTTGGGCGATGCTAAAGGAGTGCAAAGGAAATTAAGAAAATGATTGGCAAAGGGGGTGGGATTGAAGCGAATTCACGACTCAATTCCACTTTAAATTTTGAGATTGTTATAAATAAAATCTAAGCGGTTTTTTAGTGCGTTTAAGCATAGGAAGAAAGAGGCAGGCTAAATGGTTAACTATGCAAAGAAGTGCTAAAGTATTGTCTAGTAGAAAAAGCTGAAGAATTGCCCTACACATGGATGTAAAGAAAGAAGAATGGCCATGCACCTGGATGTAAGAGAAACACAAGCCGAACAAGACAAGACCAACCCGATATTATTAAATAACGGACTGGCTTAGCCCAGGCCATAAAGTGCATCAAAGTGCGGAGGCCGATCAAACAAAGCGGCCATGGCGGAGTTAATGTGAGGCCGGTCGAAATGCAAGCTCGGCCATGAACCGAATTGGACCTTCAAGGTTGAGTCAAAGACACAGTACGTAGGCCATGGGAAATAGGAGTTGGTGGTAGATCAAACCGCAGGTTAGGTTTGAGGAGCCCACGATCAAACACATTTACGCAAAAATAGTTAACAAATCAGCCACCCGGTTGCATAGCGAGGAAATGAAGCATTCTTTCTCGGGCCCTTTCGAAAATCAAAGAGGCAAATCTAATATAGAAAAAGCAGCAGTATGAAGAGGGGCCAGAAATAACAAAATACAAGTCTTTACCTAATCTAATCCGCGATAGAGAGCGAGAGTAAAGAAAGGTGCATACAAGATAGAAATGGCATAGAGATCGCGAGAATAACTAGAAGAATGGTGCAAGGGGAGGAAGCGGTCCATGTCTCTGACGAGGAAATGGAAATGAGGAAAAAAGTGGAAAAGAAGGAGGAGAAAGCAATTAAGGAATTGGGAGAGGGATGGCTGACTCATCCTATCTAAATGTTTTTGCCCTTTTCTAATTTTCCTCACCTTAGATCTTAAAAAAAGTCAGTGGTGCAAAATAAGGCACATGAGTTTTAATGACATAAAGGTTTACGTGGATGAGGCTAGAATTGCAAAAGAAGGGTAGGCTTAGTTGGTACGGTGTGCTAAAAACTAGCAAAGAGGCGCCTTGAAGGCTTGAAGCGGGATTTTAGGTTTTGGATTTCTCCACGCCCATCTCATGCATCACACGATCAGAAGCCCAGCTCATATCTTTGACTATAGCCAACCTCTGGCCTATACTCAGGAAGGACATGCAACTTCACTGGATGCTCTTGGCCTTTTCTTGGGTCAGCATCACGAGTTAACTTGGCCGACAAGGAGTCTTTGCTAAGTTTCATCATCGAAATCCCGACCAAGGCTTCCTCATTCACTTCTGGGGACAAAGATGTGGAGGTGGCTCGGAATACCACAAGTGCCAGGGATCGAGTTCTCTACTACCACCCATTGGGATCTTTGCCATCGGGTTCGCGGGTCCGCGGAAAGTTGGAAGCACTATATGCCATCGCGAGAACCATGACCAAGGCGAATCTGTATGCATTTCCGAGGCACACTTGTTTGGGCCTTAGTCGGTAGAGTCCCTTTGTAGAGGAAGTGGGGTCGGTGATATCCTTCCAAGCACGGAATGACCTCGGCGGTGCAAAAGCCTTCTTAGCACAGCCCGCCCAGGGCAAGTCCGCGGTTCCATACGGATCCTACTCCGAGCGGGTTTTCTACCTTCTATTAGAATTTGCATTGGAGCGCCATATCATTTACTTCCGAAGGTGGTGGTATGTTGATACGCGTTTGCCCAACCACTTTAGCCATGGCGATGGGTCCTAGCGCTGAAGTCTCAGCTGGAAGGACAAGCAAGCTCGATGGTTCTCCGCATTTGGGGTGCTGCGAGCAAGCAGATCGCGATACATGTAAGGAAAAGAAAGATCACAAAGCACTTAAGTTGTACCTAGATGCTACTTTCCTTATGACTCACGGGATCACGGATGCTTTCGGCCTTACGTTAAAACACTATCGTGACAAGTCAATCCTAGGCTCCACGAGAGGCCTTCACGATGCTTATTACACCCAATTGCCCATGAAGAAGCGGACTTACCAAGCTTCCATTATACGGGTGCACATCGCCTCGCATTTGAGGCGGGGCGTTGGGCTTGGGAAGCGAGCAAAGGCTTTACCCGGTCATTGCCACGGTAGCCATTGAGGATGAATGTCATGCCCTCGGATCACTTGGCGTTTGCTTTATATCAGAAGGCGGTATGTTGATTACTAGTGCCCTAGCCAGCAGATTTATGAGTTATTGAATGCGATGGAGTGGGTTTGTTGGGATCATATCTCGAGGAGGCTATGGATGCACGGACTTTCATTGTGTCCTCACGGAGACCCGGTGATGAGCATCTGTCTACAATTGTACAGCGATGCCCGACATACTTAATGCTTCTTCAGGTTTTTCCCTCGAAAACCCTTGGAGGCGGGGATTTTTTAATCTGTGGTATCACGCTTGATGCTCTCTTTTGTTGGGTCCATAGGCCAATCGGTCTCGCGTATGGACATTAAAATCTATTCTATTCTATTCTATTAACTAAGCGAACGATTCAAAGTAGGCATTAATGAATATTAAAACAACTTATAGACATTAGGTTAGTAGTTAAATTGAAAGGCTAGATTAAAATCATAATTAATTAGATAGCGTAGGTTTTTAATTTCATTTTTGAGGACAAAGGAAATTAATAGAAAAGCTATTGTATTCTCTCTAGCGAAATATAGAAAGCCACCTTGCAAAGTGCACATGCTTGGTTTGTGGTCTTCTTCTTTGCTTCTTGCAATCATACTCAAAGTAGACTTCCTTCTTTTTATGCTTGGAGTAGGCTTTTGTGCCCTTCTATTGTTCTTTGTAGGTCATTTATGCATAGTAGTATGCTGTTAGGACCTAAGAACACTTATTTATGAATATCTTACCATACACTATAATCAGGTGAGATACGCTTGGCATATTAAATTTCGGTGAGACTTCTACTTTGTAGAACCCAGTTTGGCATTTGTGGATTTGTAGTTCAACCTCCTTGTATTTTTACTGCCAAATATATAAGGAACATTAGATGATAATTATGTTCATCCGTGCATCTTAAGCATTATAGTCCTCTCATGCTTTGAGCTCAGCGTAATTCATGACAAAGATAGCTATGGAGAAACCTTTGGTAGTTTATATACTAATCCTTTTGCATTTGTTTGTGAAATTGAGATTCTAACTCTCCTTTCTTGTATATCGTAGTTTGAGAGGCTAGAATCTGCCAACCTGATATTCTCATTTGTATGGTGGATTATAGGATTTTGATGGATCATTGTAATTTCCGGGCAAATGCTAATGCATAATTCTCAAGACTATATATTGGTATATTTATTTCCTTTTTCTCTATGTGCCTCTTGATTTTAAGTTGGATAATTGGTCACTATTTTTTTTGTCTTTGCATGCTTTCTGTCGCGGTGTTTTTGGCGATACGTTATTGTTCTTCATATTGATACGAATGGCCTTGGCTGGTATGTTGGAATTGTTGTTTGTTCTTTGCCTTCCTTGTATTATTGCCATCTTATATCTTTACATTGTAGATTAGATATGCTCATTACTAATTGCTTGTATACTTTTGCAAATAGGTATTAAAGTATTAGTGTCGATATCACGATCCTCCACATCTTAGATTGATTAAATACCTTTTACTCAGGAAGGTGCCTCAAAAAGAAGATATCGATACCTAGATCTAAGAATCTGAAGTATTAATAATGGAAGTGATGTTATGTGTGAACATCGATATTATCTATAGGAGCATCGGTCCTACTAATGAATGGTACATTATCATAGGAACATATAAGTGATGAATCTAGTCAATGCATCTGTTAGACATTAGAGACTCCTAGGATATGAAGGTTTTTGAAAATGATGAAATTTGCTCTATGCTTGTATATATTAGCCTAAAGTTTATCCCTAATCTTTACGCATTTTACTTGCGGGATTCCTTGTTAGGAATCTTATTAATTTGAATCACGGCATTACTAGGTTTAATGATGCAGAAATCTTGCATCACGATTTTATCATCATGTCTGAGATGGTCGCCGAACTTCTTGAACTTCCACCATCATTTCCATGATTTGTATAAGGAAGTGCCCATAAGTAAATGCTACATGCCCATTATTATGTAAGTACAACATTATCCACAAAAATGACTTAGCGGGGAAGAAGGAAGTATAAGTTACAAAAGCATGATGAATGCTTCAGCTTCTTTCGATCTACATTAATTTTGCATTTTGTGGGTATCACAGAAAGGTGCGAAGCCTTCACCTTTACTTGAAGCATGTTTTTGCCCATGGAAAAATGGGTTTATTTTCCCAACATCAACCCCATAGAAGGTCGCGATAAAGCAAGCACAAGGATAAATTCATGTTTGGCCATTCATTGTCTAAGTGTATATAATACTGGTAGGCATATCTTTATCAAACAAACAAGTCTATGGAAGATTGAATGTCGGCCTTAGTGTGAGGCAAACAATATGGCATTTTCTTGTCGAGGATGCAACATTATTGACAATTTTAATAAGCAACTTGTAAATTATGCTTGTCAAGATGTAGAGTACAAAATCCATTAGGATGATATGTGATTTTGTACTCGAATGTTATATGTTTATGAAGTGCTTCAAAATATTTATCTGAGTATGGATTGACTAGTGTAGATTGGTAGTTTGTGGCTGTCTGCAGATATTGTCTCGAATCTAAAAGTACCAGTCATGCACTAAAGGTTTATTGTGTCTAATTTGAAGCTTTTGGGTCATGTTTTCCTCCTTGTTAACAATGAGATTCATTGGTAACAGAGCTAAAAGGGGGCATGGATGTAGCACCAGCATGTATCACATGTAAGCCCAAACCCGTTGCAAATACGGTACCTTTTTTTGCAAAAGAGCAAAGCATACCCTCTTAGACCTTACCCAATATGGGTAATTTCGCTTTTGACCAAGAGCAAAGCATACCCCTCTTCCGGACCTTGCCCTTGCCAAAGTCTTTTGGTGTACTTTTGCTAGTTGTTCTTAAGGGATAAAATTAGATTCTATTTACTTTAAGAAAACAATATAAAGCCGCATGGCATGGGTGCACCCATCTACGAATATCAGATGAGGATAGCTACATGGCTACATCTTGCACTATTATTTTTTTCGACCCAGTGTAAATTTAGATAGGTGCCTCTTATTTCAACCTTTACGGCTTCTTCACTTCATACGTCTTTTTAACTCGTATACGCATTGTCCTTAAGAAATTGTCAAGTTTATTTTTATCACTCCTAAGCAGAATATTTAATATCTCCTTCGAAGCAGCTTCATACCTTAAATTCTCGATCATTTTTGCCGGGTCGAGGCCTTGTCGAGCAGATCCGCCATGAATAGAAGCGTATAAACCTAACCCATTTTTCTCAAAGGATCGTCTGGAACGTGGCAATGGAAGCTTTGCTCCGGGAGCCACCTGCTTCGGCATTACAGTATAGCAGCAATTTAAACTCGAAATTTCAGCACTATTTGGACAAATCATCTCCCCATCTGGCGGCAAGATGGGCTGGATCTGCTGTATTATTCATTCTTTATAGTCTGCGTGTTTATTACTTGCAGGGGTTCTATATTGTCACTTATGGACTAGGGATCTACCTTCTTAACCTGTTGATAGGGTTTCTTTCTCCCCAAAGGGATGTGGAAAGCGAGGGACCTGCTCTGCCTACCAAGGATAGCGATGAGTTTAAGCCCTTTATTCGGCAGCTTCCGGAGTTCAAGTTTTGGTAGGTCTTTCTTTTTCTTGGTCCAAATTAGGTTAAATGTATATATAATGAGAGCATCTATGAGTATATCTAGATGAGGAAAGTATCTATGAGTCTCTTAGGCCCCGTTACTTAAAATGATACCAGCAGAATTGCATCAGACTACAAATGTTGGGTCTAAAGTTTGCTTCTGGGAATGTGATTTATCTGGATAGATTTTGAAATGGTAAACATAGTTTGTCATGCAATCTTTTTGTTTACAAGTTTGACTTTCACTTCTCAGGATTCTGTTACCAAATTGTCTTCAGTTTGTGAGACATTTGGAACTATATGGCCTATTTCTTGTAACAGTGCACGCCCCCTACAGGGCATGGTCTTAAGTTCAGACTTATTAAGTTTTGAACTTCAAGTTTATAGTATGTATGTAGGACGCATTGCCTGCAGCCTTGTTAAATTTTTAACCTTGAAGATTATGTGGTTGTATGTGGTGGTTTTGCATTTTGAGACCCTATAGTGCAAGCCATCTACAGGCACGATCTTAAGGGCAGACTTGTTAAGTTTTAAACTTTTTTAGTACATATATAGGAGGCATCTGCAGCCTTGTTAAATTCTAAATTTTCGAGCTTGTAATATGCATGTAGTAAGGAATTGTCTTGCATTTGGAAAACATATCAATGGTTTATCGCTTGTAACAGTGCAGGCCACATATAGCCATGATTTTAAGATGACATTGCCTGCAGACTTCGTCAATTAGGAACTCAAGTTCTATGTTGTCAACCATCTGTTTAATTATACAAAAGCACTTGTCTATTTCAGGTATGCATTCACAAAGGCATTCTGTACTGCCTTCTTAATGACATTCTTCTCTGTGTTTGACGTACCGGTGTTTTGGCCAATCCTCCTTTTTTACTGGCTGATGCTCTTTGCCCTAACAATGAAGCGACAGATAAAGCATATGTTGAAGTACAGATATGTTCCATTTTCATGGGGAAAGCAGGCAAGTCTATCTTTCAGTCATAATTTCTACCTACTAAAGCATACATTGCCTTAACTTTACTATATCTGATCTGCAGCGATATATGGGGAAAGACAAACCAAAGGGTAAAAGCAGCTTCTCCAAAGACTGATCTTTCTCCGCGAATGTTGCTCACACAGTTGCTGTATTGACCAATTCTATCTGGCATTATCTTTTGGCTTTGTAAATTTTGAGCCAAACTACAGATTTATGGGATGATGATGTTGCCGCTAAATGCATTTAGATGTATGGGAATCTAGCTTTGGAAAAATGTAATTATATCTATAACCTCAATAATACCAACATAGTTGCAATGTTTCAGGGCTGAACATTTGAATGCCATCTCTCTTTTTCTACTGGGCAGCTTTATGATGTGTTTATTACGTTTGATCTTCAGCCAGTCTGCAGTATTCTTTTCAAAGTTATTGGTCATGGTATCTTTCGCCTCCTATGTCCTTTTGGTATTAGAATTGGGCTTGTTGGGATAGCTTAGATTTGCCACCACGGCTTTTAGTCGGAAAACAAATGCACAATCACTGAAACCTTGGAAGAACAAGATAAAAGTCTCGTTATAGCGAAAAGATCTCGTTTAAATAAAAGTTCGTGTACAAAATAAATTCTGGCTATATAGAAAATTTCAAAACATGATTTAATATGTTGACATGGCCGAGTTGGTCTAAGGCGCCAGATTAAGGTTCTGGTCCGAAAGGGCGTGGGTTCAAATCCCACTGTCAACACAATAGGCTTTGCCACATTTATTTTATAGTAAACATGCTCTCATTTATTTTTGCGCGCATAGTAAACTTGAGCTTGTTCTCACCCGTTTTCGTTTCAATCCAAAATATTGAAAATTTCCCCACTCGTTTTCGCCACGAACGAATCCAAAATATTGAAACCCATAATATTGCTCTTTCTTTTCCTCCATTTTGAATTATTGGAACTTGATATAACATATGTTACTTAATGGGATGTTTTCATCTTCTATTGCCAACCATTGATGGTGTAGATAACGTCCTGGCCCAAGGACGTTACCGAAAAAAAAATTTGAGGGCCAGTGAAAATGCCGAGGGCGTGCGCCAGCTGCACATTCGCCGGACTCTACATTTTCTGCACAAGTCTCTTTAGCGCTTTCAATGGCACTTTCTACCTGTTTTTCCAAGCCGCTGGGGATCGAAAAAGCCACAAAAATCCGGTGATTTGGCACAGGGCTCCGGATAAATCCCAATCTTGAAGGCGCCATTCTTGGATTTTGGCAAGAGTACTGAGAAATCTGCAAACAAGGCTGCTTTACGGAGCTCAGAGGACCTGATAATGCTATTATAGAAGCCATGGCTATGGCGTACTCCTGTAGATGGATCTTAGGAGCAGGGGGCCGGATCTTAGGAGCAGGGAAGGATTGAAGAAAAAAGGGAGAAGGCAGGGGCTGTTTGCCGGAACTGTGGCTATTATAGCATAAAAGTCTAGGATGTTATGCGAAAGCAGTGGCTGTGGCTGCTTCTCACCGTAATATTCTAGGATGTTATGGAAAGGGAGCAAAAACTTGGGCCTGTGAACTGTTACTAGCATAAAACGTCTGCCGGTGAAGCTGTTACTAGCAGATAACAGCACTGGAATCAACGGCTGAGATGTGATCTCAGCCTGTAAACACGAGAACCAGGGCGTTAAGGGGAGAATATTCCCTTGCTTGTGCTAGATCAAGGGCCTAGGATTTCTTTTGTCTTCACCCCAATGACACTTTTGATGGTGCAAATTAAATCAACAAGAGCCAACAGATGAAAACATAATATCATATTATTCTGAAATATTTACAGCCCAAAGGTTCGAAACTTATGATATTTAGATCAGATAAATCTGGAAGCCCATCACAAATGGGAACACGCAACCCAAGCAACAGAATTGGTGTGCCTTTGAAGCCTTTAACCTACGGGATCATGAATCCCCTGAGCTCAGACAATAAAGAATAAAGAATAGAGAACAACAAAACATGGCCTGGAAAACTGGTCTCATCAAAAGCCACCAAGAAAAACTAATAGCATACCAATCTCTGCATAACAAAACGACATTGAATCGAATTATATAGATCTTTAAATTACAAAACAGGTCTTGGAGGATTCTACCCAGCTATTTACGAAAAAGAAAGCATGTTTCACGAACCAAGACATGCAACAAAGCAAAATAACTAAAGGATCTCCATTCTAAATTGCAAAAAGGACGAGACAATTACAACAAACGGGAACTTGGTTGACGAATCTACGAAATGAAGAAATCTGCAAAGATTTCCACTTCGGGGCTTCGAATCTCATGCCTGCACCAGGGACCATCGTGTCCGTCTGCCAAAGCTTTTCCAATTTCGCCAGATTACCTTCCCTTTTGGAACCATTGTAAAAATACCCTCAACCCTAGCCTCAAATAGAAAAATTGCAACCACATCCAACAAGCACCTCAAAACCTGCAAAATCTACGGTTTTGCATACAATATAGTAGGGAAATCATATTTCCAACCATTGCAGAAAAACCCTCCCATAATACGAAACAAATTGTGGAAACTTTATGGAACCCATAATTTTAATGTGTTGTTCTTTCTTTTCAAATTAATGTTTCCTATAATTTAATCTACCAAGTTAATGTTTTAGTTCATCCGTGCAACTTATCCCGAAGCTTGCAAGGTAAATGCAACTTATCATGACCCTCCATAGTTATTAATGAAAATAAACTTGCAAGGAGGTACATCTTAAGGAGTTAATTTGACATAAATGGAACGACAACATTATGAATTTTGTGTTCTAAATCATGACAAAGCCAGCAATGCCATAAGCAACATAATATTTTTATTTTTATTTTACATGTGAACCTATCCACCCAAATGTACAATAGTGGCATAGCTCATCCAAAACATAGGCTTTGGATGACAACTTGACTTTGCTCCATTTTAGTTTTCTAAGTCATCCATATAATTGATTAAAACAGTTTATGAATTGAATCCAAAAATCATTCAAAGAATCTCCAACGATTCTTTAGATCATGCTAAGTGACGCTTTGAATATGATCTTTTGGAAATACAATTTTGACTAATATAGTTTGTTTGCTTGATTTTTTCCATTATTTATTTCTTTTAATGCTGGGAGTATGCTATATATTCTAAAGGAGGTGCATCTTGGACTACCACAATCATCGGATTCGTCGATCCAACAATCCAGATCGTATGTTGGGGCACCTGGGCACCTCTCGTTTCGCTTATAGTCATTTATGATTAGAGGCGCCTATGATTTTGAACGAACCTCTACCAAAATAATTTAATGTCCTAACTAAAACTACTTTAACCAATATACCCAGTGAGCTAATGCGATTATCTTTTATCTTGAATCTATGTTTTTTTTTTATAACAACTTATTCGATTGTTTTAGGGATATATGATCTATGGTTTCAGGAATTGTTATTTTTACATCCATATCAAATTCCCCTGGAACCGCCTATTA
This sequence comes from Isoetes taiwanensis, assembly GCA_021234155.1. Classification (NCBI taxonomy): domain Eukaryota; kingdom Viridiplantae; phylum Streptophyta; class Lycopodiopsida; order Isoetales; family Isoetaceae; genus Isoetes; species Isoetes taiwanensis. Next base: position 1,242,626 of record JAJEKV010000013.1, read on the forward strand.
TTTTGCTACATATTCTAAACGAAGTGCACCCTAGACTACCATAATTGTCGGATTCGTCGATGCTAAGACCTAGATCATATATTGGGGCCCCTGGGCACCACTCGTTTCGCTTATAGTCATTTATGATTGGAGGCGCCTATGATTTTGAAATATGGAATACGATTTCGCCTAAAGTTTTGAGGGAATATTGAATTTCTATACGACTTTGCCTAAGATTTTAGAATATGAACTATGGGAGCTCGAACCTCTACCAAAATAATTAAATGTCTCAACTAAAACTACTTTAACCAATGTACCCAGTGAGCTAATGCGATTATTTTTTATCTCAAACCTATGTTTTTTTTTATAACAGCTTATTCAATTGTTTTAGAGATCTATGGTCTATGGTTTCAGGAATTGTTATTTTTACATCCATATCAAATCTCCCTGGAACCCCCTATTATTTTGCTACATATTCCTTTGAAAATTCTTTAACCCAATCTAAGGCTTAGTCTTGTATAGGTTCTAAAATTTTATAGATACAAAAGTGGCGGCCTTGTTTCTCTAATCCCAAACCTGTGAGATTTGACCTATTATCAACGTTCAATGTTGGATTAGTATTATCTAGTTCACAACTACAACCTTGGGGCTCGAACGGGCAGGTGAGCCGGCCTTTAGATTTAGGGGAGTAAGTCGGGTACGGATGCGGGAGTCACTGATGTGGCACGTGTTCTCTAGAACACCCAGGATCCGTCATGCCCGGGGAGGGGACGCCTACCTGATCTTCCTCATCGGACCAGAGATGTAACCTGGAGTGGTCTCATAGGGTGATTCCATGAGATTGCGTCTCCGGAAGGCTACAATCATGCCATAGCATGTTTCAGCCTATCTGCAAAGTGTGCACAGGAGGGCAGATGCAGTGGACTACCCTAGCTATTGTTCTATGCCAGTCGATGCCATGTTATACCTCTGTCTGCTGTTATCTTGAGGCCCTGATCGTCAGTCTATCCCATGGAGTCCGAGTCTAGGATAGAGCCCTTATTTATGGCATATAAATGTTATCTTGTACTTGTATTACCATGTAGATGATGATGATTGATGGACCACCCTTCTTGGTGATATATTATTTTGAGCATGACTGCTGTGTGCTAACATGTATGAATGCTTTCGCTGTATAGGATTCCCATAGAGGACGTGGGACCGTGTTCCTCACCCGGACACTTGGCCATCCCAAGTGGTCCGAGTTAGACAGAGGGCCTTTCCATGGTGATGTAGTTGCCACGAGAGGGGAATTCCCCGTATCTGTACGATGGGAGCATCATATAGATTCTGGGAGTATCACAGTGGTATCAGAGCATGATTCTGGTAAATCGAATCATTGCACTGGCCATAGTCTAACTCGTTAGATTGGTTAGTTGTAGGAGGGCTTTAACATAAGTTAAACTATCCCAATTCCATAGCTAGTATATATGTTGACGTAGTTATGGGAGGATTAAGCTAGTTAGGAATTAAGGTGTGGGTTACGTTAAGTTTTTGGAAAAAAAGAGGTCCCTTGTTTCCACGGGCCATAACTTTCTCTAGATAACTCGGATTGAGGCAATTTTTGCACCAACACATCGGGGACAGTTCCAATTGACTAAGAGACATAGGTGGCCGGCATCAAGACGACATCAAATAGGCACAGGAACATGGAGTGCGTGATCAGAAAAACATCGACTTAGAATCTCAAAAGAAATGCATATTTTTCCCATGACAGTTCCAATTGACTAAGAGACATAGGTGGCCGGCATCAAGACGACATCAAATAGGCACGGGAACATGGAGTGCGTGATCAGAAAAACATCGACTTAGAATCTCAAAAGAAATGCATATTTTTCCCATCACGCATCCATATTTCTTTCACGTATAAAAAATTCTGCCGTATAAAAATTCTGTCATATTTGCACCGTATAAATGTCTTTTTGCTCCCTCAACACAGATTTGAACTCGCGACCTTCCAACTCCAGCCTTAGGTGCTTACTGTTGAAGGTGTTCCTGGCCAACCTTCAACCTCAATGGCTTACAACCTCCACGTTGCTTCAGGCAACCACTCTGTGCAAGAAAATTGCAAAAAGAAATCTCAAACAATGGATTAATTCTGCTTTACCAAAACAAGGAAAAGGGTGCCTCAGTAAAAATGATGCCATTTGCAAGTAGATTGGAATTTTGACATGATTTCAATTCAGAAGACTACTTTGAGACTCAAAGAATCTGGCCAAAAGTCAGATGCTAATAGATTTGCAAAGATTTCTTAAATTTGTGGTCCTGACCAAGTCAAAACTTGGTCAATATCCTTGGCAGTGAGCTAATTTTTGCAGATCAAAAAGTATGATTCTTTTTTGAGTTTTGACACTTGATTCTATCTCTGATAGTCTGCACACAAGGATCAACAAGTTTTTTCACAAACGAATATGCTAAAATGACTTGAAATTCAATTTTTTTGCAAAAAGACTGTCATAAAGGCAAAACAGCAAGCAAGTTTTTTGCAGATCGAATTTTATTGATCTTTTTAACTTTTGACAACTCCTGACATCTCTGACATGTCAGCAAGGAGGAGAAATCAACTTGTTTGGCAAGAATCGATGCACAAATGATCAAGATGGATGCTTTTTTGACTAGAATGCAATAATTTTGCAAAAATAGCAGACAGGCTTTTGTAAAATGATTTCTGATACTTTTTATGAGTTTTAATACTCCCCACTTGTTCTCATGTTTCTCTATGTAAATTGCTACTCAGAATGAAACACTAAAACTTACTTAAGATAATTGATCTAACATATAACTCTAAACTTAAGACAGTTTAATCTAATTTTTCTTTGAGATTTGTTCAGAAAGCATAGTGTGATGCAATCTTTCTGAGATATGTTATGCTTGATTATTTACTTTTTTCAAATATCACTTTTACCTTCTCACTTTACCTCATTTGCAATGTTGAGTGTAAATTGAATATAATTTCAATGCCAGGTCGGATTTTCATTCATAAGAATAGCATACAGTCAATCAAAACATTCCAAGCTCTGGTGTCTTGGGCATAGGATAAAAAAGGCCTCACAATAGAAATTAAGCAGTTTGCTTCAAGCAATCCATGGATTTATGAAGCAAGGAAGGAAGATTCAAGCTACTGTCAGCCAAATCGGTCTCTAACAGAGATGTCTCGATCACTTCTTGCGCCCAAAGCCCTAAAAATTTTTGTAAACTCAAATCCACATTCTTTATCCCCTGTTTCCAGCCTGTTCTTAGCAATTCCGGCCCAAATCCTTGTCCTTTATAGGTTTTTTAGTTTAGAATAGATGGATTCAGGAGTATTTGGCCATGATAAGGTGGTCAAATCGCGACAAAATGTTGGACCTTGGCATGACAAAATTTTAGGGTTCTTGAGGATTCTTGAACAATATTCCATAGGCGTTTTTCAGAAAGGTGGTTCGGGTATAAAGGGCCTGATCTGACGTGGCGTAATACCAATTGCGTGTTGTCTCCCCGTGGTGTCTGGCCCGTTACCAGCCCACATGCCCGGGAGGCACCACGGTTGGGGGGGGGGGGGGAGGGACCGGATGGGATGAGTGACTAGGCCGGGGGGCATGGGGTGGGGTATATTTTTTTTTCCAAATTTGGCACGAATCCCAAGAACTAAAAAATGAAGGTCAATATGGGGTATTTTTCAAAAATTCTTTTTTTCACAACGAATCCTTTTTGATGCTCTACAAGATGGGAGAATCTTCTTGCAAAAAAAGCATTTGACTTTTTGGCTCAAAATGGAGGCCAAATCTGATGATGTGGCAAGTTGGTGGGGTGACTTGGCAAATGAGTGATGACATGGCATTATGGGGTAATGACGTGTCAAGCTAGCTGGCAAAATGATATTTTTCTAGTCAAAACTTTTTATGAAGTGTGAGATGATGTGGATGACATGTGTATGATGATGTGGAAGCACTTAAGGATGATGTGGCACCATGGAGGGTTGACATGTCACCTAGGGTATCAAAATGACTTTTCTTAGGTCAAATATTTTGAAAAAAGAGTTTTGTGGTAGGTGACATATGTATGATGACATGGACACGCTTGGGTGATGATGTGGATGGTACTTGCCATTTTTTGATGATGATGTTGACAATTTGGCATTAATGCACATAACCATGGATTTTTTGTGCAATATATCGGACATTTTACTTCTCCATGCTGGTTCGCGGGAAATGTGCACTTTCTCTCTCTAGCTTAACTTTTAGAGAGAGAAGGTGATTTTAGACCATAGAAATAGCTAAATTAGGTGGAATTTTTTGCTTTTTTGAATATGGTGGATGTATGCTGTGTGTGGTGTATGAATGGTATTTTTTTACTAGAAAAAATACTATTTGCCAACTTTGGCTAGGGGAAATGTTGGTAAGGCAAGAGACTATAGATTATGAGGCAAGTATGATGTTCATGGATGGAATTGAGGTGGTAAGCTAATGTAAGAAGCCTTGTGAAGTAGAACTCACGCCAAAATGATTTGAAACTAGCCACATACCAAGGAATCTTTGAGGGGTCTTCGAAACTTCATTCTTGAGGGGTCTTCCAATCTTCAAATTCAACTATGCTTGCTCCTCCTTGCCATGCTTGCATGATATCCAATGAATGTCCTTCCCTTGGTTCTTCAACAAAGGTGTCAACTTTGTGATCTTCAAGGATGAGAATCTTCATACTTCTACCACTTGCACACATGTTTTAGACAAAACTTAGACAAAGATGTGTAGAATGTGTGTATAGCTCTTCAATGCTGCCAGAATGTGGCAGCATCATGCCAAACAAAGAAGGATAGACTGCTCCCCCAGCCTCTACTTGTGCACATGAGTTGTCTAAAGTTCTTGATGGTTGCCAATGTGGAGATATGGTTGGCAATATATGTTTTAGCAAGAGATGAGAGCAAGGCAAAGTGGTAGGCAAACCAAATGAAGTGCAGATGATTGTACGAGTATGAAATTGATGAACCTGCATGACAAGTGAATGTGTAGTTAGTAAAAACAGAGCTGCCATATGGAAATGTGCAGTCTGATGAATGTGGTAGGGAATGATAAGATAGAAGAGGTTTGTATGGATCAAGGGCAACTCTTGAGCATATTATCGTGTAGTGGATGTATGAGAGGGTGATCCTGCATATGACAAAGAGTTTGTTTGTGCAAAGAGTTGTTGTCATGGCAGAGATGGCAGCATCATCATATGTAGAGATGTGAGGAAGAAAACAAAGTGTGCAAATGAGAATGAGGTGTATGAATGAGCTTTACAGATGCTTCTACATGGAAATCAATCACTTTAGTAATGATAACTCCATATGTTGTTCTTGTATGAGCTGGAACGTGAATGTATCTCACTGTTCTTGCATTAGTCACAGTAGTAGATCACCAAAGCATGAAAGAAACAAGACTAGCATTAATCCTGCGTAATTGTGCAAACTCCTAAAACTAATTCTTGAACTACTCTTAAGCTTATTTTTTTGTCTTTTTTTTCTGTTTTTTAGTTTTTACAAATATGATCAGCAACTCAAAAGCAACCTAAGCTAACCTATGTACAAAACACTACCTGATTTTAGTCAAACAAACTTAAGGCAGCATGCTGTTGCCAATACCTCTTCAAATGTAAGATATGAATGGGATTTGGCAGCTCTCTTCCATGAACAATATATTTCAGCCAGTAGGAGCCTTTTCCTGCGACTCCAATCACTTCAAAAGGGCCTTCCCATAGATTCTCAAATTTGGCTGCTACATCCTTCCTTGCTTTATTCCACTTGAGTACCAATTCTCCAATTTTGAGAGTACCTTGAAGCTTGTGAGCAGCCTTGAATGCTGCTATGTCCTTGGCTTTCTTGATAAGAATTGCATTTTCAGCCTCAAACCCTTGTTCTTCCAGCTGCATCAATCTCACACACCTTTCTTTAAGTGTCATTTTCTATTTCTAAATTGATTTGATAAGCCAATCTAAGGGAGGGTAATTCAAGTTCAATGGGAACAACAGACTCGATACCATATACAAGGCTAAAGGGTGTATGCTTTGTAGATGCCTTAATGGTGGTTCTATATGCCCATAAGGCATCATGCAATTTCATATGTCAATCCTTTTTAGAAATACTAATAGTCTTTTTAAGAATTGACTTCAGAACTTTGTTTGTTGACTCAGCTTGACCATTACCTTGAGGATAATATGTTGGACTTTTAGTATATTTGACTTTGAGAGTATCTAGCAATGCGGCAATGGCTTGGTTTATAAATTGGGTTCCTCTATCAGGTATGATTTTGAAAGGGATTCCAAATCTAGCACAAATGTTTTCATGGAGAAACCTTGCAGTAGTAAATGCACTAGCCTCTCTAAGTAGAACTGCTTCAGCCCATTTTGTGAAATAATCAATGGTTATAAGGATGAATTGATGTTGAGCTGATGAAGGAGGTCTATGGGACCTATAAAATCAAGTCCCCATACTTGAAATGGACCTGAAGAGGTTACGGCAGTAAGGGGAGCTGGTTGCAACACTCTTTTGCCAAAATTTTGGCATTTATGACGACATTTTATAGCATTATAGCAATCTTTAAAGAGAGTAGGCCAGAAATACCCTGACCTTAATATCTTCTTAGCTGTTTTGTCAGCAACAAATGGCCCCCACATATGCCTTCATGACATGGTTCAATGGTCATCTTGACCTCCTCAGAATCCACACACCTTAGTAGCACTTCCTCTTTGTCAATCTTGCACAAAACTTCTCCAATCAGCTTGAATTTCTTGCATTTTTCTTCGAAACTTCTTTCTTGGCTGCTGGTCATATCCTTGGGTACTTCATTATTCTCCAAATAATTCTTAATGTCGTATTGCCAATCCAATGTTTTCTCATGCAAAGCAACAAGGTTAGTAGTCAAAGCACAATCATTCTCGTCCAAACCTTCTAGATCTTCATACTCAAACAAGGCACAGGGAAGGTAGGAACTTGGATTGTTAACTAAATTGACTACTTTCACACTGATATTATAGGTCTGAATTTTGCAAGCCCATCTACATATTTTAGTCTTTGGCTATTTTTTTGCAAAGAGAAGAGACATGGGATTTTGTTTCATAAAGATTTGAGACTTTTTGCAAGAGATGACCTTGCCTATCTATCATGAACATCAAGGCTGCTGCACTTTTCTCAAGCCTGGGGTATCTAAGTTTAGTATCAGACCACATTTTGCTTGCAAAAGAGATAATTCTGTCATCTTGAAGCAATGCCAAACCTATGGCCTTTTTTGTAACACTAATGTAAGCTTGAAAAGGCTTCTCAAAGTCTGGAGGTTTCAGCAAGATGGATTGGCATATGGCATCTATAATTTTATTAAAGGATTCTTGACAAATTTCATTCCAATCCACCAGCATGTGTTTGCTCTCATTTTTTATAAACTTCCCTACCTTTATGAGGTTGGAAATAGGACACATAGTGTGTGAGAAGTGAGGAACATACATCCTTAGAAAACTAGTCATATCTAAGAAGTGGTTTTGGAGGAGCAAGTTTCTTCAAGGCTTCTATCTTCTTTGCAGCAACTTGGATGCCCTTGGTAGATACTTCATGTCCTAACAAATCCCCTTTTGAGCACAGAAAAACACACTTCTTAGTATTTAGGCTTACATCTCCCTTCCTGCACATATCAAATAATTTAGAGAGATAAGCAAAATGATCCTTGCTAGAAGTACTTAAACACAAATCATCCAAGAAAACTCGAAATGATGTGGGAGGCATATCCTTGAAAATAGTGTCCATTGCTCTTTGAAATGTTGCTGATGCATTCATAAGTCTAAAGGGCATCCTTCTCATTGCAAATGTTCCCCATGGTGTAATAAAAGAAGTCTTAGGCTGATCCTCCTCTTTAATACTGATCTGATTGAATCCTGAGAAGCCATCTAGAAAGAATACATTTCTTTACCTGCAACAACATGCAAAACTTCCTCCAAGAAGGGTAAGGCATAACAATCCTTGATAGTTGTCTTGTTTAAATCCCTATAATCAATGTTCTTTTTTTTCACAGGTACTATGCAAGACAACCATTTTGGATTTACTATCTCTGATATTACACCAGCATCTTTCATTTTGTATAATTCCTCCTTGATCAGGCCAAGCAAAGATGCATTTATCCTCCTTAGTTTCTGCATGATAGGCTTCATACCTTCTTTAATCTTTATTTCAAATTCCACACACCTTGTCAACATTAATCAGTTCATTATAATCCTTCCATTCATCAAAGAATTTAGCAATAAAAGACTCATCTTCTTCGTTGAACAAGTCACCAACATATAGTGTTCTGTCTTGACCATTTTTTTGAACTTTTACCTCTTTTACCTGCTTTTCTTCACTTGCATTTATGACCAAGATTGGATAAAGCTGTTGTAGATCATCTTTTTCTAAGTCTTCCTCCGTTATTGCTCCTTCAGCTAAGTGTTCAATTAGAACACTCCTACATAATGCATCATCTTCACAATTTTGTTCTCTTGGCACATGGCATAATTTCCAATTCTCAAAACCTGCCAATTCTTCCAATGCCTTATCTCTTAGCAATATCATGTCTGACCATGCAGGCCTTCATCTAGTGTGGACAACCACTTTCTTCCTAAAAGCAGGTCATAAATATCAGATTTTTCATCAATACCTTCAAATGCAACCACCACAAAGATAGCAGCCACAATAATGCCATCTACATCAATTGGCACATTACTCACAATTCCCATAGGGTCAATTTTCGTATTGGAAAGGATTTAAGCAACAATGGGAGCCTTCTTATCAATTTCTAAACCACATAGGCTCATAATGTGATGAGGCATCATATTAAGTGGTGATCCCCCAACTAGGAGCACTTTGGTTAATACTTTCTTACCCATTCTTGCGACACATGTAAAAGCACCTGGATCATAATCTTCTTGGGTCAACACATGCTCCTCAATATGATTTGTGAGAGCCACTTCATCCTTTTTGGTTATATTTACAACCTTTTTCCTATAAGATGGAGCAATCTTGAGCAAAGTTAGCAAATCCACACTAATCTAAAGATTCAAAATCCTCACTCTCCTTATCCTTCTTCATGTATTTTTGGCAAGGTGGAGGAGGCACAACCTGATTTGGCTCATTTTCCTTAAACTTGGGTGCATAAGTTTCCTCATTGACTTGAATTTGCTCTTTATCCTTTGAGTTATTTATCCCTCTGATATGGACAGCCATGATCTTTTCCTGATCTTCAATTTCCTGCACAAATCTGACTGAGGCACTTCGTTCATTAGTTTTGGCCTTTTCCTGCCTTGCAAACACTACTACAAAAATAGGTATAAATGGCACAATTATATGCCATTTTTTCCCTATATAAATGGCACTTTTTGGGTGTGCCATTTGTGCATATTTGTGCCGTAAATGCTCCGCCTTTTTTGTGCCATTTAAGCGTGGTCAAAATATGTGCCATTTAATTGACATGTGTGTGCCATTTAAGTGACTTGTCATTGTGCCATTCATGTGCCATTTAAATGACATGCATTGTGCCACTTACATGCCATTCAAGTGACATGCATTGTGACATGTATGTATGGTGCATGTGCCACTCAAGTGCCATAAGTATGGCATATATGTGTAGTGCTTGTGCCACTAAAGCGCCATAAGTATGGCATGTATATATAGTGTTTGTTGCCATTCAAGTGCCATGAAAGTGTCGTGGTCATTGTGACATGAATGTGTGTAGTGATTGCCATTTTCATATTCTTTAAATAGCATTACTTGTTTTATGGTTATGTGAACAATGTTGAATAGTATTTCTATAAAGTGAAATATAATAACAAAATATTCAATAAAATGTCATGTCATGGATACAATAATAGCAAATAGAATGTCAAATGTCATGGGGGTACAATATGTAGCATTATAACAGGGGGTTTTTTTTGTGATTTTATACACTTTTTGGCATGGTTTTCATATGATTTCATGGGCGTATTGCACAAGGCATACTAATCAGTATATCTAGAGTGCACTCCGCATGTTTTATTGTCTAAATTCCATATCCCCAATGGTTTACCCCCTTTTATTTTAGGGTTTCACTTTAGGGTTATTTTAGGGTTCTAAAGAGCAGCAGAGGAAGATGCTGCTCCAACATATCTCCCAATCATCCGCTAAGCTTCATTGCTCGAAGTTGAAGGCCCCTCCCCGTTGTGGACCTCGAAGTTGTGAGCTATTTTCTTTAAAACCTTTTTACCTTTTGCAATACCTTATATATAGTTGATAGCGGCAACGTGAAGGAGATGAGTAAGCGCCGGTGAAAGATAAAGCGACAATCATCGACAATCATGACAATAATTTTCTCTACAAAGAAGTTTTAGACCTAGATACCAAGTAGTTTTAAGACCAGCCCGCTACTCTCGGCTCAATTCCTAATCATCGCAATGACCGACCTCAAAGACAAATTGGTTTCGCCGGCCATTCTCATGAGTTTTGGTTGGTTTGCTTTATCTTCTAAGTATAAGCCTTCAGTTTCTAAATTGAAGGGGAACTTCAAATCGGACGACATGTGGAAATCCACGGGTTGATCTTGGTGATGTGGGGAGAACCCAAATTCCTTTCCATCCCTTTAAACTTGAGCTTTGCTAAAGAGGATTCTTTAATGTTAATTTGTTTCCATAAACTAGATTTCTTTGCTCTGGAACAGCCCGGTTGGGTGGAGAGCTTAGCCGTGAAGGTTGGACCTTGTGGATTATTTGTTGGTTGATCTCATTCTTTGACTCTGTTTTGTTATAAAATTTTGATGTCGATCGTGACGGGGAGGAGCCGTGGTCACGGAAATGGTAGCCACCTCATTCGGTAGTTCCTTTCGCCAATTTTTTTTTTTGCGTAATACAAGCATTATGCTTCACGTGTTAGAGGTTCCACGCCTTTGGTCAAGATTGGCTTGTCTTTGTTCGGACTAATTCGCACAATTTTAATGGTGAGCCTAAACGGAGAAATTTGGCCAATGCGGCATATTTATTCTACCCTCTCATCTTTACAGAGACATCTATTTTTGTCATAGAAAAGGCCTATTGGTCATACAGGATCTCCGGCAAGATTTATTGGGGAGAAGTCACACGTAAGTGAAGATGTGATTTGCATTGCGTGTAATTTTGTAGTCAAGAAGGAAATAACGGGAAATAACGGAAAGCTTGCCGCAGTATGATCGAACTCTTTTGGTTAAGAAGTACTTGTAAGTTTATGATTGGGTTTTTCTTTTCTTAGGAATTGAACGCTGAATCTCCAATCTGCTCACTCTGCATTCTTAGTATTTGTGTATGTTTAATGGTTAAAAATTCTTATCCGTTGAAGAATATCCAAGTCTTTGGTTTTCATGACCATTTTGAGTATTTAAGGTTCATTTTTGTCTGAATATTTTTGCTCGTGAAGCATTCTGTCTTCAAAGAATTTCGTAGATGATAATAAACTTAAAAGCAGCAACTAGTCTTTTTATTGTTGTCAATGATGCAACTAGTTTTTAAGTCTTTGTGGTCTTTAGTGTACGTTAATAAATCTTTTTTTCCTTTTCTCTTTGGAGATAGAATGTTAATATGTATTGTGCCATTTATAAAATAGATACCAAATTGCAGCACATACGGACAGTCCTTGCCCAAAGCTGAAACCCAACTCAGCGGTGTCAAAGTCTGGGTTTTTAAAAGTTTCTGTGCAAACCTATGCAGGAGGACTGTGGCACATGTGGTTTGACAGATTTTTCAGGCTGATTCCTGTAGAATCTTGTTCAGGAGACTAGCTTGTGCCTTTTCTACCATTATAAATGGTTGCCTAACCCAAAGCTATATGCATGTATTGATGTATGCAACTTGGACAAAAAACAACAAGGATTTAACTGTTTGTTCATTATTAATAAATTCTATTATTACATGCTACCTCATGTATTAATATTGATATTGGTATAATATTATATGTCTAATTCTATGCAATGTTTTCGTTTCCATAATTTGAGCACCTCTAGTTTGTTAGATTTGTGAGGCTATAATATACCATCCATCATTAGAGTATTAGGTAATGTCTATATCTACACCCCCACACCATCCTTAAGGCCCCGAAGGGGCCAAAATTTTTTTTAGTTAACACAAACCATTAACACACAAACTATTGCATTTGACACATTTAAATTAAAATCCCCCTTAAACCCCCTTTGGTTTGGGTGCATATTCACACGGGGGGTTACGTAGGGCAGCGAGAGCCTCAAAAAATTTATAATACATGTACAAAATTAACACCATTAAGTACATTCTCTCAAACCTTATAGTATTTTGCAAACATTAATATACAGTATATAAAAATTTGTACATGCATACCCCACAAACGAGGATTGCTATGTACGACTCAATAAAGATAATGGCCAAATGATCACTGAGTTTATCGCATCCTTGAATGTCGTAAGTTCGCTTGTTGGATACAACAACTGATCATTCAAGTGTCCAGGATTTATGCCTTGAACCATAATAGAAGCATTACCATTACCAATTGGTTGACAGTGACAAGTTTTCTTTGGATCTAACGAGAAAATCCTTCCATGTCCAATGACTGATTTATTTCTCAAATCAAGAATTTGGACTTCGTTGTTTTCCTGTAATAAATGGACCAAGAAAATGTCACATGTTATTTTTGAAAAGTTCAAAAAATCAAAGCATAGATATAGATGTTACCTGTAAATCCTTTTGGACATGTTTTGTTGGCAAACACTGTTTTTTAAACTTGGGAATTGCACTTCCCTAATATTCAAAATATAAATTACAATTAACGAAATTCTCATAGTTCATTAAATAGATGCTACTTTACCTGGCTTCCAATGGATGCTTCTTTGTTGATCACTTTCCTCATGGCCTGTATAGTTATTATATAAAGGGTTGATGACATTAAATGAGCAAGAACAATCGTTCGAGTCGAGATGGTTTACTTACCTGGCTTCCAACAGATGCCTCTTTACGAATCACTTTTCCTATAGCCTGCATATTTTTTATATAAAAGATCAATGATATGAAGTGAGTAATAGCAACCAATAAAGATAATTTCGCAGTACCTGGCTTCCAACTGATGCTTCCTTGTTAATCATTTTTCTTGCAACCTACGTAATTAATTTGTAAAGGATTGATGGCATAGAAAAATGCAAAAATATATCACAAAGATATTTTCACAATACCTGGCTTCCAACTGAGGTTTCTCTACTCGTTACCTTTCCCAAAGCCTATTGTAAAGGATTAAAAATATAAGGTAAATAGAAACAATTAATGAAGATGTTTTCACAATACCTCTTCTTTTGTATCTTCTTCAAGTTTTTTCTTCTTAGCAGATAAGCTTTCAATCTGTTTATGCAACTCTAGAAGCATAGATTTGGCATCATTCACCATTTGTGTAACATCACCTTGAGTTTCTCTAGGCTCTTCGAAGCTTTCATGAAGAGCAATTGGCTTCTTGACACGTTTGCATGTAGCTTTCACATTGAATGATCGGTGATCGGATGTGCACATGTACCCTAAAATTCCATACAAAGAAGATAAATAGAAACATATAGTCACCACATAATTTAAAGGATCAAGAAAATGTAACCTTACGTTTGATTTCTCTTCCCAATCTAGTGTCTTGGCTCCCCTTGGTAAGTTCCTATATCCTTTAGAGGTATGAGCTTCATTTGCAATTTCAGCTGTGGTTGGCGACCTTTGCATCTTTTTTTTCTACAATTTTGTAATCAAGTGAATTTTACACATTAACATGACACTTACCAAGTAGATGGAAATTTAAGATTGACATTCTTACCAAATGCATGTATGTTCCAGCATAGCCACTTCTTCCAGTGTTGTTAGTAACTTTTTGATCTGCTCGGTTCTTTTTGTTGCGACTACTGGAGCTCTGAAGAATATTAGCATTTAGTATTTTACATCAAAAATTATTTATAAAGATATTAAACAATATAATATTTTACCTTGTATTCGTTTGTCTCCATGTATGCAAGAAATCTAAACCACGTGTCATTCTTCATCCAATCTGGCTTTATTGGCTCTTCATTATTTTTTCGAGCTCTCAAGACCTTATTGCATACACTCCTCCTTGCCTCTCTAATACCCTTAGAAAGGCGTGTTCGCCAATATTTTTTGTCCCACTCAGCCCATGGTATAACAAACCAATCCTGCATTCATGAAATAGAAAATCACTTTATCTATTTTGCTTAAAAAGAAATATAAAAAGCTTTGAAGACGTCAATGAGAAATAATTAGATAGCTATGCATTTTTAATTAAAATCACCTATTTTTAATTAAAGTCACCTGCAATGTTCTTCGTACAAGGTCCAACTGCCCCTGGGGAACTTTTCTCATGTCCGAAATGGACAGATCAACATGCTTTTTGATGAGTAAATTTAGTTTTCGATCAAAGTAATTCTTATACGCACCACATGGGATCATTTCACCATCAAGTTCCAATTTGTATGGTCTTTCCTCTCTTACAATTGCCCTTATAGCATTATTTGATAATCTTCTTAGGTGGTTCCGCCGTGCTTTTTCATAGTTGGGTCGATGCTCTTCGCCTTTATTTTGTATATTCCCTCATAAAAAAGTTAGTAAGTAAAATAAATAAACTAAAAAAAAAAAAATAGAATCTCACAAATGTTAACTTATTAGGATACAAACAAATACAAAATCTTGATCTTGAAGAATTTTTTTTTTATTTAGCTTCATAAGGAGTACGGCGTTAACACGTACTATATATTATTTGAAGCATAATTTTAAGGCAATTGATTTTGCATACTCAACAAAACTGTTAACCCGTACTATATCCTCTTTCAAAGAAATGAATGCATAACAAGATTGTGCCTTTTTGTGAAACCTTTAATTGAACAAAAAATTGAAATAGCTTCTTCTATTAGTTTGCTAGATGGGTATTCTCGAAATGTCATGGTGTTGCATTGGTTTTATCATAAAGAGTGCAAAATGGTCTAATTGGTATACTTGTTAAATATACCGAGATTCGTTTGCATAGTGCATGGTTTGTGCTTTTTTACACTAGCTAAGTTTCTTGGACTTCAATATACACGTCTTATCATTGCGTGATATGGGGAGGCTTTAGAAAGCTAAGCACGATATTCCTTAGGAGGTTCGTATGACTAACATGTAGATGACCTAAGGTTTGATTTACTAAGAATTGTAGACCACTAGCCTTGGTAAGTACGATTATAAGAAAAATAAAATACAAGGGGCCAAGTCTAAAGTTTTGAAACGATTGCTTTGAAAGGCTAAGCCTTATATTTTGGAAGTATCTTTTGTGGAATTGCTCAACTGGCACAATGATTGAACACGGCCCGACCTCTAAAAGAATAAAAAATCTCAGTTGCTTTGGATAAAATTGCATGGAGCATTCAGATAGGAGCTCGATCTGTGAATTGGATTTTGACCTGAATTAAATCGCTAACGAACAATGTTTTGCATCGAAACCATTGAAATTTGCTTCATGACATAAAAATCGTTATTCCATAAACATGCTTGTTTGTCAAACACTAGAGATTGAATAAAGATTGTGCACTAGGAGAGCTGAAGGTACATACAATTCTTGCAGATTTCAGCAGATGAAGATGCACTGAAATTCAAAGGCTCTTTTAACGAAATGCAATGTAGTGGCCTGATTCCAATGGAACTGAACCATTGGAATTCGTTCATTATGACACCATGCAAGCATTAGTTAAGCAATAAAGTTTCCACTATTCAGTATGACAAGCTTTGTGTTGCTGGTTGCATGCAACATGGATCCACAGCAGACAGAAAAGTACATCAAGGAAATGTGCAATAAAGTTTCCACTATTCAGTATGACTAGCTTTGTGTTGCTGGTTGCATGCAACATGGATCCACAAAAGCACATCAAGGAAATGTGCAATAAAGTTTCCACTATTCAGTATGACAAGCTTTGTGTTGCTGGTTGCATGCAACATGGATCCACAGCAGACAGAAAAGCACATCAAGGAAATGTAACTTCTCTGAGACTCTCGTCTACTCTCTTACAATTTAGTCCCCAGTGCAGGAGGATCTATTTCAAGCTGGATTCTGGGTATAAAGGCCTGGAATAATTTACCCTATTTTAGTGCTTGTAGATAGAACATGCATTACTTGTAGATAGAACATGCATTAAGGATGGTCATGAAAGTGGTCCTATTTGGCATTATTCTGCTAAACTTCATCTATCAGAAAAGCAGAAGAGCTTCTCTACCTATAACCATGAGTGAGATATCCTGCACCCATAGCAGTACAAAAAAGAAACAATTCTATGATGTGTCTTTGTGAAAGATGTGCATGCATTTTCCAGAAAGATGTGCATGCATTTTCCAGACTATCACAAGTTCCATATATTTTAAAGTGGCAGAACCCGATGCCAACTCTGATTTTATGCCACTATAACAATGTCTGCATAATCTTTTGATCATAACAAGCACCTCATATGAAAGAAACATAACTATGTCAAGATTTACATTGTCTAGCTGCATCTCTAAAGTACCGTTCCTACATCCTCACTCAAATATGTGCTGCAATTCTTGTAGTCCAATAAACCATATCCTTTAACAGATACTGACCTTGTTGATATTCAGCTGCGCCTTGACCTTGATCTGGAACAACACTTAAAGGAGGTTCGAGTCTGCCACTCTGCTCCGACAGATTAATATTCCCTGCCAAAACACGCAGATCACAATATGAGCGAATCGACTATACAAGATTTTAATTGTCTTATTTAATGCAATTCCCCTACTTTGCCACGGTTTAGGGTTAATTTATGGAAGTTTCAGCTTACATCACACAAGAACTCTTAGCAAAGCTTAACAAATACTGACCTTGTTGATATCCAGCTGCACCTTCACCTTGCTCTGCAACAACACTTAAAGGAGGTTCAAGTCTGCCACTCCTCTCCAATAGATTGATATTCCCTGCCAAAAAATGCAGATCACAAATATTTAATGTTGAACAAATATTTAATGTTTAATATTCAAGCATGTCTTTATGCAAATCCAGTTTTAAGGTACAGAATCTGGCTTTTATCTTCTGCTACAGTAAATCCCAGCAACCTATAAATATGACACCAAAGTTCCCAAATGTGGATTTCAAGGCCATCAGGACATATGCTCCAGAATGGAAGGGATTTACACAGGTAATTGCTTCGAAGCATTTTCTTCCTAGTTCTGCATTGGAGTGCATTTTGCATGCAGTGAGCAGAGACACCCACAGACAAATATCAGGTTTCACGGTAGAAGCAATAAAATCTTCTGCCTCTTTAAAACATCCTGCATGGCAATCTGATTTTTCATATTCTCAAAACTGTCTGCAGCCAATCCAGCTTCCCCAACCTGAGCACATCTGGTGATCATGGCACTCCAAACTACCACGTTTTTATTTGGCAATTCGTCAGAGACTTTGAATGCTTCTAACAAGCTCCTGCCTGCCTGCTTGGGTAAATCAGAAAATACTTTGAATGCTCCTGCCTGGGTAAATCAGAAAATACTTTAAGTGCCTCCTCCAGACTTCCAGCTTTTGTGTACATAACAACAAGGGTGCTTCCACCAGTGTGCTTCCCAAGACAATGTCAAATTGGAACCCATTATCAACAATCTCTTCATGAATGCCCCTGCCTGCCTCTAGAGCAGCTACATTCATGAATACTTTCAGCACATGCAGACATGTCACTTTATCTGGCTTAATTCCTAAACTATGCATCTTTTCAAAGCATTGTAATGCAGACTTGCATCTGCCATTCTGGACATATCCAGATATCAGCACACTCCATGACACTACACTTTGATCTGGCAATTTAGAGAAGACAGCAAATGCTTCTTCCAGTTCTCCACACTTCGTGTACATACTTAAAATCGTATTTCCAATGGCAAGATCGTGTTGAAGCCCACTTTGAAGGATACGTTGGGTGGATGCACCTTTCCTCCTCTAAGGCATGTGCACTAGCACATGCCTTGAGGGCACCTAGAAATGTGATTTTATTTGGTCTTATGCCTTCATATTGCATGCCTAAAAAAAAATTTAACTAACTTCACCTTCTTTATTTTGAGCATGTCCTCCTCTGACTGCATTCCATGTAACCTCATTCCAGTCTGGCAATGCAGTGAAGACTTTTTCTGATTCCTCCAAGCTCTGGCATCCAAAATTATGAATCTTTGCTCAATCTAGAAGGCAAAACAAGCTAAAATGTCCACGTCTCATAATCTGAGACCTGATATCATGCTAGAATTTTGGATTTAAGAGGGCACAAGAGGAGGAAAATGGAAAGAACGCGTGATATGTCCGCATATACGGTTTTATATTACGCCATTAGCTAGCAAAGATCAATTTATCCTGATTTTCAGGCACAAGGTCTTAGTAAGATGACATTCATCAAGCCAAAAAGTTGACTAAAGAAGCGGGAAAGACACACAAGCAACCAATTCAAGCCACCAGGGATCCAAAGGATAACCTGTTTCTCTTCTTGGAACTAGCGCTATTATATGGACATCTACAAAACAAACCCTTTGTGAGCTCCCGAGCACAATAACGAGGCGTAACTCAAAGCTTCAATCGCCGGCACTCGGGAAATGATGTTCCTTCTTGGACTTCTGAGTCCATATTAGGTCAGTTAAGTCTATGTGGAGAATTCAAGGACTTGTCAATGTAATGAGGGATTCAAATACGAGCCTCAAAGTAAGCATTTAGATCTACAAGTCTGTTTCGTCAGGGGCCAGCTACAACTAGTCAATTCTGCAAGAAAATAGTTGAACCATACCAAAGAGCAAAAAAATTTAATTCAAAGAGAGGCATGTCACGAAGTAAACTAAGAAATATAAAATACCTCTTGGAAGACTTTGTAAATCCAGGTCTGCATCTCGTAAATCCAGGTCTGCATCTTGAGCATAATCTGTCAACAAGAACCATGTCCCTTTTAAAAGAAAAAAAAATTTGCATAATCGATCACTGATAGCTATAGACGTAGCAGAGAAAAAAGTAAATGAGACTAAACTAGGTATCTATCGAATTAAAAACTTGCCAGAAATAGAAAGGCAAACAACTTTACGAGCAGCATGACCGTCTGCATTTTTTCCATTTTGCCTAAAACTAGGATCTGATATGGGTGATATGGGAATGCTCCTTGTAATACTTCCATCCAAGATTTCGAGGTGATGGGCGATGGTATGCTTCTATTCTCTTCCTAGTCATAATCTTCTTCTTCTTCTTCTTAATTAGCTTCTTTTTCTGCAAGATATGCCGTTTTGGAGCGGGAGATGATACTTCATCCTCAAGACTCTCCTCGTCTCCATCTTCAATGTTCGCACCTTCCCTCATTTGAAAATCTTCATCTTCAGTGTCTTGTTCCGAGCCTGAAGAATCCATACCCATTCCATCTTCTGAATCCATTTCGTGCACCTTCTCAGCACTTTCTCAGGTAGAGAGAGCTCAGGATCAATTGATCGAGATCAAGAATCGAGAAGCATTGGGTTCGCGGGTACGATTTTCCCTCTTTTTTTCATCATTTTCATTTCCTTTGGTTTTTCGTATAATGAATGTTCTAGTTACAATCAAGGATTACTATTCCGTTCTTGATTTTATTGTTATCATATTTGTTATGAGTAATGGTCTATAAATAATTGCTGCTTATTACTAATTTGAAAATATCTTGATGTGAACTTAAAGCCACTCATAAAACCTCTTCACATGTCTAATGGATTTTGTGACCATCCACAACTTTTAAAGAATTTATCTAAAAAAAATGAAAGAAATTTAAAGAAAATTATGGGGGCCACGAACATTTCTCTTCTTAGGGCTTTCAAAATCCCCTCACGGTAATATTTCAATAATCAAGAACTATGGAACAATTAAATATGGATAGTCCTGGTGTTAAATCCAGGACGAATATATGGAGCACGTCTTTACCTTGAATGGATTCATATAATGTAATTATTTTACGTTATGTAGATATAAGTCTAGGTAAAAACGTCTCAGATATAAAGCATTATATGTAGATAGAATGCTTTGATTTGGGTTGAGCAAGATATGGCTTTGAGCAAGGTCTCTATGGGTTATTTTCAAATCCAATGATTATTTTAAGTGGGGTTCATGAAATTTAAATGATAAGCATTTTGGATTTTCAAGCTTATATTTGGTGGTAATATATTGATTGATCTTTTCAAGGCTTTTAAGGAACGTAATTTGAATGTTTAATGGTTCACTATAGTCTTTTGGGAAACTTTGGAATACGTGTGTGTATACTTGTAATATTGCCATTATGGACCAATGCATCTATGGTGATAAGGCTAAAACCTATGGTACTGTGGTGTGAGATATGGAATTAATAGTAGTTATTTATTACCATTGCCAAGACCAGATCACAAAATACCTAATATCCGGCCGGAGTTCTCACGCCTTGAGATGAAGCTTGTCTCGCTACGTGCTCCAAATGACGGCGGTGCAATGTGCCATACCCGACAAGCTACTCGTGACATAGCAACAACGGGGCCTTGCTTGCTTGCCAGGTCTTTTTTTTTTTCCTTATTTTTTTTAAAGCTCGATTTTTTCCTCAGAAAGGTACGTGCCAGTTTTAGGGGAAAGCATCAATCAAGAATATTCTAAAAGCATATTTGTAGGAGAATTATATATGTTAGAAAATATGCGCTTGCTTAAATTCCCCTTTAGTGTGCAAAAATTGAAACGTGTAATTTTTAACTCGTATATCATACTAATAGACTTTGTACTTCCAAATATTTCTCTTGTAGAAAGTGGAAATAGGCACACTAATAGACCATGATGTTCCAGATGTTCCATCCCTTAGAAATGACTCATAACTTATAGTTCCACCATATAATGCATGTAATGCTAATTACCTATTACTTTTATGATAGGAAATTAACCGCTATGGATCATGTTGATGATCCTAAAACGTTTGAAGAATTGAAGCGCCAAGCTATAAAAGATGGAGTTTCAGCTGTGGAGTGCCCATGTACAAAATGCAATGGAAACAAATTGAAGTCACTTGATGACATTCATCGTCATCTCAAATGTAATGGTTGGAGTCAACAATTAAAAGAGGTGAGAGAACCTTCAAATTTCCATATTTATCTTTTAGCACATGTTTAGTTTAAAATTACAACCATTGCAGGACACTAGACGTAAAGATACAGTGTCTCAAACAATTCAGGACACCTTCATGGTAATTGATAACGATTATGAAAGTCACGTACCTTTGGAAGGTGCTAGGGATAATTTTCCAAGTAGAAATGTAAGTGAAAGTCCACTTAGTGAAGGAGATCAGATAATAGATGGAGATCAGATAACAGATGGAGATCAGATAACAGATGGAGATCCATTATGTGATAACACTAGCGACCCATTAAAGCCATTATGATGGAAGTTCATTGAACATGTTATCTGCCGTACTTTTGATTCTTGATCTGAAGACTATGCATGGATGGTCAAATTCTAGCCTTGATGATCTTCTAAAAGTTTTGGGAGGACAGTTGTTACCCAAAGGAAACTTATTGCCACGATCATCTTATTATGCACAAAAATTGATGAAGGATCTTGGTCTGGAGTATGAATCTATCCATGCTTGCCCAAATGATTGTATTCTGTATAGAGGGGAGTATGCTAATCTTGAGTCTTGCCCTAATGAAAAATGCCAAGAAAGTCGATGGAGCAAAAAAGGCAAACCTAGTGCACGTAAAGTTGTGCGTTACTTCCCTGTCATACCTCGACTACTGAAACTATATGAATGTCCATCAATGGCAAGACACATGACATGGCATGCTAACAATGTAAGTAAAGATGGCATTTGCAGATATGTCTCTGATTCACCAGCGTGGCAGCACATCAACAACATGTGGCCTGACTTTGTTGAAGACCCCCGCAACATTAGGTTTGGTTTGGCATTTGATGGCGTAAGCCCGTTTAGTGAGATGAGATCTAACTGGAGTACTTGGCCTGTTATGTTGGTAAATTACAATATTGAACCATGGTTAGCTACAAAGCCGCATTTTATTATGTTGACATTGTTGATTCCTGGACCACAGCAAGTACCTTCTTCAAAAATTGATGTTTACATGAGTCTTATTGTGGAAGAGTTCCATAAGCTTTGGGAAGGAGTAAAAGCATTTGACTTCAGCAAGCCTACTTTGGAGAGGGAATTCACCTTGCGTTCAATGATCATGTGGACTATACATGACTTTCCTGCATATGGTTTGTTGGCAGGATGTGTAACCCATGGATATCGAGCATGTCCCCGCTGTGGACCTGATATTCATGTTCGCAAGTCTAGCAGTCTTAGAAAATTTATTTATGCAGGCCATCGCCGATATCTCCCCATTGATCACAATTTTCGGAGAATGAAAGTATTTGATGGGAAAGTTGAATTTGGAACAGCCCCAAATCTTGCGGAACCTACTGATATACAAAATTGGATAATGGAAAAGGAAGAATGGGAGAGAAAGGAGTTGTCTCTCGAAAAGAATTGAAACAAAAAAGAAACTTGATGATGCAGATGATGATCCAGTGAAAAGGACGGGGTGGAAACGCCTTTCTATATTTTATGAGCTTCCATATTGGGAGGTATGTCATGCTTGCATATGTATATATGTACTTAGTAACTTATGTCATTACGTGTACTTATCTTATTTCATATTACATATTACAGCATCTTCTTATCCGAAACACGCTAGATGTGATGCACGTGGAGAAAAATGTTGCAGAAAATATAGTTAAAACAATACTTGGAGATGCTGACAAGGACAATGAAAAGGTACGAGAGGACATGAGAGAGATTGGAATTCGTGAGTCCCTCCGGTCTCAATCACAAAAGCGGTAAAAGTTATTTTACCTCATGCTCCGTATGTTCTTACAAAAGAAGAAAAAAGCTTTCTTTGTTATACAAAGTGTGAAACCTCAACTGGGATTGTCCTCTAACTTCAAAAATGTGTTGCAAATGGAAAGCTCAAATCGATGAAATCACATGATTATCATATTCTTCTTCGCCAGTTCCTTCCTTTGGCTATACGTGATTGTCTAGGAGAAGGAGAAAGAATGTCAATATTAAGACTCGATTGCTTTGTTTAAGCAAATTCTTGCAAAAGAGATTCATTTGAGTGAGATGAGTAACTTGAAGAGCGAAAGGTCGTGAATGTGTTATGCTTGCTTGAGAAGCATTTTCCGCCATCTTTTTCACGATCATGACGCATCTCATCATACATCTAGTGTAGAAGAGCTAGCTATTTGTGGGCTGTGGATCGCACGATGGATGTATCCCATTGAGAGATTCTTAAAACATCTCAAGAAATATGTTCAAATAACATGGCATATCCAGAGGGATCCATTCTTTGAAGGATATATAATTAATGAAGCAATGACTTTCACCACCATGAAGGAGGACAAAAATATTGAACTTTTAGGTGAATATGATGGTGTCTTGGAGCGTAACACATCTGAGGTTTTGGAAGGCAAAGGAACTTTGATAAAGTTGGATGTATCATTGAGACAACAAGCACATGAATGCATTCTAGCAAATTCAACCATCATCAACACATGGAGATTGTAAGTATTCAGTTTTATAATTTAGATTGATGTGCTTTAATGACAAAGTTAACTTTCAATCTGTTAATAACAGAAAATATGATCAATCACAACATGGTGTCTTTTCTGGGCGCAAGCGACCGAGGGAGCAGGTTATGAACTTTCCAGAGTGGCTTAAAATGGAAGTCCAGCATATGGTTCAAAATGAGGAGCAGGTAGATCCATTGTTGCTTGACCTTGCTTTTGGAGTTGAAGAATATGCTACAAGTTATAAAAGCATGTGGGCATATGGTTGGCATTTACGAGTGCAAGACTTAGACGCAAAGCAAGTGACACAAGATTCAGGCATTTCTGCAATATTTCAATCTACGAGCCGTAGTAGTGCTAAAGACAAGCGTCCAATTGAAGCTGACATAGAATATTTTGGCAAAATTCAACAGATTCTACAGGTTCTATTAGTACTTGTAAATATATTATTAATACTATAGTACATTTAATTTATAACACTAATTCTTTTTTCGTGGTTTTGTAGGTTTGTCTTGGTTCATCGCATGTGGTGCTTTTGCAATGCCATTGGTATAGGCCTGATATTATTGGACAACGAGCATCTACAAAATTTGACAAGTATGGCTTTCAACTGGTGGACACTACAAAAGCTGCATATAAATCTAATTCAAGTTCTCAACCCTTTGTCTTTCCAGAACATGTCCAACAGGTAAAACTGCAATTATAGTTTCTTACTTGCAATTTTTTTTTTTGTGAAATCGTTTGGTTAAGCATTTAAATATATGCAGGTTTTCTATTTTGATGATCCACATAACGTAGGTTGGTCTATTGTGCTCCGAAACCCATCTCGTAGATGGGCTAGTACTTACGATGAAAGTGAAAAAGTAACTTGATGACATCGTGTATTTCATAAATCTTGTAATATATCTCTCTTTCATTTTTGTAGTTCAAAGGACATCACAAGTGCAATTTAATTCAATTTCACGATTCTGACATTGTAATATGATAATGTATGATCTTATAAAATTAAATAAGAAACAAAGTGAAGTTTCTATTGATTTTAGTATGCTTCTACTTTTTCACTATAGCAATATTATAACACAATAAATGAGGAGTTTTATAGTTACACTTAAATCAAAGATATAGATAGTTGCCCGTATGATTACATGGCACTTGTATATATGCCACTTGTATTGAACAAATGGCAAAAGTCCCACCACACTTTAATGGCAAATAGAAGTCACTTATACAAGTGTCATTTGTTCATCTGCAAATGGCACCAACAAGCAGCACTAACATGTCACTTATTAGTTTGCCATTTACGTCGCTCAAAATGGCAAAACATTGCCCACACTTAGATGGCACATTCAAGTCACTTAGACATGTGACGTTTATTGCAACGCAAATGGCACAAATAGGCAGCACTTATGGGGCACTTACATGACACTTATTAGTTTGCCATTTATGTAGGTCGAAATGGCAAAACATCGACCACACTTAAATGGCACATGCAACACACTAATCTATGTGCCATTTATAAGGCAAACAAATGGCAATATAACTGTCGCCTAAATGGCACATACTTGTCACGTTTTGTTATGTGCCAATTACAATGATACAAATGGCAAATTCATGAAATTGTGCCATTTCTTCGTGCCATTTATGCACATTTTTGTAGTAGTGAAAGTACTCTTTCACACTACATCTATCTTCATAATGGCCTATTGCTTTGCAAAAAGCACAAATAGCTTTATCAAAATGCCCTCTCTTACCACACTTGGTGCACGGCCTATACCAAAAATAATCTGAGGAATGTGTATTTCTTGAGCAATGAGCACATGGACGGTAGATGCTCTTCTCGGGCCTTGAACTCTTCATTTCTTGAAGCTGCTTTGTGACCTCAACCAAGGCTTCAGATACTTTGGATATTTCAGCTCTGACATCAGCCACAGGACCATCTGGATCCTCCATCTTTGGCTTCTTTTGTCTTTTTGAATAGCATAGATTGGCACTGGTCCAGGTCCCATGTACTTCTGCTCATAATCTGGAAAGAAAGGATCATGAGGTGAGTGCATATCATCAGGAAGATAGAAGATGATGTCAGCAATTTCAGTAGCCTTAGTAAAGGCTTTGTGTATGGTGTCAAATCCCTCTTGCTTTTGTATCTTGAGCATTTTCCTGTGTATTCTTGGTCTGCTGCTCAAACCTCTAATGAATGAAGCAACAAGATGCAAAGTATGGTTAGGTACATGATTTACTTGACACTTGACAAGATATAGGTTAAATCTTTCAACATACTGATGCATAGTCTCGCCATGTTTAATGTGAAAGGTTTGTAACTTAAAGATCAAATCTTGGGGATTACCAAACCTTGCCAAGAATTTCTTTACAATATCATCCCATGAGTTAGCACTAAACTCATGACATATTCCAACCATGCTCTTACTTCATCATTTCTGAAGCTCAAAGTAGTGGCAAGGCATACTTGCATTAGCTTGAATACTTACTCTTGGCACTGCTGCAGAGGTTTCATGGTTCTTTTGTGCTTCAGCATGCTCAGAAGTCTCACTGTTTCTCCTAGGAGCCATGAGTTCAAATTCTTGGCAAAGATCTCAGTAGGACCTCCAAAATGTTGAAGGTAATCCTGGCAAACCTTCAACCTCAATGGCTTAGAACCTTCAGGTTGCTTCAAGCAACCACTATATGCAAGAAAATTGCAAAAAGAAAGCTCAAACAAAGGATTAGTTCTTTTCCAAAACAAGAAAAAGTGTGCCACAGTAAAAATGATGCCATTTGCAACCATATTAGAATTTTGACATGAATTCAATTCAAAAGACTACTTTGAGACTCAAAGAATCTGGGACCAAAAGTCAGATGCCAATCGATTAGCAAAGATCTCTCAAATTTGTGGTCCTGACCAAGTCAAAACTTGGTCAATATCCCTGACAGTGAGCTAATTTTTGTAGATCCAAAAGTATGCGTCTTTTTTTAGTTTTGATACTTTATTCTATCTCTGATAAGTCTGTACACAAGGATCAACAAGTTTTTTGGCAAAGGAATATGCTAAAATGACTTAAAATTCAATGTTTTCGCAAAAAGACTGCCATAAAGCCAAAACAGCAAGCAAGTTTTTTGCAGATCAAATTTTATCGATCTTTTTAACTTTTGACAACTCCTGGCATCTTTGACATGTCTGCAAGCAGGGGAAATCAACTTGCTTGGCAAGAATCGATGCACAAATGATCAAGATGGGTGATTTTTTTACTAGAATGCAATAATTTTGCAAAAATAGTAGACATGCTTTAAATGATTTTTGACACTTTTTCTGAGTTTTAATACTCCCGACTTGCTCTGATGATTTCCTATGCAAAGTGCTACTCAGAATGAAATGCTAAAACTTACTTAAGATAATTGATCTAACAGACGACTCTAAACTTAAGACAGTTTAATCTAATTTTTCTTTGAGATTTATTCAGAAAGCAAAGTGTGATGCAATCTTTCTGAGATATGTTATGCTTGATTTTTTAGCACACCAGCCCTACCGGGCCTACAGCCTTTCCTCAAATTCTAGCCTATCCATGTGTAATTTCCATGTCATCAAAATCTGATGTGGCTTATTTTGCACCTTCAGATCTCTGCTTTTGCAAATCTAAGGCTAAGGAAATTAGAAAATCCGTCAAAAATGGGCACGGAGATGGAAAGGGTCACGGAATATCATTTTTTTTCCCTTTTTTTCTTTCACGCTTCCTTCCGGTGAAGCTCTGCCGAAAAGCTTCCGGCGTGGCGCTAGCACATTCTAGATCACTATTTTCTATTCGGACGACAAATTTGGACGCGCCAGAGGCCGAGCTTGGTGCTAACTTCTTCTTGTCCAAAGATTTTGAGTATTCCGTTATTCTTTTTTTTATTTTTCTTTTCTTCTTAGTTCTAACCTTATTTTCTGCTGGGTTTTCAGGGCTATGAACGATTTTTGTCGAAATATTGTCTGTTTGGCCCTTTTGAAATTGGCAATGGCTCAGCCGTAGTCTCCAGTGCCACTTCTGCTACTGGCCGAAACCTAATCTATATGCAAAAGCTTTGGTTTATTAGAGTCGAAGTCATCAAAAGATATAGTGGAGTTTCATTTTCTGATTTCTTTCTTTGCATTCGTATGGCTAGTACAAGTTTTAAGTCACGGACATGATTCTTTGAAAATGGTGCTGAACGCAAGAATTCAGGCATTCAATACGACTTCTCATTCCTGAAGTTCTACAGATAAGTTTCGATCTTGCAACTTTAAGCAACATTTTTACTCAAATTTAAGTCATGCATTTTGATTGCATCCTGGGTTTCCACTATGGATAGATGAGAAGCACATGGCAGACAAAGATTGAATGCAGTCCCAGGCTGGCAGCTCCAAGTGAAAGCAGTAATACCATCATCTGTAAAGAAAGTGGCTATCTGACCAAGTTCGAGATGCTTGTTGGACGTTTCTTTGTGCTCATGCTTCCTGCGAACTCACACGTGTGCTGCAAAAGCCAGCTTTTGCAGGTATGTATGTGGAGTATGTTATGCTTGATTTTTTTTTTTTTTTTTTTTTTCAAATATCACTTTTACCTTCTCACTTTACCTCATTTGCAATGTTGAGTGCAAATTGAATATAATCTCAATGCCAAGGGTCGGATTTTCATTCATAAGAATAGCATAATGTCAATCAAAATATTCGCAAGCTCAGATGTCTTGGGAATAGGATCAAAAAGGCCTCACAATAGAAATTAAGCAGTTTGCTTCAAGCAATCCATGGATTTATGAAGCAAGGAAGGCAGATTCAAGCTATTGTCAGTCAAATCGGTCTCTAACGGAGATGTCTCGATCACTTCTTGCGCCCAAAGCCCTCGAAAATTCTGTAAACTCAAATCCCCATTCTTTATCCCCTGCTTTTGGCCCGTTCTTGGCAAATCCGCCCGAAATCCTTATCCTTTAGCTTAATTATAGGTTTTTTGGTTTAAAATAGATGGATTCGGGAGTATTGCCCATGATTGAGTGGTCAAATCGCGACAAAAATTCGGATCTTGGCATGACAAAATTTTAGGGTTCTTGAGGATTCTTGAACAATATTCCACAAGCGTTTTTCAAAAAAGTGGCTCGGGTATAAAAGGCCTGATCTGACGTGGCTTAATAACAATTGCGTGTTGTCTCCCTGTGGTGTCTGGCCCATTACCAGCCCACATGCCCGGAGGCACCACGTGGCAGGAAGACAGGATGGGATGAGTGACTAGCCCCGGGGGATTTTTTTTTCAAATTTGGCACGAATCCCAAGAACTCAAAACTGAAGGTCAGTGTATGGGGTCTTTTTCGAAAATTCTTTTTTTCACAAAGAATCTTTTATTATGCTCTACAAGACGGGAGAATCTTTTTGCAAAAAGAGCATTTGACTTTTTGGCTCAAAATGGAGGTCAAATTTAATGATGTGGCAAGTTGATGGGGTGATTTGGCAAATGAGTATGGGGTAATGATGTGTCAAGCTAGGTGGCAAAATGACTTTTTTCTAGTCAAAACTTTTTATGATGTGGAGATGATGTGGATGAATTGTGTATGATGATGTGGAGCACTTAGGGATGATGTGGCACCATGGAGTGATGACATGTCACCTAAGATATCAAAATGACTTTTCTTAGGTCAAATATTTTGAAAAAAAGAGTTTTCTGGTAGGTGACATGTGTATGATGACGTGGACATGCTTCGGTGATGATGTGGATGGTATTTGGCATTTTTTGATGATGATGTGAACAATTTGGCATTAGTGCACATAACCATGGATTTTTTACGCAATATCTTGGACATTTTACTTCTCCATGCTTGTTCAAGGGAAATGTGCACTCTCTCTCTAGCTTAACTTTTAGAGAATAGAATAGAATAGAAGATGTTCTTAGACCATAGAAATAGCTAAATTGGGTGGAAATTTTTGCTTTTTTGAATATGGTGGATGTATGGTGGGTGTGTGGTGTATGAATGGTGTGTTTTAACTAGAAAAAAGACTATTTGCCAACTTTGGCTAGGGGAAATGTTGGTAAGGCAAGAGACTATGGATTATGAGGCAAGTATGATGTTCATGGATGGAATTGATATGGTAACGAGACTTGGGGTTCATATCTCACACTCCATCATGAATGGTCAAAGGATTTGTGTTTCTATGCCAGTGGACTCGCGTTTACCAGATTGTATAGTTGTGAAGACTGGGCTTTGGTATAAGAAGTTGAATCTTAAGCTTCTGAATGGTCCAACATTAGCCCGCTTGTTTCCTGATAAGGAGGCTTTTGCTAGCTTTCGTCGAGGTAATCGTGCATCTCAGGCATCTGTTCAACATTCTTCTCAGATTCAAGCTCCCATTGTTATTTCTTCATCTATTCATGATCAACCTTTGCCAGTTGCTTTGCATTCCTCGACTATGGAAGATGCTCTACATACAGTTCCAATGGTGTCGTCCTTAACACCATCAACTGCAGCTATAGTTCCTACTACTCTCCACGTTGCTGCTTCTGCTTCTCATGCTTCTGAGATTGTTATGGCTGATGGTCCTAATCCTGAGTGCGCTAAAGAGTCATGGCAATAGGTCAATTGGAGGAAGGCAGCGAGGAAGAAGCCTATTATATCATCTCATGAGCCTATCCTACCTCGTACTATTCAGTGGCATGATAATTTGATGTCTCTTGATGATCATCTCGATGTCGCAGATCATGTTGAATGTGATGAGGCCATTAAATGCCTCAAGGTGGCATAAGGAGTATGATTATATACTGTTATACTGTGTATATATGGGTGGTTTTGCTTAGTGGGCTATTTCGTCCTCTTGGTTTTGAGTCCCATGTCGCAGGTCCCTTGTATGTATCTTGATTTTCCTTGGTAATAGATTGTTGCCCTTCAAAAAAAAAAAGGCCTT
The DNA here is from genome assembly GCA_021234155.1 of Isoetes taiwanensis. NCBI lineage: Eukaryota > Viridiplantae > Streptophyta > Lycopodiopsida > Isoetales > Isoetaceae > Isoetes > Isoetes taiwanensis. The sequence goes on from JAJEKV010000013.1 coordinate 1,273,105, forward strand.
ATGAAGTAGAACTCACGCCAAAATGATTTGAAACTAGCCACGTACCAAGGAATCTTTGAGGGGTCTTCCAAACTTCATTCTTGAGGGCTCTTCTAATCTTCAAACTCAAATATGCTTGCTTGAGTCTTCTCCTCCTTGCCATGCTTGCATGATATCCAATGAATATCCTTCCCTTGGTTCTTCAACAAAGGTGTCAACTTTGTGATCTTCAAGGATGAGAATCTTCATACTTCTAGCACTTGCACACATGTCTTAGACAAAACTTAGACAAAGATGTATAGATTGTGTGCATAGCTCTTCTATGCTGCCAGAATGTGGCAGCATCATGCCAAACAAAGAAGGATAGGCTGGTCCCCCAGCCTCTAGTTGTGCACATGAGTTGTCTAAAGTTCTTGATGGTTGCCAATGTGGGGATATGGTTGGCAACATATGTTTTAGCAAGAGATGAGAGCAAGGCAAAGTGGTAGGCAAACCAAATGAAGTGCAGATGATTGTGCGAGCATGAAAGTGATGAACCTGCATGACAAGTGAATGTGTAGTTAGTAAAAATAGAGCTGCCATATGGAAATGTGATGGCAGTTTGATTAATATAGTAGGGAATGATAAGATAGAAGAGGTTTATATGGATCGAGGGTAACTCTTGAGCAGATTATCATGTAGTGGATGTATGAGAGGGTGATCCTGCATATGACAAAGAGTTTATTAGTGCAAAGAGCTGTTGTTATGGCAGAGATGGCAGCAGCATCATATGTAGAGATGTGAGGAAGAAAACAAAGTGTGCAAATGAGAATGAGGTGTATGAATGAGCTTTGCAGATGCTCCTGCATGGAAATCAATCACTTTAGTAATGATAACTCAAAATGTTGGCCTTGTATGAGCTGGAACCTGGATGTATCTCACTGTTCTTGCATTAGTCACAGTAGTAGATCACCAAAGCATGAAAGAAACAAGACTTGCATTAATCCTGCCTAATTGTCCAATCTCCTAAAACTAATTCTTGAACTACTCTTAAGCTTATTTTTTGTCCTTTTTTTTTATATTTTCTAGTTTTTACAAATATGATCAGCAACTCAAAAGCAACCTAAACTGATTTTAGTCAAACAAACTTAAGGCAACATGTTGTTGCCAATACCTCTTCAAATGTAAGATATTAATGGGATTTGGCAGCTCTCTTCCATCAACAACAGATTCCAGCTAGTAGGAGTCTTTTCTTGCTACTCCAATCACTTCAAATGGGCCTTCCCATAGATTCTCAAATTTGGCTGCCACATCCTCCCTTGCTTTGTTCCACTTGAGTACCAATTCTCCAATTTTGAGAGTACCTTGAAGCTTGTGAGCAGTCTTGAATGCTGCTATGTCCTTGGCTTTCTTGATAAGAATTGCATTTTCAGCCTCAAACCCGTGTTCTTCCAGCTGTATCAGTCTCACAACCTTTCTTTAAGTGTCATCCTCTGTTTCTAAATTGATTTGATAAGCCAATCTAAGGGAGGGTAATTCAAGCTCAATGGGAACAACAGACTCGATACCATATACAAGGCTAAAGGGATATGCTTTGTAGATGCCTTAATCTTTTTAGAAATACTAATAGTCTTTTTAAGAATTGACCTCAGAACTTTGTTTGTTGACTCAGCTTGACCATTACCTTGAGGATAAGTATGCTGAACTTTTAGTATATTTGACTTTGAGAGTATCTAGCAATGAGGCAATGGCTTGGTTTATAAATTGGGTTCCTCAATCAGGTATGATCTTGAAAGGGATTCCAAATCTAGCACGAATATTTTCATGGAGAAACCTTGCAGTAGTAAATGCACTAGCCTCTCTAAGTGGAGCTTCAACCCATTTTGTGAAACAATCAGTGGCTACAAGGATGAACTGATGTTGAGCTGATGAAGGAGGGTCTATGGGACCTATAAAAACAAGTCCCTATACTTGAAATGGACCTGGAGAGGTTATGGCAGTGAGGGGAGCTGGTTGCAACACTCTTTTGCCAAAAATTTGGCATTTATGACGACATTTTATCACATTGTAGCAATCGTTAAAGAGAGTAGGCCAAAAATACCCTGACCTTAATATCTTCTTAGCTGTTTTGCAGCAAGAAATGGCCCCCACATATGCCTTCATGACATGCTTCAATGATCATCTTGGCCTCCTCAGAATCCACACACCTTACCAGCACTCTGTCTTTGTCAATCTTGCACAAAACTTCTCCTATCAGCTTGAATTTCTTGCATTTTTCTTTGAACCTTCTTTCTTGGCTGCTGGTCATATCCTTGGGTACTTCATTATTCTCCAAATAATTTTTAATGTCATATTGCCAATCCAATGTTTTTTCGTGCAAAGCAACAAGGTTAGTAGTCAAAGTACAATCGTTCTCATCCAAACCTTCTTGATCTTCATACTTAAACAAGGCATAGGGAAGGTAGGAACTTGGATTGTTAACTAAATTGACTAATTTCATATTGATATTATAGGCCTGAATTTTGCAAGCCCATCTACATATTTTAGCCTTTGGCTGTTTTTTTGCAAAGAGAAGAGACATGGAATTTTGCTTCATGAAGACTTGAGTGTGGCTGTTTTGCAAGAGATGACCTTGCCTATCTATCACAAACATCAAGGCGGTTGCACTCTTCTCGAGCCCCTGGTATCTAAGTTCAGTATCAGACCACATTTTGCTTGCAAAAGAGATATGGTCATCTTGAAGCAATGCCAAACTTATGGCCTTTCTTGTAACACTAATGTAAGCTTGAAAAGGCTTCTCAAAGTCTGGAGGTTTCAACAGGGTGGATTGGCATATGGCATCTATAATTTTATTAAAGGATTCTTGACAAATTTCATTCCAATCCACCAACATGTGTTTGCTCTCACTTTTTGTAAACTTCCCTACCTTTGTGAGGTTGGAAATAGGACTAATAGTGTGTGAGAAGTGAGGAATATACATCCTTAGAAAACTAGTCATTTCTAATAAGCTTTTAACTTGCTTGAGTGTTTTTGGAGGAGCATGTTTCTTCAAGGCTTCTATCTTGTTTGCAGCAAATTGGATGCCCTTGGTAGATACTTCATGTCCTAACAAATCCCTTTTTGAGCACAAAAAAACACACTTATTAGGGTTTAGGCTCATACCTCCCTCCCTGCACATATCAAATAATTTAGCGAGATAAGCAAAATGATCCTTGCTAGTACTTAAACACAAATCATCCAATAAAACTCGAAATGATGTGGGAGGCATATCCTTGAAAATAGTGTCCATTGCTCTTTGAAATGTTGCTGATGCATTCATAAGTCCAAAGGGGATCCTTCTCATTGCAAATGTTCCCCATGGTGTAATAAAAGAAGTCTTAGGCGGATCCTCCTCTTTAATACTAATCTGATTGAATCTTGAGAAGCCATCTAAGAAAGACATCTTTACCTGGAAAAACATGCAAAACTTCCTCCAAGAAGGGTAAGGGATAACAATCCTTGATAGTTGTCTTGTTTGAATCCTTATAATCAATGCAAATTCTAATTGTTTTGTTCCTTTTTTTCACAGGTACTATGCAAGACAACCATTTTGGATTTACTATCTCTGATATTACTCCAGCATCTTTCATTTTGCATAATTCGTCCTTGATCAGGCCAAGCAAAGATGCATTTATCCTCCTTAGTTTCTGCATGACAGGCTTCATACCTTCTTTGATCTTTATTTCAAATTCACACACGCCTTTATCAACACCAATCAGTTCATTATAATCCCAAGCAAATACATATTTCCATTCATCAAAGAATTTAGCAACAAAAGACTCATCTTCTTTTTTGAACAAGTCACCAACATATAGTGTTCTACCTTGACCATTTTTTTTGAACTTTTACCTCTTTTACCTGCTTTTCTTTATTTGCATTTATGACCAAGACTGGATAAAGCTGCTGTAGATCATCTTTTTCTAAGTCGTCCTCCTTTATTGCTCCTTCAGCTAAGTGTTCAAGTAGAACACTCCTACATAATGCATGAGCTTCACAATTTTGTTCTCTTGGCACATGGCATAATTTTCAAGACTCGAAACCTGCTAATTCTTCCAATGCCTTATCTCTTAGCAATATTATGTCTTCATTTTTGGCCTGATATTCTCCCAAGACTTGTCTATAAACCAATTATGAGTCACCAAAAATAACAATGCTACCTATGCCTAGATGCTTGGCTTATTGCAAACCTGCTATAAGAGCTTTATATTATGCCATGTTAGAGTAATATTAGAGTCTAAGCCTTGACTCGTCTAATGTCACAGAGAAAGGATCTCTCTTGGCCCAACCGACTAAGGACTGCCATGCAGCACCCCTCTAGACCATTTGTCTAGCTTTAATCCTACCACTCTTCACTACTTCTTTTTTTTTTTTTGAAGGACGTCAAAATTTATTAATAACACTTCATCATAATACATAATACAATGCCGAGACAGAAATAAAAAACCCAGTGGACAATCAGATCCAACTGAGCAGGGCCACCCATCTAAGCATGACAATATAATGCAGTTCACACTATTTTCCTCTCCTAAAAAGAGAAGAATAATATATAAACATATTTATAGAAAAGTTACTTTAACCAGGTCGAACTTCTACATCCATAGAATCGTTAACAGCAACTTGATCTGCTTCTTGGTGTCTCAATGCCACTGAATCAGGGACATCCACTGTAACAATCGTAGCAGATACTGGAGCTACAGAGTGAACTAATGCAGATTGAGGAGCCGAGCTATTTTTACGACGTGCACGATACTTCAAGCGTGGAGTAGACCATCCTTCTTCCAATAATTCTTGCTTGTGAGCAATGTCCAAAAGACGAGAGTGTTGATCCTCATTAAGAGGGTCTACTGATATAGACTGAGACGGAGATACACTCAAAGAAGGCGATGGTGCAGAAATAGCTAGAGAAGAAGGCACACGAGCTGGTAATACTGGCGGATTAACTAGTGCAGAGGCAGATGGGGAAGAAGATGATACAACACGACACTCGAGTGAAGTGGCTGCTATGTGACAGGGGATAGGAGCAATTGGGGAGGTAGAGACAAAAGTATGCCTAGACCTGTAAGTAGCGAAAGCCTCAACATTGGGAAACATCTTGGCAAGCTCAGGTCCATTAAGCAGACGTAGTTTGTACTTGAAAAAAAGTGGGCCACTTTTGACCACTACTGATTGGGGAATAGAAACACAAGTAGGAAGAGATACACAAATTCGAGGACCATTAACAATAGAATGGGCAAGATGCATACCCAATCCATTGGCAATAACAATCATAATTGCAGTTCTAGTGGAAAATCCTCTAAGGCAAGCCAACAAGGCATGCGCAATGCACCAGACTTACTTGACAAGAATCCAGGAGAATACACCTGATATAGAAGATAATGTCCCCAAAGAGGATCAACACCGCGCTCCACAAGCCTGTCAACTGCAAGTGAAGAGTCAAACATGACCAGGAAGAAACTATTATCTTTATCTAAAACTTTTAGAGACGCATAGTGAGGAAGACCCAGTCTCTGAATGTGATGTTTTAGCCAGAATCCAACTCTCCTGGGATCCAAAAACTGTCCAGTGAAATGGCAAACAACTGCATGAGACACAAGGTTTTGAACACACTGCAAATGAGCATTATGATAAATTTCGATAACCGGTAGGCCAGCCTGTGTAAAAGCATTTGAACACTGCTGTGTCTCATAGAATACACCCTCAGAAGGCAACTGAACATTCATACGATCATCTTGTGCTTGTAACTCATTTAGATACGAGCTCAATTCCTTGTTATTCTATACCATAATATTCAATGCAGCAGATACACGAGCAGATTGCACACTGGATGTCAAATCACGTTTGATCCAATCGCTAAATCGTGTAGAAGGCATCCTAGCCACAACATCAGAAGAACCTCAAGGAGCAGAAGGAGCAGCCACACTCCGAGCGAAGTAGACAAACAAGAAGCAGAAGCAATAGTAGAAGTATTTACAGTGGTCTCTACTTGAGAAGTAGACAAAGGTGCAGATTTAGAAAGAGGGGGAAAGTGCTGCAAGCTTGTACTCAAGAAGGGAAGGGTCAAAAGCAAGAGGATTGAGGCGAGAATTATTGGGTAAATTAGGAAGCAGCAAAGGAGAATTCATATCATGCGCAAAGGAAGAAGCAGAAGCACCACCTACCACTTTCTTGGCTGACGAACGCGTTTCCGGAGCTGGCGAACTAGGGTTTGCCATGGTAACCGAAATCTGTAAACTCCAAATCCGGCCCAGATAGACACCATAAAACTCTATGAATTATATACCAATGGAAAGCTCACATCTGGGTGCAAAATCGGTACTGGGTAGCAGAAATCACCGTCCGGACGCCGCTTACAAGTGCTTAAAATCGGTGTGTTTTAAACACGACGTGCGTGATTGAAGTATTGACATGTAGGGTGCGCGCCCGTCAAATGACAGGCTGAGAGAATCATGAACATGTTTGGTGCCGGAAACATGAATGCCTGTAGCCCGCCATATTCCTGGATGGCGGGCTAACCCATCTTGAATTCAAGCAAAATGGAGGGACTAATTGTTTCCAAGAATTGCCCGAACGAAATTCAACAATTTGCCCTCAACAATTCAAAGAATACACGTAAACGGGATAGATGAAACCCAATTCCTCTCCCCGTTCAATTTCTGAGCCATTGATGCAGCAAGGAAGAGAGATCAGAGGCAGAGATTATATGCAAAGAAGGTAGCAATGAAGAAGAATATCTCCCCTTCTAAAGATTCGCCTTCAAAGACGAATAAGAAATTGAGACTGAGTGACCGCAGAATAAGAGAAATTTCAGGAGAAATTTATGAAGTATTCAACCAAATCAGTACAAATGTTGATGACAATGACAAAGGCCGCATCCTTGATGATCTTCTTTGGAGGGCAAGGGATTTACCAATTGCTTCTATAAAGAAATCTAAGCAGGTTACTATGGCCGAGCAAATGGTGAAGAATTTGAAGGAAACAATGCAAGAACATAAGTTTGAGAGGAATTATGACATGCTTCGTGCAAGGAAGTCCACCCTGATAATGGCAGCAGCAGGTACAAATGGTGTCAAGCCATTGAATCAAGCAGAAGTGGCCAGATTGCTCAGCATCCCCAGAAAAACAATTTCAAATGCTTTTCAAAGAAGGGTGCAAGCTAACAAAGGGGAAGGACCTTGGTCAATGTTCAGGAGGAGGAAGCGGATGGATAGCATGTTAGATCACAATAGAGAAGCTGTTATCAAGTTCTGGACAGAAAATACAAGAGTTTCTCCATACAAGAAAGACGGAGGAAGTATGTATCGAGACAAGGAATAAAGATGGAACATCCAATTCACCTTCTTGAAGTCACCAAGTAAGTATTCATCCTATATTGTAGTGTTCATTATATGTAGCATTTATTTGGCATTCACACGATTTCCCTGCAGTTGCAATTCTACCTCAGGTTTAGAGATGAGAATCCTCATATCAAAATTGCATTGCAGACTTTTGAGAGGTTGAAACCTAGTTTTGTAAGGAGGATGGAGAGAGGCATACATGCCGTTGCATTTACCACTTGAAATTTGAATACATCATGCAAGGATTGAACAGCCGAGAAAATCGGGTGGAGTTCATGACAATTGCAACCGCCATCGCGGAGATTTGTGGCCCCCGCCCGTAATGTGCAGCCAAGGAGCATACAATCAAGTGTACCGCTGATTTATGGAGACAAGTGGTCCGGCAAAGAAAGGTGATGATGAGGAGTGGTTTGATCATAACCGCTGATGTTGGCGGTAAAAAATGTGGGTTGGATAGAATTAGAAAATGTCCACAGGAAATGGATGGCACGGGTTCAAGACTAGTTAATTGGAAGACATTTGAAAAGCAAACCGTGGACCGTGACGAGAATTCGAGGGGATCCAAGAAAGGCTTTGAGGTACAAACCCGCCTTGAGATTAGTATGAATGACGTAAGTCCCAAAGAATTTCAAGAGGAAGTGAAGAAGGTAATATCAGATTTTGTTCCACACAATTACATAGCACATTGGTGCCAATCGGTTTTAAACAAAGGTGTGTCATCATTTCCGTAAGATACAATTGTATCTGTTATTGACTTTGCGTAAAATTACAAGCATCAAGATCCGAATGAGCCCCAGCCAATGCACGGCATACGCACTCAAGTTTCTATACTTGTTCACATAACATATAGGCATGACAAAAGTGCTCGATATTCTGTTCTCGCCCTGCGCATGTAAGAAGACCGCCCAAAGAAGAGAAAAAGAACGTAAGGTTGGAGCAGATCGGGAATAGACTCAACAACGGTAGGAAGATCATAAAAGAGACTCACTTTTACATTTTCATGATAAAGTGCATGACTCATTATTTGTGGAACACGCCATGTAAGCATGTTGCATGGCTTAAGGAACGTGAAATAGAGTATGAGAAGCATTGGTTTTGGAGTGATGGCTGCTCATCACAATTCAAGTCGAAAACCTTTTTTTTTCTTAGGCGGGTACTTCACAATCAATGACAAGGAAATAGTGTGGAACTACTTTGCCAACGCTTCATGGTAAAGATGAACATGATGGTGCAGTGTTTGTTATCAAAAGGTCGCTAAGTAAGGAACAACTCAAACCCAATGGTGTGCAACCGAGGCATGCTAAAGATATTGTAAAATTTCGTGGTACATATTTCAAAGAGTCTACCATCGATGAAACAGATGAGATCAAAAGATATTTTTGGGAAATTGAACCTGCTGTTGTGGCAAACATGGAAGAATATGAAATTGAAACACTCAAAGGCACAAAGAAGATTCATCAGATCGACACTGCGGCCAGACTAGACCAAACGTGCTTGCTCATAGATGCCCTGTCATGTTTCGCTTTCGTTTTGCATGGATCATAATTGGGACTCCTCGCATCAATACGTAGATTTGGAAAGTGGGAGGTAACCGACTTAAAACCGGGGAGTTGAGAAGAAAAAGGAGACTCTTGAACAAGCCAATGAATGGATCAGTAATTTGGTAGAGGTAGGTGACAATTTTGCAGTGAATGCTGAGGTAGACAATTCAGAGGGTGTGGACTTCTACATCCTCAAGTGCACAGAACCCAAATGCACACTTGAAGATTCATACAAAGATGGATGGGGGCAAAAATTTGGAGTGCATGAGGTTATCTTAAGTGGATTGTATTATCAATTCATGGGTAATTTCAAGTATATGTTGCTCACTAAACAACCCGAAGCCTCCGTGCACAGCCATGTGGTAAGATATCCTAAAATTGATATGGAAAAATAGAAGGCACAGACATGTACATAATTTCACAGAGACCCATGAAAAATTATGGCATGTCTCCCAATAACAATGTAATTCTTTGACACTTAACCAAATTGATGGCATTCTTTTCAAGTGATTTGTTGTTCCAAAGACCTAAGCACGTAAGCACACATTTGTATATATATTAATAATAGTGAGGATGCACAAGGGTGGTGTGCATGGACACGCATTTTGAAATGAAGATTGAATTGTTGTTTAAGAATGTACATTTGTGACATTGGAATAACATTCAATTATTTATTTTGATACCATCACTATCCCAACATTCTTGGCAAAATTATATTGTAAAGGCATTTCCTCGATGTGACATGTGTCAATTCCAATGGTCGCATTTAATTATTTAAGCCGGTTACTGAATTAATTGTTCGGGCGCGTGTGAGGTTTTTCAGATAATCGACGCCTAAGCATAGGATTTAAGCACTAGGCCCCTAATCATAGGATTTCAGCTCTTCTACGCTTCACGCCACCGCTTTTTGCCGCAGAATCCGCTTCCACCACCACGCCCGCTTATTTGCAATGGCCCTCAGATGCGCCGGAAACCAAGCACCGCAGTATGTGCTTAAACAAGTGCCAAGATGCGGATGTCGCCCGCAATACAAGGGCCTACTTCTTCGGTTCAGCCGCATTCAAGAACGATAATCAAGATCGAGAGGAAGAAGAAGGTATTATCTTGTTTTGCATTTTTTTGTTTTGTTTTTCTTTTTCTAACATTCTTGTTTACGTAAGTGGAGCAGAAGTGGGGGGTGAAGTGGAAGAAGAAGAAGAAGAGGAAGAAGAGGAAGTGGAAGAAGAAGAGGAATCAGAAGAAGAAGAAGAAGACAATTCTGAGGAAGACAATTCTGAGGAGGAAGAGGAAGATGGAGAGGAAGAGGAAGAGGCGGATGAAGAAGAAGAAAAAACCGCTTTGCTGAGTCAAGTTATGAAGAGCCCCCACTAAGAGGCAGAGGAGGCGGGGAATTGGAGGAGAATGTGTGGAGGAGCCGTAAAAGCCCTTGAAGACACCCCCAAGACACCCCCTTGAAGACACCCCCTGTTCAAAGACACCCCCTGCTCAAATACACCCCTGCTCAAATACACCCCAAGACCACCCCCGATCAAAGACACCCCCTGAATCGAAGACACCGCCCAAGGCTTTTTTGTAGAAAAATTTTGTTAATATACAAAAATTTTTGTCTCTCACAACTTTCTATCTTGTCTCATCTACTTCTTTTCAAAGATCACATTTTGTTTTTCTATTGAGTAAAGAATGAATTCATTTGATGTTCTTACTTCTATTATCCATGCATGTGGCAAAACATTGAATTCTTGTACAGTCCATATTCTCGCTTTTGAATGTAACATGTTCGCTCAAACACCTAAGCACTTTAATTAGTTTCAAAGAAGGTTGCTTGTGAGTAAGCACTTGGAATGCAAGAGCACACATGCAATAAACTAAAATATCATTCAGAACAGGTTATATAGCATAACAAGTTAACCGCAAAACAAGCATCTGAACATATATGTTTTCATCTATGAAATGTTATTTTTGTCTATCTATCAAATTTATGAAGTTCGAATTCCTGTGCAGTCCATTCAGATTCTGCTTGAGTGTAACAGTGCTCTAGCACTTTAATCACTTTCAGCAGTGCCAGTGAGTAAGCACTGGAACACACGAGCACTTATGCAATAAACAGCTACCTTTAAACAGTTATATGGTTTAGCAATAAGCACCGCGACCTTACCTGCATGACGGTAAGCACATGATGACATTAAGCAACTACATAAAAGTATCACACAGCAAGACAATAAGCGAAGATTCGCCATTAAGACTCAAACCATAGCACTTGCAGGCAATTTTTTTTTTAAGCACTTGATAAGTTTTAAGCATCCCTTTCAGTCAGCATTGAAGTATATAGAAACAATATAGCAAAAACTTATAGACAAGTCTGCATTGAACTACATAAACAATATAGCAATAACATTCTTAAATTAAGATAAAGATGGTACATGAAAAGTGTAGGATTCCTTGGCCTAAATAAATGACAAACAGACCAATAATCATGGAGAATGACAAGCGTCATCACCATAAACCTTCTCCAATTCCTTCTTCACAAAACCCGCAGAATCAAGAATCGTTTTTCCGAAAGTCTTTCCAAGCATAGCTTCATAATCTTTCTATCCGTCTTAGGCCAAGGCTTGTATCTATGTGTATTCTTCACCGGTGACTTCATTTCTTTCCTCGGCCTTGGCCTGCAGATTTCTTCTATCTTTGGGGTGAGTCTTTGGAAGCACTTCATCATGGACATCCATCTTGAATGCAGGTACCGCAGAAATTTCCTGGGACCTGCTAAGGTAAGACTTGTACAATGAATCATCAAGAAGCAAAGTCTTACCAGTGAATCTTGGGTATGACTCATATATTTTCCCAAGTGGTTTCATCATGATGGACAAACGTGATTTGTTAGGGTGGTGAAAACGGTCCGCACACATTTTTCCCCGTCCCCATACAAATTCAAATCTGTCCCTCAAATCTGGACATAGTACTTGCAGCACATCTTCCACATTGGAGAGTTGCATTGATGACCATATACCAACACGACACTTCTGTAACAAAGTCTTCAAGAAGAACACTGCTTCGGGTCTGAATATCACTTTCTTTCTGCTAGTGTATGTCATTGTCAATCCCCGCTCCAAGCATGTGTTCATTTGCACCAAATGTTTTTACCAACACACCATTTAAATCCAAGACAATGAGTTTATCTTTGGTCGGGCAAATCAATATTTAGTACGTTGGAACATCCGAATACCTACACAACAGGAATTACTACATGAATAAATAGATGAAGATGAAAATGAAAAATGGGTTGAATGTGGAAACCTTTCTGTATCAACAGCAGGATTCTCTGACCTAACAGAATGAACTGGTAATCCTACAGTGAATGCAACAAAAGAAAATCAATAATATTCAATGTTTTAATCAACATTAAGTTGTGGACTTGCCCAACAATGCCCATACCCCCTTTCCAGGGTTATTAATGGCAGAAATCACTTGTTGAAGATCAGGCTCACCTGAACCTTGAGGGCCTGATTCTGCATTTTCTTCAGAACACACTTCGATATTTGTGGTGTCATGATTGAAACTGCTTCCTGCATCTTTTGCATAGCTACTTCTTGTTCTCTTTCTTGTAGCCTGAACAACTACTTTGCTATCCTCCAGCTTACCCCTCTTTGTTCTTACGCCTTTCCTTTTCGCAAATATTCAGCCAAGTTGCCCTCATCCGATGGAATTACTCCCTCAACTTCCTTAGGCGCCCGATTGTGTACAATCGGGTTCTGTTGTTCTTTCCACAACCGGTGTTGTGTTTCTGACTTCTTCTATAGCTTCTTGGACAGCTTCTTGACTGGTGGTGGTGGTTCTGCTTTGTTGCAATCAAATCGGTCACAATTGATCAGACTCCTATAGGACTTTGCGGGTGTTGTGCATCTTCAAATGGCACCATTGTCCTTCTTTGAACCCTCAACGGTGAGACCTCAATTGCGGACGGATTAACACATCCTTTTTGGTGTACTATTTGAAGCACCCGCAACATGGCCAAAACCTAGCTCGTCAAATACACCCCTCTCGGCACCTTTCGGGGCAACCATGAATACATTGTCCTCCTCTCAACAATGAACAACAAGCTATATGATACTCATGTTGGCAATTCAAGCTAAACTTAACCCGTAAGCTTTTTAGTGAATTCCGGACCACATGCGAACATGTATAAAATGAATCTTCCACTAGCAACTTATCTCGTGATAATAGTAGAGATGCTAAATGTTGCGGTGAGTATCCATTTTCAGCTTCCACAAATTGTTTATGTAGAAATGCAGAGTCTCTGTTCTTCTTCGAGAACTTTTAACTCCTCCTCAAGTTTGAGTTTACGTTTGACCACGCTCATTAATGGATGTAGGGTTCATTGCTTTTTGTACCTTGTTCGTGCCAAGTTTCCATCCGGGATGACCGCTCCAAATCTTTAATTTTACGCCTCCAACTCACATGTTGGATTAAGCTTGAACTCCTCTGTTTTGTAGCCAAATCATTTGTGGCCTGTCTTAAAACTGTTTTCAGCCTCTTCCAACATCATTTTTCGTAATTCGGAGGCCTTCTCATTGCCTTTCAGCTCACTTCCCTCTCGCTTCCAGATTCTTTGTGATAAGTAAAACCGATTTTCCAATCTCAGATTGCATTCTCTAAGGTTTTATGTTTTCATCACATGCACCGACCTCATTTGATCCAATTTTGCCACCTTTGGCTTTGCCTTCATTTCAGTTTTCCTAACATGTGCTACAACATCCGCCTCTGTTTTTTACTTGTCTATTGTTGTGGTATCTTTGACATTGCACAACAAAATGCAGCCCAGTTTACTTTGTGTTCCTCAGTGCAAGTATTGATCTAGTGCAATTTTCAAACATAAAAGCAAGGGCCGGTTGCTTTCTTACTTCTTTGTTGTGACAATTCTTGTAGATTTTTTACAGAGTGTTTCCAACTTCTCTTGAAGATGCTCCTTTGCACAGTGCCATTTTATCTTTCCCTTGTTCAACTTCTTTGTCCAAACAGAATCCCAATCTCGATCCGTGACATTATTTTCCAACCAAGCTTCTTCCTCGTGGGGCTTCACCCCCGAATTGCACAGACCTCTGATGGTGTGAAAATCATCCGCGCTCCATGCCTCCATCGTCAACAGTGAAACACTGATCTGAGTTTTCGCGCCCAGGGGAAAAGGAGGGAGAAGGGCGTGACGGGCTTCGACGTCCGCGAGTTTCAGCACTTAAAGTGCTTAAACGCTTCGCCAAAAGTTGTACCCCACTAGCGATTTTACACCCATCTCTAGCTTTCCAACGCACTAAAAAACACCTGAATATGACACCCGAGACAGAAGTTATGAAGAAAACCGCGTCGAGACCCTACATGGCGGCCATCACAGCGCCCATGGAGTCAAGACCGTTTGGAAGCATTCATTACTTCTTCTCGATGGTCGTGTTTCTTTTATGGATGACTCCCCCAGATCATGACACATACTCTGTAACACATAGTGAGTGCTTGTGTTAGAACCCCCACAACAATGTCAACACTTTACTCGTTAATCTGGAGTACAAACTTTAGTATTATTTTGTGCCAACTTTCACCGCCTATATGGTCGTGATTATTTATCTGCGCCACTCGCGTATCAAATTGACGGTGGCCTACCCTCTTTTGGAGTTGTTCTACCGTAACGGTCCAATGGCATCCAACCATTGTTGACTAGTCACCTCCTTCTAGGGTATCTAGATATGGTTGGGGCAAAGTGTTTCCAACCATTACTTTAGTGCCTAAACGTCATTAAGTTCCATAAATGAACTTACATATTCCAAGGAATTATGTGAATATCCCAAAGGACAGTACCACTCAAAGACCTCTCAAGAGAGGCCTCTTCTATTAAAAAGGTCCTTGGTGAATTCAATCCACCACGTTCTCCTAGGAAATGAAAGTCTTCTTCCGTAAGCCATGCACCAAACCTTTAAAGAGCGTTTCAGCTCTTGCTGCCTTTCAAGCCGAAAATCTATCTTTCCATGTTAGGAAAGACCACCCTTCAAGTCATGCCATTCATTCAAAGATTGTGGTTAATATATCATGAACAGGGGTCCTTCATCAATACGTTTCCTATGTACAGGGTCGATTTTCATCATCCCGACCCTTGAAGTGTGTTGCTTATGGATTTCCACATTGCTTATCGACTATCCACGTCATTACCCTTTAGTTGTGACCTTTATTCCGTAGGGCCACCAATCCATTCACTCCTTTAGGTGTTCTTTAACCGTCTTGTGGCTTCTAAACCGCTATTATATGCCATATGATATAACAGTTTATATCCAAGGTTGCTTCCAAAACACCTATGTCTGATAAAACCCAAGCAGTTATTTTTTTTGCTACCCGGTTTTGTATCAATGTTCAAGCCTTATATGTTCTGACTTACACCTCCATGTAACCCATGGGGTTCATCTCTGCCTGATTTGAGTATGGATCATATGGGAGATCTAGTATTCGGTGTCTATGTAAGACACATTCGAGCTACTAGCACGTAACTGCTATTCGCTATCCATCCTGAAATTGTTCTATTATTGTATTCAACCCCATCATCTCGAGCTTTATTCTATTGTCCGTTGACATTTATTTCAGGTGGCAACTACAACATCTTACCTTACAATGCAACCGATTCACTGTTGTTTGCACATTCTAGATATACTCCAGACCCTTCATTGGTAACCTTGGGGTACACTCGTCTTTCTCTCCTCGTGTCACTGCATAGATTACCTCACCAAGATGTTTATCATATGTGTACATGGTACATACATAGTAAACATATGTCCTCATTCCACAATACTAGAGCTCTGCTCTAACTTGGCTAAAGTGTAACCTTAGCAGTTCCTTGAAACAAAAACCCATTGCCTATATACCTTTATGATGTGGCTGATCCACAGACTTCCCAAATGGACAGTAGCCAACTCTATGTTGGAATGGTATATGCTGCCTACTTTTTGATAGGGTCCCTAGGTATTTCAACCATTCCTTTAATGCCTTATGGTACTTCAACCCCGTACATAAACTATGATCCCCACACGGGATTATGCCATAATTCCAAAGGTTACTACCCTAGTTGAAGAGCTTTTCTAAAGGCTCCTTCAGCTAAATATCCGTTGTGTTCCCAATATCAACCATGCTTTCACAATTAACTTATTTTCTTAAGTTATCATGTCAACTTCAACTTTTGGTCCCTTTCAAATATTGTCGTCTGTTGGCTTCCTCATAAGGGCACGGAGGCTACTATAAGAACTCTTATGTTTAAAGTCTACTACAGGAACTCTTATCTTCATTATTTATGTATTCATACGGACTGTGAGCTAAAAGTTCTCTTACACACCCTTTCTTTTTGTTGTTATGCCATTAAATGGTCCTAGTACGTATATACCAACGCGAAGCTACTCCTCGGGATACACACACAATATCAAATCCAGAGCACATTCTCCTTGGTGAGATGTTCATTGGGCACCTACCTTGTTTATATTCCACACTTTAGGCTAAGCAAAGTATCCATTCAACTTCCCTATATTTGAAATGTTGGTTACAACAACTTTCAAATTACCCTCATATCAGACTTGTCGTGTGGGTACATTACTACATTCCCCGCTATTGTCCAATCTTCTATTCGGTGCCCCTTTGCTCCTAGCGGAGACACGATGTGTTCCATTCCCTTAACTTGTACCATGCATGATGAGCATGCATTTTCCCAACCTCATTAAGCGTATTCACGTGACTACGTTCTCCTCTTACTCATGCATACCTTTGCATCTTTATTGCACATCTCAATAACATCAACCTCCTTACGAAATGCAATGTATGCATAATTTTATAATCCATATAGTTTATGGATCTGTGTCATTATACACCATTCATCCTCTAGCTTATATAGCATAAACATTCTACACCTTGGCCACCATTATTGAAACCTACACTTCTAAAGTGAGCTCCCTTTCATAAGCTCGGTACTTATAATCCAGTTTCTACATTAGTATAGTACCTCTCAGATAATCATATATCACTTCTCCCTCACCCGCATAGTGTTATATCCAGTCTCCTTCTATGTTGAATGGCAATATATATGCCGCATGATAAATCAATCCTCGTAATTATTAAGTATACCTTTCTCGATCGCTTAACGTCCAGTGATTCAATGGGATAACAAACATTGTCATACCAATTCTCTCGACTATCGGTCCAAAATAAGGATACCTTACCACTCGTTATTCCCAACGTTCAACACTTCTACTTCAAGCAAGAGTCCAAGACCTGCTCAACCATCGTTATATAACAGGCTCAAGAAGGACCAGACATGCTTTCGATGCTTCCGCCGTGGACACCATAATCACAACTGCCCTGTTGTGATACATGAAGATCGCATGGCTATAGCACCGGCGGACAGCGACCCAGGAGACATCAACTTAATGGTGCCCCATAGAATGTCTCTGTGATATGTATTTGTCCGATGTAAATATAAGAATGTATGTATGTCTAATAAATGTATAGATATAATTAATAAATTAATACGTCGGTCTGGAAAGATGCGAGATAGTTAGAAAAAGAAAAGTATTTCAAAATATGGTGGAAAGAAAATGTTAATATAATAAAATGTAGAGTGAATGCAATATTAATTATAACAAAATGAGAAATATAATTATGTATGTGTTATACATACTATTGAAGGAAAGTCGAGACTTAGATTATGATTATAGAAAGGTTATGAATAATAAATGATGAAGAACGTGTGTATGTAATTAATGTTAAAGTATATATATAAAAATGTGAGATATAGTGCAATATTTATAATTGTATTAAACGATAAGTATAAATATCATGGGCATGTAAAACAACGAGGATAGCAATATATGAGTTGTTAAAACTGTAACGAAATAAGAAAAAAAATTTGATACAAAATTAAATTAGCGCAGACTGTAATAAAACAAATTATAAAGTGGAGGGAGAGTATAATAGACATATAGACATAAGTTAATATGATTAGAATGAATTTCTAGTAAACAGTGCGATAATTATAAGTGTGTATTACATTAAAAAAAGAAGTAGAAGTTTTCTATGTCTATGCCCGCGTATAATATATAATCAGCTACATGTGTGTAAATAAAGAATGATTTCTAAATTATGTATACTGTGATATAGTGTCACTGCAATGTTTATATATAAGAGTATAACATGAATGAATAGCCTACTAATGAAAGGTATGTAGCGATCAGTATAGTGAAATAAAGAAGTGAGTAGTCATGGATTCCAGAAGAGTTCCAACCATTGCGGAACTCGTCACCACGAATGTAACAGTGGGACTTCCACAAACCGTCACTCATTTGATGTCTAATGGTCATAGTTGAACAAGGTCCAACATCAGTCCTCAAGTAGTATTTTTGTTGAGGCTTACCTGGATTTCCTGCGGCAACGTCACGCATACGCCAACAATGACGCCATCAGCTCTGGCTTCGACGGAAAGCGGCACATGCTATAATCACCAGCCGATATCTCGTGAGTCTTAGATCCGGCAAGGATCATGCAAGCCAACCTTCATGTAGGGGGGTTCGGACTAGATGCATCCTAGGAATGGGGATATGCATACAGGCATGATAGGACGCCTTCGTCTACGGCTATAATGGAAACATTACCATTCCTTACGTCGAGATAGATGGCAAGTAGGTATGATAGGTTTCCCCTTCTTCAATTTTCTTCTTCAAAGGGGGTGGTCCCTTTTTTTTTAGGGTAAGATATATATATATATTAAAATATAGAAAGTAAATACAATAGGGCCCCTCTACAGGGTAGATACAGATGATGTGGAAGTCCAAGTACAAGTACTACAGAGGGCTTCTACTCGTCTTCCCCACTGAAATGGTACTGTAAGGAAAATCTTCTTTCTTCACCAGAGAGTGGGTACCACCGGGGAGGGGGGGGGAGGGGGGTATGTCTATGATTCTATATGTCAAAAGCGCTTACCTTGGTGCCTGCAGCTTCTTCTAAGGGCCATTACTATTCTTGTTGTGATATGTGTTTTCTAGTTGCACTGCTAGGCCCTATAGGCTACAGTCTACTGAGCACCAATGTTATGCAAGCTTATGTATTATATCTATATGTCGCTTTTTGACCGACTATGGTCCTAAATGATGATCCTCTACGATCTATATATGTATCTTTTATATCATCGACGTGAGTCCATTCAATTCTCCTTTTAACTCTCCTTGTACCTAACCATTCAGTGCCAATGTTGAGGATAGCATAACTCGTTATGTTCCCTTTCACATAACGTTGCTCAAACTAATTACCGTTCAACTCTCGCACAGTTATGAATTGCACATTACGCGCCATTTCAAACTTGATCACTTTGAACATGACAACTTTTGTGTGACTTATAATTTCGCGTTACCTCTTAAAGGTGGGAAGCAGTGTGGGAATTTCACATCTCAGAGGGTGTCAAAGGCAAAAAAATGTGTCAAAGAGACATTTTCCGTAGAGAAAATGTGTCAAAAGAGAATTTATAGTTTGATAAAATGCGTCAAAAGAGACTTTAAAAAATTTTAAATGTGTCATTTGACACACTTAAGAATATTAAGTGTGTCAAAAAAAAATTAGAGCCCCAAATACACAAGAGTTGTCTATGTATGTGTATACTTAATAATGCAAGAAGAATTAATATTCAATAGAATTTTTCATTTTCCTTATATTTATATAAACTTATCTTTCATAGCAAAATTCATATTGTAATCTTTTCGTTGTAGAATTTCAAATTATTTTCTTCATTTGATAAACATAAAAAAAAGTGTGTCAATGGTGTTCACAAGGCGTCAAATGAGACACAAAAAATTTGGAAGTGTGTCAATTGACACATTCAATTTTAAAAAGCGTGTCATAAGAAATACAATAAATAAGTTGAATTTCCCACACTGGTGGGAAGACTTGCCCTCCAACATGCCATGTGTTGGCCCAAAGCAAGAACAGTTTATGCTGAGGACAACATCATTTTCAAGGTGGGGAGAATGTGACGTTCCATGTATTTATACGCCTTTTGGATATAAATACATGACACGTCACTATGAATAATTAATGGTGCTGTTAATTATTCACAAGCTAAGGGTAGCTATGTTAATCATTAATTATTAAAGTAAACACCTAACCCTAAATCCTAATTCGAATTTAGGGCTTAACCTAATATTAAAAGGGGTTAAAATATTAAATTAGTTAATATTAACCAACCTAGAGTTGCCACCTGGCCTAAATCGATTGGGCAAGGCAGGCCTGCCAATTTGGGCCACCAAAATTGGGGCTTCCACCCCAATTTGCCCCAATTCGAATTGGGAGAGGGATTGGTGGAGGAGGAGCTGTTGTTCAACTCTGCACCAGAGAGATAGTAGATCTAGCTATGATTCTGGTTAGTACGTAGATAGCTTGGATTCCTAGATAG
This sequence comes from Isoetes taiwanensis, assembly GCA_021234155.1. Lineage (NCBI taxonomy): Eukaryota > Viridiplantae > Streptophyta > Lycopodiopsida > Isoetales > Isoetaceae > Isoetes > Isoetes taiwanensis. The sequence goes on from JAJEKV010000013.1 coordinate 1,293,423, forward strand.
TCATAGGATTAATCCTTGTATGCTTAGAAGATAGCTAGGATTAACCCTTATATGAATAGATGTATGGTTAATCTCTATTTTGTGTTCTATTCAAAGCTATGGGTGGATGGATGTATAATGATAGTTCTCTTTCTATTCCTCCTATGTTTGTGGGGGTTTTGGGGGGGTAGAGACCTAACGGCTATGTAGAAGTAGAGATGATCCTAGCTAGAATCCCTTAGATATGCAATATATGCAGCCTGGACACAAAAGCCCACCTGACTGTGGATGCTATGTTGTGATTCAACACCAGATAATGGGTATGATGGTGAAACGGGAGTGGGGTCTTGCCTAGCATGGCTACAGGACTCCTACAGTGTGCTAGGCTTATAGTCGGTCACGGAGTGTGGGCTAGGTATGGATATGACACTCCCTGGGTCCTAGGATGAGCGCCTATATGGACGTCTTAGGGCTCGAATGGGCAAGTGAGTCAGTCTTTAGATTTAGGGGAGTAAGCCAGGTACGGATGCGGGGGTCACTGATGTGGCACGTGTTCTCTAGTACACCCAAGGATCCGTCATGCCCAGGGAGGGGATGCCTACCTGACCTGCCTCATCGGACCGGAGAGATGTAAGCTGGAGTAGTCTCGTAGGTTGATTCCATGAGATTGCATCTCCGGAAGGCTACAACACGCCATAGCATGTTTCAGCCTATCTACAAAGTGTGCACAAGAGGGGCGGATGGAGTGGACTACCCTAGCCATTGTTCTATTCCAGCTGATGCCATGTTATACCTCTGTCTGCTGTTATCTTGAGGCCCTGACTGTCAGTCGATCCCATGGAGTCTGATCCCAGGGTAGAGCCCTTATTTATGGTATATTGCTTATGTTATCTTGTACTTGTATTACCATGTAGATGACGATGATGGATGGACCACCCTTTGTGGTGGTATATTATTTTGAGCAAGCAGTGGATTCCCTTTGAAAAATTTGGATAAGAGCAGCTTCAATAAAAGACCTAACAATGGTGGAACTGTGTAGATTAAGAAGAGATGGACTTCCTTCGTCTCAGATTTGATAATTTGCCTTTGTTTAAAATAACAGTTCTAGTGCTTGGAAAGATCAGGAAATGCTAGTTTTTTTTGTAAAAAATAATGTTTACTAACCGACTGACATGTAGTTTTGAAATGGTTTGATTGCTCTTGGCTGCTGAAGTATTCTGGCAGCTGGTACAGATCGATAATGCATGGAGATGGGCGCTTATTATTGAGTTGTAACCTGGAACGAAATACAATGATCCATCTATGGTAGTCCGTTGTATGATTATTTCTGCTTGCCCTGTCTGAATGGATTGCATTGCTATATAGTACCGTCCACATTGATTTACCTTAATGGTTGTTTTCAGCATTACGTTTACTAAGTTTTTTTTTTTTTTTTTTGGGGGGGGAAGGACGTGAGACTTTTTATTGACAAGAACAAAGGCACAATACACAATGCATAGATAGGAATAAAACCCTAGTGGATAGGCTGACCCAACTAGGCATAAACACCTGTCTATGCATAAGAAGAACACCGTAAATACGTCTGCCAAATTATCTCTTTTTTATCATCAGCTAGAGATGAGCAACGATAAGCTTTAGTGATCTTCTGCTGGAGGCGACCTGATCGGGCGGTTTGTTGGTTTCATGCGAGTCCCATTCTAGAATAGGATACAACCTTATATTGGGTTGCAATTTAGTTGCTTTAAGTTCCAGAAGGGTGAACCTTGAATATATGCACTCAATAGGTGTGTTTAAACAGAAATTTCTTTAAGTGTATGATGCTAGGCAAATGTAAAAAATTCTGAAATATGAATATTGTTGTTCGCTTGGATAACTTTAAGTAAAGATTTAGGAGTTACATATTTTGTATAGCATTTGGTGTTGCACGATAAATTGATAATTCAGGTTATAGGGTTAGAATCTAATTAAGATCAAGGGAACTATAGATCACGTTCATTATTCAGTGCTGGAATTAAAATGTAAAGATGGCATAAGCATACTTCTTCTCATATTATAATAAAAATGGGAGTAGGAATATTCGATGTGGCTTGGACTCAATATGTAGCAAAATAACAGGGGGTTCCAGGGGGAAAAATAACAATTGAATGTCGGCTTTAAGGATGTCGGCTGTTAGGGCGCAGTAGGGCGGCGGCGGCGGCCGCCCGAGCAGAGGTTTTTTCTTCGATTCTAAGGTGAGGCTGGAGGTGCAGCGCATCCTTGCAACCATGATGATTATGCTCTCTTGTTGCTGGTAATCTGTGTGGTTTCATTTATGTCTCAGAATAGATTTGGATGTGGAAAGATAAGGCCGATATCTTCGCTTTTATCTCTGTTCTTGGTTTATTTAAGCCATAGTGTAGATCAAATTTCTTGTTGATGAAGGGACCAGCATTTTTGTGGACGTAATATTGGATGATGTCTGCCGTAGTGCATATAGCCAGGTCTTCAGGATGGATGTGTGGAGCTTATGTTATGGTGATTGCCATGGCATTCTGCAGACCCTATCCGGTATCCATAAAGGTTTTATGCACCTGCTTGGCAAATGCTGCTCTCATCTTTCAGTCTCAGGCTTTGGTTCAGAAGGCTCTGTCATTAGCTGTGATATCATATTAGAATCTACCCGCACCACTGCGGTATGGGCCTGCACTCATTGCAGGGTCCTGGTTGGTTCAATTGTGATGCTTATAGCTGGTAAATGGTGGTGACTTCGATATTGATATGGGTGAAAGCATTCAGAGGCTTAGGTATTGCTAGAGCAGTTTTTGTTAAGTTGTTTTGAAGCCCTGTGTTTTTGTGGGGTTCCTCCTGTATGGTTCTTGTTTGGTGGCATACTTTAAGATTTTCTTACAGCTTGGCAGTTTTAGTATTAAGTTTGTCTTTGCATTTTAGTTTGGCTGGTGCTTTTCCTACTCTTGCAAAATCAAATCAGCATAGGATCTGAGGGGCTTTGAATTTATTAAGCCGGCATTTGAAGCTTATTTATTCTATGTGGATGAACCTTTGTGCAAGTAATCATTTTGCGCAGGATTTACAAGAAAATATTTCGGTGGGGAACTTCATATTGTAAATCATGTTTTAGATGATGGTAAGTTCTATCCAGGTGTGGATGCAGTGATGAATTTGGCATTGACACTCTAAGTTTGAGTTAGATCATTAAAGTTTTGCTTCTTTTCAAGACTATGCTGAAGTAACTATTGCTTTAGAAAGGTGTTCAGATAGGCCTGTGCTCTCTTGTCCCAGCCAGAAGAAGCTCTATGTGAGATTTCTATAATCCATTGTCTCCAAAATGGCTACCTGTAGTATTAGGAGACGGGAGGCCCCTGATATATGCGCTTATGGCTCTAGGGGTGACAAGACCACGAGGGCTAGATATATATGAGTTAGTTTTGGCACTTCGATCCTAGGGCAGTTTTGCACGAGGTGATGGTTCGAGAAGAGGTAGAGCAACGACTCCCATAGTACCTGGCTGTCACTTGAAGCTGCTATTTCTGGGGAGAAGCTTCATCAGGATCATGAGTCAGAATTGATGGCTTGCCAAGGCTGTTCTGCTGCCAGTGGTGATTGGAATTGTTTCATAGAGTTTGGACTTACAGTGCAATAGCTTAGGGCCGGTTTGTTTTTAGGTTAGTGGGGGATGATGGTGGTTACATAAGTAGCTGATTGTAGGAAATTGAGGAATTACCTTCCATAGTACTTGGTTGTTGGGAAGAGGCTGTGGCCATTGCTATAGTACTTTCTAGAAAAGTGGTGGCCTCCATAGTACTAATGAGCAAGGAAGAGGTTGAGAGAGCTCCAATAAAGTACTGCATTAGCTGGTTGTGTATCTTTCTGTGCTCTTCACTAAATGGGTGAATAAGGGCTTATGTACCATTTATATATCAATAAAAAATTTTTACCCTTAAAAAAAAAAAAAAAAAAAAAAAACAATTCCTGAAACCATAGACCATATATCCCTAAACATTGTAATGGGTTGTTATAAAAAAAAAAACATAGATTCAAGATAAAAAATAATCACATTAGCTCACTGGGTACATTGGTTATAGTCGTCTTATTAGGACATTGAGTTATTTTGGTAGAGGTTCAAGACCCCGTATTTCATATTCTAAAATCTTAAGCAAAGTCGTATAGAGGTTAGATATTCCCTCAAAACCTTAGGCGAAATCGTATTTCATATTTCAAAATCATAGGTGCCTCCAATAATAAATGACTATACGCGAAACGAGAGGTGTCTAAACGCTCCAACATACGATCTGGGTCGTAGGATCGACGAATCCGACGACTGTGGTAGTTCAGGATGCACCTCGTTTAGAATATGTAGCAAAATAACCTAGCGTAGATATGTGGGAACATGTACTTACTTTGAACGAGGCTTTTAATGTTTTGACCTTTATCTGACCGTAGTCTAGGTAAGAACATCTGACCATAGTCTGGGTAAGAGCATGTAAGGAGGAGGAGGAGGAGGAGGGGGGGAGGGGGTGTTACGTCATACCACTTGGTAGCATCCCTTAGGACATATGACACATACACTACATAACATTGCGTAGTTGTGTAATTGTTGGGTCCTTTGGGTCCTGTCCCTAACCACCTTACATTGAATGCGACTCTAAGTAGTCTCAAACTCGAAACATATTTGTTCTAGGACTAGTGTGTTAGCACTACACCAAATGCCCAGACATATATTAAAAAACACCATAAAGTTAAGCCTGAATTTGCTGGATGAACCTGAGGAAGATCACCAATATCATATTGCCCATTAGCGACAATGCTTCTTGCAAAAAGGGATTGAAAGAACTGGATTTCGACTAATAGGGAAGTTTTACAACGTCAAGCTTCAATCTCTCTATTCAAATAAAAAAATGCTTTAACTGCTACCACCCCCATATCTAGGCATCAGATTGAGAAAAGCATAGCAATATACGAAAAGAGCATTTGATGGAGCAGAGCCAATTTGTTAAAAATTTGAGAATTAGAGTGGGCTTCTTGTATATGCAAATGCCCGATCAAGCTCTAATCTAATGAATTAATTTTTACAACCCACCGGATTGTGCATCGCCGTGAAGATCATGACAAATGAACACTTGAATCATTTAATAGCTACAAATGGCAAACTACAAAATCGACAAATTAACTTGCCGTGTTCATCGATATGGAATGTCGCAACAGGTTACAACCAGGGAATAAATTACTAATCGCATAATTCTTATTAGCCATAATGGCTTTAGCTAAACTTCCCGAGATTAATCCCAAAACATTCTGTGGTTTAGCTAGACTCTACACATTTTGCCTCTCATACTTTCTAGCATTTAGCTGAATTAACCCAAAATTCATCCCAAACAATTCTATGGTGTGGTCAATGGAAAACATTAAGCTAAAATTACTATACCTTTTTTCAATTATTTCCATTTACTTTAGTCTTTTTCTTTGTAGACACATTCTAAACATTGCCAGGTAGCTAAGTCTTTGGTCTAGGCCTCAAATTATTCCATAAATGCTAGAAAATAAATAATTAAACTATAAACGAATGATATTAGGTAAACTAGCTCGAAATTCACTCCAAAAGTTTCTACGGTTTAGCTAAACAATATAAATTTCCACTCTCTTACTTTCTAGCATTTAGCTAAAGAGATCAAAAGTTGATGCGGGCGCGAAAAAAGTTAAGCTAAAATTATTAATTTTCTCCTTTATTTTTTCCATTTACTTCAGCTAACATTTTTTGAAAATGTGCTAAAAAATTGCCAAATAGCTAAGTTTAGCCCTTAAATTATTCCATGGTTACAACTCCGGACATGTTTAAGAAAAACATGGCAACAAAATATTAACATGGATTGTTGCACGAAAATATTTAGGAGGAACAAAAACAAGAATGAAAAATAACAATCTCAATTACATATCTAGTAATAATAAACACCTGTGAACACCTATGCCAAATAAACCTACGAATAATAACAATAATGGACACCTAGGTACACTTATATTTTGGCCCTTTAGTAGGGGCTGCCACTTTTAAGGGCCCAATGGGCCCAAGTGTTTGTTTCATAACAACCACCGAAATGTAACAATCATTAAACTGAAATCCACTTTGACCCCCTCCCCCCCAACCACACCCCCCCTCCTCCAGTTGTTTTGTTGCATGCTTGTGAGAGGCATCTATCAGTAGATGAGGGTTGAAATACGTACATACGTATATGAAGCTTTTAATTTAACCATTGCAAAAACACCATATGCGTCAGCAATATATACCATTTATGTACCTTTACGAGTTGTGCCCTCCGAGGCTTCAGATTGCTCTAAATTCTGATTCTATGGTCCGGGCCAACCATTGGATGCCTCACACGAATATGCGCCAAAACTTAAGGGGGGTCAAGGAAATTTTTTTACAGCTGTTAAGGAATCAATGTAAAGAAAAATCCAATTACCTATCACTTACTCTTTGAGACATGTTAGGTAAAGCATATACTTCATCATCATCATCAATATTCTAATGTGAAGAAGGCTGGTAGAAAATTGTTGATAAAGATGTTACAAGAAGTTAAATATGAAACACACTCCACCAAAATATGATAAAAGACCTCTTAAACACGTGAATATGGCAAGCATGTAAATGAACTTAGTCATAATTATGTCTAATAAACACGTGCATTTGAAGAGCATGCAATTGAGACCACGACGACAACATAACAATTAGATGTGTTTCGCTTCGCTTCACGAAGTAAATGGATTAAATATATTCATAGTGGGTTGTAATTACATCATCATGCCGACATCAACATATGCCAATTCGTTCCTCGATATACTGTAGATATGAAAGACTATGTCTAGAAATGCCTTCTTAATAATTCTCTTCCAAAGTGCAAAAGCACTCAATTTGGCCCACAATCTTCCTTAAGCTTTAGCAGGAACTTATGGGAAAATAGGACAATAGTTGTTGGAAGGCAGGGGGATTTTAACTTTAAGAGCAACCGGACTTGTTGTGTGCTGTAGGTAGAGAATATTACTCTAGTGATTATGGAAGATAAAAAAACTAGTCATATTCTTTCAATTTACGTTCTTCCATTCTTTGACGAGGTTTGAGTAGGGTCAGGCTGATGTAAAAGGTTATGGCAATGATGGATCTACAGTGGCAGTGATCAAGGATGGACACGTGCCAACATACGAGAAGTAAGGCCCACTGATCAGACACGGCATTATGCAGGGGGCTGGGCCCGGCCCCATCTAATGCAGAGGTGTTGAGCACCATCATGGATGGTCCTTGTCAAGGAAAGAGCTCACAATATTATGTGCAATAGAAAGCAAATGTCGACCTAGAGACGTACGATCACCTACTTTGGATGGCTACTTTGTAGTAAATCCTGCTTCGGAGAAGTCACAGGGGGACCCGTAAGTATCGCATTGGTAGAGTATGTTGATGGCTGGGATTGCTGCAGAATACCATAATCTATAGTCTAAAATTGATGGGGGGTATTCTTCTCCATCAGAGGGAAAGAGGCAGGGATATTAAATAAGAGCTGTCAATTAGGAAGGAGCAAAACATGAAGTGATACAGGATTCGTATCTAATGGGATGGGAACAGAAGGAGGACGAGCATGGGGGTTAAGATCAGGATCAGGGTTAGGATCAGCATCAGCATCAGCATCGGGGGTCAGGGTTGAGCTAGTTTTGTCATCTTTCTCAGTGAATATAAATATGAAAGTGAGGGGGAGAGGGGAGGGAGAAGCAGGTGGGACTGGAGGACCACACGTCCATGGCACATGTGGGTGTGGGGTGGTAGAGGCACACATGGAATATGACTTGCAAAAAGAAAACACAAAACTTCAATCCCAATCGTGCTCCACTTTTCTCCTCTAAGTACACCCCAATGTCACCTTTGCAATAATGAAGGGGAAAAGAAGCATGATGAAAAAGGGGGGAACCTGTTTAAATTTTTTAATCAATTGGGGGTTCATGTCACATTCTTAACCATTAAACCCATAACCGGCTGATCACCGACCCGCATATCACCCCCAGTTTTGGTTGGCGTCAAAACCAGCCCCCGTTATCAGCCGAAAAGTCACTCGCTTACCATATTCTGCCATCGACGGCTGAGAATGAATCAGCATCTTCGGATGCCATCCGACGGCTGCAGGTTCTCGTCCAAAAGCTGAAAACAACCCCCGATATCGGCCGAGGTTTTGTTGTCGTGATAACGGAACCCACAAACGACCGCGCAAAGGGGAGGACCCAGTACTCCGATATTCCTTCGAATGCCGCTGCAACAAACAAGCTTATTTTGTGGATGAGAGTCCAGGATCATCCTATAGGCTTCAAATCCGCACAGTGTAGACCTCCACTACCCCAAATTCTAAGCTTTTCAGGGTTCAAATCCGTTCCAGCACCGAGAAGCCCTTTTCATGGAAGAAGTATCTCCGATTTACCCACCATGCCTTAAGCATCCTTCCACTTTTTCTTCCCCCGTGAGCAATCAGGCTTGAAACCAAATCTATCTCGTGGATTCTGTGTCGCCCACAAGCGTAAATCCTCTGTTCTTGGCCTGGAAAGTTAGGTTTGAACCCAGAGATCGCCCAATTGACCGGCCTGCCAGAAGCCCCATTCAATTTGTGGAGCCTTGCAGATCTGTTTCTATCGCCGGATGTGAGGCAAAACTGGCGCTTCTTCTGCGCCCTTTTGCTGCCATAAATGACAGCGCAAACAGAACAGGGATGGTGTGGCTATGGCGCCCTGTTTTCGCTTGTTTTTTGCTGCAAGCCTTGCTTTAAATATCGCAGTCAAAACAGCGATTTGCCCTTCATTATATTATTGCCTGCCTCTTCAAATTTTATGAACTAGAAGCAGTTGAGTTTCAGACAGGATTGTGAAGCAAGGGGGATACTGTAAAGATCTGACTGCAACCCTCTGTACCTTGGATTTTAAAACTCGTTTCTTGTGTTCCGGTCACTGTTGTGGACTTTTTGGAGGGTAGTATAAGAAACCCTTTGTGGGTCTTCTTGGCGGCTTAACTTCTGTTCAGATTTTCGTATTCTAGAGCTTGGCTTTGAATGATTGGGTTTAGATTTTTGATGCAAAACGGCTGTTGGGTTCATGAGCGACAACGGTTTGATTGATTGGGAAGGCATTTAGGGAGATTTTCCGCTGGCAAAAGGGCTACAGGCTTATGGGCAAAACCCTGTGCATGGCTCTGGGGCTGGGGAGGGTTTAAGAAGAGGAACTAGTGTGGCTACTACTGGATGCTAATACTACAACTACAATACTACAACTACAAGGAAAGGCGGTGGATAAGCTACCAAGATTTTGCAGTGGTAAATCTGTAAGAAAAGGTTTCAGCATTAGGTTCAGCATTGCAAATAATCAGTAGACTACTACAGCAAGGATCAGGTAACTTAATATTTTCTGATCAGCAGACTACTACAGCAAGGATAAGGTAACTTGAATATTTTCTGATACAGAAATGCAGATACTGTGTAAGTTAGCGGTGATTGAAGCAGAGTGAAAATTGACGAAGGAGAAGGAATGAGGATTAGATAACAGGCTAGGAGATGATAGAGGGCGGGAAATCGGAGCCATGTCCGGCAGCGGCTCATCGGGCGGAAGCATGGAACAACAACAACATCAACAACAACAACAACAGCAGCATCAGAATCAGCAGGAGAGTTTGATGAGGCAGATGCTACAGCAGAAGAGGGAGGGGGGACAGATACAGGATCTGCTACAATGCCAGCAGCGGCACGAGGAACAACAACATCAACAACAACAACAACAACAGCAGCAGCAGCAAGAGCAGAGGCAAGACAAGATGCCGACATGGCTAACGAGATCAACACAGCAGCAGCTGCAGGAGCAAGAGGGAAGGAAGTGGTGCTCGTGCGGGCCGGGCGATCAGTGCATGCACTGCGCGGGGCTACACCACGGAGAATCCGCAGGAGCACCGCCAGGATCAGGCGGAAACAACAACAACAACAACAACAGCAACAACTACGCGCATTGGCTCCAGGGGCACAGGGGCGCGGTGGAGAGCAACACAGCAGAGCTGCTGGTGGAGCTCCCCCACAACTCGGCCCTGGGCCTCTCCATGCAGCACAGCATCGACCTTGAAGCCGGGGTCGGGGTCGGGGTCGGGAAGCCGTCCGACCTCGCCGACCCGTCCGACCCCGCCGACCTCGACGACTGCCACCGGCTCCAAAACGCGGGCTTAAAGGCCGAGATCGTCTCCCACCCCCTTTACGAGCAGCTCCTTGAAGCCCATGTTTCCTGCCTCCGTATCGCCACTCCGGTCGATCAGCTTCCCAAAATCAACGGCCAGCTCGCTAACTGTAACCACGTTATCGCCAAATATTCTTTCCTCGCAAATCATCAAATCCTGGTGGGCAATAACAAGGAGGAACTCGATCAATTCATGGTTAGTCCCCCCCTTTCCTTCGTTTTTCTTTCTTTTGCTTGATTTCTGTGTTTGTTCTCGATCCTCTCTTGCATGGTTTTACGTGCCCGTCCTCTCTGGCTGGGATTCGTGCCTATTTTTAGTCTCCTTGTTTTGTTTTCCCAATGGTATCATCATTCAGTGCCACCTATTGTTTTTTAATCCTCAGTTTCTCTACCCTTGCCTACACTACTACATGTGTTCTTGTTTATACTTCCAAGTTGTCATCCAAGTATTCTACACTTGTTCTTCATATCTATGATCTACTTGTGAGAATGTATATTATCCGCATTATTTCTCTACAATATCTTCTCTATCCTTTCTTTAGTGTCTAAAACCTCACATCGTCTTGTCAATTCTGTATAGACATCTAACAAGAAAACACCTCCATTATAAGTTTAAATGGAACCTTTGCCTGCTTCCCTTCCCCTCTGTGTATGCTTTGATACATATATTGGCATTGTTACTCTCAGTATTTATCTCATCTGTTACTCTCAGTGTTTATCAATCCACATTCTATTCTCAAAGGTCATGTTTGCCAATGGCGGCATTTTGCCAAACTACTTGTAATTGGTTTCAACATCACTAAATCTTTATCTTTATCTATCTATATTCAAATCCCGTGCTATTCATCCTCATTTTATAATTTCATTAATATAATGCACTCAAAGATGCATTCTTCATGAGTCTAACTTTGAAAGTCAAGACTTATATGCAAATTGAGATTGTAGGATGGGTGTTTCCAATCCTAAAGCTATTGATGACAAGGACAATGCAGTTTAGTGAATATTTTACTTTCCCTTTTCTCCTTTTTTTTTTAAATATTTTCAGTGCAGGCACACTATGTGACATTACTTCGTTCATTCAAAGAGCAACTGCAGCAACATGTACGTGTACATGCAAAGGAGGCTGTGATGGCATGCTGGGAACTTGAACAAAATCTTCTAAGCTTGACTGGTAAGGTTATCCCTGCAATTATTTTACAATGACAGTCATACTTTTTTGTTAGGAAGATTAGATTCGTTTGTTTTTCAAATTAATAAACAGAAATCCTAGTTAATCATGAACCATGGATACAGTTTATGATGAGTTCAGTTGTTATCCAACAAAATTTACAATTTGAGCAACTTAACACATGGCTGAAGTTGCCTGTGTACAGGGGTAACACCAGGAGAAGGCAGTGGTGCAACCATGTCAGATGATGAGGAAGATCAAGCAGAAAATGATTATTGGCAAGATAATATGGGATTTGGTCCTCTGATACCGACTGAAACTGAAAGAACACTTATGGAAAGGGTTAGACAAGAGCTCAAGCTCGAATTGAAGCAGGTAATTCTGGTTTGAAGTTCAGAAGCTTGTTTCAGTTTAAGGGATCCTAAAATATTGATAGCAATATAATTCTGCATGCATAATGAAGGGATACAGAGCAAGGATAGTAGATGTGAGAGAAGAGATCCTCCGGAAAAGGCGCGCTGGCAAGCTCCCTGGAGACACAACCTCTGTTCTCAAAGCCTGGTGGCATGCTCATGCTAAATGGCCATATCCAACAGTAAGCAATGATCAGACTTCTGAACATTTACTTTAACATGGAACAAGCACTAAATATAACTTGCCATTTCCTTTTTGTAGGAGGATGAAAAGGCACGTCTAGTGCAGGAGACTGGACTTGAGCTAAAGCAGATTAATAACTGGTTCATCAACCAGCGAAAGAGAAACTGGCATCATCATCCTTCCAGTTCCACTTCGTCCTCCAAAATAAAATGTAAAAGGTATAGCTCCACCGAATTGTTTCTAACACTTGTCCAGACGTAGTGATCAAACTATTCTGCAGGTAGTTTGGAAGAATAGCATGTTAACAAGTTCGCCTTTGGAAGATGCAAGTCACAGGCGCCATATCTTTGAATCTGAAGCAAAGTTAGGGAATCAGAAGTTAGTATGTGATGGATGGGATCATTAGTAGGCACACAGAGATGGGAATATGAATGTGTAAGAACGACATGCATATGTGTATCATAAATGAGAAGCATTTTGCCTCCAAAGACCCTGCAATGCCTAGATTACAAACGTATTACCTCCCTAACGGCCGTGTACGTCTTTTTCTGATCGGCACAACGTCATAAAAAGCTCTTCATGTCAAAGTATCTGCCACGTGGGCTTACCTAATTCATTCGTATCCATTCAGCAACACATCACTGCTCACATCGAACTCCGTATTCAATGTAGAGTGGTTGTTTAATCTGAGAGAATTCCATTAGAGCTTGTAAGCCTAACCTTAGGGCTTTTTTTCCACATAGTGACTAGTGTCTCATTTTCCTGCCTATTATCTTTGGCATGTAAGCAATAAGACTATCAGCTTTCTACTGGTAGAAATGTGACGTATCTTAAGTTGATTCCGTACAAATAGATATCTCTTCAGTTGGTTCCGTACAAAGTTGGTGTCCATTTTTCTTTCGGCAGAAAGCCTTTGCCACAAAATACGATAGCAAATAAGAGCCAATCGATTCATTTTTTCTTCGTGTTTTTAGGGCGTCTCAAAATAAGACAGCTTGTAGAGATATTTTTGCAATGTTTTAGAGTAATCAGTAATAAAATTGCTTGATATATGTCTTCCTAAAACCATTTTGCACATATCATCTTCAGGGAAGCTATTTCCATAACCAAGTCTATCCAATTTTTTTTGCAGATCATCATGTTCTTGTTCTTAGTTTTTGACGCAGTTTAGTGGAAAAACAAAAAATATAATGACGCGCCTTACATACTAAGGACATGTATAACAAGGTGCTGCGCGCAGAGGGTTGCCCTCCGGTGCCCTGAGGGTAAAGTGGCTTAAATCAAACCGTGAAGTCATATTTTCACAATCTATATTTAAATCAAAATTTCTACTTCAAAACCCACACGATATCTGCCAAATCAATTTTTGAATTGAACTAGATTCCTACCATATTCTTATAATCAGTTTAAAGATCACCTACATTCATCTACAAGCCTGTCCACAAGTGCCCCTCGATGGAATTGTGTATGTAACTAAGTAGTTGAGTGTTCTAAAAATGTTTGAATGTGTTTTATGTAGCAAACACATACAATTGTTCCTTTCGGCAGCACAACATCTGGAAATGGGAGGTGATTAGTTACAGCAATTCAAAATTGTGCTAGTTCTACGGTGAGAGTTTGGGTTAGCACTTCCAGAATGTATTTGGCAAACTAGTTGCATTTGTAAAATTGGTATTTTTAATCTTTCTTTTTCTCGGAGTTGATTGCTAGTTCCTTAGGTATATAGATTAGTTTGGTAGCAATGGAACAAGCAATGTAGTGGAACATGCTGGATTCAGTAAGTAACTAAATCCATTATCATAGCACATTCAGACTGCTATTTTGAAAGCCTGTACGTTATAAATTATTTGACAAAATAGGCAATTTCTCTTGATAAGGGCATTGGAAGAGCCGGGCCCAAGTTACACAAAATTGCCTATCTTGGTCCATTCTCTAACGTAATGGTTGGGAACATGCTATTTAGTTTAAGACCCTAATAAGAAGAAGCTTTATAAAATTGTTGCAATTCAAAAATGTTTTAGTAAAATTCTTTCTATTTTGAAGAGCTCAGGAACATCTCCTATTGTATGACCCGAGCGAGGGTTTGCCACCCTAAGGGCAACCCAAAAAGGGAGAACTGAATAGCTAGTACATGAATCTTTTAGACTTCAATGCTAGTGGCCAAAGAGACCAACCCAATGATTAAGTAATGTAACCATCAACACTTTCATCTCAAATGTTAATGGTTGCAAGGATACAAACGATTATGGCCAGAATATATACTTTACAAAAGATAAGATGAGACAAAGAAAGGTTGAAATTGCCTCGTCCTGAAAGGCAATGCCAAAACAAAATGCATATCAAAATTCTAAATACATGTTTCATGACCACCTTATTCTTATCTGTCTCTGTTGAAAGTCCTCCTAGATGGATTAAGCTGCATCATCTAGATGTATGATTCTGGGAAAGGACTCGCGAGAGACACAAAACCGGCCATAGATAGGCTTGTCATTCATCACAGCAGCAGTATACAATGTATAAGAAGAGAGAGGGGTAGCCGAACATAGGAACAATATCGGACTACCCCAAAAAAAGAAAATGTGCTAAGGCATGATAAGAGGGCAATGGCGACAAGTTCTCATCGGGATAAAAAACCCCGCCCTTTCGGGTTTTCGAGGAAAACCCTAATGAGAAATGGTCGCCACCAACCTCGAATGTGTTGCCTAGAGAACAGAGAAACCGGACGAGCGCGAAGGCAAACCGAAAGCACGACCCCAAACAACCGCGAAAAAACCCCATGTAACAACGAGGATGACGAACCACGAAACCGCCAGGACCCCAAAAGCCGGTGGAAGATAGCTTAAACTCAGAAGACCAAAAAAACTCAAAAACACCCGTGAAGAGTCGAGAAACAAGCCTAGCTATAAAAAGAATCCGCGATCAAGAAAGCCGAAGAGATAAGGCATAAAAATCACGTAAAAAGAGCGAACAAAAAGATAGCGCCACCGACAAGGTGGAAAAGCATCACCCAAATGGTGGAAAACATGATATATAAAGATGCATCACCCTCAAGGTGGAAATAAACAAAGATCGCCAGAAGTTTTGAGAAAAACACGTGAAAATGCCAAGGAAACAAAGAACAAGGCAAAAGCGACACCCACAAGTGAAAACCACAAAAAAGAGCAAGGACCAATACTAATACAAATGAAAAAGACGCACACGCCCACGCAAAGAGGGTGGGAAGGGGGAAGCTACGAAAGCACGTAAGAAAATGTCGGCCAGGAGAAGACGCCGATAACCGCCCGAGAATGGAACTAGCCTAAGGTTCGCCCTTTCCCGTAATGGCGATCCGGATGGCTCTGGATCGATGGGATTCTCGGGAAAGGACTCGCGAGACACAAAACCGCCGACTACCAAAGGACTTCCTTAACTATAAACCCCGCGCCAAAACCTCCGTGTGTTGAGTAGGGTCGCAAGCGACATTTGTGGAAGGAAGAGTGGAGAGAGCGAAGACGACAAAGAAGGTGAATCAAAATCGAATCGAAATCCAAAGCGCCAAAGATAGAACTCCAAGTCAAGAATGAGGAGAAGTGCCCCAACCCCTCCCCGCGCATCCAGAGATACCGAGAAAAACATCAAGGAGCACTACTAGATCATGACAGAAGAGGTTGTAGACTAGGTAAAGTGACTGGGATTAAAAAATAAAGCTAGGGCCATATATAGGGTCCGAAATACTAAAGCAAAAGACAATAGTGGACATGATAAAGGAACCAAAAACGTAATGACAATCGGAAGGGACATGATAGAAAAATAAGAACTGCTGAAATGTAAAATATAAAAAGAACCGAATGATAGGGTCGAATGAATGTGCATGACTGGCCGGCCTGGCCGCAAGTCACCGCACAACAACTCAAATCGATGTGAGCTTTAGTAATGAGGAAATCAACAATACATGAAAAAAGAGATAGCATCACCCGGAGGGTGGAGAAAAAGCCGCCACCCAAATGGGTGGAAGAAAACCGGGATAAATACAAATTCGGCCCCCCGGGGGGGAAAGAAACAACGCCACCCACAAAAAATAGTCCAAGAGAAACTCATGTCACAAAATTGCAAAAAATGCAATATCCGCACATCTAATCATAGCTTAAATAGCAAATATGATAAATAATAATAGCACAATGCACTCCATGATATCCCAATACATCGTGGAACAAAGAGCTCAACGGTTAGCTAGAAATGTATGCCCTGACAAATGATGCATAAGGATAGCATAATGCACAATGCACAATGATAGCACAATGTACAGTGAAAAAAAAGATCTCAACAACCAGCTAGAAAGGAATTCCCCAAGACAACTAGAATGCGACAAGACGAGCACCCCCCATGGATGTGTCTAGGAAGTTCTTATATGAATGCAAATCACCGGATGCATGTCCGGTGGAGGTTTTTCAAGATCCGAATACGTGATCACCGGACCGAAGTCCATGCATGTGTAGCCCGACACATAGACAATAAGACAAAGAAGAAACTCAACCTAGGGCAATGTGTAAGCTGTATATACAAAATATTCAAATCCAAGTATAAGTCCGAACCCAAATACATAATACACATATAAGAAATGTAGCTACAACGAACAAAGAGGTGGAAAACAGGTCGCAAAATACTTTAACTTCAAGAACAGAGAATGCAACTTCATGAAGCAACAAAATAATTGCGCTAACACAGTGAACAAAGGAATCAACAAACACTAAAGCTCCGGGATGATCATGCTAAAAAAGAAGAAAAAACTTAAACGCAACCCAAATACTCCACTCTTAATGATAGGTCCAAAACCAAATACATAATACACATATAAGAAATGTAGCCACAAAGGACAAAGAGCTGGAAAACATGTCGCAAAATACTTGAATGGGACAGAAAATGACTCAAAAATTTTAATCGAACGACAAGGAGGGAGAGGGAGAGAGAGAGAGAGAGAGAGAGAGAGAGAGAGAGAGAGAGAGAGAGAGAGAGAGAGAGAGAGAGAGAGAGAGAGAGAGAGAGAGATGGTTCCGGGAGGCAAACCCGAGAAGAGGAAGCTATGATGTCGCTATGATGAGCCCGAAGGGATCAAAGTGGGCCAGTTGACAAAGGAGTGGAGATGGTGATGGTAGGATGTTTTGTGTGGAAGGAAAAGTGGAGAGAGCAAAGACAGGAGCAAGGTGAATCAAAGGCAAATCGAAATTCCAAGCGCAAGATAGAACTCCAAGTCTAGAATGAGGAGAAGTGGCGCTTAACCCCGCCACAAGATCCACCCAGAGATACCGCCACCATCACAAGATGGATAGATAGATAGAAAAATAAGAATGCCTGTTGAAATGTAGAATATAAAAGGACGCCGAATCATAGGGCCGAATGAATGTGCACGACGGTGAAGCCGCAAGTTTGACAACAACAAGCACTCAAATCGATGTGAGCCGATTAGTAACGAGGGAAAATCAATAATACATGAAAAAGAGAAGAGAGCATCACCCCGGAGGGTGGAAAGCGGCACCATGGGTGGAGAAAAAAACCATGATAAATAGAAATGTGTGTCCCCATCAGGGTGGAAAGAAACAGCACCACCCACAAAAAATAGGGAACAACCACCAAAATTGAGACTTATTCCAAAGTCATGTAAACACTAAAATGCGATATCGATCGATAAAACCACATATACAAACTCAAACCAAACAAGATAATGTATGAAAGGAACATGAAATTCAATATGTAAACAAACGAAGATAGATCATCGGATAGAAGCTTAACATCCCAAGATAAGGTACCCTTATTGCGAGACCAGAGGCATAGGGAGAAGTAAAACTTTTAACTAACAATACGCTAAAGTTGGCAGAAGGTTCCGAATATTGCCCACAAAAACAACTCAACAGTGAAGATGACCTTCCCTAAAAATGAGAAGACCGCTATCAAAATAGATCACGTGAATGCAACATTGGGATAATAGCAAGGGAAACCACAAGAGTGACGAAAACCTAAGGTGCCAGAGATGAAAAGGACAAGAGATGTAGAATAATATGCCATAAGGACCAGAATCGCCCCATATTCAAAAAGCAATATACACATGCAAAAATACACCTCATGGAAAATGCATTAATTATCAAGTGAAACCCATGCAAATGCACCCATAAGTTCAAAAAGCCAAAGCTCTCCCATTATCCTAAAGAAATTCCAACCCAATGGGAAAGAAACATGTCTAGACAAATTGATTATGTAACAAGATGAATCTTAACAAATGACCCCAAAATATGACGCTAAGGAGTACGAAATGAAATGCACATGGGAGCAAATGCAGCAAATAGGAAACATGTGAAAACCACATTTGCACAATAAAAATGCCAAGGTCTATCCGTATGTGCCAAGCTAGAAACCTGCCAAGAGAAGTTACCTTAATTGTGGCGTAGTAATGTGTTCAACCTCAAAAGCGCAAATGAGAATGAACCGAAGAGAATAAAAGAGCACCACAAGATTAGAAATCTAACATTGGCAAATCCCAAATGTCAGAGCGTGGTGAAGTTGACAAAAAGGCAACATAAGCTAGACACGAGAAAAAGGAAAAATAAAAATAAAAATAAAGATGTGCTCCAAAGAGCAAAAGACCACAAAAAGGCCAGAGTAACAAACGCAATGCCATAGTGCAAAAGGATAAGAAATGTAGGGTGTAAATAGAAGATCAAATATGAAAGAAACAAGATGGACTAACGGACGAAATGAATATGGGTATGCATATAGTAGAATAGAGGAATTCCGATAAACAAAAAGTTGAAGGATGCGATGCCAAGTACGTAAGTAAATACCAATATAAATCCCCATAAGTAAAGAGGAATATGTGATGAATGAAAGCTCTAAGGAAAATGAACAAAAGGAGAAAGGACAAGCGAGCCCGAGCACGGACATGGAGAAGGCACAGGCCGGAGATTGGGATGGCAAAGGAGGCTGGAGAAGTGACGTGTAGCAACTTACAAGGGAACTAACACACGATAAAGGTGTAAAGCCCTAATAAACTGAAAAGAGTTGATTGTGAAAATAAAAAGGCGGGGGTTGACAATAACCTAGGAAGAAGCTGGAAGTTGAAAATAAGTGGTGAACGTGTATAACAACAAAAGTGACGTGGCAACTGACAAGGGAACCAACACACTAGAAAGGTGTAAAGGCATAATGAATGGAAAAGAGTCGATTTTGAAAAGAAAAACGTGGTGATTGACACTAACCTAGAAAGTAGATGGAAGTTGAAATTAACAAAGTGCAAACCCAGAATGTAACATTAAAATGATAATGCGGGCATACCCAGGGTTTGAACCAAAGATCTACAAATAAGGCACCAACTACCGCCCATAACGAAAACCCAAATAAGAAACAGTGGTCTGAGAGAAAAGGGCGAGCCATCTACAGACTATAGCAAGACAAAAGAGATTGGTCGAGCTCGACGGAATTGAAACCGGCCAGGCAGATCGGCTTAGGGAATGAAGGCAGGAAAAAGATATCGTGAAAAAGTCGCCATCCGCTTGGCCACAGCTTGATCTACTTACAACACAAAGCGGACCAAAGAACGATTCAAGATCGCAAGAGGGAACCCCTCAAAACACTTAGGGGAAGAAAAATCACATTCGTGTTAAAGATCCAAAAACATGAAAAACTAAACACAAGATAAATGCTTGATAGCATATTATTCAGCAGACAATGCAAAAAAGATGAGGCCCACTCATGCAAAACCCCCAAGTTGTCAATAATGATAAATAACCCCATACAAAAAAGCAATAAGATGAAGAGGAAAAGCCAACCCATGGTTGCTAAGAAGATGCATAAACGTTAGAAAGACAAGATGCAACCTTGCAGATGAACAATAAATCACAAAAAAGCTAGCTAGGTAGTAGAATCGAAAACACGCATTACATAATAAATCGCAAAAAGCTAGCTAGGCAGCAGAACCGAAACATGACATAGGCAATAACGGGAAAAGAAAATGAAACCACCGTGAATGTTCAGATGCCTAAAAAAAGGAAAACAACGCTCGAGAACAACATTTGAAAAGGAAAATAGGCAACAAGATCGACTTGAACCGAGAAAGCACGCAACAATAATGAAAAAGAAAAATCAAACCCTGATAATGCATAGAAATTATAACGTTGAAAATAGTTTGATACATCGCAAATTCGAATGATGCCCAACATAAAAAATCAAAAACCATGTGAATGCCTATGATTAATAAGAGGATGCCAACAGATAGTGAAAACCACGTTGTCAACCAAACGCAAAAATGTAAAAAAGTAACACAAGAAAAGAGAGATAAGCCTGAGTTCAGAACCATGAAACATATCACAAGACCCCTATAGGTGCGTCATACATAAGAAACAACAATAATAATTAGAAACCTTTATAAAATTAAGCACATATAGGAATGGGCAAGAAACCACAATATTTTGGCGTCTATGATCTAAAAACAAGAAAAGACATAAACGTGAAACTCTGGAGGTGGTGAAAAGGGAGAAAAATCCAACAGTGGAAAATCGAGGCTTTTAACAAAAAGGGGCAAGGGAACGCATCGAACCCATGAAAAACCAAAAAGGTATAATGAAAAGAAGAAACGCCGAAAAGGGATCCGCGGGCGTGAAAACTTAAAGCGGAACCAAGAATGCACGAGGGCACAAAAACCCACAGCATAAGGCGTGGTATGGAGCGTAAATCTAAGGGATGAGAACGGCTGCCAGGAAGGAATGGAACCGGATCCACAGACAAGCCCAAGCAAAGAATCGGATTATGAGAGGGCTTAAAACCCAACCGTAAACGATGAGAAAGGCGAATCCAAAAATGAAAACAAGAAGCCCGAATCAACCCAATGAGGGAAAAAGGGCATGCAAAGAAACTCAACAGATGCCGGTATGAATATGCAAAGAATCCCGATCATGTCACGTTAATCCGGCACAACAAATGGCAAAAAAATTAGATCCTTGTGGGCGGCTAAGCTTTGGTTTCTCGGATTTAATTCAATCCAAGGAAAATTGGCTATGGAATCGGCAACAACAAACCGGCTATGGAATCGACCATGCACTCGACATCCGGGCAGTATCACCACACAAATCTAGCAATCTTCACAAAACGAAGCTACACTAAATCAAATTGAACTAACCCCGTGGATAAGCTCCGTGCCAATAGCTCTGTCGAACGTACTCAAGAATACTAAAGCACTCCACGGCAAAGCGATCCAACCATGCAAATGAGAGCAACCAATACCCGTGAAAATGAACCCAAAGATAATGAGAACAAAAAGGCAAAACATCCAATCTAAAACTTGAAACCATAATTACACGCCAACCACGTACCCGCCTTGTAACCAATCAAGAGCACGGCACCAAAAACTCAACATGCAAATGTAAACAAAGAGAAGCCATGCGAGCACAAAGAGAAAATGATAGAACAAAAAATCTGTAAGAATAAAGCTAAGCATGAAAGCAAGGAAGCGTACCTTCCAAAGAAGGACGATCAAACTCGCCAGGAAGATGCCGGTTGCAAGGAGGTGGAGCAAGGAGGTGAGACAGAACCAGTAGAGAAGCTGGTGAAGAAATCCGTCGGTCGAAAGGCCATGGCTGCTACGAGCACGAAGAAAATGCTGCTGTGAGAAGACGCCGATAACCGGCCTAAGAATGGAACTAGCCTAATATAGGGGCTCGTCCTTTCCCAGAATGGCGATCCGATGGCTCGGATCGATGGGATTTTTGCATAAATCAACTTCTATTGCATGCTTTTAAATGTCTGATAAGTACTTGGTTTCTTTGCATTTATGGAAAAATCCCTAAAGCTTCATTATTACTATGATGTTGCACACTGTTAAATATGCTGCACGTCCTGCAATGTCCTGCAATGTCCTGCACATGTCCTGTAATAGCCAAACCAGAGTTGGCATAGAAATGCATCATACAATCAACAAGTAACACGTGAGGTGGAAATCCAATTTAAATACAAGCAGATAATCAGTGTAAGACAACAGAGACGTACAGAAGCTCTATTTATAAGAAAATGGACATGGGCATTTTTGATATGCAACCTAGCTGTGCAGCCGTTTGCAGTCTGGAATAGCAGAAATGAGGTAGCAAAGTTTTCATAAACTGACTAGAAAATAATCGAAAGAACGGTCTCAAAATAATTTTATATATTTTATAGAGAGCCACATGATAATATGGCAAATGTGACATGAATAACATCTTTCTTGTTCATCAATCAACATACCTCCATGCCTTCTCAGAAGGCATTCCTATTTTATGGTACACTTGTAATCTTCTTTTCAATATAATCTCCTCAAAAGACAACACCATTCAAGGGTTTCCTTCTGACAATCAATGTTACCTTCCTTTGAACTCTGGCGCTAGAAAAAAGGTTGATATGATACAAGACAATACTTCCGGAACACAGTCGATGTGGTCCCTTTACATCTTTTTCTTTCTTCCAGCAAGAATCCTGGATATTTGCAATCCTCTACTAAATGCTTGATTAAATAGTAGGCGCGTTTGAAACTAGGATACAAAGGGAAACCAAGCAAGGATGGCAACTGGGGTAAAAAGGACCAAAGCCATAACAAATTCATATGCTCGAGCAAGAGATCTTACATAATCCCAAGTGCTGAAATGCATAAGTAATGGTCTTGCTGCAAGACTAACCTGTTGTTTGTTATTTCAGTCAGGCTGCACATTGCATACTTAATCAAACAACATGGCTCTATAATTACCTGCAATAATGTCTAGCCTGTTGGCGTGAATGCAAGAATGCTGACAAAAAGGTCACCTAGAGTTAAATCGACCACCACAAAAAGAATAATTATGATTGAAACAAATCCAACAAACTGCAGAGCCTTTAGTAATCTGAACATCGGCCGAAGGTCACCACTGAATCTTTTTCTGCCCATTGAGACAATCTACATATGCAAAGACAAGCTCAATCTCAGAAAATTACAAAAGATACAAACAACAAATACAAAAGATACAACCTTCAACACAATGAGCACAGCCCCAACAATGAGCCAAGAGAGACCATAAATCTGCAAGACAATGATGATTCAAAGCTCAACTAATTGATAAAAATCCATGGCAATACCAACCAGGTTTTATGCTTACAGTTAAACTCTTATGGCCGTTTGCAACATGCAGATGGTAAACAAGTCCATATTGTACAGAAGAAAATGAATATTCAGTATTATTTCCATAAACCTGCCTCTAAGGCCTGCATCATTCATATACTCTTGCTCTTCATCCCACCATGATTCCCAACTCTTTGATGCTGGAACTCCTATGCCTCCCCAATTGTTGATCCATTTATTCCAATTATCCACAATCTTTTGCACTCAAATCCAGATGGGTTGAACAAAAATGGGGCAAATAACCAGGTAGCAACCAAGAACCACATGGAAAAGGTAACCAAAATGTATATAACAACACCTTTTGCAGATGGGCTATAGGCACTGTAAATAATTAACAGCATGAGCAACTCTATACCTTTGATGAAATGGCTCCTAGAATATAACGGTAATTTTTGGCAAACTTTTCATGCCAAAACCATGCCAAAACTTTTCATAACGGTACTTCGCCCCACCATGAAGGATTGTATGCCCACAGTAATGCAGCTTTGTCCCAAGAGAGAAGGTAAAGAAAACTGAAGCCAATTGTGACTGCATTATAATAAAATTGCTAAATGTTGTACGAAACCCTCTTTTAAGACCAATTTTCATGATCATTGGGAGACCATTAAAAGACCAATCTGCACCAAAGATTGAGATGCCAAGGCTGCCTCATGTGAAACATTGTTGCTTACATCAGCATTTCCAACCAGTGATTTCTCCATGTCACTCAGTCCCAGGTATAACCTCCCGTAAAGAAAGACATAGACCGTGATAACTACAATCCGCAATTTCTCCTCCATGTACATCAGGTCTCTTGTTGAATGAAAACTTTGCAAGCTCTACACACATAAGAAAGATTGCTTACCATGGTACTGAAGTAGAAACCAATTGTTGTAAAGTAGCAAGACATCATATGGAAAAAGTAAAAACAGTGGCCTAATCTTCAGCTGGTGATCTTGCGAAGGGATCAACAAATTATAAATCTGTCATGAGAATATCTTCTTCCTAGCTGCACAACCAAGCATGAAGCAATTAATTTCCAGAATGATAATAGGTTATTACTTCAAGGAATAATCACCTCTACTTCAACACCATCTACAAATCAAAGGCAATGCATTGGCGAAGCTCAGCATCTTCCCTTTTAAAATTACTAAATCATCACCTTCATCCCCGGCTTAAGCCCCAAATGTAGAGCAAGGAAATGTTCATGCCGTTTGATGCTTTCTTGAAGTGTTTCATCTTAGCTCCTATAATGATTCATAGCAATTAAATCATGGAAACTAAAGCAAAACGTACTTTAAAGAAATTAAACATCACCTATTAGCAAAATGGAACGACTGCCCCCACCCATATTCATAAAAGCTCATCGCAAGATCGTAGTATTTGTGAACCTAGTACATTCAGAATGAATTTAAAAGTTGCATTGGAGTCACAGAAAGGGACAGACACTTGTTAAGTGCAAGTGCTAACATGTCTGTGTAGTTTATTTTCCTGGCTTCTTCATCACCACCATGATAGGAATGATATTTTTTGCACCTAGCATTTGCCAGCATGAGAAGTATTACACAATAGCTTTGTCTGACATCCAAAATATTCCAAATGGCACAAGCACTGTCTGACATCCAAAACATTCCTAATGGTGCAAGCACATTCAGAACTCGAAATAGACTAGAATAGGTCAAATGACACAAGCACTGTTTAACATTCAAAACATTCCAAATGGTGCAAGCACATTCAGATTCGAAATAGACTGTATGGATGAAGCTAGAACATGTCGCATCAAGTAGAAAAGTTTCCAAAATACAATGTGGGATCTTTGGATTAAAAAAGAATGGATCGGTCTAATTCATAAGTACATACAACTACGAAAGGAAGAAAAGTATAGTACCCAGAAAAACAAGCAGCAGTTTAAACAGATAACAAAGCACTTATTGATCGACAGAAGAAAGCACTTCTTTGCGAGGGATGTTTCCTTTAAGGCTTGTAGCGAGATCTACTGCACCGGATCCCATGATTAACTCTGATCAGAAAGAGATACCGGTGCCGGTTAGCCGGTTTGCACAACGGCCGCCCAGCAAGAGTGGTGACCAATAGTTTACAGCCAACTGCAAGTTTGGAGCAGTTTTCGACATATTCTAGACATGTTCCAGCATATACTTAGAATATATCAGAAACCCCACTTGAACGAGGGTTTGCACCCTAGGGGTAACCCAAAAAGACGTGCCCTATATATTAAGGACATGTATAAACTGTAGTGAAAAATGTTTTATTTGACATATAACATGGATATGACATGGAGTCTTATATGCTATCTGGCTATTATATTTTATGCATGTCGTAGAAATTGAATTGATTTGAATTGAATGATTGTTATCATCTTCGGTGACTAATCTGCCTATGGGACCCAAAAAAGGGAGCGCAACAGACGTTTCCAGATTAAAAAAAAAAATCCGCCCCAAAGGGTTTTCGAGGGAAAAATTGTCGCAGTAATAAGAACGCTGACAACCTGTATAAATATACATCATGAAATATTGTGATACATGTTAAGACAATGTTCGAGGACATTTATCTATGACCTCTTGAAGATATGATCCCAGCAACTGCACTGAAGTCATGCTTAATATCACATGCAATGGCTAGTTGGGCTTGACCAACTCTGCATAGCATGCCCGGATGTGATCATACGTTGAACAACTCTTAAAGTGTGACATTCATCCTCAACGGCTCCCACTTGGCAGCAAAGCATGTCTTGGTGTGGCTCTTCAAACCATCTACCTATCTCAATTTGGAGATGATGCACACCTGTGGGAATTGAGGCAATGAGTCTGTGCTTTTTCATGGGCAAAGGTTATGCATGTAGTGTTGTGAGCCCCGTTCCAGTGCGAGGTTTATGTGGTGCTGGTAATATGATGCCTTGGCCTATTCACGGGTGCTAACATCCCAAAGCGGCCTTAATCTTCCATTGGAGTTTTAGTGTATTTCAAAGTCTAAGCCATACTTGGCATGACCATACAAAGTTGTGTGCATCACCCCACAACTTTTGTTGGACCCAAGCCACTACACCACTACATCAAATAGCTAGACTACTAAACAAAGCCAGGCAAAACTCAAATTGCACACTGAATGGAGATGGAAGAAATCTTAAATTGTCATTGAGGGTAGCAATTTTGTGAAAAACACATTTGCAACAATTTTTTCATCGACGCACTCACAACATATTTTATAGCACCGTTAGGGGCCCATACTGTTCCTATTCCTGTTCCAAAATTCTACCCCTCTTGAAAATTATCTACTACGCAATCATTGCTATCAATCGCTTTAGCTCTTTTTCTTTAACCTTAGTCGTGATCGTCTTCTACAACTTTTATTCTACAATTGGCATTGATAGAAGTTACACTAAATTACGTTGAAAAAAATTCCCATGGGATGCTTTCTGCATGTTGCATTGTATTGGGCTTAGTTTTTTCTCAATTTTTATTTTGATAACGTTTTTTGTTCTATTTGGCAGTTGCCCCAAGCGAAGAATAAGCACGGTTAATCATGATCATTGAATTGCCAATTGAAAGGTGACAAATAGCTCTTCGAGTACAATAATTATAAGCAGTACACCAATTTCATTATCACTATCACACTACAAATGTCATTTTGAAGGTAATCTAGCATCTGCAATACATAAGACTTAAACTTGGAATTTAGAGAAGGTTGATGTTGAGAAGAAGATTTCAATGAATTGGCCCCTGACAAGCTTGGAGGTCACTTGCTGCAATGACTAAAAGCAAGTTGGACGAATGGATATATCATGATAGAGATCCTAATATTGATGCCACAATAATGAAATTACAAATGGATAAGATAAGATAAAATAAGTGGAGGAAATACGTCTTAAGGAATCTATGGAGGATTTATATGATACCATGGGTAATGATAGGAAAAAGCAACCATTAGAAGCAAAATGAGATCTCATTTCATCCTATTAAGGGTGCTTGAAATGCCATGCCAGCATTTTAAACTGGCCAATAAGTTTCAATATGTTTGATCTCAGGATTAGTGGCAGCCTGTAATTAATGCAACTGTAACTAATCTCATTGTATCAAGTTTTCCTTATAACTCCAATTCATAAGTTATTTCTTGTAATGGGGTTCCTCTTCTTAAGAACTTCTAGCAATAACCCATTGTTTAAAAAATGACAGTTGCAATTTATGTTTCAACGGTCGTGCTTCTTGTCCCTATCATAAACCTGATATGATCCATAAAGAAAAACCTCTTCTTTTCGTACACATTCTGATGTACTAATTTTTGTAGACAAATAGGCCGATGTGTTTCCATAGCAATTACGGTAGCAAGAATTATAGTTGTTGTTGTTAGTTTTTTTTTTTTTTTAATTGTGATTAAATGATATTCCAAGATGGCTACATGCATGCTATGCATGGTCAAGCAGGTACGTGGTGGAGCATGTGCCATATTTTCAAAACATGTTGTGCACATTTTCAAAACTTGTTGTGCACGTTTGGCTCCAAAATGTTATTCTTTTCTTATTTCTCTTATGTTTGGGAATAATATTGGAATACATAGATACTACTATTTGAAAACATTGTATGTTGACCCTATTGCTTAATAGATCGCATCAGTTTGATCTTATGAGACCTTAGAACAAGGTATGCCAAATTTATAGAAAAGCACTTACTTTTTAATTATGGGATGGCATGGCATGTTTGCCAAGTGTCTCACTTTTAGAAAATGGTTGCATGCATTCATTTTCACAAGAGAAAGCACGTTCAATTGTACAAATTAGAATATTTTAATGGGACTCAAATGTCATTTGCAAAAATGGACCATGTAGGTTTGAAATTTTATATTTATATTATAAAAAAGACATGTCTATTTTATGGCTGATAATGGAGGTAGTTATCACCATTGTGGCATCCTTTCTTCTCTTCAACGGCAAACAAGGAGAGCGCCTTCTTGCCGCTTCATTTCATAAGCACTATGATCAGGATGGCACAAACCTTGCCGATGCATAGCAAAAGCTGCAGCTTTAGCATGATGAGGCGCTATGGATCGATATAAACCACCTTTTTTTTGGACAAAGCCCACATCAAGAACACTTCTCAGGTGTGGCCTTTTGTTCCCTAAATCATCTTGTTATGTGGCTACAGATCTTAGGAATAAACTTTTGGATCACAAACTTTCATTTGAAAGCGGTAAGGGCATTTAGGTCTGATTCCGGAAATCAATTCTTGATGCAGCATTTTTTTTTTAAATCAGACTGTTTTTACTTGAAATGGTAGAGCATATGTTGCTGTTTCCGAAACATATAATTAATAGAAAAACAGAGCTTCCTACAGAGAGTTATGCCATTTTTTCTAAGAGCTGTAATTTTATGGCAGCAAGTACTTTCTTTGTAATTTTGGCATACCTAGATTTGGTTTTTTGTAAAGATTGATGAGTTCATATGCATATGAACTTATAAGCCATAAGCTTTAAGAAATGTATGTAATTAGCTTTTCTAAACAGGTTTTGAGTATTTGCATTGTAATTTGAGTACTAACGCATGCTCAAAGTCTATGGCTTGTTTAATGATGCTCATGTAAAAATCATGATCCACTAGTATTTGGAGGATTGATGATGCTAACATAAAGATTCACATTTTGTTTAGCATTTTTTATTGAAAATAGATGGATACAATACAACTAGGTGAAGGGCGAAAAGCCATGAAGTCTTATTGCTTACCTGCTAGCTGCTTTACATTTACCCTTATCAGGCTAACTTGTAATTGGTTTGGCTGCAGGTAACCAAGACTTCATCTCTTAGAAGTATTATTTCAGAATTGGTGACTTGAAGATATGATTATAGACAATCATTCTTATACTTTGAGGAAGATCTACATATTGGTGAGATCCTTCCTTTTTGGATTATCCATATATACAAAGCATTCAGTTGAAGTAAAATTTGGACACGTGTTTGTACGATAAGCCTGCATAGTTTGTGGGTTAATGTTTGAATGATAAGGCTGCATAGTTTGTGGATTACTAATGTACTTGAGAACAAGTAATTTAAAACATGTATTTGACATGTATGAACATGCACAGTTCTGTAAAGACATACTAAAAGGTCTTTATCAAGTATATTATTTTGGTCTTTTAATTTATAAAAGAGTCATATTTGCTGTTCAAGGCTTATAAGATTAGGCTAGTTTTGTATGCCTTGATAAGTATCGTGGACCATGGATGTGGAGTACCATCTTGGATTAGCCTAGTCCATGTATGGCTGGATAAGTCTACCAAGGGATTGACCGAGGTAGATACTCATGCTAGTATGGCTTTTGTCTGAAGCTAGTTTGGGCGGGTTTTTTTTTTTAAACGAATAGTCGCTACTTTTAATATTGGTTTAATGGTGTAGTTGGTTATCACATTAGATTTACAGACTAAAGGTCTTCAATTCAAACTTGGAAAAAACTGTAATATTTCAAACACTTTTTTTCTCCATATTCGTCATTGATTTCCAAAATGCAGGCGACCTGCTAATGCTCATATGCCAAGGTCAATTCAAGGTGGAAGGGGGTAAAAACTAAGAATATATGGAGCCAAAAATTTGAGACTGATAGTTCAAAAATATTGTATATACCATATGACTTGCCCTTGACCTGTGAATCTAGGGAAGGCTTTGCTCCTTCTAGCAATCCAAGAAGAGATGTCAGATTAATGTTTATATTGTTTAAATGTCAGGTTGAGACATTGCAGAAACTTATGAATTATCGGAAGTCACAATCCTCACACAGCAATAACGTGTAGCGCTTGTACGTGTTTTGAAAATGTATAAAGCTAACAATGATCTAGTATAAGGTTCCTGCTTATAACATAAATGTTGTGATGCTTGTGGATTGGAATTTCGATCAAAATAGGATTTTAGTGTGAAGTTTCATGTGTTTTGTTCCTAGAAGATATGCAATGCGTAGCCACTGTGTGTAAAGCACCTGTTCTAAGTAGTATGGTTTTAGAATTGGGCTTACATGCTCAGGAAGTAGGATGCAAAGCCACATCATAAAGTACAAAAAAGGGAATAGCCATGAGGCTAGACATGCCAACGTAGTCTCTACATTTCTATTTAAAAAAAAAAGAAAAGAAAAAAAAAATGACTTAATAATCAAAGCAAGGCTCGATAGGTGGATGTCGAAGGATAATTGCGCGGCACCTCTATATACTGCCCACTTACATGCTAGGCGAGCCTCCGTACTTTGGCTAACTCAAAATTCTATTGGGCTGGTTGTTGTAACGTCAGACTTTCTGAATCGAGTAAGGTTAACCCTACGAAGATGACTAGCCATATTAGAAAATTGTACTAAGATATACATGGTTTGTTTCTTTCGTATCCTGCATACTTGGCAGGTCAAGGGTGTTGCAAAGAAAAATTTGAAGAAGACATTTCAAGTAAATAGTGATCATGGTAAATGTGAATGGTGAAATGCAAATTGCAAGGGGGTTATATTGTACTAGCCATACAACTCATGTGAGTGACCTTTGGGTGCTTGGGGGTTGAGAAAAACATACATATAAAACATACACACGTACATCTTTTGTATATTTCATATCATACATAGTCGTGAGGGGGAATCTGGCAGGAGGAAAAGATTTTTTATGTGTATGGAAATGGTTTTTTTGGTCTTGGAACACAAAAAGATTTAAATTGGATTGAATTTTATCATCTACAAAGACCAGATGGCCTATGGGACTCAGATAACAAAGAACAATCGGGCTATTACTGTAGAGGATTAAAAACCCCTGCCTCAAATGGTTTAAGAACAAAAAACTACATGGCAGTAAGCGGCCTGCTGATAAACTATGCATTTGCACATTTGTCTTTGTCAATATAATGATCGGA
This sequence comes from Isoetes taiwanensis, assembly GCA_021234155.1. NCBI lineage: Eukaryota > Viridiplantae > Streptophyta > Lycopodiopsida > Isoetales > Isoetaceae > Isoetes > Isoetes taiwanensis. Next base: position 1,324,400 of record JAJEKV010000013.1, read on the forward strand.
TACAATTGAGCCCCCATGTTCATTGTCTCTTGGATATATGATGCCAGCGTGCTCACTGAAGACGTATTCATCATTACGTGTAGCAGTTGATTAGATGTAACCAACCCATATAGAATAGAATAGAATAGAATAGAATAGAATTGTTTTTATCGTCCACGGAGACCAATCGGCCTATGGGACCCAATACAAAAAGCGCAGCAGTCACATTACTGCCCGGATTAAAAAACCCCCGCCCCGAAGGGTTTTCGAGGGAAAAACCGTGGCAGCAATAAGACTGCTGACAACGATTAAATGGTTGACTGGGGGCTTATCTGAGCCCTCAAGTCCGGTACTTCCTGAATGTATGATCCGAGTGAGCGCACCGAAGTCGTGCCCAATATCATGTGTAGGTGGGGGTCATTTTCGGTGTCAGTGATACATAGTGCTTTGGTTGTGCTTTTTATTTTTAGACTAAAATTTTAACCTGTCACGCACAATACGGTGAACAGTTTCTCATATAGGGCACCAAAAGTTCTGCCTCAATTTCCATCCCATTTTGGAAAGTTCATTGGTCATGTCATTGATCCTCCTTGGTCTAATTCTCCCAGTTTTTAGTGGATTCTACCAGCTTGAACTCAATTTTGAAAATTTAATTGGACAATCTTCATTTCAGACAGTTTGCACAGGTTTCTAATTACATGCCAGTGTGGAACATGGATCAAGGAGTGGTTATAGAGCAAAGCCTTTCCAATGGCATGCAGGCTCAAAATCTATTTGATTCAAGCAGAAACAAGGTCATATAGTCCCTAGGTCCTAATGATGAGTCTTCTGATAGTTTTACATGCATTGATGACTGCAAAAAGGGATGCAATTGTGGATCTTCTAGTACTACATGTAGGCAAATTTTATCTATTAAAAGGAAGACGTACAAAAATAACATGAGGCATTATGAAATCAAGGCACTACATTCAGGAAGGAAGAAACGATGACAACCACACAGAAGCAAAAGCTAGCCAAGACAATTATTAATTACATTGACAAGGTATGCTTTGTTTGTGACTCTAATGATAGAAAGGAGGTAATTTCTAGGGCAGTGACAATGTGAAGAAAATTCTTGAAAGCAAGAAACATGGTAGGACACAATCAAGCTTTGAACTTGAAGAGGACTGTATATGCTGCCTTGGACAAAAGGGCAGTTGCCGAACTTGGCGGACCCTGGTCCATGTTTAAGAGGAGAAGCATATCCAATGGACAGATCGTAAAGTACACAACTTTTGGATTTTTGAAACTAGGGTGTCTTCAAATAAAAGATAGGTTATGAAATTGAGGAGATCTACTAATGGTGATAGAATGTCAAAGCCATATAATTTACATCTAATTCACTTTCTAGAAGAGGCATAGGTATGTGGTTGGTTGTTTTCTTGAGTGACATAAAGTTTCTCTTTAGCTTACATTGCATGCTTGAATTTCAGGTCATGTTCTAAAAGACTCAAGAGGCAATATCTAGAAATGAAGATAGGATTGAGGATGTTTGGAGCCTTGAAACCTAAGTTTGTGAGAAGATTAAAGGAAGGAAGGAAGGAAGGTATTTTTATCGTCCACGGAGACCAATCGGTCTATGGGACCCAATACAAAAGCGCAGCAAGTGGATTACTACCCGGATTAAAAAACCCCCGCCCCGAAGGGTTTTCGAGGGAAGAACCGTGGCAGCAATCAGCCTGCTGACAAACTGTTCCAATATACAAAATGCAAAAACACGCAAACATATACACTCATGCACCGCACCCGTAGTGCCTGATCAGCGGGCAGCCAGGCGGGGCAAAGGTGAGCTCGCAGATCCAGTACCTCCTGAATGTATGACCCCAGAGCACGTACTGACGGTGTGTTCATCAGCAAATGTAGGGGCAAGTCTGACCGTACTAAGGGGGAGCCGATCCGCCCGTGATCCGACCGAATGCCGGGCAACTCGAAAGTGTGAGACTCATCCTCAATGGCACCCGGCTGACAAAGCATCGACAGAGCCCGTCCCCGGCGGGGCTCCCCCAATCCACCCGCCTGCCTCGATGCAAGATGGTGGGCACCGGCGAATGGAGGCAATGAGTCCGCGCTTTTCGTGGGTACCGGGAACGCGCAGTACCCCCTGCGGGCCCCGGCCAACACGGGTTGATGTGCTCCTTGTAATGGGCCGTTTTGACCTGCTCTAGAGCGCCGGGTCCCGTGAGCTTGCCAAGGAAGCAAGCGCCCGTGTACTCCCCGCGAAGCCGCCACGATCGGCCTCTCAGGTCCACCGCGACGCACTGCGTTTTTGCACGTTCCATCGGGCGAACCACCGATCTCTCTTACCCTCCAACAGGCCCCGAGCCACTTGGGATCCCCATAGATTGCCTGAACGGCATAAAATCCGCTTTCCGCAGCAAAAATAGACGAAAAGAAGGCAAGAGGAGGGCCCCAAACTCACCCTATATTAACCACTTTCGGGAAAAATAGGCGATGTGTCTATCAAGGTGGGAACCCATATTGAGTTCCCACTACATGTGCTAGTGGGAAGAGTTCGACGAACTTCGTTCCCATAAAGTTCCCATGGGAACTTGAGTTCCGATAAAGGGGAACTAAATTTACAAAGGAATGGAAAAAGAAGTGCGAATATGATTTAAAACAATGCTATTTTTTTCCTCCTATTTTTGGCTTCTTTCCAAGGCCGACATTCTAGGTCGGATGAAAGAGATCTGGCGGATCTTGCCTCTGTTGCCTACCTCCCCCAAACCTCACTAAAAGATTTTGTTCATAATGAGTTTTTACAAGGGTTAAGATTTATTCTTCGACGTGAAATTAAAGCACCTGCTAAATGCAACCTTTTGCCACACAAATAACTTTGCAATAAAATCTTTTCCAGTGCCACGTTTCCATATTTTGCAATTTGAAATCTTCCCAAACTAAAAGTTTTATGTTGGTATTAAAGGTGTTTTCTAGTTTTATGTATTTTTAGTTACTATATTTTAGTTATGTGTTTTTCTAAAAGCTTATAACTTCTTAAAATTGTTGTTTTCAAACTTTAAATGAGCTATCTATTACGGATGGTATTTCACATTTTTTTCCCAACAGATGCAAAGGGAACTCCAAAACCGCTTTGAATTTTAAAAATTGAAGGAGGGGAACTCTACCCCAGGTTCAATTTTACTTGTAGGTGGGCGACGGACCTCCATAGGACCTGTCCGGGCCGTGATATGTGAGTGCGTGAGGCGGAGTGGCGTGAAGAGGATATGAGAACCACCGGTCTTGGCCGATTCACGCAGCGCATGTCCGAGAGCCCCACGTAATGTGTCTAGGGCATCCAGATGAGACTGCATAGCTTCTGGGGTGTGGGCCAGAAGGTCAACATCGTCCGCATAGATGAGCTGGCGGGTGACCTGGTGCAAAAGCTGTATACCATCCCCTCCATGCTCAGTAAGCCAGGGCTCTAACTGAACAATGTAGAGGCCAAAAAGTGTTGGGGAGAGGGGGCAGCCCTGCCGGACCCCGATACTACTGGTGAATGCTTGGCCCGTCGGCTGCATCCTGCCAAAACAACTCTCATACAACCTGTATATGGCATTCTGCACAGGCAGCGGCAGCCCCAGTTGACACAGTCTAGCTCATAGCTTTTCCCGGGGGACCGAGAAGCATATTGTTGCATATATCATATGCGAATGGAATATGTTAGGCAGACCATCAACAAGCCAAAGCGAGATTCGAATATCCATGGTCCAAACTATACATGCTAATAAAGCATTTGTGGTCCAAGTCCAATTTGTACAACTAATACGCACACTTTCAATAGTCTTAGTGAGATGTGGAGATCTATGGAATGTACTAAAAAGGAGACAACAGATTGGTGCAACCCCAAATGTTTGACAATGGAGTGTGATGATTGTAGTATGAAATTATTCACAAGATGCCCTAAAGAAAAGTTCAAGAGAATGAAATGTGATTGGAAGAACTTCGAGAAGGTTAGGACTTGATTCTTGTTATGTTTTTTTTATTTAGATTGGTTTCATCAACTAGAAGTTGTTTAGAGTTATTATTTTTGTTTGAATTTTCACTGTTGTTGAATTGATTGTACTTTCGTAGGTCAAAGCAACATCTGTGAAGGATAAGGGTGGGAAACCCACTGTCGAAACCAGGGATTTGATGAATTTAGCATACAAAATCACCTTATTACATGAGTTTATGGAACATGTTGAGGCAGTCATCAAGAAATTTACTCTTCATAATTACACGACGAGGTGGCAGGCGGATCAGTTTAAGGAGTGCTTGCAAACATTTCCAGAGGATACGATTGTCTCTGTCATTGACTGTGCGGAGAACTATACGTTCAAAATCCAACAGGAGATTCAAGCAATGCATTGGCATAATGATCAGTGTTCTCTACTTGTACACATTACTTACAGGCATGCAAAGAAGACGAGGAGACAAATCTTGTTGTTGGCGACCGCAAATTGGTGAAGGAAACTCATTTTTATATCTCTATGTATCGCTTGCATGATATATTATTCGTACAATATTGTCTCCAAAAACATGTTGATTATTGTATTCTGAACCGATGGTTGTGTGCAGCACAATTCAAATCCTTGAGGTGATTCTACTATTTAGGAAGATTTTTCCAATCTAATGGAGTTAAAATTTCATGGAACTCTTTTACAGCTTGCCATGGTAAAGGGGGGCACAATGGTGTCAGGCAGTCATAAAGAGGATTCTTACAAGTGAGATGTTGAAGAAAAATAGTACACCTTTGAGGAATGCAAAGGATGTTATGTTGTTCTTGATTCGGTACTTTCGCGAAGAAAGAGACACTAAGGAAAGCAAGATCATCAGGTATAAACATGCATTCAAGTTTTTTTTGTCATTCAATGCATGCTAATTTGAGAGAAGTTGCTAATGTAGTCCATTATATGTACATGGTGCTTTGGCATATACAAATAGATGATCTTTGCAGGAAGTTAAGTGACTTACGATTGTAATATTTTGAAGGAGACCAAGAATATACACATTATTCAACCAATTTGGCAAGAGGATCCATGCTTTCTCACAAAACTTTATTTTTGCTTTTGTATTAGTCATTGGCGGGGTCTATGGAATGAGCGTAAGAACATAAAAAGATTGGGATGCTACACATTTTCAACCTTAAAACACGAGATCATGCTGAGCATATACCAGTCACTCATGTTCAATATGAGGGAGACAACCAATGGAAGGCAGAACTTGTCGAGGTAGGTGATAATTTTATGTTCAATGCCGAAGCAAATGAAGATAATGTGGACTTTTGGATTGTGAAATGTCCTGAACCAGTGGAAAATGCATTCAAGATCAATGGGGTTCAGAATTTAGCAGGCAGAAGGTTATTCCCACAGATAAGTACTACAAATATTTGGGTGAAAATAAACATGAACTTCTGAATCATATTTCAAAAGTTAGTTGCTATTCCCATCTCGTCATTTGTGCAAAGGTGGAATTGATTGCTGATTTTGATGATGATAACATATCACTTGCAGTTAGGAACACATGAGTTGATCATAAAGTTATTTGCCACTCCCTAACTTTGAAACACTTGTTAGTAGCACCTTCAAAGCAGGAAAGGAGATCCAGCTTACAAAGCAAGATATTTTATAAAAAGTTAGGAAGAAGGTTGTGGCCAGGAACAAAAAATCAAGTGCATCTCATGGTAGAAGTGCTCTAGAAAAAGGTAAAAAAGGGGAAGACAAAGCAATAATTAGTAAAACTAGCCAAAAGGAGGATTCAAGGAAAAGAAAATGAGTAGGTAATATGCTACAGATTAAGTTGAGCTGATGCTCCATGTATATTTGTAAGGAAGGAAGGAAGGAAGGAAGTATATTTTAACGTCCGTAGAGGCCAAACTTGACCTATGAGATGGTACATGCAGTACACAAAGCAGAGAAAACCACACCAAAAAGACAAATGCTACTATACAATGTGTCCCTACTACTGGGATGAAAAAACCCCCACATGGGAGGAAAAAACCTGGTAGTAGGCTCTCAGATCCCTTGTCCTGTAAGGGATTCTCTGACGGTAGAGACTTGCAAAATGTAGGATGCGAGACGTGCAACCATTGGCGATGCTAGCAATTGATGCAGCGGTGCCGTAGAGCATCTAAGATCAGCATGTGTTGCTCGGATATGCGTATATGCCGAACACTCTTGCAGAGCATGGTGCTCATCCTCTACTGTCTGCATGTGGCAACACTGGCATATTCTCTCATGCCGGGGGATTCTCTGCCCTCCATCTGTAGTCCAACGACCTGTTCCAATTCTGAGATGATGGGACCCCGTCCTCATGGAGGCAATAGCTCTCCGTTTCTTCATAGATATATGCGCTTTCAAGTACTGGTGTGGGCCATGTTTTGGTGTTGGATTAACTTTTCGGTGGTAGTGCTTTCTTTTAGGCTTTGCACGGTGGGTCGCATCCCACGAGTGGTGGCAAAGTGCTCATTCGGTGTCGTTTGTCCACGGGCATCGAGGCATAGCCACAATCTCTTTGGTAGTCTATAGACCCGTTGCGAACCACCCCGACGGTGCTCCTGCCATACCCTCTTGGTCGTTGTGGCTCTTGTGTCAATAACAAAGCCCTCCGGGGGAAGGCGTTGTGCATCCATCTTTGGTGACCTTGTGGAAATATGCAAGATGTCTGCAAGATAGCGAATGTTGCGAGGGGACCGAACCCGGTCTCATATAGCAAAATCGATAAGGCACGCAGGTGTCCTTGATACCCTAGGTCGTATGTTAAGAAGGCCTTTTGCACCCTCTCTAGCTTATCCCAGGTGTTCTTGCTAATTGCTGGACCCCAGACCTCTACCTGATGTCCCCTTCAACTGGCTAGCGCGTTGCAGCAATAGAGTCTTTGATGCCTGGTCCAACTTTGTGAATTTGACCGGTCGGGGTCTCATGTTTGGCCCCAGAGCTACGGTCGGGTTTCTCACCCCAAACACTTGCGGTTGTAGTCCATCAAAGACCGGGGCATTAAGCTTAGCTGGCAGATCTTCCCCATGCTCTTCAGGCAAGCCCCCGACAATGAGGTTCAGTCGACGGGATTGGCGATCCTGCTCCTCTTGAAGGACCTGCGATTCCACGGGCCACCTCGCCTCGGCATTAGGCGCCTTGTTGATCTTTGCCTCCGGAAGGCGTGCATTCGTTTCATCTCGGCGGAGATCATACATCTCGGTGAAACTTCGGCCATCCTCTTCTCTAGGGTCGAGAGCACGGGTGCTACTTCTGTCCTTACGGTTGTCTCTTTTCTAGGGTGTCCAACCTTGCTTGCATCGATGCGTTCTAGCTTCATGGTCCGCGAAGGCGGCGCTAGCCGCTAATAAGCTGTAATCTGTTCCCTTTGCTTGCGAGCTCTCTCTGCGGTTGTGATATCTCATCGTGACCTGCGATGGATCCTATCAATCATTTGGGTAACCTCATTCGATGTTTGAGATGTTGCCATGAATTCACTTCTTAAATGGCGACAATACCCGGGTGCTTTATTCAAGGCTTTCGAAGTCGGCCCGATCCAAAGTGGTCATTCGGTGGCCTTTTGCTCTTCTAATGTGGAGATCCATTCTCTCTCCTTCACCAACTGTTTCTTGAGGATGGCTACTGTTGGCTGGGTGTCTCTTTGTGCCTCCATACTTGCCAACCTATCATGTACTGCTGTCAACTTTGCCTTCAAGGCTCGTATATTCTCGGACTGCGTGACATGCTCTGAGGGAGAGGAGCCCTCACCGTTCCGTGCTCGCTTCTTTAGTGCATGCAGCTTTTCTTCCATTGTCTGCTGCCTGAGAGTCACGTCCTGGGTCATTTAGAGTCTCACTATCTTAACCTGAGACCAAGTCTATTGTAAAGTTCCTGATTCTGAAACCAAAGCTCCTCAAGCTCTAGATATGATCAGAAACGTGTGGCCAGCACCACGAGCACTTCAGGGTTTTCAGAGCGTTTTATTGGCAGCCCGGAAATCTAAAATTTTGCTTTGGAAATATGACTCAAGCACATGCAAATCACATACCTACTGAAAGATCTCTGAGAGTGCTTTCCAACGCAACAAATTTCAGCTGAAACAGAGCTCTGGATCTCCAGATATGATCAGAAACGTGCGACCAGGACCGTGAGCGCTTTAGGGTTTCTATTGTGCATTGGTACATAGGTTGTTCAAAGAAGTTACAGGCCAGATTATTGTGCGTTATAGGCCAGATTATCCCTGATTTAATTTGAGGGTAACTGTGCAGATGTTCTAGATAAGTATGTGCTAGCTGCATATAGTTGCAAAGGCTCTTGGTTGTTGGGAAGTGTTTGGTTGCTATGGTCTGCAGGAGTAAACGTGGGGCTGCTTGGTTCCTAAGCATTTGCTGGTAAGCCTAAGTGCTTATATTCTTATGTTTTTGCTTTTGTATATATTCAGGCATTGGTTAGTGCTAAAACTAGGTCATGAAAATGCTAGATTAATATTGCTTTGTGGATATCTGTAGGTTGTTAGTCTGCTGGTTTATTAGAATGCAGTGCTTACCTTCTTGCTTGTGCATCCACTAGACTTGATTACAATAAATATACTAAACATCTGAGTTCTTGCTAATAACCTTTTTCTTGTCCCTTGCTTATTATGCAGGATATTGTTTTGGCAAATTCACTTTTGAAATCTAATGTCTGTCTATTGCCATCTGAGCATTGATAATACTGCAAAAGATAGGTATGGAAGCATTTTAGGCAAGGGCAAATGCTAGTCTACTTGTTGACTCTAGTAGTATCACTAAGCAAATTCATGAGCAAACATATTGCATATTTATTGAAGCAGACAAAGATAAACAATACTGTCTACATCAGCGATACAAGACTATTTAAGTCATTTTAGAGCATTTATACATCTAGCGTTAACAGCCATAATGCATAAGGCATAATCAAAAGACATGCAATAAATATTGTAGAGACCTACTAAAGACCTCTAGATTTGTAATATAAAAACCTGTTTATGATTTGGACCAAGCTTCTAGCCAAATGCATTTGTCATGTAAAGAATATAATCAAGAAGTTTCAACTGTTGGGCTCGATTTTGTGAGGCAGATCTAGCTCCATGCTCCGTATTGTTGATATTGTTGGCAATGTATGCTTGTACTGGAATGCAACCAGAAAGGCATCTTCTCTAGCTCTTGGCATGCAAATACAAGTAGAAAATTTGCCTGGCTACAAATCCGGAAGAAGAAAATTCGCCTGGCTGTAAATCCGGAAGAGTTTTGATGCATCGGAACAAAAGCTAATTTGAAGCCCATCTTCCAATTTCGGCCAGTCTGTGACAGGCAAAGCCCATCCATAACTGTTACCAATGCAGCAATAATAAACAAATATGAATAAATAGCTTGATGGGTTCACTTTTGCAGTGGTAGATTCTGAGATGTGCAGTCACAGTTCTTCTTGTGCACTACAGCCGTATATTTAGAACTAGGCAAAATCTTAAGTGTACATAATGCTATCTTGCAGACCTGCCTATCTCAGATCTGAAACTACAGCTTATGATTTAACTGTACAACTGGTTATTTACCAAAAACAAGACATCCAAATTATGCCTATAAGATCTAGACTTCATGTCAAATGGATCTGCTACATTAGCTATGAAAATCATTTCTTACATGTAGAAATAATGATTCTAGAATGGGGCTCGCATGAAACCAACAAACCGCCATAGATAGGCTTCTCATTCATCTCAACAGATTTTCTACAATGGTGGACAGTGGGTAGCCGCACACATGCGAACTACCCACGAAAAATAAAGGGAAAATCCAATTATATCATTTGGACCCCAAAAAATACAATGATAATAGATGAGTGGCTGATGTACTGTAGAAAGCTTATCAGGGATTAAAAACCCGCCCTTCGGGTTTTCGAGGAAAAACCCTAGTGATAAGCCAGCCGGCAAGGGGCTTGGACAAGCGTAAGGCATAGAAATCGGCTCCCAAAAACCCCGCATGGAGAAGTCGAAGCGGATGCCGCTTCGCCAACACGCACGCACATCACCAACACAACAAAGCGAGACAACACAACATACCGGAGGATAGCATCACCCGGGGGTGGAAAAAGCATCACCAGTGGTGGAAGAAAAACATGATAAACAATACAATAAACAAAGAAGGGGGGGAGGCTGGGTTCAAAGAGAATAAGGTACTGCTGAGAGAAGAGGAAGCGCCGATGAGACGTTGATGCAGAACCGCGCCTAAAATAGCGAAACCCCAACCAGAAAGGGCATGCGCCGCATGCATGCATGCAAGACATGCATGCTCGCCCCATTCTAGAATGTCGATCCGATGTCTCGGATCGATGCGATTCTAGAATGGGGCTCGCATGAAACCAACAAACCGCCCGAATACCAGAGAACTTCCTTAACAAACTAGAATCGAGGACGAAGGTCACAGGATGAAGGCTAAAGAAGGGCCGAGGCCGAGAAAGGACATGCCACAGCAAGACAGAAACGCCAAATGGGCCAAACCAAGCAGGAAGAAGCCCCTCCCCTGCCTGGAAACAAATCAAAGAGAATAAGGTACTGCTGAGAGAAGAGGAAGCGCCGATGAGACGTTGATGCAGAACCGCGCCTAAAATAGCGAAACCCCAACCAGAAATGGCATGCGCCACATGCATGCATGCAAGACATGCATGCTCGCCCCATTCTAGAATGTCGATCCGATGTCTCGGATCGATGCGATTCAAATACAATTTCAATGCATAAGATCCAAAACTATTATAACAGGAAATGTAACCAGTTGTGTTGTGCATAGATTTGGCCTACATTTTTTTATTAGAAGTTTAAGGATAAAGATTGCAAATGGTGATGAAAGCCTATCTATTCACATAAGACATTGAAAGGTTCAAAAAGGTAGTCTAGAATTGGAAGACACAAAAAGCGTATTAATCCATGGCTGCATACCCTGTAAACAATAGCTAATTTAGAGTATTTGCCACCTTCTGTCTAATGCAACTACGTCATATGCATTGGTGGCAGCAACCATTACATAAGCATTCCTAGAAATATGGTATCTCTTTGCAGTATAATGGTTGCCATTGTGAGTTGTTCCGTAATGCATGGTGGTAGATTTACTCATCTAGATTAGAATGTCCTATAGTGCATCATGGATTTAGGACAAACCATAAGGACATAGTTATCTCAATGGTCCACCGCTTCAAATCTCTATTTGAAGTACATGTGTCCGTTGAACATGTGCATTAGACATCAAAATTGATGCACATAGAAGCCACATATTCAAGTCCTTCTCAACACAATATCTGTTTGCATTGCAAAACAACAATTGAACAATATGTGGTGATCTTATAATGGCTAGACTCTTCTTTAAACAACCATTATTATTAGCTACACATTGTTATTGTGAAAGTATATTGAAAAGCAACAAAAGTTAAGGTCAGAATCCATCACCATCATATCGTGAACATGTGGCATTTAGAAAACTCATGATGTGCACACATGCCAACTTCAAATTTACAAAAGAGCAGAATCAGAAAGTTTCTATCTCTATCCTCCAGATTTGAACAGAACATAATATTTTAGTTGTCTGCATTCCACGCCAAATACACTAAATACGTTGTTGTGCACCTAACTGAATTTAATCATGTATTAACTTCTTGCTTTTGCAGATGATGTTGTCTCTTCTTGCATTTTGGATAATTAGTTATTGCTTCTTCTAGAAGTCCTATGAACGTTCACTTCGACTTGTATAAATATAAAGGTGCATAGATTTGGCCTACATTTTTTTATTAGAAGTTTAAGAATAAGGATTGCAAATGGTGATGAAAGCCTATCTATTCACATAAGACATTGAAAGGCTAAAAAAGGTAGTCTAGAATTGGAAGACACAAAAAGCGTATTAATCCATGGCTGTATACCCTGTAAACAATAGCTAATTTAGAGTATTTGCCACCTTCTGTCTAATGCAACTACGTCATATGCATTGGTGGCAGCTACCATTACATAAGCATTCCTAGAAATATGGTATCTCTTTGCAGTATAATGGTTGCCACTGTGAGTTGTTCCGTAATGCATGGTGGTAGATTTAGTCATCTAGATTAGAATGTCCTATAGGAACATGTGCATTAGACATCAAAATTGATGCACATAGAAGCCACATATTCAAGTCCTTCTCAACACAATATCTGTTTGCATTGCAAAACAACAATTGAACAATATGTGGTGATCTTATAATGGCTAGACTCTTCTTTAAAGTATATTGAAAAGCAACAAAAGTTAATGTCAGAATCCATCACCATCATATCGTAAACATGTGGCATTTAAAAAACTCATGATGTGCACACATGCCAACTTCTAAACTACAAAACAGCAGAATCAGAAAGTTTCTATCTCTATCCTCCAGATTTGAACAGAACATAATATTTTAGTTGTCTGCATTCCACGCCAAATACACTAAATACGTTGTTGTGCACCTAACTGAATTTAATCATGTTTTTAAGCCCTTGCCATGGACCTATTTAGAGCAATTACCTGGCCTCAGAAATACCCACAATAAGAAGATTCAATTAAATATATCAGATCTACAGATGGGAAAGAGGTGGACAGGTCATTCCAATGTCTAATACATAAACATGATACATAAACATGATAAATGACTTTGCATGTACAATACACATTTAGATTCTCCAACACGGAATTTGACAACAGGGTCCAGCACCAATGAAATGTTCCAAGTCCAGACATCTCTCTATAACATGATTCCAAAGTCAGATCGGGAAAGGATGCACAGTTACATGTAATTAACTATGAATCTGAAAAGGATGACCACATTATAGCTGAAAGTGAAAGTCTTGTTCTGTATATTCCCTTTTAGCTACATTGAGATAGATCATGTTGAGTTTCAAAGAGTAAACGAATTGTGTCCATCCCAGATCCTTCAGGCCTAGTTAATAGCCTAACTTCAGCTTCTTTCATCTCGAGAAAGCAATATCTATTTTGTAAATGGTTATATGTTCCATTTATTGGATGCCACGTAATAAGACATCATTTCAAATGTAAGTCGCACAATAGATGTACCTTCTGAACAATACATACATCAAGCAACCAAATAAAGGTGACCAATTTTATTGCAATGGCTAAAGAATGTGCCATGCTAGGTATGAGGCGTCTGCTCAAAATTTAATTAGAAGAATATCTCAAAGAACTTGGCCTGCATTATGGTGTTATCACTATATTAATGCATATTCTCCAATTCAATTACAGAAAATGTGTTGTCTCTAGAAGAATGGCAAAAGGGTGCAGTTTTCCCATTGCATTGTAGCATTATCCAGTTGGGATACAAAATGAGGACATTATTTTTATGCCTTATGCATCGCCTATGGGCATGCCATGATTAGGCTACAGCAACATATACCTGAGTGAAGATTCAAGTTGATTTGCTTCTGACTCATCTTGAATGCAGACATATTGCTTGGATAGATAAGATCAGCAAAAATAGAAGTGGAAGTTCCAATGCATGATTATGCATAATGATATATGTACCTTCTAAAAAGTTCCTGCACACACTACAAAGTTGAGCTGATGGTAAAATACGAAGATATAGAGTTTCCCATAGCCTTGAACTTCAAAGCTCCACAAACTGTGATGCTATTACTTACATGTTATTGCAGTTCTGTAAAAGGTAATCGATAACCCTTCTTCCATTCGATACATTCTGAAATGCACAATTCCCACGAGTGCCTAATTCTGAGGCATTTTTACACTCTATGAAGGTACGTGTCTACCTTCATAAACATCCAAAAACTAAAATGCAACACCTGTGATGTCCCAATGCTGAGTGCATAAATATAAACATAGAATGTATAACTTATGAAAAGTAGGAGAAAGGGAGGATAGCTATAACTTCAATGTGGCACCTAAACAGTACGCAGCTTTCTTTTACCAATCAGCTCTAAAATCATTACTATTGCGGGTTTTATGCATGGCCCAAGATTATGCATGACCCAAGTACCATGCCTACTTGTATCACGGAGTAAGCTAAAAAGAGATATTGCATATGATAGAGAGGCTTTACCTTGAATCATCCATGTGCATGCAAGTGGCCTCTTCCATCAAAGCAAAGAAATAAAACCTTAATCATAGTATTTGAACCGAGCTTGCAAAGTAGATAAGTTTTTGCTTCGACTGAACCTAGCTATTCAAAGCTGATCCGTGAAGTAATGATGATGAATGCAAAAAAATAGCTGAAGAAAATAGTTACCTCGGCTTCGAGTAAACCGTGCTCTAGCATCCAATGCACGAGCCATGAGACTTTAAGATCGTCGGACCAACCATTTGACCGCTGACATCGAGAATCTTTTGGATAAAATATAGAAAAAGATTTGGAAAGCGTACATCTGAGTCTAAGCATGATATGCATGGAAACAGATTGGGGAGGCGAGCTTGTTCAATTAAACCTAAGAAGGAAAGAGACATGGTAATCCAAGGAAAACTTTACAACAATGATTGGATCACATGATCACGGACTTACCTTTATATCTGACTAATAATAAACAATCCTGATAAGAGCTCCTGTAATCCTAATAGAACTTGAGTAATACATAATCTGGTAAAGTTTTTTTGTATTACCTGGTTGAAATTCTTCACCACATAAAAATGCAGAGATTGAGCAATCATGTTGTGCATAGACAGACAGAATAGATTTTCCCTTGAATATTTGGAACCCAAACTTGTTCTAACCTGAAAAAACCGAAGTAGGAGTCATGAGAATCCAACAGCAATGCCTTACAATAAGGATATAATCCATCTATTTCAAGCATAGCTATTCTGCACCTCCAATACCACACCGAATCGGCATCAGCAGTAGGTTTGCTCAGAGCGCAACAAAATGTGGCTCTCATGCCGTGCCCCTGACGCCAAAAAATTGGGGATGCCACAAAATTGAATTTCGTGGTAAAGGCCAAGGCCCAATTTTTGGAACACCGAGAAAATTTTCCGTCGCTAAAACCCTCCCCAACCTTAGAAAACTAACTTAAGAAAAAATCCAAAAACTTTTCCTCCAGACCGGAAAATCCCAAATTAAAAGGGTTGATCCACAAAATTTTCGTGGCCATCATGATGAGTTGTTCCAGTGCCATAGAAATAGAATTATCAAGAATTGCTTATGAGATGTTTGCAGGCAGGTCTTCTTTCTGCCATAGCCAAAATCCTGGCAAATACTAATCGTTGCCTTCAGATCCAGAAAAAGTTCAGCCATGTACCAGAATGTCGCATCAAGGATGTCTTTGCATGATCCGCTACAAAGATAGTTTTCCTTGCACGCCTTTGGCCTTTCGGCAGCCCTGCTTGAATGCTTCTTGCGTTTCGGCTTTTATCTGTGAGTTAGGTAGTAGAGCAAGTTTTCACAACCCTAATTCGTTGCTTTCTAAGCCAAGCCATAATTTTCATCTTCAATTAAGTGTAACATACATCATACAAGTTGAAATAACTATCTTCTAGGTGCCATAAGGCCTATCTTCTAGGTTCTATCTGTCTTGAGCCTGAACTTCTTTCAGGCCTATCTTTTATTTCATGCCATAAGGCCTTCAAAACTCTTATTTTTTCCAGGACCCTCAAGCCTTAGTAAGATCTCAAGGTGTATCTGCAGAACTTACCATGTGATGAACATGTAGCTAGTTCAAGGACCTCATTTACTTCGTCATAGAGTCATAAGTTCAAATATATTATTATCACAAGCCATAATCCCGTAATTTCTAGAGCCATGTGACCATGAGTTTTGCTTCCACTAGTTTGTCTTATAACACATTTTAAAAGTAGAGTGGTGATTTTGCTTACCCCATTTGCACTCTAACCTTAAATTGAGAAGTATATGTAGAAATCCACATCCATATAAATTCCATCGCTTCCATATGTAGCATTGTTGCCCCTTTTTGGGCAACATGGACCATCATGATACCTAGAGTTTCAAGATTGGAAGATACTTGTCAAAGTTTGGAAGACTTGTGGTTTCTTTTGAGGTTTCATCTTAAGTTACTTTCTCATCACTCATATGGTAAGAGTTAGTGCTATTTTGATCCTGCTAGAGTTTGGAAGAAATTGGTTCAAGTTTGGAAGACCCTTGGGATCTTGGTTGTATAGCCTAATTCTTTCCTTTGAGGAAGTTTTCTAGTTACATTCTTATTTCTTGAAGACCAGGCAAAGAATATTGCAAGCTATACAAGGAGTCATTACCATGTTGCTCATATTCACTCATATGAAACTAAATGGAGTTGCACCCATGATTTGGAAGTCACACATATGAAGATGCACTTAGAAGTGGAATTGCTCTTATTTTGGCCTTGAAGATTGGAAGACCTTTTTAGAAGTTTGGAAGACCCTAGGGCCTTGAGCAAAGTTATGTTCATCATAAGGTATGATTTGAGCTTTTTGAGATATGATCATGTGCTACTGAGGGTTTCAGCCTTCATCCATTTCATCCATCCTACATCCACCTTCCTTTCATTTTTTTTATATACCTCATTTTCACCCCTGTCATGCCTTCTTTCATTACCTCACTACCTATATTTTATTGGCCTCACCTCCACTTGTGAATTGCTCTCAAGAGATCATGAAAAACCTCAAGAGCAAAGAAGCTTGAATTTTACCTTCATTCTATCACCCTAAATCCTACCATAGCCTTTTTTTTTTTCCTATTTTTCCACCCTTTTCCTATGATTTTTCACCATTTCCAAGGTTGAAAAATTCATTGACCATGGTCAAAATGGCCAAAATTTCAAGTATCTCAATTTGACCCGAAAACACTCTAGATTTGAAGCTTGGCAAAAAAATAGCTAGGTTGGCCTTTTCAAAATTCAAAAAGACATGGAAACCCCTCAAATATCATTTCTTGGGATGCGTGCAAAAAAAAAAAAACCTATTCTAGCCTATCTACCCTATCTAATTTTGCATAGTTCGGTCACCCCCCATTTTTCCATCGTGGCTAGGGGGGGGGGCGGAATTGGGCTGGGTGTCCCCTCTGCGTGCACATAAATTTAATAGCTGCTCGCATTATTCCTTATATACCTTTGCCCGGACTTCGTTTGTGCCCGTGGGATATATATCGCCCTTGAGAATTTTTGATAAACCCTAAGAAATAGAGGAACTCGCTAAATCCGGCCAATTCGTTGCCTAAACCTGATTGAATCAGCCAATTTCCGCCGAAATTAGTTCCTAAACCTTTTCCGAAACCCTGGAACCCTTTGTGGCACTTGATTGATAGAAAACTTGCCGGATTAGGCTGGGAAATCATTGAACCGAAATTTGGTTTTGGGAAGGGCGGTTTTAATCACGGGAATCTGAGATCATTTTTTACCCCCCCTCGGAGATATACCTCGTGATGCGGGCGATTTCTATATTCCGATATTCTCTTGATCTGTTTCTACCTCAAATTACGCTAATCCTCGCCGAGATTGAAGATTGGTCGTATTTTGATTGAAGACAGGCTCTGTTGTGACTTATTTGACATCAAAACTCCCTCGCTACTCAAATTATCTTATTATTTTCTCTTTCGATAATTTTGGGGTTTCAAGAAGTTGACAATGCCTTGGGATCTGTTCTCAAGCATTATCACCGGTATTACTTTGAGAATTCTAAACTCCTGTGATATCTTATGATTTGAATGCATATTCATTACTGGACAAATAGTGTTTCCATCTTCTTTTGTTTCAAGTTGTTCTGTCTGTCTAAACTAATAGAAACCAGATATTTAAAGTAGAATCCAAATTAATAGTCGTGTCCCATTCTTTAAAAGGTTTGAGTATTGCTTATATGTAAAGAAAACAAAGAAAAATAGTTTTTCCATAAACTGTCATAAACCGTGGTAAATCGAGACTTTGGCCCATCTCTTTAAATATCATAGTGTTTGCTTGTCAAGAAAACCTTATGCACATGATCTAGAGTTTATTTTGAAGCTGTTTATACAAATTCCAACTCAAGATTTATCACCAAACTATATTTGCAAATTTTGGCTCTCTGTTTTGGCATTGACCAATTTTTGACTGAACTTTGACATTGATTTTCTTGGTCTTCCCCTATCCAAATCGAGACAGACTTTCACCAGTAGTTCCCTCTACTTGTCTATAACTCATACCAAAAACCAAAACTCAAAAATCTTAAAGGGTGTGACTGCAAGATTGATTTTTGCTCTGACAGTTTTTCTGCTTCAGGGACTGTAGTGATTTTGACAAAACCAGCATTTGAAATTGAGTTCTTTTGCTTTATATGATTAAGGATTGATCACCCTAAGTGATCTGGAGGTCCTGACCAGTTTGTTTACACTTCCTTTGAGGTTAGGCTAAAATTCCAGGTTTTAGGCTAACATTTTGGAGGTCCTACCGAGATTTTTACCTGGAAATTGAACTCAATGGCACCAAGGAAGATTTCAGAGTCTGCTGAACCACACAGGGAGACAAATCAACCAGATTTGGTAGGAGTAAGCATGAGAGTGGCTACCGGATCTACCACTAATGCTACAAATACTCCCAACTTGCCTATTCCTCCACCAGCTCCTCTATCGGGTCTACAAATATTACAAATATTTCCTCACGTGCCCTCTTCTTCACAAATTCATAAACTTTTTTGAACCGGATCAACACCCTTTCGGTCTGTTTCCTCCATCAAAGACCTTATCATTTTGAGTTGACTATACCTGTTTCCCCCCCTTGCTATGATTCTTCCATGAATGCCAACCATTTTCTAAAAAACTTTGAAGACTATTATGAAGAACATGGGAGAAAGAAGGGTTCCAGGTTTGCAGAATTCATCAAATGCATGAAGGGTGATGAGGCCAGATCTTGGCTCGATTTTGAGCTGTCTATAGGTACCAAAGGGGATGAATTGGAACACAAGTTTCTATCAAGGTTTGGTAAGGCTACTTCACCCCAGGATCTTGTCTTTGAACTCAACTCATTTTCCATTAGACCTGGTGAGTGTAAAAGCGGTATGTGGAGAGATTTAATTCTTATACGCTAGTGTGTAACAGGAATCAGGTTACTCATCCAACATTGCACCTAGTTGCTTCCTTTATCAGAGGTTTGATGTCTAGACCTAGGATCTATAGGAAGTTATTAAAATTACAAAAATTTGGTGAGTTGGATTCTATCCATAAAACATTTGTAAAGGCTGTAGATCTGGCAGAACTATTAAGCTATCTTCCTGATGAAGAGATCAGAGATCCATTTTATCCTCCTCATCATGGAACTGAACATGATTTACATTTTGCTAATCTTTGCCCTACATTTATGCGATTACAAAAAAAAGAAGAAGAAGTCCAAGGCTGAAGAATTGGATCCTCATGTTTCGTGAGATGAAATCGAGATCAAGAAAGTGTCCGAGGCACTTTTGGAAGTTACCAAACAACTTCTTGAATTAAAAAACGGTAAAGATGCCCCACCTCCGAATGCACAAACCGTGGTAAACCTTACCATAGAGCTGAGCAGTGTTTTGCAAGGCAATGTCCTAAGTGTCATAGAAGAGGTCACTTTGGTAGAGAATGTCCTGTTTGCTCTTTTTGCAAGGAAATAGGTCATGAGGAGAAGTATTGCAGTGTTAAGGCTTATTTTGAAAAACAAGATAAAGGTAAACAAATGTCAAATATAAGTTTTATTGAGACTTGTGCAGGAGAACAGGAAGAGCAAGATGTTATGGTTGTGCAGACACGTGCCAGAGCTCATCCAAATGCATCTACAGTGTTACATTTCCACCTCATAAGGTAACATTTCAATCAGATCCTCGGAATATAGCTCCTCCTCCTGCTCAAAGGTATAAACAGAAAGATTCTGAGTTGGATGAATTTGAATTACTTATGAAAAATTCTAAGGTTACTGTGGATTTATTAACTCGGGCTGAGAATTGCACCATCATACAGGGAAAAGTTGATCAAAAGCACTCCAGATATTGAAGAGGTTGCTGCTGAAACCTGCAACAATATTTCTGTGGCTTTGCCTGAGCAAACTGAAGATCCAGGTGCTTTTACTTGTAGTGCTACTATAGGAACTTCCCATCTAGACAAAGTTTTGCTGGATGGAGGTTCTTCTCTTAATGTTATGCCTTATCATGTTATGAAGGCACTGGATCTCAAGGTAGAAGATAATACTTCCATTGTTCTAAAATCTTTTTCAAATGCTAAAGTTGTGCCTAAGGGAATAGTAAGAAATGTATCTACGTGAATGCTGTGGGGAATCATTGTCTTTGGCCACATTTGTGGTTGTTGATTTTGAAAATGTTAATCAAGCTAATATCTATGATCTATTATTAGGAAGGAGATGGATGAAAATTGGATGCCGGGACACTGTATGGTGAAGGCACTGCACCATTTCCAATGGAGCAACTTATAATCAGCCGGCAAACAAAACGATCCATCTCGCTAACATTAGGTTCATAGATGTGGACATACCACAGAAGAAGAAGATTTGGGTGTTTACAATTTAGGCCTGGATGCTAGTATACATGAAGAGGTTGTCAACTTTGCTTACATGCATGTTGAATCTCCGATCCGAAGGCAAAAAGCCTATCTACGGTTTGATGGAGGTATGTCAAAAAACGGGGATTGCTTCTTCTCGCTGCTATTTTGAAGGATCGATTTTAAGTTGATGACTAAGATAGGGAGAATTCACCCTAATATTTCTTCTAATGCAGTAATACAAAGCCCTCATTAGGGTTTACAAGAAGCAAGGTGTATGAGTATTTCTCATATTGTTATTTATGGAGACTCACAACTTGTTTGTAGACAAATCTTGGGAGAATATCGAACTAAACATCAAGACATGGAGGATCTGAAGTGCTCAAAGCCAGAGAGGTATTAACTTTTTTGATCATTGGGAGATTTTACATATTCCTAGATCTAAAAATTTTGAAGTCGACTCATTGTGAAAAAACCCTTATGGAGTATTTGTCTGAAGGAGCTATTCAAGAGGATGTCTTAGATGAAGAGGAGCTTTCCCAATTCCATCCCATCTTAACTATCAACCTAGCACAAGAGGAATCACTTAAAGAGCTTGAAGTGCATAAAGGAGGTATATCTAGGACCCTGCAAATGGGAGACTTATATAATGAAGGTGATCAAGGTAAAATGGTTGAGTTATTTGAGGATTGGGTGGATGTTTTTGCTTGGGAGTATTCAGGCCGAAGGGGTTGATAAAAAATTTGTGAGTTTGAAATTAAGGTTGAGAAGATGCCAAACCTGTTATCGAGAAGTTGAGAAGAATTAATTCTTCACTTTTAGATCTTATCAAGCGGGAATTATTCAAAATGCAGGAATGGAGATTGATAGTTGACATTGTGAACCCTCTTGGGTTTCTTTGTATTGTTCCAGTTCTAAAAAGAATGGTTCTTTAAGAATATGTGGATTATAGAGATCTAAATAAAGCTACTTGTTAAAGATTGTTACCCTTTGCCTTTTTGGAAGAAATCCTTTATGCGTGGTGGTAAGTCTATGTACTCATTTTTGGATGGTTTCTCCGGTTTTAATCAGATTAGCATCAAAAGGAAGATCGATCAAAGACATCCTTCATTACTCCATGGGGAACTTATGCAATGAAAAGGATGCCTTTTTGGCTTAATGAATGCCCCCGCTACATTTCAGAGAGCCATGGATACCGTCTTTGCAAACATGACTCGAGCAATTGAGAGTTTATCCGATGATTTATGCTTAGAGGTACGATACAAGTGATCATATTTCAGAGCTAACAAGAATATTCACATCATGCGAGACAAACCGAGTTAATCTAAACCCAAAGAAGTGCATCTTTTAGCATCCAAAGGCCAGCTCTTAGGCCATGAGGTTTTGCTAAAGGCCTTCAAGTAGCTGAAGAGAAGATCATAGCTTTAAAAAGCTTCAAACACCGGGACAATTAAAGAAGTCAAAGGGATTTATGGAATGACCTCTTTCTTAAGAGTGTATGTGCCTAATTTTCTCTCACCTTATTAGTCCTATCTCTAAGTTGACTAGAGTAGGCCAAGTTAGTAAAAGAGAAATAAATATAGGCCTGTTGTTTGGACTGATGAGTGTGAAAAAGCTTTTTCAAGATCATAGAGGCTATTTGTCATTCTACACTTTTAAAACTCAGACCTTTCATTACCATTTAAAGTTTACATAACTATCACTAAAAAGGCTCTTGGAGTTGCCATTTTGGGATAGACACCCTATTGCTTTTGCAAACAAACAATGGTCTCAAGCCTCAAGAGAAGTATGCTAAGATAGAAAGGAGTCTTGCTCTCTCATCTTTTGATCGAGACACGGGGGTCATCTTTACAAAAATCCCAAGCCACTATCTACATGCCAGAACCCCATGCCTTTTTTTGTATGGTAAGAAATTAGAAAAAACCTAAGCTTCATAGGTGGGTTTTGTAGGCTTCAATCTTATGATTTAAAGGTAAAGGTTATTCATGTATTGAACAATCCGAAGTTTATACTGCTTTCTGCTGCCTACTTTGAACATGAGGAGGTGGTACAAGAAGAAGAAATGACTAACCTTGTTGTAAATGGCGGGGCGTGTCAACTATGCAGCTCAAGGTTGGCAACAACCTATCGGGAGATTCCTTCAGTATCAAGAGATACCTTCTGATTTTTCAAAAGCCAAGCTTACAAGTTTAAGTTAAAATGTTTGACTTACTCATTGGTTGGTGACATCTTGTGCAAGGTAAATAGGGATGGTGTACTCTTAAGATGTGTTGATGAAGATGAAGCTGCCTCGTACTTGCTGAAAATCATAAAGGTGTTTGTGGTGGTCATTTTGCAGCAGATACAACCGCAAAAAAAAATATTAAGGTCCTGGTTATTTACGGCCTCATTTATTTAGAGATTGCTATGATGTCATAAAAACTTGCCACCAATGCAGATTTTTGGTAAGAAAATTTTGCATCCCGCCCCTCTTGGAGGTGTGTCCCCAGGCCCATTTCAAGTTTGGGGGCTAGATTATGTTGGCCCTATAAATCCCTCATCTTACGCTTTCAGCATGAATACATTGTTGTGGCTACTGATTTATTTACCAAATGGTCGGCAAAGACACCCTTGAGAAAAGCAAATGCATATACTTTGCTAGGTTTTGCATGAAAACATTTGTTCTAGATTTGGGATCCCTTTCAAAATTTTGACTGATAGAGGCTCTACTTTTATTAATGAGGTTATTCAAATTCTTGTCTCAAGCCTCAAGATCAGACATGTGAAAAGCTCAGCCTATTACCCTCAAGGAAATGGTCAAGCTGAGTCCACTAACAAAGTGCTTAAGGGTATTTTACAGAAAACAGTTTGCCAAAACCAAAAAGATTGGCATTTGAAATTATATGATGCTCTTTGGGCTCATAGAATCCGCTAAAAGCGCCACTAATGCTTCTCCCTTCAGTTTGGTTTATGGTGTTGAAGCAGTTATTCCTGTTGAGTTGGAGATCCCCTCTTTGAGGATGGCACTCAAGTTGGATTTGGAGTTTACTGAGGCATTACAACACAGGTATGAGGTTTTACTAAAGTTGGATGAGGATAGATTTGGTGCAGAAAACTTCAATCTACTTAAGAAGGCTAGGAGTGCAGACTTTTAAAAAGCAGCTCACAAGCTCCAGGATAAATTTGCTCCATTGGAACTCGTGCTCAAATGGGATGCTGCAAATGAAGGTAAGTTGTCTAAATTTGAAAATCCTTGGGAAGGCCCTTACCAGATTGTAAGAGAAGCTGGCTGTTCATCTTATTGGCTTAAGGATCTCAAAACAGGTTTGGAATTACCCAATCCTACAAATATTCAGCATTTGAAAAGATATTGGCCTCAACATGCATGTTTAGGCCTTTTTGCTCCTATATGAACATCTATTTTAACTTAAAATAGGTTAATTGCTGTTGGAAGTTGGAGATTTAAAATTCTTTTGATTGATTTTGTTTATTTCCTTGAGGCTTAAGCTGTAGATTTTGGTTGGTTGGAATTGCTAAATTGTTTCCGATTAGTTGTACTCAAGTTTCTTTATACTTGTGCCATCAAGACCATTTTTCCTTTGAGGTGAACTAATTGTGTGTTCTGTTTGAAGCAGAAATATTTTTTCAAGATCAGACATTTTCAAAAAGAGCAAGAGAAAATTCTATTCATCAAAAAAGGTACACAAGTTACAAAAGAGAGGATCCTCTCATAGAAAACCAATGCTATCAGCATTTCCTGAAGGGATAGTAGGAATCTTGTCTGAAGGAGATCCATCTGCAGCATCTAAGAGACTCATTATATCACGGTAAAAAATTGTCCATGGTACCAAACACATAATGATCTTCACCCGGAGATTTCTCTCGGGGAGTTTGAAATGCATCTCTTTTTATCATGAGAAGCATCAAGTAACCATAGCTATCTGCTAGCATCCCGTGGGAGTAGTATAAGCGCCTATACAATCAAATTGAGCATCACATGTCGACTCATGATGATGCTTACACAAAAAGTAGTGCATATGTAGCATCGAATGCATTCCCTTGTAAAAATTACGCCCACGCAGAGCCTTTGTGTTCTGATACACGTGCGGTCTTTGCTAGTTTCTCTTGATAAGTCTTTTGCCCAAGGAAACACTCCATGGCAAGGTGATCATGGTTCATGTCTTTTTGTAGAGTTCCTTTTGGTCGGGGGGTAGTTTTGGTCAACATTTTTGCCTTCCCATATACTTTGCCTCAAAATGCATGTGCTTTGAGTAAATTTCCACGAGGGAAGAGGTTCTTCATTAATTAAAACATTGTCCCATTCTCGCATCGTATGCATTTCTTGCCAGGTCGATTACACCATAAGGAATAGGTACTCATAATGGATCAAGCTCGGGAAGCACTCTAAATTGCTTTCGGATCAGCTGTTACATTGTCCCGGATAGGTGTATGGTAAGAAAAAGGAGCCATGATCTGGCAAGGGAGGTCGAGTTTTCGAGCACTGGAAGAGGAGGAGCAAATTAGGGTTATTTCGATGGTTTGAATTTTTTGGTGTGAAGGTTTGAATTTTTAGTTTGAAATACATTCAATGGTTGTATGAGCCAAATTTCTTGAATAGTAGAAGTTTAGTTAAATAGGGTAGAGATTTGCTATGCTTTAACAATTTTGAGTGTTGTCATTTCAGGTCCATTTGCTCATTACTCTTATTTGTCTTAAGTTGGCCTCTTTCCATCTAGCCCTTGCTTCCATATGAAATTTTCAGAGTGCTAATCCTACATTGTTACTCATCCCTTTATTTGGCACTCATGCTAATTTGATTATCATTGTCATATGAGGTTCATCCACTTCTTCTCCATATTCAATTGTCTTGAGTTGTCCTACCCTCCATTTGATCTTATTTTCTTATCACTCTCTCCATTACCTTATACTCGCCTCATATTTCCCACCAACTGCAGAGTAATTCTATTCCCTCCACCACTTGTTGATATTTTGAAGACCTTAGGTTAGCATTTCTTTCCTTTGAGGGCGAGGGGACCAGCCTCATTCTTTTTTTTGAGGGAGATGTTGCCCTTTTTGGGCAACATGGACCATCATGATACCTAGAGTTTCAAGATTGGAAGATACTTGTCAAAGTTTGGAAGACTTGTGGTTTCTTTTGAGGTTTCATCTTAAGTTACTTTCTCATCACTCATATGGTAAGAGTTAGTGCTATTTTGATCTGCTAGAGTTTGGAAGAAATTGGTTCAAGTTTGGAAGACCCTTGGGATCTTGGTTGTATAGCCTAATTCTTTCCTTTGAGGAAGTTTTCTAGTTACATTCTTATTTCTTGAAGACCGGGCAAAGAATATTGCAAGCTATACAAGGAGTCATTACCATGTTGCTCATATTCACTCATATGAAACTAAATGGAGTTGCACCCATGATTTGGAAGTCACACATATGAAGATGCACTTAGAAGTGGAATTGCTCTTATTTTGGCCTTGAAGATTGGAAGACCTTTTAGAAGTTTGGAAGACCCTAGGGCCTTGAGCAAAGTTATGTTCATCATAAGGTATGATTTGAGCTTTTGAGATATGATCATGTGCTGTGGGTTCCACCTTCATCCATTTCATCCATCCTACATCCACCTTCCTTTCATTTTTTATATACCTCATTTTCACACCATCATGCCTTCTTTCGATTTACCTCACTACCTATATTTTATTGGCCTCACCTCCACTTGTGAATTGCTCTCAAGAGATCATGAAAAACCTCAAGAGCAAAGAAGTTTGAATTTTACCTTCATTCTATCACCCTAAATCCTACCATAGCCTTTTTTTTTCCTATTTTTCCACCCTTTTCCTATGATTTTTCACCATTTCCAAGGTTGAAAATTCATTGACCATGGTCAAAATGGCCAAAATTTCAAGTATCTCAATTTGACCTGAAAACACTCTAGATTTGAAGCTTGGCAAAAAAATAGCTAGGTTGGCCTTTTCAAAATTCAAAAAGACATGGGAAACCCCTCAAATATCATTTCTTGGGATCGTGCCAAAAAATAAAAAACCTATTCTAGCCTATCTACCCTATCTAATTTTGCATAGTTCCAGGTCACCCCCATTTTTGGCGTGGCGTGGGGGGCCGGACGAACGGGTGGTGTCCCCTCTGCGTGGCACGCAAATTTAATAGCTGCTACGCATTATTCCTTATATACCTTAGCCGCCCGGACTTCGTTTGTGCCTGTGGGATATATAAGCCCTTGAGAATTTTTGATAAACCCTAAGAAATAGAGGGAAACGCTAAATCCGCCAAGTGTGTTGCCTAAACCTGATTGAATCGCCAATTTCGCCCGAAATTAGTTCCTAAACCTTTTTCAAAACCCCCGGAACCCTTTGTGGCACTTGATTGATAGAAACTTGCCAGATTAGGTGGGAAATCATTGAACCGAGCTGGTTTTGGGAAGGGCAGTTTTTAATCTGGGAATACAGATCATTTTTTACCCCCTGGGAGATATACCTCGTGATGCAGGCGATTTCTATATTCCTCGATATTCTCTTTGACATTTCTACCTCAAATTACGCTAATCCCGCCGAGATTGAAGATTGGTATTTTGATTGAAGACCTACTTTGTGACTTATTTGACATCAAAACTCCCGCTACTCAAATTATCTTATTATTTTCTCTTTACGATAATTTTTTGGGTTTCGGAAGTTGACAATGCCTTGGGATCTGTTCTCAAGCATTATCACCGGTATTACTTTTTTGAGAATTCTAAACTCCTGTGATATCTTATGATTTGAATGCATATTCATTGCCTGGACAAATAGTGTTTCCATCTTCTTTTGTTTCAAGTTGTTCTGCCTGTCTAAACTAATAGAAACCAGATATTTAAAGTAGAATCCAAATTAATAGTCGTGTCCCATTCTTTAAAAGGTTTGAGTATTGCTTATATGTAAAGAAAACAAAGAAAAAATAGTTTTTTCCATAACTGTCATAAACTGTGGATGTAAATCGAGACTTTGGCCCATCTCAATTAAATATCATAGTGTTTGCTTGTCAAGAAAACCTTATGCACATGATCTAGAGTTTATTTTGAAGCTGTTTATACAAATTCCAACTCAAGATTTATCACCAAACTATATTTGCAAATTTTGGCTCTGTTTTGGCATTGACCAATTTTTGGTGAACTTTGACATTGATTTTCTTGGTCTTCCCCTATCCAAATCGAGACGGACTTTCACCAAGAGTTCCCTCTACTTGTCTATAACTCATACCAAAACCAAAACTCAAAAATCTTAAAGGGGGTGTGACCCAAGATTGATTTTTTTTGCTCGACAGCTTTTTTACGCCGTGGACCTTTGTAGTGATTTTGACAAAACCAAAGATTTGAAATTGAGTTTTTTTGCTTTATATGATTAAGGATTGATCACCCTAAGTGATCTGGAGGTCCTGACCAGTTTGTTTACACTTCCTTTGAGGTTAGGCTAAAATTCCAGGTTTTAGGCTAACAAGCATACCCTGCACTTCTGGAATTTCATGCCTCCTACCGTAGGTCAGGGGGCCTTGTGCAATCAGTTCCATCATTATTCTTTGGTAACAACAAGGAGAGTAGGACCTTGTTGTACCACAAGGCCCTACCCTTCCCATAGTTGTTTACTCAATTACTTTGTAAAACATCTTACCATGTTATCGAAGTTGTAGGGGACTCCAGAGAGGACTCCAGGAATCGCTTCATTAGGAAATGCACAACACCAGAATGCCACTGTCTTAGCAACAGCTGATTATAATCCCTTCAAAGCTTGTCGATATAGTCTACAATAGCCCCATGGCAATTCATAGATTTTTCATAAACCCAATGGGAAATCATAGATTTTTCATAAGCCCAATGGCAATTTATTTCATATGACAGTTTTCTTGACAAAATATTTCCAATCTCACAAAGTAGAAACTGTTATATGGTGGGTATACATTGACCATCACTCTTCATATGTAATATGCTTCCCAACTCATGGATAAGCTAGTACAGTCTCAATAGTTGCTTAATGTCCTTATCATTTAGAACAGTAAAGGTGCACATGCCATATTGCAATTAGAGCAGAGGTGTCTTATGCTGCATGCGTTGAGATGCATTTCCTCATTCTTGATATATGCCACAATAGTTTGAACTGCAGAGCCGGGCTGTCAGTTCTGCAATCATAGTCCTTGAGTTGTAGGGTTCACTTATATCGATTACTTGTATCAGAATCATCATTTTCAGCCAATTCCTATAAATATCCAATGAGTATCAGTACGAAATTATGTAAATGCCAGTAACTTGAAATGTTACACCTGAAATACAGTAGTAACCATGATTAAGGTCTCTAGTAAAACTAGAGAACTGGGTAAAGAGAAAAAAAAAACCTTTACGTCCGTTTACACGGACTTTTACCATTCAATGGACTTCATGCAAAGACCATTTTCAGATACAATTGGCAGCCTTAGGCTAGAACGGGTGCCAACTAACCTAAGCCTTAATCTGGTTACAAAATATAAAAAAAATAATTCCATTACATACTTTGAGAAGAAGTACACTAATCATTCTTGGTCTTTATACCCAAGACCACAATTGTATTGTCATTTGAGAATAAAAAAATATACAATCAAAGTGATATCTGCTGTTGAAGCCATGTTGAAAGTTGATCTTGAATCATCCTTAGCTGTCATGTCGTGTAAACGAATAAAATATTGCATTTCTCACAACTTCAAAACAAAGAGAGAGAAGTTCGGTTACCTGCAGTAGAACCAGAGGACAGTTAGCCAAGAATGGGTAAAAGCCTAAGATACTAAAAGGTAAGCAATGAACTTCTTGGGTTTATCACCCTTCACCTTGCAAGAAGTTTCCCCAAATGGGCATTAGATGTGTTAGGATGCAAAACAAAGAATGTACACATGTGATGTTCTCCATCTCAAAATAATAAAACATGACAATTTCATTTTAGCGATATTTTACCCACTTGTGAAGCTCCATGTCTTTTCTGATCCGCACACCATACACAGCCCTGAACTTTTGAGACTGAGCCTAATGGTTTAGGCAAGGGCAAATGCTAGTCTACTTGTTGACTCTAGTAGTATCACTAAGCAAATTCATGAGCAAACATATTGCATATTTATTGAAGCAGACAGAGATAAACAATACTGTCTACATCAGCGATACAAGACTGTTTAAGTCATTTTAGAGCATTTATACATCTAGCATTAACAGCCATAATGCATAAGGCATAATCAAAAGACATGCAATAAATATTGTAGAGACCTACTAAAGACCTCTAGATTTGTAATATAAAAACCTGTTTATGATTTGGAGCAAGCTTCCAGCCAAATGCATTTGTCATGTAAAGAATATAATCAAGAAGTTTGTTGGGCTCGATTTTGTGAGGGAGATCCAGCTCCATGCTCCGTACTGTTGATATTGTTGGCAATGTATGCTTGTACTGGAATGCAACCAGAAAGGCATCTTCTGTAAATACGGAAGAGTTTTGATGCATCGGAACGGAAGCTAATTTGAAGCCCATCTTCCAATTTCGGCCAGTCTGTGATAGGCAAAGCCCATCCATAACTGTTACCAATGCAGCAATAATAAACAAATATGAATAAATAGCTTGATGGGTTCACTTTTGCAGTGGTAGATTCTGAGATGTGCAGTCACAGTTCTTCTTGTGCACTACAGCCTTATATTTAGAACTAGGCAAAATCTTAAGTGTACATAATGCTATCTTGCAGACCTGCCTATCTCAGATCTGGAACTACAGCTTATGATTTAACTGTACAACTGGTTATTTACCAAAAACAAGACATCCAAATTATGTCTATAAGATCTAGACTTCATGTCAAATGGATCTGCTACATTAGTTATGAAAATCATTTCTTACATGTAGAAATAATGATTCAAATACAATTTCAATGCATAAGATCCAAAACTATTATAACAGGAAATGTAACCAGTTGTGCTTGAAGTTGTACTCCAGCCTAATGCACTGCATTTTCAACATTAGATTTATCCACAAAATTTTCGTGGCCATCATGCTGAGTTGTTCCAGTGCCATAGAAATAGAATTATCAAGAATTGCTTATGAGATGTTTGCAGGCAGGTCTTCTTTCTGCCATAGCCAAAATCCTGGCAAATACTAATCGTTGCCTTCAGATCCAGAAAAAGTTCAGCCATGTACCAGAATGCCGCATCAAGGATGTCTTTGCATGATCCGCTACAAAGATAGTTTTCCTTGCACGCCTTTGGCCTTTCGGCAGCCCTGCTTGAATGCTTCTTGCGTTTCGGCTTTTATCTGTGAGTTAGGTCGTAGAGCAAGTTTTCACAACCCTAATTCGTTGCTTTCTAAGCCAAGCCATAATTTTCATCTTCAATTAAGTTGTAACATACATCATACAAGTCGAAATAACTATCTTCTAGGTGCCATAAGGCCTATCTTCTAGGTTCCATCTGTCTTGAGCCTGAACTTCTTTCAGGCCTATCTTTTATTTCATGCCATAAGGCCTTCAAAACTCTTATTTTTTCCAGGACCCTCAAGCCTTAGTAAGATCTCAAGGTGTATCTGCAGAACTTACCATGTGATGAACATGTAGCTAGTTCAAGGACCTCATTTATTTTTTTATTTTTTTTTATTCTTTTTTTTTTTAAGGTAAGAGTGATTTTTTTCCATTAATTATTAAAAGTCATACGTAAATGTTACTAGTGAGAGAAGTTTTCTCATTAGCTACATTATAACAGCAACAAAAACATAATTAGGTACATAATTAAGTAGCAGTGTAAAAATGTTTGAGAGTGCCAGATAGAAAACTTCTTCAAGTAAGAAGATGTAGCATGAGGAACGGAAAATAACTCAGCCATGCCCGAAGTGAAGGAGCTGAAATGTGCATCTAAATGCAGCATCATATAAGAACAATCGATCCCACAAAGACCTGCAAGGACAAAATACTTTCCAGAGACTTGAGCAAAATGTTAGACAAGAGAAGATTAATTATTGAACAGTAGTAAGTATGGAAAGTGAGTTATGATGAAGGTAAGGCCAATGGACAGTGAGAGGAGATTATGACTAAGGTGAAGGGGAATGCATGACTTGGTCAAATATAGCATTGTAGACCCAATAGAAACCCGAGTCTGTCCCAAACTTATAGCTATTGAACTCAGATCCATTCTCCATCAGCAACTGGTGGATATCTTGCTTACTCATCAGAAGTAGTAGTGTGCCATAGAGATCTGCCAACATCTTGTGTGAGTAGTATAATTCTCTGTATCTACTCAGCTGCCTATCTGTCAGTGAATAATGATACATGAACAGGAAGCTGTACATGCAATACACCTGTATAACCTCCCTGCAGTATATTCTGGCCCATGATGACTCATTGCTATTAATTCTCACATTGTAAAGTTTTATCTCATCAGATGTTGCATCTGGCCCTGGTGGTACAAGATTTGATGCCCCTGAACTGTTGTAGTATAATAAAGCTTCCTGATATGTGAGCAGGGTATCAAACTTGTTCTTGCCTTCTCCTTTCAGAAACTCCAAATATTCTAGCAAGATCCATCAGAAAAAGCAGCATTAGAATTAATGACATGGAGAAATGAATTGAAGAAATTAAAAAAACCTGAGAAGTAACCAATGGAGTCCCATTTCCTGTCATAGTTATCTCCATATTTATTTTTGTGAGCAGTCACATAACTTTCCAAGTCCAGTTGAAAGTTCATTTTAATCCAGAAAACAGAGACTGTGACGTTCCAAGTATTTATACGGTATACGTGTAAATATATTGACACGTCACCTAGTATAGATACGCCACCATGGGGTATGGTAACCTAGGGGGTTGACCTAAAAGGGACTAAATTAGCTATGCTAATTTAATTATTAAGGATAATAACCTATAACTAAGGAACTAATATTTAAAAGCCATAATTAAGTTAATTATGGCTTGGGAAGGCGCCACGTGGCCACCCTCGATTGGCTAACATGGTAATGCTAATTGGGATCAATAGGGTGGATCACCACCCCCATATCAGCCACAACTCACCTTGAAGCGATGGGAGCCACCCTTGTGACCAGAGTGGCGCCACCTTGAGCAGTTGACGACACGAACACCAAGACCAAGAAGATGGAAATCCCCAATGACAACGGGTCCAAAGAAACACTGGTGGGTGGCTAGAGTAGTTGTGAATTCTAGGATAGCCCTGTTGGGCACCCTGTTTGGGTTGTTGGTCCATTTCTCTCGTGTTTTACTCGTAGGAACTAACCCTTGATTGTAAAGGTAAGTTCTCTTTATATTCTGATTCTGGTTTTGCTCGTAAAGGATGGATTGATGGTTCTTGGCCTAGTATTACTCTGGAAATGGGGGAATTAAGGGGGGTAGAGACCTCTGAGCCATTTATTGTAGTATGCTCCTAGATAGAGCCCTGTATTATCCCGTTAATTGCGGCCTGTGCACAAGAGCCCACCGGGTCATAGATGCTATGGTACTGGCTTAGCACCAGACAAGGAACACAGTGGTGAAGTGGGGGTGGGGTCTTGCACGAACATAAAAGGCTCCTGAGACTCCTACAGTGAGCTAGGCCTGATAGCCGGTCACGTAGAGGGCCGGGTATGGGTCTGACACTCCCTGGGTGTAGAGGTGTGACCCGTATGGGGCACCTTGCACTTTGAGTAGATTTAGGGTGAGTAAGTCGGGTACGGATGCGGGGGTCGCTGATGCGGCACGTATTCTCTAGCTCACCCATGGAACCACTGTGATTCTGGAAGGGGACGCCTCCCTGACCTGCCTCATCGGACTGGGGCTTCATGAACCCTGGAGTAGGCTCAGCAGGGTGATGCCTCGAGCCTGCGTCTCCGGAAGGCTATAGCGAGGCCATAGCGTGAATTGACCCATCTGCAAAGTGTGCACAGGAGGGGCGGATGGAGTGGACCACCCTAGCCGATGTTCTATGCCAGCCAACGCCAGGTTATACCTCTGTCTGCTGATCTCTTGAGGCCAAGCCGTCAGTCTACCCTCACAGGAGTCGGAACTGGGGTAGAACCTTGGGTTTGGGGTGTTTTCTTAGGTTTAGATGCATATTCTTTGCCGTTGGTATTTGGATGGATGTGCCACCCTTCGTGGTGGTTATTTATATATGATTTATGCTGTGTGCTAACCCTTGTATTCACGCTTCCGCGACGTAGGCGCCCATTGAAGGCGTGGGCGAATAATGACCCCTCTCCGGCGGTCCTTCACTTGAGCCGTCTTATTATAGACGGCCCGAAGTTAGGCGGAGGGCCCGCTTATGGCAAGTTGGTTGCCATGGGAGGGGAAAGTCCCGCATGTATCTGGTAGAGGGTCGTATATGTTCGTGGAGCCGCCATAGTGGTATCGAGCCGTGATTTTGGATACCGAAATCATAGTACCGGACTAAACCCTAACTCGCTAGTCCGGCAGTTAGGAGAGAGAGTTAAGCAAGAGTGATTGTTTAAGTCTTTGATGTTTGATTTAGTGCTAGGTTAATGTAATAGACTGTAATTCCTTAAGAAGTCTGGGCCGACTGGAAGACCCAAGTTTCGAAGAGCTATAACTTTTTGTAGGTAGCTCGGATGAAGGCGAAAACGGCTCCAATGGATCGGGCACCTCTCAAATACCCTAGGGGGCACGTCTCCCGAGGTTAAAAGGACAACAGGCCGCCGAAAAATGGAAAGGGGCGCTGCCTTACTCAGAGGTGTTTCTTTTCAAAAATAAAACGCGTATAAGCAACGCAGCGCCCCATACGGTCGCGCGTATTTTTATACGCGCCTGTTTAAAAATTTTTAAAAAAAAAAATTAATTAATATTTTTTTTGAAAATTTTTATAAAAGTTAAAAGTTGAAATTTGAATTTTGAACTATACTTTTGGGCGTGTGCTTTCTCTGAGCACCCTTTTCCGCCATAGCCGCCGGACTTAAGCTCCAAACTCGCCATAGCTGACCTCCACGCCTCCCTTGCATCTGCCCTACACCTCGGTGCCCTTACTTACTTCTTAGCGCCGACCCGCCTTGCTTGAGCGCCTCACCTTCCTCCTTCCTTGCTGTTCTTTGTTAGTATAGCCATGCCGCGCTTCAAGCTAACCGTGGATTTGAAGAAGTTGAGCGTGTTCCAGTTATTTGCCGCCCTAGTCGAGCATCTTGCTGAGGAAGACCCTATGATAGATACCATTCTTAACCTTTTTGTCAAGCACTTTGTCGAGGGCCGACGAGTCCCCTACCCTATCTTCCACTTCAACGAGCGCTTCCTCCTCAAGTTGAATGAAGCCGGTCAGGATTACACTCTCGTGGAGCAGCCGGACCATGCATGGGCTGTGGTTAAGTTTTATCCCTCGCCAGACCAGATGACGACCGCAGAGCTTAGTCGAATGAAGCCCGAGAGGATCATGCATCTTGCGAGAGTGGAAGACTTACACCGGATAGATTGCTCCACCGGACACATAAGAATGGAACGTTTTTATTACTTGGGAAAGGTCGTATACTTACGTGCCGGGAATACTTTAATCTTCCTACCTTCTCTTGGAATGAAGACCTTAACAGCTTCATCTTTGAGAATGTCCCGCCAAGGTTTAGTCAAGGCCACACCGAATCCGCAGGCAGAGGAGGACACACGAGCACGCCGCATTGTGTACCACATCGAGATTGCTCTACAAGATACAAATGCGCCCGGACAAGGAGGCCGTGGATGAAGAGAGAGAGCGGCTCCAAGAGGAAGGGGAGGACCTTCATAGCCAGCAGAGCGAGAATCAAGAGGGGGGCCAGCAAGATCACCAGCAGGACCTAGGGGTTGGCCAGAATGTTAATCCCCAGGAAAACCCTGTCGACGTTAACCGATCGGCAGACCCGCAGCAGCCGAGCGGGCAAGGTAATCGGAGACTAAAGAGAACAAAGTCCCGGCCTATTAAGAGTGGGGTGCACTATAAGACCCGACCGCAAAGAGGATGCAACAATCGCCAAGAAGACATCGGCTCAGAGACGGGAACACATCGTTGAGCGGACAAGGCATCCTAACACAGGCGGCAAGTCCATTCCGTCGCTTAAGGCGACCCTTAAGCCGCGGAAACCCCACAGGTTTCGACCGGGCACGGTAGCACTTCGGGAGATACGTAAGTATCAGAAGACTACCGAGCCATTGATCCGCCGGCTTCCCTTCCAGCGCCTTGTACGGGAGATTGCTCAGGACTTCAAGACCGACCTAAGGTTTCAAGCTTTTGCGATCCTTGCCTTACAGGAAGCTGCCGAGGCGTATCTTATTGAACTTTTGAGCGACGCTAACCTTTGCGCCATACACGCGAAGAGGGTCACTATTATGCCCAAGGACCTTCAGCTGGCACGAAGGATCCGAGGGGATTTTAGGTGATGACACGACCGTTTTTTCTGTTGTAAAAATTTTTGTAACTTATCCATGTACTAGTCCCATTTTTGGGGTTGTGAATATAAAAACATTTTTTTTGGAAATATATTATTAAGTAAATAAAAATTTTAATAATAATTTTGGGAAACGTGCCAAAAAGTATAAAACCCCTTTTTGGCCATTAGGGTTTCATTTTTCCTTCTTGCTTCAGCGCCTCCTTTCTCCTCCTTTGCGCCTTCACTCTTCATGGCTCGCCCAACCCTGCAGCAGTGGTACTTAGACGGAGAGCATTGGGACCCTGCGGTTCCCTTTGATCTTCTTCACCCCTACCTGCTTCAGCAGGTAGACCTTATCTCCAACATGCAGGCCCATCCGGATTATGCTGCTTTCCTTCAGTTCTATTATGAGGAGATTGTACCTGCATGCATTTGCAATGAAGACGATGGGCAGCTCTATCTTGATTTTCACACCCTGCACCAGATGTTAGGGGGTGATGAGCATGCCCGCAACGTCATCAAAGGCATCAGACGGCGAGGGACCGACCTCCCTATTGCTACAATAGATCGGGAAACCTGTTTTGAGGCCCGATTCGCACTGGCCGTCATTATGGACCAGTACATAGAGGATGAGGAGATTCCTGCTGAGCATTCTTCTACGCCTCTACCTCCTGACCCAGAAGATGACGAAGTCGTCAATGAGCAGGATTTCGTAAGATGGAAGGAACTTGCTACAGAAGCCCCTGCCAGCCGACAAAAAGCCCTTAAGCTCGAAGGGTTAAACCTTCTCCCTGCAGTACTCTTGAATGACCAAGAGTACCTGATCTTTGAGGATATCATGTGGGCCTACCGCGTTCTTACTGGGATTCGCCGCAAGAAAATAGAAATTCTTTATGATCTTGCGGAGTATTGCCAAGATGACTTCATCGATTTCGCCACACCGGTTGTGCAACCTGCCCAAGTAGAGAGCCTCTTGGCATATCGGCCCGAAGAGCAAGAGCCCATTGAGACTCTTTTGTCACTTCGCCAGTTCTTACTAACTGACACACCCCAGCCTCCAGAAGAGCAGTTTGCGGCCCCGACACGGCCATCTCTCTCGGAACCGCCTCTGCGAATCACCATGGGAGAAGTGGATCAGGACGAGGAAGACCTTTGGGACACCAAGGTCAGCCTTGAGGATGACAGGGAAGAAGAAGAAGAGGAGAAACTCCCCATCAATTTGGAAAAGGAAGCGGAAACCTCCACCGACCCTCAGGTTAGGGCAATGGGCAACCATGTGGCCCGATTCTTTCTCTCAGCCTTCCGCCAAGGAGAGGTGCTATTTTTCTCTAAGAACCTAGGGCCTTCTTCTGAAGCTTCTTGGTGGGCGCTCCGAGCCATATCTACTTCAGCGGGCCATAAGAAGATTGACTATCACATCACCACCATTACTTTGGTCCGTAGAGATTTGGCTATAGCAGCATTGGGGGACGTGGCGGGCTGCGCTAACATGCGCCTCCTTGTGGCAGCGCCTTTGGCTACTTGCTTACCACCTGAGGCAGCAGCTCGAGCCGCCTTTCGCTAGCTAGCCCTAGCGCCACTTTGATGCGTTATCGTCCACCTCCTCAGCCAATGGATGAAGACGAGGGACCTAGCTCCTAGATGATTGTATTATGTATTTTGCATTCTGAAATCATTGTAAAATTTTCATTGGCAATGTCTTAAGCCATGGTTATCACTCGTGATGTGTTATCCTTTATGATTACTGTCTATTGTATCAATCAATATGTAATGCCAATATAATTTTGAATGGATCTCTTCCATGATGCGTCATTATATCTCTTGGAATTCTTTGGTACTATATGCTCATCGCGCCGTTTTGCAGAAGAAACATTGGAGGAGTACGAAGAGAGGATCACAGAACAGATATTGAGGGATGACCAAGGACCTCCTGAACAGGATTACGGGCAAAGGTACGGCGAGTATCCGGAGCGAGAAAGTGGAGACGAGATGAGGGAATCTGCAGAGCCAGAAGAACCATATGATCCGGACAAGGGGATGGCGATAGTTACCCTCCTCCGAGAACGGGCTTTTGATGATTTGAAATGGACCCTCTGCCGCACATGGGACTACTGGAATATGTCCAGACATGAAGCCTTCGAGGATGCCAATGATCACCTCTGGCAAATCTTCTACGCGCTACGGAGGCTTTTCAACCTTCTCATCATTAGCCCCACTTGGGATTATCAACCCGTTATCATCCAGGCTTGGGCACGCTACAAGCTCGTCCGAGCTGTGCGTGAGAGTGTGCGCTATTCCGTCATGTATCCCTTTGCAAACCCCTAAGCCGAATCCTCCACTTTGTGTTCCTATGTTCAGTATGAAATAAGGAAATGGCCTGTATCAGGCCCCTTTATGTATTATATAACTATAAGTTTATAACTGTGTTCAGTATGAACTTCTTTAATGTAACCGTTATTTCGCTTGTAATTTGAATCTTCCGTCCTTTTTCGTGTTCACTTTGTGTTTCTCGATACTACCCAAAATGACTTTGTTATAACACTTACCGTTATCGACATTTTTCTTATATCATCGTGATGTTTAATATAGACGGTGCATTTAATGCCGCCGCTGGCAGACACCCTCAAACGCCAATTCGGTTAACACCGAACAAGAATTGATGCTAATGAAAAGACAAATTTAGGCGAAGTTACAGTGCCTATGTGTTGCATGCTAACCCACCACAAAGATGTACAAGAAGACGGATCGGAGTTACCTCCGTTGCCGCCTAGTCCGCCCACACAAAGCAGCCGCCCCCACCACAAACTAACCCGGTACTCGCCAAGGAAAGAGACCCCAGCCTAAACGCCGACGGAGCTCCTCTAGAGACAGTGCCACCTCCTCAAAGTCTGCCACTTCAGTGTCATCTGAATCATCCGCATCATCTGGTGGCCATGCAAAGCGCCGAGATAAGGAGTACCGCAAGACGCTTGATACAAACCATAACTAGTATATGGAAGAATAGGAAATTGGCCCGCTTTGATGGGAAATCTAGAGGCGGCTTGAATGCCAATCCTCGGCTGGACGAAATGAAGGAGTTCGCAGGTCCTATGGCATGACAGAGAAGGATACAGAAAGGTTGCCACCACAAACCTTTACCGAGCTGCCCGTATTTGGTGGAAGGGCTATGCCAGAGCCAAACATCTGGACAGGAGTAGATGCAACTTCAGAAAGTTTGCCAAGGCCTTCAAATCGCATTATGTGCCCCGTGCACATAAATGCCAACAGATCCAGACTTTCTACAGGTTGGAGCAGAAGAGTATGTCCGCGACAGCTTACACGGATGAGTTTATGCTACCAGACCGTATGTACCTGGTATGAATGAGAAAAGGGCAGTGGAAGGCTATATTGAGGGTTTGGCACCATCGATCAAACGGATGGTTAAGGCCATCGACCCGAAATCAGTTGCAGAAGCCGAGGCTAAAGCATTGAGCCTCGAGGAGGACATACCAAGGAATCAGTATCCGCGTCCTGCTCCTTACTCGCAGCCACGGCCGTCCACACCTTACAAACCCCGCTCTCCAAGTCCGGGGCCCTCTCAGCAGAACTCTTACGGTCGCCAGGAGAAGAAAGTCGCTTTTAGCACGCCAGATAAGCAGAACAATGCTGGTAAGGAAGTTCGAAACCTCTTACAGTCCATTCCTAAAGAGGCCAGAGAACAGCTGCGCCGAGATAAGGCATGTTACAGGTGTATGAGGCCTGGACACTTCATGCAGAATTGTCCATATGTTACCCAGACTGCCCAGCTGGCCATGGCCGACCTCGACTGGGACGATATTGAGTCAACATTACCTGCTGACGAGGACGCTCCCGAGTACATTCACGGTGCGTCTCATATCCTTGCAGCTATAGAAACTGGCAATGCTGAAAGTCAGCCTGCTGTCATTTCCACCATAGGCCAAGTAGACAGTAAGCCTTTTGTAATTCTTATGGATACGGGGAGTACACATAATTTTGCTTCTCCTAGAATGGCCCAGGTCCTACAACTGGAAACCCTAAGGTCACTTAACCGAGGCCCGCCACTTTAGCCGCTGGTAAGGTTAGACATACTCATGGTCGCCGTGATCAACCTTAAGATGGTTATTGCCAGCGAGCACCAGTTGCTATGGGTGCCGAGTTAATGGATATTGGCAAATACGACCTCATTGTTGGAATGGAATTCTTGGCATCTGCAAAAGCCAACATAGACTGCGAGAAGAGAGAAGTTACCTTCAACGCAGCTAATGGAGCCCAGCAGAACTATAAAAGGTGAACCATTCAACCCTATCATGCGGTCTATGTCCATTCGGACAGTTAGATAAAGCTATACGCAAGCAAAAGCTCCCGCTATTATTAGACTTGCTTCCATTGAGTCAGATGCTAAGCAAAACCAAGTAATCAACACCTTGCCACGGGGGATTGCCAATATTCTCCATGAATTTAGCGATCTTTTCCCAGACGAGATCCAGAAGCTTCCTCCTTTTAGAGGGGTAGAATGTGAGATAGCTTTAGAGCCAGGCACTAAGCCTACCAGCAAGGCCCCGTACCGTATGAGTCCCCCAGAGTTGGCAGAGCTTAAGAAGCAACTTCAAGAGCTACTAAACCTAGGTTTTATTCGACCTAGCGTTTCGCCCTTTGGCGCCCCTATTCTTTTTGTAAAGAAAAAGGACGGCTCCTTGAGAATGTGTATTGATTATCGGCAACTCAACAAGCATACCATCAAAAATCGCTATGCTTTGCCGAGAGCAGATGATCTAATGGATCAGTTGCAAGGGGCCAAATATTTTTCAAAGATTGACCTTCGCTCGGGATATCATCAGATAAGGATTAAAGAGGAGGACATCCATAAATCTGCTTTTCGCACTAGATATGGGCATTATGAGTTTACCGTTATGCCTTTCGGATTAACTAATGCCCCCGCAACGTTTATGCGGTTAATGAACGATGTTTTCCGACAATACTTGGATGATTTTGTTGTCATTTTCTTTGACGACATTCTCATCTACAGTAAGACTCTAGAAGAGCATGAGAAACATCTTAAATTGGCCCTACAAAAGTTAAGACGTCATCAGCTTTTTGCCAAGTTCTCTAAGTGCAAGTTTGCCACTCCAAAGGTTGACTATTTGGGCCATATCATTTCTGCAGAGGGAATTGCTACAGATCCAGCAAAAATAGAGGCCGTAAGGGAATGGCCTATTCCAGAAAATGTCTCCGAGGTCCGAAGTTTCTTGGGATTAGCAGGATACTATCGAAAGTTTGTAAAGGATTTTGCAAGGATTGCAGCACCTCTTACAAACCTTACGAAGCATGAGAAGGTGAAGGATTGGATGGAGCACTGGAAGACTAAGGTTCAGGGAAATTTCCAGCAGCTTAAAGATGCCTTAACGTCAGCACCCGTTCTCACGTTGCCCGATCCTGACAAGGATAAACTAGTGGCCACAGATGCCAGTCAAATTGCCACTGGTGGAGTCCTGATGCAAGAAGGCAGGGTTATTGCCTATGATTCAAAGAAGATGAACGAGACGGAACAGCGATATCCTACCCATGATCAGGAGTTGTTAGCTGTTGTTCGCGCCTTGCGAATATGGAGACACTACCTCCTTGGGAGAAGATTCCAGTTGGACACGGATCACCAAAGTCTCCGTTATTTATCCACCCAACCGAACCTCAACCTCCGTCAGAGGAGATGGATGGAATTTCTTGAAGAATATGATTTTGAGATCATGTATAAGCCTGGAAAGCACAATGTGGTTGCGGATGCGTTGTCACGCCACCCCTCGGTAACCCGAACCCATTGTAATGCAATTTCTACACTCACAAGTGAGTTTGGGAAATAGATAGAACAGACCTTGGCTACGGATCCCGAGTTCTGTGAAATATGGGCTAGTTTGAGTAAGGAGGCACGCACAAATAAAGAACGCGAAGCTTTCCCTTCATATAAGAAAGAGGGCAATCTGTTATATCACAAGGATAAGTTGTGTGTACCTCAGACTTCCGGAGTGCGTAAGTTAATCCTCCATGACACACATAACAGCCCTATAGCTGGACATGCAGGATTTATGAAGACCTATTTTAAAATCCGTTCTAGCTACTTTTGGCCTTCGATGAAGAAGGATATTGCTAGATATATTAAGCAGTGTCAAGTGTGTCAGCAAACCAAGGCGGAGCAACTAAGACTTCCAGGAGAGCTACAGCCTTTGGATGTGCCCCACGCAAAGTGGGAAGTAATAACCATGGATTTCATTGTGGGACTGCCACGAACTCTCCGTGGCTATGATGCACTAATGGTGGTCGTCGACAAATTGTCAAAAATGGCTCACTTCTTGCCATGTCGTACCACCGACACCGCCTTCGACACCGCCTTGCTTTTCGCAAAGGAGATCTTCAGGTTGCACGGAATGCCACGGGTTATTGTATCTGACAGAGATCCCAAATTTGTAAGTGCATTCTGGAAAGATTTCTTCACCACCATCCAGACCAAGCTTGCTATGAGTACCGTGATATCATCCTCGCACGGATGGTCGACAGAAGGCGTACCAATCGTATCATAGAGGATATGCTACGGTTATGTGTGGAGTAAGCAATCCCAATGGGTGACTATATTTATCTAGTAGAGTTTGCCTATAACAAGATGAAACAGAGTCTTCCGTAATGTCTCCTTTCATGATAAATTATGGTTATCAATGCCTTACTCCTGACACATGGCACAACCCCGTGTCGAAAGTGGAGGTTTCTCAACAACTCCTCCTGGAGATGCAAGCTTTGGTCGAGGAAGTACGTGGTTACTTGCTAGCTGCACGCAGTCGTCAAAAGAGTGTAGCAGATAAGCACAGGACCCCACGAGTCTTCCAGGTGGGTGAATCGGTTTGGCTTAAGATTAAGGTAAAACAAGCCAAGCTTAAGATTGGTAACTGCAAGAAGTTGGCACCCAGATGGGCTGGACCGTTCAAAATCACTGAACGTATTGGGGAGCAAGCATATCGCCTGGACTTGCCACCCCGCTTAAAAATCCACAAGGTTTTTCATGTGAGTCTTCTAAAGCAGCACACCCCTGATCCAGAGGAGGTTTTGGAAACCCCAACCCTCCTGGAAATGACAGAGGAGCAGCTAGAGATAGTACCTGAAGCTCTTCTTGATCGAGCTTATAAACAGACCAGGAGGACTCAAATGTTACAATACTTGGTCAAGTGGAAACACTTGCCAGTGGAGGATGCTACATGGGTGATGCAAACAGATCTTGAGAAGCACTATCCGGATTTCATGCGCGAATCTCAAGGCCGCACCATCAACGATGCTATCAACCCCGCTCCCGGCGGTAAGCTTGAAGACTTGATTCGCCGAGAATCAGTAGAGGGGTAGATGCATCGTAGTTAACAACAGTTACCGATGATGGGATCACCTTCGTGTTCCTTAGGACGTGGTGTACTGTCAATGTGACACGACCACGAACTGCTTGTAAAGCATGTAGTTCTTAGCCGCATTCATCTTGGCTATAATAGGAACGTGACCATTCCTTACGCCGCAATGAATTGCGAACCATAGGCATGATAGGTTCCTCGTAGATAAATTTTCTTTTATTCTTTTAAGGGGTGGACCCTTCAACCACAACCTAATTATTTTATCTATGAAAACTGATATATTGACATGTGCAGGCCAGTGAGCAGTACGTGACCTGCCCATGTATAGGGGGTTGCTGATGACCCGACTTTCTCCGTTTTCATGGTGTTTACACATAGTTCCTTAGTGATACGCTGCTTTTTGATATTGGACTTCGGTCCTTGAACTTGTTGCTTATGATAATCATGTGAACTGCACCTCGGTGCTTGAACTGTTTTAAACTTTGAAGTTTTAATACATTATCTTCTGAAATAAGGAATTCTCTTCCTTCATAACGTCAATTACTACATTTGTATCTAACCCAATGCTGGGGACAACATTAATTCTAAGGAGGGGAGAATGTGACGTTCCAAGTATTTATACGGTATACGTGTAAATATATTGACACGTCACCTAGTATAGATACGCCACCATGGGGTATGGTAACCTAGGGGGTTGACCTAAAAGGGACTAAATTAGCTATGCTAATTTAATTATTAAGGATAATAACCTATAACTAAGGAACTAATATTTAAAAGCCATAATTAAGTTAATTATGGCTTGGGAAGGCGCCACGTGGCCACCCTCGATTGGCTAACATGGTAATGCTAATTGGGATCAATAGGGTGGATCACCACCCCCATATCAGCCACAACTCACCTTGAACAGTGGAGCGCCACCCTTGTGACCAGAGCTGAGCGCCACCTTGAGCAGTTGGACGCCCTGAACACCAAGACCAAGAAGATGGAAATCCCCAATGACAACGGGTCCAGCAGAAACACAGGTGGGTGGCTAGAGTAGTTGTGAATTCTAGGATAGCGCCCCTGTTGGGCACCTGTTTGGGTTGTTGGTCCATTTCTCTCTGTGTGTTTTACTCGTAGGAACTAACCCTTGATTGTAAAGGTAAGTTCTCTTTATATTCTGATTCTGGTTTTGCTCGTAAAGGATGGATTGATGGTTCTTGGCCTAGTATTACCTTGAAATGGGGAATTAAGGGGGTAGAGACCTCTGAGCCATTTATTGTAGTATGCTCCTAGATAGAGCCCTGTATTATCCCGTTAATTGCGGCCTGTGCACAAGAGCCCACCGGGTCATAGATGCTATGGTACTCGCTTAGCACCCGGACAAGGAACACGTGTGGTGAAGTGGGGGTGGGGTCTTGCACGAACATAAAAGGCTCCTGAGACTCCTACAGTGAGCTAGGCCTGATAGCCGGTCACGTAGAGGGCCGGGTATGGGTCTGACACTCCCTGGGTGTAGAGGTGTGACCCGTATGGGGCACCTTGCACTTTGAGTAGATTTAGGGTGAGTAAGTCGGGTACGGATGCGGCACGTATTCTCTAGCTCACCCATGGAACCACTGTGATTCTGGAAGGGGACGCCTCCCTGACCTGCCTCATCGGACTGGGGCTTCATGAA
The DNA here is from genome assembly GCA_021234155.1 of Isoetes taiwanensis. Taxonomy (NCBI): domain Eukaryota; kingdom Viridiplantae; phylum Streptophyta; class Lycopodiopsida; order Isoetales; family Isoetaceae; genus Isoetes; species Isoetes taiwanensis. The sequence continues at coordinate 1,369,175 of JAJEKV010000013.1, forward strand.
CCCTGGAGTAGGCTCAGCAGGGTGATGCCTCGAGCCTGCGTCTCCGGAAGGCTATAGCGAAGCCATAGCGTGAATTGACCCATCTGCAAAGTGTGCACAGGAGGGGCGGATGGAGTGGACCACCCTAGCCGATGTTCTATGCCAGCCAACGCCAGGTTATACCTCTGTCTGCTGATCTCTTGAGGCCAAGCCGTCAGTCTACCCTCACAGGAGTCGGAACTGGGGTAGAACCTTGGGTTTGGGGTGTTTTCTTAGGTTTAGATGCATATTCTTTGCCGTTGGTATTTGGATGGATGTGCCACCCTTCGTGGTGGTTATTTATATATGATTTATGCTGTGTGCTAACCCTTGTATTCACGCTTCCGCGACGTAGGCGCCCATTGAAGGCGTGGGCCGAATGACCCCTCTGTGTCCTTCACTTGAGCGTCTTATTATAGACGGCCCGAGTTAGACGGAGGGCCCTGCTTATGGCAAGTTGGTTGCCATGGGAGGGGAAAGTCCCCGTATGTATACGGCCGAGGGTCGTATATGTTCAGGGAGCGTCACAGAGACATTTTTCGTGCCATGCACTATTCTATTCCTAGCCTTCCAAATATTCCAAAGAGCAGTGAAGATTATGGTATTTAGGAAAGCATCATTATTTTGGAAGTCGTATTTAATTAAAGTGGGACTCATTCCATTCCCACTTTTTTTCGGAACTCTGTTATTTTACACAAGAAGGAGCACCCCGACCCGAAAACTGTCCTTAATTCGAATTTTTGACTGTTACTGTGCATCCAAGCTTTCTCCCAGTTTTTGTCGGATAACGAGTCGAGTTCCTGTTTTGGGGCTTATTTGTCATCCAAAATAAGAGTTTTTCGCGTGAGGGTGAATTCCTTTACCATGACATTTTGGCTCTATTTTCTTAGGTGGGTAGACAAGAGATCACAAATTCCAACAAAAATAAGCAAATTGTTTACTTAATTACCAAAAAATACTAGTTTTGAGATACCTTATATTTATAAATGGGCTCATTACAATATATATTACAGTGGGTGAAGCGACCATAGTGGTCGTATTATCACAATGATTACACCCTCTTCACACATGAACCACCTAGTGCAAACGGCGGGTGGAGCTCTGTCCAAGTCACGGAGCAACTTACAGACGATAGAAATTTGTATGAGGAGTTCCTTCATAGGCCACGTGCTTGTATGTCCAACTGATGTCACCACCCTCTTCTCGACATCTTTCTTCAATGAACTGGTCTTTTCATTGCTCCCAAGCATGTACTATCTGGTCGAGATAAGGACTACAAAAGACAAAATCAAGTTAGTCAAGTGATGCTACAGGCAAAAAAATTAAAATAAAGCACAGTTCTTAGGGCCATTTTTGAAAAATATTGGGCCGAGAGCCTTTTCGACTTCGCGAGTCGAGAAAGGCAGCTCAAAGCGAAAAACGCAAGTTTTAGGGGTCAAAAGGCCTTTTCGACTCGCTGAAGTCGAGAAAGGCGACAAAAGCCGTAAACGCAGGTTTTAGGGGTGAGAAGGCCTTTCTCGACTCACGAGTCGAGAAAGGCGTACCTAAAAAACGCAAGTTTTAGGGGTCAAAAGGCCTTTCGACTTCATGAAAGGCAAACAAAGCGAAGTTTTGGGCCTTTAGGAAGGCCTTTCGACTCAAGTAAGTCGAAAGGCAGCCTAAAGTCAAAAACACAGGTTTTAGGGATAGAGGCCTTTCATTTCAAGCGAGTCGAAAAGGCTGATTCAAACAAAACGCGGGTTTTAGGGGTGAAGGCTTTCTCGACTCCGCGAGTCGAAAGGCGCTCAAAGCCGTAAACGCAGTTTTAGGGTCCCGAAGTCGAGAAAGGCGGTTCAAAGCGGCGAGGTTTTAGAAGTCCGGAAAGGTCTTTTAGAAAAGCGGTTCAAAGCCGTAAAACGCAGTTTTGGGGGGAAGGCCTTTCTCGACTCACTCGAAAGGCGGTTCAAAGCCGTAAACGCAGTTTTAGGGGTCCGAGTCGAGAAAGGCGGTTCAAAGCCGTAAACGCAGGTTTTAGGGGTGGAAGGCCTTTCTCGACTCGCGAAATCGAAAAGGCGTTCAAAGCCGAAACGCAGCATTTTAGGGGTCGGAAGGCCTTTTCGATTTCGAAGTTGAGAAAGGCAGCTCAAAGCGAAAAATGCAAGTTTGAGGGCCTTTCTCGACTCGCGAGTCGAAAAAGTCCGAGAAGGTCGAAAATGAATAACCTTCAAACATCCTATGTATTTTCTATGAAAAAATACCCTCCCCATAAATTTCCTACGTATTTTCCATGAAAAATAGACCCTCCCCATGTATTATCTAATGGACACATATCCAATGGACCCTCCCCCTTTCTAATGGACCATACCATATAGCTATATGAAGACGGGACCATTGGGCTCATATTTAGCTATGTAAAGAGTAATGCCTAATGCACATGTAAATAGCAACATATGCACCTATAATGCACATTATAACCTATGAGAGCCTATTAGACCTATGCATTGTCCCCATTTTGTGTCTTGAACCTTCAAAATGGGTTAAACAAGGTGTAAATTATATCATGATCTTCGCAAAGTTAAATTTTTACCTTAGAATAAGAATATATTCCTAGAAAACGTGCACCATGGCAAAATATGGGGACACGTCAAAATATAATCCTATATTATTAGCATTTATTTTACACTTTCTTTTTCAACGTATTATTTTACCCTTTTTTTTCTAATACCCCGCCTTTTTTTCCCGCCCATGCTTGAATTTTAAAATCATTTATTTTCCTTTCTTTTTCAACGTATTATTTTACCCCTTTTTTTTTAATACCCCGCCTTTTTTTCCTGCCCATGGTTGAATTTTAAACTTTGGTACATACCTTTGAGACAGAAGTTCCTTTGTACCACTTGGAAGAAGCTCCCCAACGCCATAGCTCCCACCGGCTTGCTAATCAATTTCGGCTTGGCAGATTAACCAACACTTACGCCGAAAATCGTGGCTATGCAAAATCAACACTTACGCCGAAAATCGTGGCTATGCAAAAAAGAATCGGAAAGAGTTGAGCAAGAAACGGGCATACATGCACAAAAAGAATAGGAAAGATCGGGAGCAAGAAGGCTACGGCTGATCTTTTTATAAGGTATGGCCATCATTTCTTTTGCTAGTCGTCATTCATCTTTGTTTCTTCCATTTGTTTCTTGCGCCTGCGCCTTGTTGCCGCTGCCGGGAGAGGCAAAGAAAAGAATGGAAAAAAAAAAAAATAAAAAGCCTGAAGCGAGCCACAGGCGATAGAGGCAAAAACCTGCTCTTCCTGTTTGGATCAAAGCCAAGGAACGGAGCTTGGATATGGAGCTCAAATGTGCTTGTATGGGCGGAGCCCCCGCCTTATTGTTGTTTTTGGGGGAGAGGCAAAGAAAAGAATGGAAAAAAATGAATATAGGCTGCATGATCTGCTGCGCCAATTTCCCTTGTATCTGTCTGATCTCCGCCCAATTTCAAGCTGCTTCTTCTCTTCATCAAGCTGCTCCGGGGTCTTGCTTAACAGAAGTTTTTCTTCAAGCTGCTCCGGCATCTTCTTCAAGCTGCTTTGGCGTCTTGCTTAACAAAGGTTTTTCTTTCCAGCTGCTCTTCTTAATAACGGATGTTCTTTGCTACGGCCGATTCTTCTTTTTCAGGCGGCGCCGCTTAACAGAGGAAGCATTGCACTGACGGATCGACTTGCAATTTCGACTTGAAAAGGGGACAAAATTTCAGCCTCCCTTTTTTTTCGTTTGCATAAAATATACACTGAACGGGGATTTTGGAGCAGTGGCTGCTAGGTAAGAAACAATGGGAGCCTTTTTATCTAAACTTGTCTGGCGAAAGGAAACAATGCGAGCGTCTTCATCTAAACTTGCAATAGCAGCTATAGAGAACTTAATAGAGGAAGAAGTGACTATTCGGGAGAAGAACCGAAATGTGCTTGGTCCTTAAATGTGCTTCCGGTTTTGGATTTGGGTTTCTCTTTGTGTTTGATGTGGAAGATGTGGCCAGCAAATCTCTTTGTGTTTTGTGTTTGATGCAGATTTTGGCCAGCAAATCCGCTCTCCGAGCTTTGCAATTTGTCGGAGTTGTCCAAGCACGGAGTAGAAGATGAAGAATCGCCTTTCTTGCATGGTAGCAGAGCCATGGTGGCCTCTTGCATTGCCAAAGAAGTGACAGATGTTCTTGCTATGCATACAAGCTTCTGAATGCTCACTTTTCGCTTGAATTGGGTCTTTGTTTCTGCAAAAACCCCAAAGCAGCTGCATGACCATTTCTTCCTATTGATGAAGGGATGCTTCATTCTCGACTACCGAGTCGAGAATGGGGGCACTTGTGTTGTGTGTTGTGTTGTATTTGGGCTTAGTTGTGTATTTAGGCATGCCAACGATTATTATTTAAGTTAGTCATCATTTTACATCCACTTCACATCATGAGAGGGGAGAAAATGATGTTTACAATTCAACATGCACATGTAGTCCATGCACATTCTCGCCTTGCACATTCTCGGCTTGGCTTCAGTCCATGCACATTCTCGCCTTGCACATTCTCGGCTTGGCTTCAGTCCATGCACATTCTCGCCTTGCGAGGCGACAAATGGTCTAAGGCTAAATTAATGTCTAGGCTAAATTAATAATTGTATATATTGACTCGTAAATGTTTCTCTAATTTATATATTTAATTACATTGACAACTCTAATTAATTAATTTGTAATTTATTTATTTATTTATATTATGAATATTGTATTATTATTTTTATTTTGGAGGGTGGGGTAGACTCCCTCCCTTGCCACTTCCCTCCCTCCCCTCCCTCTCCCTCCCTTGCCCTTCTCTCCCCTCCCCCCTTCTCCCCTTTCGAACTCACCCCCCTTGCAACTCACCTCCCCCCCCCTCTTCCCCCCTTTCAGACTCACCTCCCCTTACACCCCCTCCTCTCACCTTCCCTTGCCCCCTCTTCTCACCCCCCCCTTTTGAACTTCCTCCCTCCCCCTTCTTCTAACTTAACCCCTTCCTTACTTCTCTCAACTTCTCCCCCAACTTCTCCCCTTCCCCTTCCCCTCCCCCTGATCTAACAACGATTCAATGAAAAAAAATTTGTCAGTATGAGTCCCATTTTCAGTCTGAGTCCCAAAATTCGAGATTTGTCCCACTTTAATTAAATACGACTTTTGGATAATTTTAAGCAAATCTCCATGGTGCGAGCAGGGAATTGATCATTAAATTTGCAATAGAACCATGACCAGAAATCAGCAATTTTAGGACAGTCAAAGATGTGTAGCAAAGATTCATTATCAGAGCAATTTGATTGGCAATATGGGAGCACTCTGGGAAAGGGAGACTAGGTTAGGCAAACTTTTCTGTGCAATCAGCCAAATGAAGAAATTCACTTTAGGTGGACAATAAGAGCACCAAATATTTCTGTAAAGAATTTTACATTCATCATCAGTAATAGACCATTTGAGCTTAGCTTTGGCTGAAGTTTCTCTGTGATTGAGAATGGCATAGACAGCACTGACTTTATATTTGCTATGTCCCATAGGCCGATTGGTCTCCGTGGACGATAAAAACAATTCTATTCTATTAATCTTAAGAGTAGCCCTACAATCATTGCCAAAGAGATTGCTAGCCTGAGATAAAATATTCTTGAAGTGAAGAAACAAAGCTTTATCACTGGAGGTACCATGGATAATCCTTCTAAAGTTGGTCCAAGTAATAATATGATTATTCCTATATAGATCCTTTATTCGAGATATACCATGAGAGGACCACTTCCTATAAATCTTTGGATGTCTCAGAGCAGGGATATTATCAGCATGGTCCATAAATGGGATGGACCAGAAAAGAGAGGATTGCATATGAAGATCAGCAATTTCAGTTGAATCAAAGCAACCTTGCACCAAGTTCCAAGCCTTGAGCATGTTTTGCATCAAAGGGGAAGTGTTTTTCCCAGGGTGCAGGATATTGATGGCTGAATCATGTAAACAATGCTGCACAGTTGGGTGACCATCTAGATAGGACCTCTTGATCCAATAAGAAATAAAGATTGATGCCATAGAGTTGCTACCAGTTAGAGCTCTCCAAATGTATTTACCTGCCAGGGCACAGGCTTGCAGATATAAATTTTTACATCCTAAGCCACCATTAGACTTGGATCTGGTGACAGTATCCCAGTTCACTGAATGAGAGCCTCCCCAAATGAAATTTCGGATTGTTTTCTCCAACTCCTTGTAAGTTGATTTAGGAGCCACTAGAGCTGAAGAGAAGTATATGTGAGATGCACCAAGAACCGAGTTTGCAGTAAGAGCTCTACCAGCCATAGACAAAGAATTTCTGAAGGAGCATAATTTTCTCTTGATCTTTTGAAGAATTGGATCCCAGAGCCCCTTGATGTTTGGATTCAAGGATAAAGGCAACCCCAGAAGTTTAGAGGCTTGAAGAGCATTCAGAACCTTAATGCCACAGATGGAATTTTCAGCAGAGTCACCTATAATGACACTTTTGGCAATGTTTAAATAAATTCCAGAGGCTGCAGAAAATAAAGCAATAATGTTAAGGAACTTGGCAATATTATTGGGATTGGAGTCCAGGAAGGCAAAGGTATCATCTGCATACTGGGATAAAATAAGAGAACCATTATTATCAGGTAGATTTAGGCCTTGCAAATTGCCACAATTCTGATGGAAATCCACAGCCTTAGTAAGCATCTCAGCAACAACTAGGAAAAGATAGGGGGCAAGAGGGCAACCTTGCCTAACTCCACGAGCTAATTGAAAGAATTTAGTTGGGGAACCATTAATTAAGACTGTTGAGTTTGCCATTGAATTTAATCCCAAAATCAGAGATATAATCTTGTGGTTGAAACCAATTTTTTCCAATGCAAATTTAAGAAAATCCCAATTGACAGAATCAAAAGCTCTTTTAAAGTCTAGCTTTAAAAGCACACTGTTTTGTCCAGAGAATCTATTCCAATGTAATCCCTCCATGGCCACTATGTAGTTATCCAAGATAAATCTATTGGGCAGGAAAGCAGACTGCTTAATATTGATTTTTTCTTGAAGAAAAGGCTTGATCCTGTTGGCAATGAGTTTGGCACAGATTTTGTAGGTGGAGTTGGTTAAGGAGATTGGCCTCCAATCAGGGAAAGATAAAGGCCTATCCACCTTTGGAATCAGAGTGATGAAACCAGCTGAAATTGAAGAGTGCAGATGCTCAGATCTCCAAAAGCCATGGACTAAATTAATGACATCAACTTTAACAATATCCCAGAACTTTAAATAGAATTCTGGAGGGATCCCATCTGGTCCTGGAGATTTATCTTTGCTAAAGCTCAGGATAACATTGTAAATTTCTTGCTCAGTAGGAGCAGAGGCAATCGAATCTTCCATCAAGCAAACAGAGTTAGGCATAATTTGGTTCATCAGATAAATGAAATCATCCCTTTTAGAAGACGAGTTATTCATGGTATCAGTGGACTTACTAAAAAGAGAAGAATATTTCTCTTGGAAAAAAAGCTTGATGTCTTTGGGAGCATCAATGGATGAACCATTGTCAGATGAAACTTGAGTGATGGAATTGTTAAGGAGCCTGTTTCGAGCAGTTCTGAAAAAGAATTTTGAACTACCTAAATCCATTTCCTTATTGTATTTAATCTTGCATTTGATTGCATAATTCTTGGCCTCTGATTCCTCAATAGATTTAATTTTCGTTTCTAAGACATCTTCCCCAACTTGCAGATTTATGTCATAAGGATGAGAATGCAGCAGTGCTCTGATTTGCCTCATTTGCTCAAAGTAGCAATCTTTCTGTCTAGTTTTCTCTTTAAAGATTGCCTGAGACCAATTCTTGATCCAAGTCTTGACATGTTTGATCTTGGTATAGAAAGCTTTCATAGATTGTTGGCCATTGGGACTGGCATCAAGCCTTTGTTGCATAGATAGGTAAAAAATTTTGAACTCTTGACAGAATTTATCATTCTGGAGCAGGGAGCAATTAAGCTTAAAAGGAATGTTACCCTCTTTTGGAAGTTTCAGAAGATGCTTAGTATGAAGGAATTGAGGCTGATGATCCGAGATGGATATGGATTCATCACTTACCACAAAACAGTTGTCCCAAAAGGAATTGGATGCATTTGAAGCATAGAACCTGTCGAGAGCACAATAAACTCTATTTGAGTTTTTTTGCTTGTTTGACCAAGTATAGATGGCAGTGGAGGAGGGAACATGAATCATATTAGAGTCAGAGATCAGGGAATCCCAGTTAGCTCTCTCAGTGACTGACATGTTAATTTTGTTCCCTAATTTCATGTCCCAATTAGGAGTGTTATTAAAGTCTCCTGCTACAATCCAATCAATGGTAGGTTGAGTAGAGAGCCAATGATTAATATCTGGCCATAAGAGTTCTCTATATTTAGGAGATGTTGGAGCATAGATGTTGAGAACTCCAAAAGTAGAATTGTTGAAAGAGAAAACAACAGCCTGCCAGCATTTAGAGGGACTGTTGTAAAAGGAGACTTGAGTCATAGATTTCCAAATCATGATGAGACCACCACAAGTACCAGAGGATTCTATCCAAATTGAGGAAGCACCAGGGATGATCCAGTCAGCAAGGCTAGAGCTCTCAAATTTAGGGAGCTTGGTTTCTTGTAGCAGAATAAGATCAGCCTTATAAAGTTTAAGCTGGCTAATAACTCTTCTTCTTTTGATGGGACCTTTTATCCCCCTAACATTCCATGTCAGTATCTTCATAAGAGGTTAAGAGATGACAGTCAGAAATAGTTATCTATGTCTCCTATTCCTTTTACTCCTAGTATTACCAGCATGAGTTTTATGAAGAGAAGCAGAGATATCAAACTTGGCAAGGCCTTTTTTCCCTTTGGACTTGGATGTATTCCTGGTATTAGTGGTCAAAGTAGTATCTGCTAAAAAGGATTCCTTACCCCAATTTTCTTTTTCACTATCTAATTCACTGTCAGAACAACCACCAGGTATAAATTCAAATAGATTAAAAGTATTATCTTTAGGGACATCCAAATTAGAACTATCAGAAAGGGGAACTTGCCTTTTGCATAATCCATCTTTGCTGCAGTTAGGAGTAGTACTCGAGTCATGAGGAGGAATGCCATCAGGTCCATCTGCAAATTCATTCTCAACTGCCAACAGCACATGCTCAGGAGTTTCAACCACCATTAGTACATCATTGTCCATAACTGAAGTCCCACCAGCTGCCAGATGCTCAGATTCTTTGACCAGGCCCTGTTGCAAGGAGGCAAGTTGTGCTGCAATTTCCTTGGAGACTGGGGAGGAAACAGTTGGGGATTGACATGACATATCATTGAAATCAATTAAAGGTTCAGGATGGTTTGGATGGAGTGAGGGGCAGAGTTCAGTATTAGCTGAGGGAATGTCCAAAGTATGGGGGCTGGAATTATTGTCCAGTAATAAATCCAATTCTTGTTCAACATTTAAACTAGCAAGTACCTGGAAATGATTTGAGCAGTTAATTTTGTCCACCATGTTGTCAGAATGATCTTCATGAGAAGACTCCACTGGAGTAGGATCCTGGACTGTAAGAGGAGCTAATGAACCAGAGTCATTAGCAATATTTTCTTGAATTGCTTGATTTGCTGGTGTAGAAGAATCTGGAATAATAGCACTCGAGATACCATTTGAGATGTTGAAAGGGACATTGGCTTTGACAGCAGTCAAATTTTGGGAAGCCTTTCCCAAATCAATATTTTTTGTCAAATTAGGCATACTTAGCTTATAATGTTTACCCTTTCCTGAATTCCCTGCTAGAACTTGTTCACATATTTTCAACCCTTTAAGAATGGCTGGTTGCTGAGAGGTATGACTTTTAATAATTAAAGGAACACTCTTATCTTTAGGAAGGCCATATTGTGCTGCAGACCTTTGTGGCTGGAGCATGCTGTTTTCTTTGTTTCCAACCATGACCTGTTCCAACGAACCATGGAGCTTTTCAGTCTGCAATTCATTCTGTTGAATTGGTGCTTTGCCCTTGTCTTTGGCATTCTCATGATTGAGAAGGACTTTAACTCCTGAATTCTGAAAGCCTTTAGAGAAATGAAAACTTTTGCTCTTGCTGAATGGTTGTTGAGGTGACTTTTCCAATCTTTTCATTTGTTGATTTCTGATTCTCTTTGTACTGCCATTAACTTTATTCCATTGAAATTTTTGACCTTGGTCCATATCTTGATAAGTCAAGCACGAGTTGACTGATCTATTGACTGGCTTCTCCTGGACTTGAATTTCATTGACCTTTTGAGCATAGTCATTGTAGCTGTTTGGAACACAGTTATTTGAATCTGGCACATGTCTGCCCTCATCTGTTTCCTTTTGAGGACAATTAATGTACCAAAAATGCCTTTTCAAACAATTCTGGCAATGAGGAGGTAAGCCTGACCATCTCAGAGATAGGCAGGTGGATTGGCCAAAGGCATCAGAGAAGGGAATGGATGTAGGTATGGATTTAGAGAGATCTAGCTGAATGAAGGCTCTTGGGGATCTTGAGGGAGAAAATTCAGTGCAAATGTAGTGTCCAATTGAGTTAAATAGGAGTTTGAGGCAATCTTCAGTCCAGTAAATAGGATTTAAACCTTGAAGAGTGGTGGAGGCCACACACAAATTATCAATGCCCTCAGAATTAAGCTTAGGGTCCCATTTTAAAAAGGAGAGTTGATATGACTCAAAGCACAGGGAGCCAATCTTAAGGAGATAATTTGCAGTTCTTTGGTTACCACATTCAACCATGATGTAGGGATAGGATAACCAATACATAGCATTTATAAGGACCCCTTTCTGAAGATTTAGGCAGAAAGACCAAAGCTTATCCAGTTGAATGCCAGACCTAGAGACCTTTATAAGAACAGCTGTATCCCTAAGAGAAGCAATTTTTGAATGAACAGAAGGTAAATCAAGAGAAATATCATGGTAGATTTTTTGCTTGCTCCCTTCAATTGGTCGGAGCTCTTTCAAAGCAGCATCATAATGGTCATCTGGCAAGATCTCAGCTGTTGGTTTCGGGACCCCATAAGGTAGAGGCACTTGGGTATTTGGATCAAGAACAGGAACTCGGCCCCATATATCAGGATCCTTTGTGAGATTATCCCAAACAGGAGTTTTGAAAGTTTTGGGATCCATGACCTGATTTTTATCTGTAAGATTAGAGAAATTTCCAAAAAGAATAATTTCTTCCGGATTGTTATGGAAAAAGCTTAACTGTTTGAGGACTTCAGATCGATCTCCAGGCGACAAAGCAGAGAAGGAGTGAAGAAATGGCAAAAGTTTAGGGCTAAAATAATTTTTATTTTCCATATGAGCGGGATCAGGAGAAAACAACAGAGAAAAATTTGAATAGAGGGGGGCACGAGAAAAAGAAAGGGAGGATGCAAAAAGAAATATGACAATGGAAAGGCAGGAACCTATCTATCAACAAGAAGATCAGGATAACTCTACAAAGCCAGAATTGTCGAAAGAGATGAAGAAATTCCCCTTAATTTTTCGAGAAATCTCCTAATTCAATTTCAGAGTACAACTTGATAGTAATTTTGGACTCAAATTGATCACTGTAAGCTCTGATTATGGCTGTTGCTTCAATATTCTTGGATCCAAGAAACTCCTCTAGCCAGGAATCAATTATCTGATTTTTAAAATCTTCACAGCCTGGGACAAAGGAACCTTCTGGTTGGAAGGAATTGTGAGGAAAATGCCCTCTGAAGATCAATGAGTTCCACAGATCAGACGGCTTGCCAACTAGAAAACCACAAGTTAGTCTGTGTTCCTGTTTAAGAATTGCAAAAATTCGAGTATCCATATGTAGATCTTTGCATTCTAGTTTTGAAGGAATGCTAGCCCCTACACGGCTAGCTCTCGATCCAGAGGAAATTGAGGTCTAATTCACGTAGATCGAGCAATTTCTATCAGAAAATTGTCAAGAAACCAATTCAAACCGAATTTAGCCAAGATTTTAGGCGCTCCCATCCTTCCAAACAAGAATGTACAATTTCAAGTCATAGAGTCATAAGTTCAAGTATATTATTATCACAAGCCATAATCCCGTAATTTCTAGAGCCATGTGACCATGAGTTTTGCTTCCACTAGTTTGTCTTATAACACATTTTAAGAGTAGAGTGGTGATTTTGCTTACCCCATTTGCACTCTAACCTTAAATTGAGAAGTATATGTAGAAATCCACGTCCATATAAATTCCATCACTTCCATATGTAGCATACCCTGCACTTCTGGAATTTCATTATAATCCATATATATATATATATATATATATATATATATATATATATATATATATATATATATATACAAGTATTTGTACTATGAGGGGTATATGAAGTCGACTCAAATCAACATAGAAATATATATATATATATATATATATATATATATATATATATATATATATATATATATATATATATATATATATATATATATATATATATATATATATATATATATATATACAAGTATTTGTACTATGAGGGGGTATATGAAGTCGACTGAAAGCTACAGCAAAGAAACCAAAGCCGGAGTTCTACTCGCAGCGAATACCTGCTCAAGCTCCAAGTCAACCTGTTGGTTCCATTTTTGTCAAACCTCTAATCAAACTCCTAATTAGAATGCCAATCAAAGTACTGTCAACTCTCCCTACAGGAATTTGTCGTAGTTTCCTTCTAGATGTTATCATCAAGGATATTTTATTAACATTTATGGGACTTACGTTATAATAATTGCCTGTGTGGGAAACTTTATTTCATCCAAACCCTAGAAAGCCAATAATATATGGCCATCGGCTATTGACATATAAATCATATTTCAATAGATAGATAAACAATATAATGCAACTCTAGGTCATTTTGAACTCGAGACATTAGCTAGTGTGCACCATTAGACTGAAGGTTGGGACAAATGAGTCTTGGACCTAAGATCCACATGAAGATAATAAGCTTTTTTTCTTTGTATGGCCATTTTGGCCAACAAATTGTTTGAAGAGGGGGTTCCTTGGAAAGGTCACTACCCAACCATATAACAAAAAATGTGTAATAATTGTCCTAGCATGTAGTATGAGCGGTTGCACTATGAGAGACCTGCATACAAATCCAACTAGAAGCCAAATGCGAAGCTACCCAATTGTGGCATGTAGTATATTATAAACTAGAAAGCATCTATATTCGTCCAAATATAGATGCTTTCTAGTTTATAATATTGCTCGATATTGTCTAAATGTCTTCAACTACTATATTTGATTCATCCAAGCAATAATAAAACGTGCCAAATGCAACTTAGGAAATACACTCTAGGATGGCAATCTGATCAATCTTGCAATCTGATCAATCTTAAAACCTGAAATGGAAAAGGGCAATGCAATGCAATTCTATACGTGCACTCTCAAAACTTTTCTTTGAATGACATGATTGACGTGAATATTTGAATTTTAAAAAGTAAGGCATCTTGGTCCAAAAAATATGTGAAATAAACATTTTTGCCTTTGTTGGAAAACTAGACATGTTGAGGTGGACACTAGTCTATTACACGAGATAGCGCCAACATGTTTGATTTCTACAAAGAACTTCTTTTGGCAAAAACTTTAATAAAATATGTGGATGCTTACTGCATTTGGTTGGTGTGCTGACATATAGCAACTTCTTTTGGCAAAAACACGGAATAAAATATGTGGATGCTTACTGCATTTGGTTGGTGCGCTGACATATGGACATGCTAGACTGGTTATGGTACAAAAATATTCTATTACTGCAGGAAAGGAATCCATTAGAAAAGTATATGATGTTCAACACTATCACTGCATGCAGTCTGTCAAGTGCCAACAACCCCACAGCCTCACTTTGCTCTGATGCAAGAATGCCTACTCTAAAGCCTATTCTACTCCATTTTCTTAGCCTGATCCTTTTCAGAAATAGCAACATGGGCTAAGGCTAAGATATTGGACGTTTGACATGTGCTTTCGCAAAACATAGCCTGATCCTTTTGAGAATTTGGTTAAAGTTACCATTAACATGAGCAAACCCTCTCCTGCCACTCTCTTGGGATATATTTGTGAATCCTCAGCTCCAAAACTCTAAGGGTAAGATATTGGACTTGTGATTTCACAAAACATAACCTGAAGCTTAAAGTTCCCATTAACATGGGCTAAGGCTAATATATTGGACGTGTGATTTTGCAAAACATAGCCTGATAAAAGTTCCCATTAACATAAGCCAACCCTTCTGCCACTCTCCCCTTAAAACATGTACCCTAAAATAACATATTCAAAAGCCTTTTAATTCATTTCAGTATGCTCAGGCGACCACATATTTCTGCAAACAGAATGACCTTAAGATGAGATATGAAACTGGAGTAACAACAACTTTAAAGAAATTATGATACCTTTGTCTCGTACCTGCTAGAAACAAAAAAGAATGATTAAATCCTCCTAAAAATTGTAGACAAAGAAAACATTCAGCAAGCAGAAACTCAACAATCAAACGAAGCCTGAAAATATCGAAGATAGTGATACCGATACTGACATTCTTCAATAAGGTATTGAGGAAAGATTTATATCTAGTACCAAGGGATTGATATAGATAAGAGAAATATGCTCAGACCAAAGAATCTATAAAGGAATATCAAGATAGCTCAATCCAAGTTGAATTTGAGTAAGGAAGCTTGTTTTTCTTACAGATCTGTGCTAAACCTTGAGAAGCTGGAAGGATATGGCCAGTTTTAGAGGGTTCTTGATGTTTATGGTCAGATTCAATGAATTTTATAGCTCTTGTACAATCTCTGCTAGTAGTATCAGTATCACTTGGTTACATATCCATCTTTAAGGACCGTTAGGCACTTTCACATTCTTTTTCTTCTTATTCGAAAGACATAATAAGTGGCTCGAATACATTGATAAACTAGATATAAATTCTACTAGAATGCATCAAGACTGCGCGCAGTGGAATTGTAGAGGCATATTTATTAGATGGGCATACCTCCTTGGAAAATTACATTAATGAAAATGACGTGTGAGAGGCTATGCTACAGAGGCAATTTCTTATGGCATTGCAAAATTACGGCAAACTCTTGCTAAAGATGCAAACAGCTTGAGAAAAGCAACCCATTCTCATGTGTAGCTTGCCGACATCATTGATTTATAAAGCCACAATCTGGTACATGGTATCTAAATCAACCTAATAGTTTCTTCTTCGGAGAAAGAACATCTATCTAGACAGTTAAGTGCCACCATTAATTCAACCAGTGCAGACCAAGACGCCACATTTGGCTACAAATTCCCCAAGCAAGGAGATATATGTTTTGATTTATTTTATAAACTGCTGCAAGGGTGTCTGAATCAAACCGGACATCTGAGGGGGAAATCTCATTAACAAAACCCCCCCTTTCGACAAAAATGTTGCACGGACTTGAATGCATGCCTTCCGACCATCTTAGAGCGAAGCAAGCTCCAAACCTGTGTAAAACAGCCGCTATCACGATTAGAAATGTGTGGACCACAAAGAACATAAGCCGAGATAGGAATAAAGCGAGACTATGCTCTTTAACGATGATAGATAGTTGAAGGTCTTCAAGCCATAAGACATTTACTAAAAGGAGCAGAATGGGACCTAGTAATCACTCTCGTCAAGCTGCAGTGTGTTGGTGTTCTGCAATATGTCTACATGGTTATACAATTGGTGCAAAGCTTCACTCATCGGTAGGCTACAACCTCGTTGGACATTTTGTGTGATGAAGCGCCCGGATCTGAGGGGAAATAAAAAGAAAAGTTGAGCAACCACGTTTTATCGGTAGAGGCGATGTACATCCCCAAATAAGGTCACACTAGCATTTCCAAGGCCACTCCATCCAGGTACCTGTGCCAAACAAGAACTCACATCAGCTTAGACATCAAGAGTTACAATCGAAATTAATATTTAAAAACTATCCCTTGAGGCTACTTATCTACTATAGTGCTGCTGTAAGACACAGTAGGGTCACTCAGAAGTCAAAGGATTCACCATAAGATGCAACCAACTCAGAGTTGCCATGGGAGGAAAGATGCAACTTGATAAAAGATCTACTAAATAGGAACTGGAATGACTATCATGCATTTTGAACCCTCTAATTTATCGAGTTTCAAGCTGATGATGATGGTGTAGGTGCAACTAAAATATTTCTTTAATGCAAGAAAATTGACTACAAACACAACTTGCTTTCCAAGGTCAACTCTATACCAACATCTACACTTGCCAATGAAACAGTGATCTGATGAGGAGCTATGAAAGATACCCATGGTAATGATGATGGCCATTCCTTAGCAAAAAAGTTCAGCAACAAGATGGTTCTTCTCTGGTGATCATAGATCCATCACCAGTATTCTAAAAAACTAAGCAAGGTCACTCACCACACATTCCCATACAAAGCAAGATGCTTCACTCTATTAAAGACTCAAATGGATAAGCTTACAAATGTTCAGTTGCTTCCTAAACATTCGAGTCACCAAATAGAAGCTTTTCCATCTCGTTCCAATTCTTAAACATTAGGTTTCATAAAAGACGGGTACTCTTTCGTTCAAGAAGAAGACTCGAGTCAAGAGAAAGCAACCTCTTTTCACAAGGTATATTACATGAGGCAAATGCCAACCCAGGATATATACTTACAGTCCTCAAGCGAGGAATTTTGTCTCGTCCAAAAGCTGCCCTAACTTCAACGAGAATGATTCTATAATGCATGAATAAATCTGATTGCCAAGGTCTCAATTACAAAATATGCTTGACTGACATCAGCAAAGCCTTCTAAACATTCAGTTTCTTATGTTATAAAAATGCTTTATCATTTGTTACCCAATGCCAAACTCACGTTGCAATAATGAAAAAATGCTTTAGCTACCCAATGCCAAACTCACGTTGTGATAATGCATTGTTAGCACGCATCAAACCTCTATTTCCAACTATTACGTTACTACGAAAATCTAGCAATTGCCTGACCACATAAATCTTTGCAAGAACGTTTAGAAGGGCAAGATAACCTACCGAACTACTAGTGTGCATCTTGGATGCGCCAAAAGATTTCTTGTATGTATTGCCAATGGTGACGTAAAATATAGGATCTGTGCATCCGTCATTGAAAAAAATTAACAACATAGGAGGAATCAAATGCCATCCGACCATTGAAATCATCACCTATGTCGGAAGTATCGTTGCAAACTCCACAAGAGTTCCAAAAGAATATCCCTGCTTGTAGATGATGCATTCAAGGTCTATTTTGTGTCCTTACAGAAGTAGCAGGTTAAGCCTTATACGGATTCACAACCATAGTATTGCCATAATAACCTACAATTTTAAACAAACCATAGTTAATTAAGCGGGGAAAGTGAATCAAATAAAACTTCACACTCACACAAGTACTTTTCACGGATATGCCCCATCGTCATAGCCATGAAACCGCAATATATCGGCATCCACATATTGTTTAACCCATTGGCCATTGCCATAGCCATGGGCGCAAGAGATCTCTGCAGAGCAATCAAACCATAATCTGTATGAAGCATTCAGCGTCAAAATAGAACATGAACAAAGCAAAGAGCACAAGATTTGCCTTTATCCCTGTATAGTCACCATTTCCAAATGTGAATCGATCCACGAATCTCGCCCATGCGCCATGGTGTCCATCTTTGGGAGTATCGATATTAATGTAATCCAAGACATCAGATCTTGTATGGCATCCTAACAAAAATTCAAGGCAACTTTTATACAACTACTAAACTAAAAACACTTCTACTTCTTCCAACTTACTGGCTGAAAGCTACTATGCGTGACATCTTTGCCAAGGCACTGCACAAGTGACATCATTTGGTTTTGCATCTTCTTTTTGCATTTGCCAAGAGAGTTTGAGCACATCTTTGCCTCTTGAATCTTGAAAATACTCATAATCGCTGCAATCCAAGAGAAAACATTTCGCGCAAGCATCGCCAAAAGCGCATAATTATTCTTAAGACATGAAATACATCTCCACAAGAGTGCTACCAACAAATGAGTCCGAATCAAACCCGGATTGAAATGCTTGGTGAGAATTAGTTTTCCATGTTTTACAGAACATGCACTAGGAATGGTAATAAAGTCTTGTTCCATTACCTAGAAAAGTTCAAGGGCTTGCTTAGAATCACATTATTTTGATTAATCACCATATCAAATGTTTTGCAGTTGTTTGTGTAAATGCGTGCAAAAATAGAGCCAAATGTAACTAGCAAGTTTGGATATAGATAAAGGCCTCTGCCATAAAACCTTACACCATAAAATAGAAATCCTCTTGTAGAACATAGAGCATCAACTTACCCACCATCATGAAACTGAAACCAGCAGAGCAAAAGAGCATTTTGAACGCGATTTACCCACCCCCTAAAAGCGATCTTATGCTTAGCATTTTGGCACGATGGCGGATCAATAAATAAGAGACAAATATCAATGTAGCGGTGCGGTAGTCTCTCAACATCTTTTCAAGCGGTATATTTTTTTGTAAGGCGAGAATGCCATCCTAATGGACAAAGAGCAATGCATACCTTCAAACAACTGCGTTGCCTCGAACTGCCCCCTTCTCACATAGGGCCCGGCCAAATTTTTTAGTTCGCAAGGTCCGATCGCCTATAAGTATCATTCATCCTCCGGTAGAAATAAAAGCTTAAGCAAGTTAAAGGATATGGTTTCAGCTTCATACACGGTAGAAAGATCGGCCATGGTACCCAAATGTAACCGACGATTTATCGATGCAAAGGTTGGCAATCGAAGTTCTGCATTTTCTTTTGAATCTGAATAAGCGACCCGATTCACAAATTACAAAAATGCATGACTGAGTGTCTTACCTCTCCTTTGCTGTCTACATGGCCGACAAGTCCTCTGTGTGCTTTGCTTTGTAAGCATCCTGGTTGGAATATGTCATGCATATACAATCGAAAAACCCTTGCACTTAATGGCCAAATCAAAAAATCTTAAATTGATTGGCATACCTTATAAAACTTCCGTGCGAAGCTTTGAAGATATCCCTGCATGTTCGACTTGCACTTCTTCTTGTGAACAACTGCAAAATGGAGAGGAACGGCGATCTGTTCATAGCTCGGAAAGAATTTCGTAGACATACACCAAAAATGGCCATAGCCCTTGCTTCCAACAAATCATCGACGGTGAGATCAAAGTCAATGATAAATCCTGCAGAAAAATAGAAGGCATAAGACATTATCATGACCCAAACAAATAAAACCATAAATCTTGAACCGGCGGCCAAAGCCCCCACCTCAAATAAAGTCTGAGTAAAACTAAAACATTGCTATAAAGAGCCAAAATGCAAAGGCTCATGAGACTTCACGATATGAAATCACAAGGCACCAAGGGCCGAGAGCCAAACTCGGAACCCAACTCATCAAAATCAGAAAAATCTCATAAAAGAGCGACAAGTGGGGAAAAGGAAAAAGACGAGCCAAAACCCGGGCTTTTTTCGATGCTCCGCTGCTCCAAATTGAATGGAGCAACTCCTCGATGATAACTCCCTCGATGATGTAGAGCACACCATGCCGTTTGCAAACAAGTATCGATCGTTTGCATGTAGAAATCATAGTAGCGAGGAGATTATATTGTACTCAACATTGTCTACCCGGATCCGTAATTGGCGAAAATGGGCAAAACGGGCATCGATCGGGGAAAACATCCAATAAAAGGGCCCAAAGAATCCCCGCCTTGAGTTTTCTTTACTCCCACGTTGTCAGCTCTATCCAAATTGCTACTCCTTAGGATAATCGCCCGAGAACCCGCCTTTGCACAAAGAGATGGTCTGACTCACGGGGAAAAAGCCCAACACAATTATGCCAACACTATTAAATTCGCTGCCACAATTATTTTTTCGTGCATTAAGTTTTACTTTTTTATTATTTAAGCAAGCAATTCTAATGATCTGGATTAAAAGCCCCAATTCTATCACCTTCCCTGCAACTTCCTATCCAAAATTGACGGCCAAGATTTGACCTTCCCTTTTAATCCGACGGCCCATATGAAAAGCCCCAAATAATTTTAATCGACGGTCTAGATAAACTGCCCCAATTTCAAGGGCCCAGATTAAAAGCCCCAAATAAGGGGGATGCTTGGGGTGTTACGAGGTGGCACCGTCTGGGCCGTCCATCTCAGAGATGGACGGCCGAGATCAATCTCTACACCATGATCCAGACCTCCATATAATTGTATAAATATAAGGATATATATATATAGACCAAAATTGTGGAAGCAAATATGGAGAAGAAATGGTTACAGGAACATCTATATATTTCTGGAGCAGATAAAGCTGAAAATACTCCTGTCTTCATATGCAAAAATTATATCCGAAAAGCGGCAATAAGAAGAGTCCAAAGCCCAGATTTTGCAATATGCTATGATGAGGATGGCTACCCTAGTACACCTATAGCAATTAAGCATATATGCTTATATGAAATGAAAAAAATTGCTAAGGTGAATATTGATAATAAATTAGGGTTACCCTATCTAATGGCGACGTATAAAGTCCATAAAAAGAAGTTCAGATGGATAACAAATGCTTCAAATTGCATTTTTTTAGGATATGGTGAATCAGTATTACATCAATAATACAAGCAATGGTCGAAGATTTAAGGAGATGTGTTGGACATTGGACTCTAAAATTAAAAAGATTTATGGGGTTAGTACTAGATCATTCGGTGGATAGATTCCACCATAGATCTAGTTGTCAATTTGCCTCAAAAGATACATAATACATGGGTAGCAGATATTGCGAGGTGCTATGAGTCCATACCTCTATTACGGAAGGATGGGATCACAACGATTTGTGAATTACTCTTCTATAAAGCATTCCACTTGAAATATCCTCTTAAGTTATGTTTATTCGGGTGGATCTAAATACAAATGCTCATGGAGAAAGAGTATTCCAAACTCGGAATCGTTTTTTGAGCTTACACTCCAGGAACTCAATACCATGAATAAATATTTGCTTACCAATTGTCATGTACAGTTGGGAGATAGAGTATGGAAACAAATAAGAGGAATCCCTATGGGGTTCTCTTGTTCCCCTCTGTGGTGCAACTTGTATCTTATGTTATACGAGTATAAATTTATAGGAGACGGCAAAATTGGGGAAAACCGAAGTTTACGGCTTTGTTTGAAGGAAATTATAGATATATGGATGACTTGGGGGCGTTAAATAATCCAATAATGGACATATTTATTGATCCATCGCAACCAAGACATGTTGATAATCCGTTTTGGATTTATCCATTGGAATTCCTTGAAATTAAAAAGGATGAAACAGGCCAAATATTCCCACAATATGATTCTTCACTTCCCAGATGCAACTTCTTAAATATGCATATTCAAGTTGTAAATCAAACAGAGGGATCATACATTACGACGAGATTTAGACAAAAAAGAAGATTGCTCCCATTTAAATGTTCGCAATTTATACAATTGTCATCTAACGGGGAAAATTAGCTTGATGTTATAACCTTATGGTTGCGCAAGTGATAACATTGTTGTATTTATGCAATCATCCCCAAGATTTTTGGTGGAACTAGGGAGGACTTTGGATGTTTTAAGATCTAATGGCTTTTGCCTAGAAAGGCTTAAGACCATTGTAATGAGAACGATTAAAAATTCATGCACCCCGGGGGGCAGCGGTGGAGAAACAACCGGATTATAGGCTTCAGTATTTTAGAGGGCATGATACAACTCGAGTTGATAAAGGGTTGAGCTTTACTCTATTTTATATTTGCATGATTTTCCCATATAGCCTAAACCATTGGGTAATAATTAAACAATGATCCGGAAAGGAATTTTCGTAAGGGATTTTTGAAAAAAAAAATTGAATGCATGAATCTCGAATGGAATGGGAAAGGCCTTAGGCTATTGAATCGAAGGGTCCGGCTAGAATTAGGAAGGCCATGAGGATTGGAATCGAAATGGGCATTCTTGGCTTTTGAAATTTAAATGGGTTATTATATTACGGGGAAAACCCCGAATAGATCCGGCGGACACAAAGGATGGGCGGAACTATGCTAGAACAGCCGATTTTGCCCGATATCTCATCTTAAAGGCATAATCAATTGGTTCTTAATACTCTATTGAGCAGTCCGTGAGGATAAGTCCGCAAGATTTGAGGCCCGGAAGATCTGCAACAATATATCAGAAAAACAAAAAGCAAGGTAGAAGTTTTGAACGCATGTTCTTGGTCTATCTGGATTATTTGATGCATTGTTTTAACCGATTCATTCGATTATTCATGCTAAAGCTATACACAAGGAGGAAACATTGGGCTATACAAAGGAGAAATATGGATTAACCAATCCTCTTGCAGCTTTTGGATAGCATGCATGCAAGCAATAAGGTATTCCCGATTCTAAATCTTTGAAAATAATAGATTGGAATTGAAACCGATTGGCTAGAATAGGGAATGGGAAGTAAAATGGTTTGACACGGTTTTGGATAATAAGTTAAAATGGGTTATTACCGCTGCGGGGAAAGACCCGAAAGCGATTTGGCAAGTCGCCATAAAAGCACCGACTTACGGCAAAGGCAAATCCATCCGGTCCGATTGCTTATCTTGGAGCGTAACGAACCAGTTTTTTATGATTATGGTGTATGCCTCGGAAGAAGTATCCGCAAGAATCATTGCTCGGGAGATTTGATTCAAGCTATTAGAAGCAAAATTGATCCAAGGTAGATGATTTTTGTTAATCTATCTTGCTCATTTCTTCGCTTTTTTAACAGGGATTTTTTTGTTTATTCATGATCAAATCTCAAAAAAGCGGGAATAATATATGGTATTATCCATTGCTAAGGCCCATTTACCACTCTTTTCGGCGATTTTGGATAATTATAGGCGACCCACTGATGAAGGTATTTTTTATTCCAAATAAGATTTTATAAATTCCTTCTAGGATTGCTCTATAATATTTTTGAATTGATTAAAATGCTAGCATTTTGGTGGATCTTTGGATTTAGTGTATACTAAATAGAGATTTGCCTTGGAATAGCATTGGAATATGGAGACAATGGGTGAAGAAATGGGAGAATCTGGATTTATGGATTTAGAAGAGGAGCCCGAACCACACATGGACGAAAACCAGGTCAGACAGATAATAATAGGTCACTGATTCCGCTCCATTGCTTTGGGTCTATTTATTATTATTTTTTATATAAAAGGGAGAAGTTATATTTTAAAAGATTTTTGTCTGCTAGTAGTTATTATGGCCTAGTATGGGTAATTATAGGGGGCGTAGTTGCATAGACATTATAATGAGCTAGATAATAAATTAGCTCTAATGGATAAAATGTGCATGCATGATAAGGACTAGATCTTAATTATCCTTGTGTCCTCGACACCGATTAGCAAGGGGGGTTTTATAAAAAGCGTTGACACCTGTCTTCCACTTTCTGGCACCTGTACTAACACGTGTTCTTGATTGTGACGGTGGCAGGTACCAGCTTTTCCCACTTGGATGCAGGATTAATAATATTTAAGACTAGCCTGGAACATCATCATGCAACAAATATGGGTTATAATGAATTCCTAGTTACTATATTTATGGCATTTATCAAGAATATAGATCCTGTAAAAGGAAGGTTGCTTGGAAAAGCATAATATATATATACATATTTATCTGACCTCAGAGGTTACCACCTTAATGTCCCATGCATAACATTATCATGGGCATTATCTATACTTGGTATTTGCACTTTTTATCTAGGAATTTATTTATTCTTTTTGAACTAACTTGGGTGATTCTTTGTATAGAATCAAGATGGTGAGGTGGATGGTGGTCCTGTATGGAATTCTGATCTCAAGAAAATTGGTTATAATGATAACCTATGGGTACCTAGCCCCATTATTCAAACTATTATGGTTATCATGACTGATGCCCCAGGGCTCCATGAGTACATCATTCATAGGGAAAACTCCCTCACTGACAATGATTTCTCCATATTAAGTAATTTGGATGCTTCACACTGGTTTCAATTATTCCATACACATAGAAAAGGTGGCAATGTACTTCAACATTTGAAGTCATTAGAAACCAAATTATTTGATCTTATGGAATCTGACAAAAGAGACATTGAAGTGTGTAAGCAGGTCCTCGAACAGTTTAAAGATCTCAAACTCGCCAATGGGGAAGTATATCCTATGTTAAGAAGTGACGAGAGGACATCTAACGTTGCACCTGATGGGTCAAACCCCAAATTAAGAGGTATTACATTGGATGAGGAAGCACGTGCAATTTCTAAAGAATATGCTGAGGAACAGCTTCAAAAGCAAAATAACCCTCTTTTATTCTTTAAAAGATTTTCTACCCCACTAGTTCAACGCAGACTAGTAGAGCAATGGGCAGGTGAAAAGGATAACAAGGTATGGAAGCTCTATTCATTCAACTTACTTGCCCCAATACCTATTGAGGCATATAGTTATCTAGGGGGAATAGATGCTAATGAATTATCCTATGCCAAATATGAGGACAAGTATGCTAATTTTGCACGTATGGGTACTGTTGTTTGTGATAGGGAAACCCCTATACAAAACTTCTCTTTAGCTACATTTGACCCTTACAAATGTGCAGAAATGCCATTGACGGCTTTGGTAAAAAAAGATATGCCTACTGGTGGGAAATCAAGAGGGAATGATTATGAAAATAAATGGCCTAATTGGAAAAGGCCATATTGCAGATGTCCACATCCACAGAATACTTGCACTTCAAAGGGAGTACTATGGTTTCACCAAATTCTATGGTACATGATGAACCATTTAGAGCTATTTTTTAAAGGAGATTCCATGGTTTCTAGATGGAGTAAGTTTATAATCTGGACCTCAAACCCTGGTATTGAGGCCTTGATCCAACAATGCTTGATTTTCCATTTTATTAGAAAATCTATGATGGAGGGACTCCTTCAATATGTGAATAACCCCGAGGCTAAGTTATTTGGAGACCATAATGAAAATGGGCTGAGATATATTGAACGGTTGATTAAACCGCCTAAATTCTCAGATTATAATACCCCTATGTTTAAAAGACCAAGAGAAATGGAGGAGGCCCCTGGAGCACCGAGGAAAGGAATAGGGGGAAGAGGGAGAGGTGAAAATAGAAATGCTTTCAATGGTGGTGGTAATAGAGGAAGGGGAAGATTTGAGAACACATTTAGAGGTGGTCACATGGGCCATCATATGGCAAGAGGAGGTAGACATCCATTTGGAAGAGGAAGGGAAGGCCAAATGAAGGAAGAAATGGAAGAGCATGGGCTGCTAGCTCTTGAAAGTGTTCAAATGGTTGGAAATACCCCTATTTGGGGATGTGACAAAACCGGTGCATATTCTCCTTTGAGACCTAATAATTTGAGCTACACTTGGGGAATTAGTGAAAATATGTTGTTATGTTTTACTGTTTGCAAGGAAGAAGTTTTTCCTCTATTTATAATAGAGGTTTTTGTACTTCTTGCAAAAAGAATAAAGTGTTTTCTCTATTTATAATAGAAGGTTTTTGCTTCATGCAGGAAATACAAGTTGTTTCTAAATCTCTAATGTTCTCTATGGGAAGATTTAAAGTTATAAGCGATAAAACTAGTGATACCTCTTACATACACTTATTGTATGTTAATAGGATCATGGAACTAGTCAATGTGAAAAAATTGTTTATCACTTGTTGCCTAGATGGCCTTGGTATTGAGGATCCCAATATTTTAGATGAAATTATGTATGGATGGAAATATCTTCCAAGTATTAAATCCTCTTGGTATAAACCAAAAGATACGTTTTGTAATTTCTCATGCTTGAGCAATTTGAGTTGCCATTGTGAAAATATAAGGTGGTTTGAACCCTTCCTTGATATTGGGGATGATGGAACTAAACATGTTACAACACTCTCCATAGACATATGTCACTATACAAGGGATGAAATAAAATACGGGTTAAATCATATCCACCTTGAAAAACCTAATATGGGATTGGTTATTTTGGAAATACTTAAAGCATGGGAGCAAACCATTCAATTATTAGAAAGAAAATTTGGTGAGTTTCATACCTCTAGGATTGAGTATACTAAAACATTTATTAAGGGGAAGATTAAACATTTGGTACAAATGGCCAAATGTGACAAAAGAAAGAGGATTAGGATTCCAAATAAGACCAAAATTGTGGAAGCAAATATGGAGAAGAAATGGTTACAGGAACATCTATATATTTCTGGGGCAGATAAAGCTGAAAATACTCCTGTCTTCATATGCAAAAATTATATCCGAAAAGCGGCAATAAGAAGAGTCCAAAGCCCAGATTTTGCAATATGCTATGATGAGGATGGCTACCCTAGTACACCTATAGCAATTAAGCATATATGCTTATATGAAATGAAAAAAATTGCTAAGGTGAATATTGATAATAAATTAGGGTTACCCTATCTAATGGCGACGTATAAAGTCCATAAAAAGAAGTTCAGATGGATAACAAATGCTTCAAATTGCATTTTTTCGGATATGGCTGACTGTATTACATCAATAATACAAGCAATGGTCCCAGTATTTAAGGAGATGTATTTGGACATTGGACTCTAAAATTAAAAGATTTATGGGGGTTAGTACTAGATCATTACGGTGGATAGATTCCACCATAGATCTAGTTGTCAATTTGCCTCAAAAGATACATAATACATGGGTAGCGGATATTATGAGAGGTGCTATGAGTCCATACCTCTATTTGGGGAGGATGGGATCACAACGATTTGTGAATTACTCTTCTATAAAGCATTCCACTTGAAATATCCTCTTAAGTTATCGTTTTATTCGGGGTGGATCTAAATACAAATGCTCATGGAGAAAAGAGTATTCCAAACTTCGGAATCGTTTTTTTGAGCTTACACTCCGGGAACTCAATACCATGAATAAATATTTGCTTACCAATTGTCATGTCTGGTTGGGAGATAGAGTATGGAAACAAATAAGAGGAATCCCTATGGGGTTCTCTTGTTCCCCTCGTGGTGCAACTTGTATCTTATGTTATACTAGTATAAATTTATAGGGAGACTGGCAAAATTTGGGAAAACTGAGTTTCTGGCTTTGTTTGAAGGAAATTATAGATATATGGATGACTTGGGGGCGTTAAATAATCCAATAATGGACATATTTATTGATCCATCGCAAGCAAGACATGTTGATAATCCGTTTTGGATTTATCCATTGGAATTCCTTGAAATTAAAAAGGATGAAACAGGCCAAATATTCCCACAATATGATTCTTCACTTCCCAGATGCAACTTCTTAAATATGCATATTCAAGTTGTAAATCAAACAGAGGGATCATACATTACGACGAGATTTGACAAAAGAAGATTGCTCCCATTTAAATGTTACTTAATTTATACAATTGGCATCTAACGGGGAAAATTAGCCCGGTGTTATAACCTTATGGTTTTGCATAAGTGATAACATTGTTGTATTTATGCAATCATCCCCAAGATTTTTGGTGGAACTAGGGAGGACTTTGGATGTTTTAATTATCTAATGGCTTTTTGCCTAGAAAGGCTTAAGACCATTGTAATGAGAAGCGATTAAAAATTCATGCACCCACAGAACAGCGGTGGAGAAACAACCGGATTATAGGCTTCGTATTTTAGAGGGCATGATACAACTCAGTTGATAAAGGTCGGAGCTTTACTCTATTTTATATTTGCATGATTTTCCCATATAGCCTAAACCATTGGGTAATAATTAAACAATGATACGGAAAGGAATTTTCGTAAGGGATTTTTTGGAAAAAATTTGAATGCATGAATCTGAATGGAATGGGAAAGGCCTTAGGCTATTGAATCGAAAGGTCTGGCTAGAATTAGGAAGGCCATGAGGATTGGAATCGAAATGGGCATTCTTGGCTTTTGAAATTTAAATGGGTTATTATATTACAGGGAAAACCCTGAATAGATCCGCGGAACACAAAGGATGGGCGGAACTATGCTAGAAACAGCCGATTTTGCACGATATCTCATCTTAAGGCATAATCAATTGGTTCTTAATACTCTATTGAGCAGTCCGTGAGGATAAGTCTGCAAGATTTGAGGCCCGGGAAGATGCCTTGTATATCGAGAAAAACAAAAAGCAAGGTAGAAATTTAACGCATGTTCTTGGTCTATCTGGATTATTTGATGCATTGTTTTAAGCGATTCATTCGATTATTCATGCTAAAGCTATACACAAGGAGGAAACATTGGGCTATACGATTGAGAAATATGGATTAACCAATCCTCTTGCAGCTTTTGGATAGCACGATGCATGACAAGCAATAAGGTATTCGATTCTAAATCTTTGAAAATAATAGATTGGAATTGAAACCAGATTGGCTAGAATAGGGAAAAGCCGGAAGTAAAATGGTTTGACACGGTTTTGGATAATAAGTTAAAATGGGTTATTACCCTTTGCGGGGAAAGACCCGAGGCGATTTGGCAAGTCGCCATAAAAGCGCCCGACTTACGGCAAGGCAAATCCATCTGGTCCGATTGCTTATCTTGGGGAAGCGAACCCGTTTTTTTATGATTATGGTGTATGCCTCGGAAGAAGTATCTGCAAGAATCATTGCTCGGGGAGATTTGATTCAAGCTATTAGAAGCAAAATTGATCCAAGGTAGATGATTTTTGTTAATCTATCTTGCTCATTTTTTTTTTTTAACGAGATTTTTTTTGTTTATTCATGATCAAATCTCAAAAGCAGAATAATATATGGTATTATCCATTGCTAAGGCCCATTTACCACTCTTACGGCGATTTTGGATAATTATAGGCGACCCTCTATGTAAAGGTATTTTTTATTCCAAATAAGATTTTATAAATTCCTTCTAGGATTGCTCTATAATATTTTTGAATTGATTAAAATGCTAGCATTTTGGTGGATCTTTGGATTTAGTGTATACTAAATAGAGATTTGCCTTGGAATAGCATTGGAATATGGAGACAATGGGTGAAGAAATGGGAGAATCTGGATTTATGGATTTAGAAGAGGAGCGAACCACACATGGGCCGAAAACCCAGGTCCCAGACAGGATAATAATAGGTCACCGATTTAGCTCCATTGCTTTGGGTCTATTTATTATTATTTTTTATATAAAAGGGAGAAGTTATATTTTAAAAGATTTTTGTGCGCTAGTAGTTATTATGGCCTAGTATGGGTAATTATAGGGGGCGTAGTTGCATAGACATTATAATGAGCTAGATAATAAATTAGCTCTAATGGATAAAATGTGCATGCATGATAAGGACTAGATCTTAATTATCCTTGTGTCCTCGATTACTTAGATTAGCAAGGGGGTTTTATAAAAGCGTTGACACTGTCTTCCACTTTCGGCTTTTGTACTAACACGTGTTCTTGATTGTGACGGTGGCAGGTACCAGCTTTTCCCACTTGGATGCAGGATTAATAATATTTAAGACTAGCCTGGAACATCATCATGCAACAAATATGGGTTATAATGAATTCCTAGTTACTATATTTATGGCATTTATCAAGAATATAGATCCTGTAAAGGAAGGTTGCTTGGAAAAGCATAATATATATATACATATTTATCTCGACCTCGAGAGGTTACCACCTTAATGTCCCATGCATAACATTATCATGGGCATTATCTATACTTGGTATTTGCACTTTTTATCTAGGAATTTATTTATTCTTTTTGAACTAACTTGGGTGATTCTTTGTATAGAATCAAGATGGTGAGGTGGATGGTGGTCCTGTATGGAATTCTGATCTCAAGAAAATTGGTTATAATGATAACCTATGGGTACCTAGCCCCATTATTCAAACTATTATGGTTATCATGGTGATGCCCAGGGGCTCCATGAGTACATCATTCATAGGGAAAACTCCCTCACTGACAATGATTTCTCCATATTAAGTAATTTGGATGCTTCACACTGGTTTCAATTATTCCATACACATAGAAAAGGTGGCAATGTACTTCAACATTTGAAGTCATTAGAAACCAAATTATTTGATCTTATGGAATCGAAAAGAGACATTGAAGTGTGTAGCGAGGTCCTCGAACAGTTTAAAGATCTCAAACTTCGCCAATGGGGAAGTATATCCTATGTTAAGAAGTGGCGAGAGGACATCTAACGTTGCACACGATGGGTCAAACCCCAAATTAAGAGGTATTACATTGGATGAGGAAGCACGTGCAATTTCTAAACAATATCTTTGAGGAACAGCTTCAAAAGCAAAATAACCCTCTTTTATTCTTTAAAGATTTTCTACCCCACTAGTTCAACGCAGACTAGTAGAGCAATGGGCAGGTGAAAAGGATAACAAGGTATGGAAGCTCTATTCATTCAACTTACTTGCCCCAATACCTATTGAGGCATATAGTTATCTAGGGGAATAGATGCTAATGAATTATCCTATGCCAAATATGAGGACAAGTATGCTAATTTTGCACGTATGGGCTTTTGTTGTTTGTGATAGGGAAACCCCTATACGAAACTTCTCTTTAGCTACATTTGACCCTTACAAATGTGCAGAAATGCCATTGACGGCTTTGGTAAAAAGATATGCCCTACTGGTGGGAAATCAAGAGGGAATGATTATGAAAATAAATGGCCTAATTGGAAAAGGCCATATTGCGGATGTCCACATCCACAGAATACTTGCACTTCAAAGGGAGTACTATGGTTTGACCAAATTCTATGGTACATGATGAACCATTTAGAGCTATTTTTTTAAAGGAGATTCCATGGTTTCTAGATGGAGTAAAGTTTATAATCTGGACCTCAAACCCCGGTATTGAGGCCTTGATCCAACAATGCTTGATTTTCCATTTTATTAGAAAATCTATGATGGAGGACTCCTTCAATATGTGAATAACCCCGAGGCTAAGTTATTTGGAGACCATAATGAAAATGGGCTGAGATATATTGAAGCGGTTGATTAAACCGCCTAAATTCTCAGACATTATAATACCCTATGTTTAAAAGACCAAGAGAAATGGAGGAGGCCCCTGGAGCACTGAGGAGAAGGAATAGGGGAAGAGGGAGAGGTGAAAATAGAAATGCTTTCAATGGTGGTGGTAATAGAGGAAGGGGAAGATTTGAGAACACATTTAGAGGTGGTCACATGGGCCATCATATGGCAAGAGGAGGTAGACATCCATTTGGAAGAGGAAGGGAAGGCCAAATGAAGGAAGAAATGGAAGAGCATGGGCTGCTAGCTCTTGAGAAAGTGTTCAAATGGTTGGAAATACCCCTATATTTGGGGATCAGTGACAAAAACGAGGCATATTCTCCTTTGAGACCTAATAATTTGAGCTACACTTGGGGGAATTAGTGAAAATATGTTGTTATGTTTTCTGTTTGCAAGGAAGAAGTTTTTCCTCTATTTATAATAGAGGTTTTTTGTACTTCTTGCAAAGAATAAAGTGTTTTCTCTATTTATAATAGAAGGTTTTTGCTTCATGCAGGAAATACAAGTTGTTTCTAAATCTCTAATGTTCTCTATGGGAAGATTTAAAGTTATAACTGATAAAACTAGTGATACCTCTTACATACACTTATTGTATGTTAATAGGATCATGGAACTAGTCAATGTGAAAAAATTGTTTATCACTTGTTGCCTAGATGGCCTTGGTATTGAGGATCCCAATATTTTAGATAAAATTATGTATGGATGGAAATATCTTCCAAGTATTAAATCCTCTTGGTATAAACCAAAAGATATGTTTTGTAATTTCTCATGCTTGAGCAATTTGAGTTGCCATTGTGAAAATATAAGGTGGTTTGAACCCTTCCTTGATATTGGGGATGATGGAACTAAACATGTTACAACACTCTCCATAGACATATGTCACTATACAAGGGATGAAATAAAATACGGGTTAAATCATATCCACCTTGAAAAACCTAATATGGGATTGGTTATTTTGGAAATACTTAAAGCATGGGAGCAAACCATTCAATTATTAGAAAGAAAATTTGGTGAGTTTCATACCTCTAGGATTGAGTATACTAAAACATTTATTAAGGGGAAGATTAAACATTTGGTACAAATGGCCAAATGTGACAAAAGAAAGAGGATTAGGATTCCAAATAAGACCAAAATTGTGGAAGCAAATATGGAGAAGAAATGGTTACAGGAACATCTATATATTTCTGGGGCAGATAAAGCTGAAAATACTCCTGTCTTCATATGCAAAAATTATATCCGAAAAGCGGCAATAAGAAGAGTCCAAAGCCCAGATTTTGCAATATGCTATGATGAGGATGGCTACCCTAGTACACCTATAGCAATTAAGCATATATGCTTATATGAAATGAAAAAAATTGCTAAGGTGAATATTGATAATAAATTAGGGTTACCCTATCTAATGGCTTAACGATATAAAGTCCATAAAAAGAAGTTCAGATGGATAACAAATGCTTCAAATTGCATTTTTTCGGATATGGCTGACTGTATTACATCAATAATACAAGCAATGGTCCCAGTATTTAAGGAGATGTGTTGGACATTGGACTCTAAAATTAAAAGATTTATGGGGGTTAGTACTAGATCATTCTGGTGGATAGATTCCACCATAGATCTAGTTGTCAATTTGCCTCAAAAGATACATAATACATGGGTAGCAGATATTGCGAGGTGCTATGAGTCCATACCTCTATTTGGGGAGGATGGGATCACAACGATTTGTGAATTACTCTTCTATAAAGCATTCCACTTGAAATATCCTCTTAAGTTATGCGTTTATTCTGGTGGATCTAAATACAAATGCTCATGGAGAAAGAGTATTCCAAACTCGGAATCGTTTTTTGAGCTTACACTCCAGGAACTCAATACCATGAATAAATATTTGCTTACCAATTGTCATGTACAGTTGGGAGATAGAGTATGGAAACAAATAAGAGGAATCCCTATGGGGTTCTCTTGTTCCCCCGTGGTGCAACTTGTATCTTATGTTATACGAGTATAAATTTATAGGGAGACTGGCAAAATTGGGGAAAACTGAGTTTCTGGCTTTGTTTGAAGGAAATTATAGATATATGGATGACTTGGGGGCGTTAAATAATCCAATAATGGACATATTTATTGATCCATCGCAACCAAGACATGTTGATAATCCGTTTTGGATTTATCCATTGGAATTCCTTGAAATTAAAAAGGATGAAACAGGCCAAATATTCCCACAATATGATTCTTCACTTCCCAGATGCAACTTCTTAAATATGCATATTCAAGTTGTAAATCAAACAGAGGGATCATACATTACGACGAGATTTGACAAAAGAAGATTGCTCCCATTTAAATGTTCGCAATTTATACAATTGGCATCTAACAGGAAAATTAGCCAGTGTTATAACCTTATGGTTGCGCAAGTGATAACATTGTTGTATTTATGCAATCATCCCCAAGATTTTTTGGTGGAACTAGGGAGGACTTTGGATGTTTTCGTATCTAATGGCTTTTGCCTAGAAAGGCTTAAGACCATTGTAATGAGAACGATTAAAAATTCATGCACCCCTGGGGCAACGGTGGAGAAACAACCGGATTATAGGCTTCGTATTTTAGAGGGCATGATACAACTCAGTTGATAAAGGTCGGAGCTTTACTCTATTTTATATTTGCATGATTTTCCCATATAGCCTAAACCATTGGGTAATAATTAAACAATGATCTGGAAAGGAATTTTCGTAAGGGATTTTTTTGGAAAAAAATTCGAATGCATGAATCCTGAATGGAATGGGAAAGGCCTTAGGCTATTGAATCGAAAGGGTCTGGCTAGAATTAGGAAGGCCATGAGGATTGGAATCGAAATGGGCATTACTGGCTTTTGAAATTTAAATGGGTTATTATATTCTGGGGAAAACCACTGAATAGATCCGCAGACACAAAGGATGGGCGGAACTATGCTAGAAACAGCCGATTTTGCACGATATCTCATCTTAAGGCATAATCAATTGGTTCTTAATACTCTATTGAGCAGTCCGTGAGGATAAGTCACAAAGATTTGAGGCCCGGGAAGATCGCACTGCGATATATCGAGGAAAAACAAAAAGCAAGGTAGAAGTTTGAACGCATGTTCTTGGTCTATCCGGATTATTTGATGCATTGTTTTAACCGATTCATTCGATTATTCATGCTAAAGCTATACACAAGGAGGAAACATTGGGCTATCTGTGAGAAATATGGATTAACCAATCCTCCGGCAGCTTTTGGATAGCACGAGATGACAAGCAATAAGGTATTCGATTCTAAATCTTTGAAAATAATAGATTGGAATTGAAACAGATTGGCTAGAATAGGGAAAGCCGGAAGTAAAATGGTTTGACACGGTTTTGGATAATAAGTTAAAATGGGTTATTACCACTGCAGGAAAGAAACCCAGGCAGATTTGGCAAAGCCGCCATAAAAGCGACCGACTTACGGCAAGGCAAATCCATCAGTCCGATTGCTTATCTTGGAGCGGAAACGAACCCGTTTTTTATGATTATGGTGTATGCCTCGGAAGAAGTATCGCAAGAATCATTGCTCAGGAGATTTGATTCAAGCTATTAGAAGCAAAATTGATCCAAGGTAGATGATTTTTGTTAATCTATCTTGCTCATTTGCTGTTTTTTAACAGGATTTTTTTGTTTATTCATGATCAAATCTCAAAAACAGGAATAATATATGGTATTATCCATTGCTAAGGCCCATTTACCACTCTTAAAGCGATTTTGGATAATTATAGAGGCGACCCTACGGTGAAAAGGTATTTTTTATTCCAAATAAGATTTTATAAATTCCTTCTAGGATTGCTCTATAATATTTTTGAATTGATTAAAATGCTAGCATTTTGGTGGATCTTTGGATTTAGTGTATACTAAATAGAGATTTGCCTTGGAATAGCATTGGAATATGGAGACAATGGGTGAAGAAATGGGAGAATCACGGATTTATGGATTTAGAAGAGGAGCCGAACCACACATGGACGAAAACCGGTCAGAATGAGATAATAATAGGTCACTGATTCCGCTCCATTGCTTTGGGTCTATTTATTATTATTTTTTATATAAAAGGGAGAAGTTATATTTTAAAAGATTTTTGTCTGCTAGTAGTTATTATGGCCTAGTATGGGTAATTATAGGGGGCGTAGTTGCATAGACATTATAATGAGCTAGATAATAAATTAGCTCTAATGGATAAAATGTGCATGCATGATAAGGACTAGATCTTAATTATCCTTGTGTCCTCGACACCGATTAGCAAGGGGGGTTTTATAAAAAGCGTTGACACCTGTCTTCCACTTTCTGGCACCTGTACTAACACGTGTTCTTGATTGTGACGGTGGCAGGTACCAGCTTTTCCCACTTGGATGCAGGATTAATAATATTTAAGACTAGCCTGGAACATCATCATGCAACAAATATGGGTTATAATGAATTCCTAGTTACTATATTTATGGCATTTATCAAGAATATAGATCCTGTAAAAGGAAGGTTGCTTGGAAAAGCATAATATATATATACATATATATATATATATATATACTTGGCCTTAGCCATAGACTAAGACATTCCAAGGCCAAAAGCCAAAGAACTTATCAGTCCCCGGGCTTTTACTGGGGGAACCTTGGAGATCAGAATCCTATTATTCATGTAAAAGCCAGAATCCTTAACAAATGCACAAGTCACTAAGAGCTATCATTCTAACAGATTACTAGCCTCCAACAACTTCTTATATCAAAGCTAGAAAATTTTAAAGTATGGCCAGATATATCCATGAAATGGCTCATGTATATTATTTAAGAAAAGGTTTAAAAAAAACCTACTGAATTTGTCCAGAAATCATGCTTTCAGTAGTGAAGACATTATTACATGCACTTCAGTACCCAATAGTTTTTCCTATTATTGCATGCACGATCCAGAGTAAGGAATCAAACATGCTTCACCAACACCAAATGTACATGTACATTTCTAACCATACGTGCATGTTATATTCTGCAATTTCTTTAATATTCCCACTGCATATTTTAACAGTCCATAACGATTTTTGGTCACTAAAGATTTACAAATGCAACCAATCACTAATTGCAATCAGTTATTCTTTTAAGTATCATTAATACAACCAGCAGAATCAGATGTGCCTGGATTTATACTTATTACAGTAATCAGCAACAAAGACTAACTGGCCAATCCTTTTAGAGCTTACTGATGCAACCTAGTCAGGAGCAATTTACTCAGACCTATATAAAGGTATTTATCCTTATAACTACTACACCACTAATTTTGACATTAGACAAGAGGTTGTCAAACGTGCTAAAGGCAGTAATGCTTGAACCTTATCCTACTATTTAAGAAAGTAAACGCCAGAATATATCATAGCTACTATTATCCAGTAATATCAACTTTCTTTTACTTGAAATAGAGGCTTACACTGTATTTGTGCTAACCAAACATGAAATGCTTTCGGATTCTGGGTGATCTTATGAGCAAGATCACAAAAGCAAAGTGCATAAGTTGTTTACCTTGTCTTGGTAAAATACAGAATGTAACAGATTACTATATTATCAGACAAACTTGCATATTCAGCATCTTCTAATATTCTTGTTCTTCTGTTTGTAAGATAGTTGCCTCCAAACATCCAAAATTCAGAAAGAAATTGGAGATGTAAGACACGTTACCTGCAATCCAAACAACCAAATATTAGCCAAAAAATGGGTAACACTGATAGGGATTAGCAGGTAAGCATTGGTCTTAGCATGGCTCTTCGCCCTTCACCAATTTTAAAATTAGACAAGTTAACTATATAAATACTTTTTGAAGAAACATGTAAATCATGGAGTTACAGGATCTGGGATGCATGCATCCTTTCTTAGGTGTTGAAAAATAATTGTTAGTCACTAGAAAAACCTGGTTTAGTAGAAGCTCCACTTCTTCCTCTCCATCTGTTTCTTGATTTTGCTGAATGCCAATGGACTCTGCCACATTACTCACGCTTGTATCAGGCGTCTCCTTAGTGCAATCCGCTCCTTGTGACATGTATTTGTGTATTCCAGCCTCTTTCTTGCTAGTAGAGGGCCCAACCAAATTGTAACTCTCCACTACCTTAGCCGCTTGACTTGCTTTCGGTACGTGCTAGAGTCTCTCCCTCCTTTTACGCATTGGGCTGCAAGATCAAGTCCTGCTCCCTTGATCAGGCATAGCATGTCAGCTCGGGTGAGCTTGCTCTTCATCCCCATTGGCGCCATGGCTTTGAAGAAAAGAGAGAATATGGTCTGGCTGTTACCACGGGACTTCATATTTATAAAGCGGATTACGCCGGGCTAGCATGGCACTAGTTGTCTCGATTTAGCCTACTTGATTACATCGGCTCCTTTCCTACGTTTCCAAAATTAGAGATACATTTTATCCTTCTTTGTGGCCATCGTCCATCATCCAGAGATGCCGCTAGGCTGCTGTATCCTCCCCCATCGGGTACAAATCGCCATAGGCAATGATGAAATGGAGTCTTGGGAATCTCCATCTTTGTTCCATTTTATTTGAGTAAACCCTAACATTGATCCTTCGTAACTTTTCCTTTTTACAAACCCTAAAGGGTAACATTTTTACATGCCACATATTATTGTATTAAAAACCATGGTAGAAACCATAGAACATAGTAAGTCAGCCGAAATGTCTAATGTCTAGTTACATGTTATTGGTCTAGTTACATGTCCATGTGCTATTCCCTTGGAAGGTTGAACCACTATCCTTATGCGAACTTCATAGACGTTAGCCAGAAACTAAGGTTAATGTCCTACTCTATTGTCACCTGAGTTGGCTTCCCTCGGGTAACATCGGTTAATAAACCAAAGAATCGGAGATTATGTTATATGAGGGGCTCACATACTCCAGGTGTAGTGCACACACATGAACATGTGGTTCCACTAGTTTTGTCAAGGCCTATATGTTACCTCGTGTCATCTTAGTACTCCACCAAACTGTGCCAAGAATTCACCTTACTTATACTGTACAAAACCGCGGGTTAATTTGATATATATATATATATATATATATATATATATATATATATATATATATATATATATATATATATATATATATATATATATATCTATATACATATATATTCAAATGGCTGCCTTTGGCATTGAATATGATCTATGAGGTGCTGGGTGCCGGCCTGCACAACTTTATGTTGGCTTTCCAATCTAGGGAATCTAATTTTGCTATTTTGCCACATCTAAGGGGTTGATATTGGTAAAAAAGCTTGCTTCCATGAATATCTAAAATGGGAGATTTAGCACTGGAATGCAAAACATTTGTTGGCCATCATAGGGTAACATCCACCACTAGTTCATGTCACTTAGGCGAATAGATTGTATTGACATGACATTATATTAGGCACAAGTGTGCACTTTAATGCTGGATATTGGGCATTTCAATAT
Source organism: Isoetes taiwanensis (assembly GCA_021234155.1). Classification (NCBI taxonomy): domain Eukaryota; kingdom Viridiplantae; phylum Streptophyta; class Lycopodiopsida; order Isoetales; family Isoetaceae; genus Isoetes; species Isoetes taiwanensis. Next base: position 1,407,635 of record JAJEKV010000013.1, read on the forward strand.
AGAAAGATGAATGGGATTATGTGGGCACGCTTTATGTACAAGCTGGATAGGCAGGGTAAAATATATGCACCAAGGGGATATATGATGGCAAAGCATAAAAAATACATGAAATAGTGGTGATCTCTAGATATGGCTAAAATAAAGACATGTTTACATACTTACACATGTGGTAAGCCTTAGGGAATACTGGACTTAGGTTTTGGGGCACTATAGGCAGACCAAAATTGCACCCGAAGTATTGGATATTATCCACTTAAATACAACATGCTATGGCATTATTGCAAGTCCATTGTTTCCACTTAAATTATTCCTAAGGCCATGAAAGGAAAAAAGGAAGGTTGCACATGGATATTTCTATCAAGCAGCATTAATTAGCATAATGGGCTATAAGGGCCTATGAATTATAAAAGGATAATTTGCATTTATTCTCTGGCATAGAGGGCCTTCTTACATGGGGGATTTGCTGACATTTTAACTCCACCATGGACTATACTGACCATAGCTAAAAGTAGAGGTAACTCTAAATCCAGTAATAGTGAATACGATTATGTGAAGTTATTATTTGGCATGGGTTTACTTACATACGTATAAAATTTCTGGAGGCACGGTAACCCTAGTGATCACGATGGTTTAGGTTATTCTGCATTAGGGTCTATACAACAGAAGGGAAAATGGCGGTCGAGGTTTGGTAAGACCTCACCCCAACACTAATCAAGTGGACGGCCTCCTCAAATGGCATGCTTAAGCTGATGAATAAGGTACGTTTGCCAGTTTCAAGTTTTTCTCAGTATCTTAGGCTACGACCCATTGCTAAAACAATACTGAAATGACCCCTGTATTCTCATATGGAAATGATGAAGGCCGAAAATTAGATAACCTATTTGACAGGCCCGGGATCCTTTTGAATCGAAGAAATAGCTTTTGAGTCTGCAGAAAGGGTACTATTACTGTCAAAAAGCATGTGAAGTGCATCTAAATCTATCTCGGCTTCACACTTGAACCTTAATGGGCCGGAAGGATTCACTATATTCTATATTACGACTTCCTTTAGATGGAAAATCTGTGCCTAACCTAGTCCGAGATCCTTGAAGATTTATTTATTTAATTATCTGTATGGCAGATAACTATATGACAGATAAGGCTGAGCATTGATCTAACTGTACGATTTTGCATTAATATGGGAAAGCCCCTTTGCTACATATGTTGCACAGTGATTCACAGAAAGGAGGCAAAGCTCAGCGGACATACCATCCTTCTATTTTCACAATCTGATAGAATGACAAGGCCTGAAGGCTCCAGCAATGTGAAGCCCACTAAGGCAGATATCATCTGCATGCTGAGGGAGAAGGGGATTGATTGTAAAAATGACGGGATAGCCATCAAGAAATCTGTTTTGGAAGATATGGCTAGGCAGGCTGGAATCAACATCAACATAACTAAGAAGCCTTTGCTGGGAAAACGCCCAGGATCCGGTGTGAGGCACATTAAGCCTTGTAATTCTTTGGGAAAAGCACTTTACCGCAAATACAAATGCTAGAAGCGACATTAATCTAGGCACGAGGATGGCCAATTCACGGAGGAAGATGGCGTGCCACTAAATCAGGTTTATTTGAGTATTCTGCTTATATCACATTAAAACAGATGAACAAACAAAAAATGAATGGGAGGGTAATCTAAAAGCAAACATGCATACATTATTTAGGCTTAATGTCTTATGATGCATATAGAACTCAGCCTATACAGTCTAAACGGCATCAGGGCTTATCTCCAACTATACCAATGCGTGGATTATCTCACAGGAAGTTTACTATCTCTTTTGCCTTCTCTTTTTCTCTCTCTGCTTTAAGTTAGCAATATTATTTGGTTCAGGAGCAGCCTTGAATACAGGAAAAAGGCCACAAATATCTTGTATTGTGGTATTCAGGTCATCTATGTTTCAAAGTTCTTGGCTGAGATATCTCGGTCTGTGTTAGATGTCTGGTACTGGTCTTAGGATCAGGCTCAGGCTTGTATATATATATATATATATATATATATATATATATATATATAATATATATATACTTAACAAAAACTTTAACCATAAGATTTTGTCATTCCAGAACTTGTGCTTCCAGAACTTATCAGTCCCCAGATAATACTGGGGAAGCCTTGGAGCCCCTTAGAATATTACTTCTTAACAGCATACTTAATATATTTATCATCATTTTAAGAAAGACAATAGACTTTTACTTCTTTTCTTCTTACTCTCTTTTCCTAGAACTTATTCTTGTGAACAAAACCTTTGTTACTTCTACTTCTGATTTTTCCATTTTTTGACCAGTATCCATTTTCAAAACTATATTGACCACAGTACATGTAATTAATGCTAACTGTTCTATCCATTATTTCCAGCAGGATTATACATTCATCTTTCAAGACATGCTATTATTATTACTTATCTTTCCTGTCCTCGTTCCTTAAGACAATTTAACTATAACATATAGTGGATAATATGTCCCCAACATCATAGTGTGATAAACGTTTCAAAATTAAATCCAAAAGCATTTTATCAGTCTACATTCAAAATCGATTCCCTTTATCATTTCTAAATGCTCCACAAAAATTATGAGCACTTTTTCCACTAAAAACAGGTGAAGTAATGTTACCTTTGCTTTTGTAAAACATCAAATGTAGATAGAAAAACAAGAAATGAGAAAAAGTCTTGTAATACTTCCAGTAGCTGATTAGCTAGTTCTTCATGTAAGTAATGTCCACAAAACATCCAAAATACAGGGAAATTGGAGATGTAAGACCGGTTACCTGCAATCCAACCATTCAAATGTTAGCCATCACTGGGTAAATCTGAAAGGGATTGACAGGTAAGCAAAAGTCCCACATGGCTTATCGCCCTTCACCAATTATACAATTTAAACAATTAAATCTTACTTTCAGAACCTTTGTTCACTTTCACTCAGTTGTATCATTAATTACCCCTGGTTCTACTCAACTTGTTCTTTGTAAACTGCTTAACCCTATGGATACGAAACCTGATTTAGAAGAAGCTCCTCTTCTTCTGCATTTTCTTCATCACTGTCCTCAATTTGCGGTGCTATAGAGTATTCGGTTACTCCAGCAGAGTCAGTCACATTGGTAATATTGTGCTCAGCAACTTCTTTGGTGTAGTCGGGCCTTTGTGAAATATATCTATCTATGCATCCTGCAGATTCGTCACCTTTCTTGCTGGTATGTGAACCAAGAAGGTTAAACTTCTCCACTGTCTTGTGCAAAAACATTTTACTGGGTTGTGCTGCCACTTCCCCTTCTTTCTTACATAGTGCAGCCAGATCCAGGCCTGCACCTTTGATTAAATCCAAAGATATATCTCTCCTTGTGAGCTTGTTCTTCATCACGGGGGCCCATACTGGCGCTTCTTTGAATGGCCTTCAGACGCTTGTTGTGTCTGACAAGTGCCGGCTGAACTTAAATTTAGACCTGTCTGCTGTATTGCATGCAAAAATGTTCCCCATTTTGGCACTTTACTGTCTGCCATATGATTTTTGGTGTTCTACATAGCCATTCGGCTAACAAACCCACAAAACCCTCTATTAGACAAAATAAGCTGAATGTTTTACCTTTTCGTTTTTGCCAAGTATGGCGGATCTCCATCTTGATTCATGATGGATGTATATTCCTGTATCAGGTACAGATTAGCCATTTTACTCATGTCGGCAAGTGCCGGAATATTTCTTAGTTGTCTACTGCTGGATCACTTAGCCGGATAAGGTCCCGAATCCTATTTCTGTTAAATGGCAAAACCTTCGTAGCCCTAGGTGTCATACTATGGATATAACATGCCAACATTTGTAACATTGAGATATTTTAACAACTAAGGTTAGTGACCATTGGTCTTACCTTATTGTACTTATTATTAGAGGTTTCTTTTTCTTGAAACCCCCTCACTAGCCTATTTACCATTCGCTTAGTTAGATTTTCATGGCTTTTAAAAAACACATTTTTGTATCATATATGGTATCCTTAACCTGTGTCAGAACCACTCGTTAATTTTTTATATATATATATATATATATATATATATATATACAAGTCTTTGTACTATAAATGGGTGTCTGACCTATGGTTTACGAAGATGCGGAAGTAAAATCTAGGCTTCAATAGATCGGTATCTAATATTATAGCAAAAAACATTGCCATATAGTTCCATAGCCTCTCTCCTAACAGATAAACAATCTAATCTTTTAAGTTCAAATAAAGTGTAATTCTATAGTCTAGCAATAGAGTGCAAGCAATGGTAAGATTCCTAATATTCCGAGCTTCCCCTATTTAATTTGCAATATTTGCAATCACTACATATATTTTAGGGCAATCAAACGTGTAGTAGTGTTCCATACATTCGATTGAGATCTCCTCGAACTCGACAAAGTTCTTACAAAGTGGTTGGGCTCCGAAGACTTAGGTCAATGATACACAAAAGCTTGCTGGACTCCAAAATGTAGGGCTAAGCAGAAGAAAAGCCTTTGAAACATACCAAAATTTAAAGCACATTGTAAAGTTGATTTCGATATTGGCAAAGTTGAAACATAGGGGATCTTGAGGTAACCTTTGTGTTCCAAAATCTTTTCCCATAGCACAAAGGGGATTGCTTATACATGCATGCATGGGAACTGCTTGCCAACTTACTTTGGTCGATTGCCTGCATTAGCCACATTTAGGATGTTTTACGTTTGAAAACTTTAAGATGTTTATGAACCAACCGTTCATTAATACCATATTTGCCTTAACCTTTGAAATTCTATGTCAACAAAAACATATGGAGAACTATCCCAAACTATCACTTAAGCAGGCAATATCTTCAGCACAATATTTTGTACTTGACCCAATAATGATATAGATTAGATACAAAGCTTTATTTCGAGCCCCCTGCTGTTGGGTTTGGAATTTCCTGCGCCATGTAAATAAGATGACCCTGAAAACAACCTGCTCGGCAGCTGGAAAAATTAAATTTTAAGTTTAAACATCAACTTAAGCGACTTGTGCTGCTGATTGAGAAGTTATTAAACCGTGTAGATGTGTGCACACTATCTCGATCAATTTCTAAAAATATCGCATAAGAAAATAGCAAGATTTTATAAAAGCAGACACCCACTAACAAGCAAGAAGATTCAGCATTATCTTTAGTCAGTGTTTCACCTGTTTATTGATATGTTGACCGTCGTTTCAAGGACATTTACATCTCCCCCATTAGTCGTTTCAAGGACATTTACATCTCCCCCTAATGGCTGCGCTCTCTGCCAATAAAAGGGTAGAAATTTTAAGCAGAATCACAAAAAGATTTCTCCATTTTTTTGAGATAATATGGGCACTTAAATTACCTTGAGATACCCTGCTTATACATCTGTTCTGCCTTCACAGCGTTCTCATGGACTTCCAACTGGATTGCATATGCTCCATAAAACAAAGAATGACTCTGCCCAAGATTTTTTGCCTCTATAAATGTGACAAAGCTTCAGCTGACTAGAAAGAAGATGGATAGCAGGGCGACCATCTGCCTAAATGTATAATGTAAGAAATAATAACACAATTTCACACCACCAAATAATTTAAACTTTTGTGACAAATCATCCATACATGACCTATTGTCTTTGCCTAAAACTTAGCTAAGGATGAGTCCTAGAATAGCCGAGCTTGCTGGAAAAATTCCAATTAGAAATAAGAAGGCAAACTGTACTATTAAGCAAACCAGCAGATCTGATACAGTCTTACTCACACTCGATAATGGACTCAGCTTAGCTTTGCTTCGTTTTAAGGCAATACCCTTAGACCGAAGCACATCGGGGATGAAAACGACATATAATAGTTGCAATGCAAGATCTGTGCTTGCATAATTGAAGCCATTGTCTCGCTTAACCACAATAAGAGGAATCTTGTGGCCTTCTACAAAGATCACTTTAGCGTCGTCGCTTTCCTCGACAATGCCTTGATCATTAAGGAGCTTCAGAGTTGGAGAAATGTATGGATTGTAAAAGCTTTCTCCCTGATATATGGCAAAGTAAAATGAAGACACATGAAGATAAGTAGGCCAAACAGCATTATTTAGCAATAAAATAAAACCAACCTGAGTTCCCCAGTCACCAACATGGTTTCTTTGCAAAACCTCAACATTGCAATACTCGAGCATATTGCAGATACTGTGTCCAATGATTGTGGACCGCAGATGTCCAGCAATTGTGTGATTGTGGGGTCCACCCTGAAGACCTGGAAATACCACAAAATTTATTTTTTCTTCATAGTCATAGAGAACCCGCAGAAACAGATATGTAAATGAAACAGAAAAGTACAAAAAATGTTCAGATAATATTCAATACCTCTTGTCCTTGCAGTTAATCATGAGCATGACATGGCTAGTATTCAACATATTAACTTAGTGTGTAGCTGGTTGTGTGGGTTCTGCATCTATAGGATCTGCAGCCAGTGCATTTTCTGGTTCAGTACCATCTTTATCTTCTGCAGCTTTGGTTTCTTCAGTTTGTGCAGCTTGCGGTTTTGATGGTGGTGGTTTTGGACGAGTCATTATGGGCTTGCAAAATCTGCATGAAACCATGGTTATATTTTGATGATTCATAATTTTGATACCATTATCCATGACCAAAAATAATTTACCGGTCAAGAACAGTCATGAGCTTTCTTGCACTCTATCAACACCTGCAACAAATCTTCTGTTTGTCAGCCACCAAAACTAGGAGGGGCACACATCTTCTAAAGTTTATTAACCCACCTTTTCCTTTTCAGTGGAATCAACATGATTAAACTTAGGATCTGTTGATGCAGCGGCCTCCGGCCTCTCGATAGCTATTAATGCAGTATGCCAACTCACTTATTGCAGGGCCCCGGGCTGCTTCTTCTTTTTGTCTCCACTCCATTGGGTCCCCAAGCTACAAAATCAGAGGGAAACGATTTAACTATCCACAGACGCAAGCAGAATTAAATGGAAAAAATGCCACAACCATGCATACTCTACCTTAGGCTGTTCATCCCTCCACCCTGCGAGACCAAAACTTTCATTTTTGCACCTGATCAAATCAGGCATTGCAAACAAGCGTGACTAAGAAACAAAGGCAACAAGAAACCCATTTTCTCAAAAAACCCATTGCGATTTACTGCTTCCTGTGGGGGAAAAAGGCCGAAGAAGCATCCACCGGAAGAGTTACCATGGCGACGGTGGGCCACAAAGGAATCGCCTCTTTCAGGTGTGATATTCGTTCCCACTGCCATGCCGCATCTGAAAAGGAAGAAGAGAAAAAATATGATCGGCACAATGTAGATCGAAAAATATCATCTCCACTGTCTGCAGAGCCACCAGATGCAATATTTTTTCTAAAGGACAAGCTGGCTGTTCTAGGGATCAACATGCAAAGCTCAAAGCCCAAGTTACAACTATGACAACCTCTTAAGATCTCTATGGAGGCATATCAATAATTTGCAGCTAATTCAAAACTTCCATTCCGAATAGAAGCCGGAATCTACTGCAAATTCTCCGCCATAGCACCGGTGTAGCACCCCCGCCCCGAAGCATTTCTGCAAGCTGCGCCATAGCTAGAAGGATCTCTGCAGCTGAGAAATAGAACCCTTGGATAAATGTAAAGAGATTAAATGCTTAAATAAGCCAACGTCCCAGATTAAATCACAAATTCTAATAGTATAGATCAAAGGCATCAAATAAGGGCCAGCTTGACAGTCATTAATTTTTCTTGCCACCTCAGCATTTATTGCATTTAATATTCGGGGCTAAATCTTGACCATTAATCCAGCACTTTCGACGGTCTAGATTAAAAGCCTCAAAGGAAAGGGCTTTTGATCCAAACCATCGATCTCAAACATGGACGGTGGAGACGGCGACACCTCAATGTCTTATATATAAGGGGGTGCTTGGGTGGATTGAGGTGGCTTCGTCAGGACCGTTGGATCTCACAATCTAAACCGTCCAGACGGCGACACCTCGGCGTCTAGATTCAAATAATTGTATATATATAACAGATATATATATAAATTGGCCTAGCCAAGACCTCATGCATTAACCAGACATCCAAGGAGTCCTATATTAACTAGATAGGAAACCTGAATTTATTGAACCCTAAAAAGGGAAACCATAGAGGTCATGGGACTAAAAAACATAAAGAATTCACCATAATAACCATGTCCTAGTCACCAATAATATTAGATTAATCCCAAACATGTAATATTGCCAAAAATTATGCTCAAACAATTAACTGCAGACAGTCAGCAAGCTATTAAAGCCATTGAATCAATAAAAAATAACCAGACAATAATATTATTTGAAGGATTCTAAATACAACCAGCCAAATGGATAGAGCAGCCAATATGAGCCAATTATTGCCAAATTCTTAAAAAATTACCACAAACATATAGATCTACCAGGAAATATAACAGATGTATTTTAAAGATAATAAAACAAAGATACTATAATAGCTTGGTTGTACTTGGATCCATAATATGAAAAAAGTTACAAGAGAAATAGGATTAAAAGGAAGTACCAAATGTATTGCCAAATATTTTGTCCATATGTCTTCAATAGTAATAGCAAAGTAAGAGTAAATACTTACCCAAACGGATTGTAACAACAAAATTAATGAATAGTTCATAACCAGCAGCATTCCTCAAACATCCATGCAAAAAAGAGTGCAGGAGAAGAGAGTTCGGTTACGCAAAGAAATAGCACTTATTAGCCTAAAAGAGGGTAAGAAATACTAATGCTAGCGGGTAAGCTATGAACTCTCTTGGCATTTTCGCCCTTTACCCACGTAATTTACATCTTGAAAATTAATAATGTAATTTAAAGCCAACCCAAAGCTATCATACATCTTGCATTTAAATAATTTATGAAACGGATCAAAATTTCGTACCATTGTATCCCGGATATAAGTGCAGAATAATCTCTTATGATAATTCAGACCATCTAAGTATAAATAATAATGAGCAAACCTGATTTGGTTGAATTTCATTGCTAGAGTCCTCTTCATTGTCAGTCGCTACAATCTCCACATTAGAATCACCACAATGACCACATTACTACCGAAGTTTACGCTACTTTGGAGACATTCCCACAAGGATTCGGGCTTGGAACAAACTTCAAGATACCCATGTCACCTTTGGCCCTATTTGGATCTAATCCATGCCGCCATGCGCATTGAGATCAATTAACGTGCTTTACTCGGTTGTGGACTCTTTGTGCTCTATCCCATGTCTCCTCTCGAGAATTCAATAAGTTTGGGCCTAGTTTGCCCTTATTATTACCCCTCGGGTCGGCCACTCTTACTCATGCTCAAGCTTTTCGAATTGGGAAACTAAGTCTATTTATCTTGTCTATTTGCTAAAACCAATTAAGGAGATTTTAAGCCCTTAATCCCATAACGTAAAAGCGTAAATTACAAGAACGTCCAGATAAAGTGCAACTTACCAGATATCTACAAGAAATATACTAGAAATAATCCAGAATTACTCAAGAGAAATGAAATAAAAAATGCATTATCAGTACCTGTAGCTTTCGAGCTCAGAATGCAACAAAATATGATTGCATACATGCAGCCGTCAACAGTAGTTTCCAGAAGAGTCATCTCCAGTTAGTTACAGATCATTTAGTCCTGCCAAGTCACGCTTTGTCCGGCCAAGAGCATTAGGGTTCGTCCATCGATTAGGGTTCGTCAATAGATAAGGGTACATATTACTGTATAATATAATTTCACAACTAACAATAAGATTACCAACATATGACCTTTAAAACAATCCTTTTTTAAGCCCAATTTTTTCTATTCAGCCCACATGCGCACCCTACATACACCTTTAACACCCATTGCATACTTAGGCTTTAAATTATGTCCCCATAACTTTGCCATAATCACCACATGACCATTGCCCCTAGTAAACTTCTATGCATTCCAACAAGATGTTAGCATGCCAATTTCATGATATACATTTCTTCCTAGTTGTCAAAATAACCTCCTTATATCCATATCTTTACTTCACGTTCTTGCTATTGTCCACTATGTGGTCTTTCATTACCTTAATAATCTTTAGGGAGTAAAATTAACCTATTCAGGTTAAGGGCCCGTGACTATCATCAAGGCCATTAATGAGTTCCTAGAAGCATACCTCTGGTTTTCAAATTATCTTTGATCATAGTCCCTTTATTGAAACCCACATACATATTGGAACATTAACAACTCGTCCCCAATATTCGGGTCCCAATTAATATTCCTATAGTATCAAATTAACCTTTGCCCCTATTTCCATTGCTGCAACCTAAAAGGATATTAGCCAACATCATAAATGCTGCAAATGTTCATTAGTCTTAAGTAAAACCAAGAAAGTCTAACTATATTATAACTTAAGAAAAAATGTCCAAATTTATTTACATAGCATTAGACAATCAATTGGCAACAAATTATCATTACCAAAGTCAACCATCATACTATCAACCATTATTGTGGGATATGCATACCATACAGAAACACCATCAAGCCCAAGGAGCAACAACATTTTTATTTAATGCATAGGTTAATTTTAAGAGAACAAGTTCATTCCAACATAATGTTGCAATGCTCCAAGTCATATAGATAAATTGATCCCCTTATCCTAGACAAGGTACCATCACCACATTAGTTGCATTTATAGGATCAGGAGACATGTCCATGGACAACTAAGACCACTACATATGGATTAGAGGATGGTACTAAAGACTTAAAGGGAACTAAGGCTAATGACCAGAGTAAGATTGTGTATATATATATATATCCCTGCCTCCTACCGGAGGGCAGATAAGGTCCCATATGATAGCAAAAAGGATTGGAGGATCCCTTTGCTAGCAAAGGGACCCTCCTGCCGACTAAGTGTTAAAGGTTGTCTCTAAGGGACATTAGTGCAAACAAAGAATTGGTTGGGTTCATACAGAATTGTATCGAAAATGCATGTACTACATAGATTGAATAGTTAAGGAAGAAACTAATAATCTATATCATATTAATTTGTTTCAAAATAATTAAGAATAATACCAACCGTATATGCCCTATTTTATTCTGGTTCCGAATTAACTGCAGAGTTCTTATCCAAGGCATATAATAATTATTAGCATAGCTGCTACCCTACGCTTGTAATAATTAGAGTAGTCATATCATAATAGCATTAGCTCATATATTGAGCGCATATATTTATGGTTAATCCCGGCCAGAGTAACCCTTTCATTTTCCAGTCGATAGCTATTTCATATTCCAAGCAATGGCGACAGTGTTTCTTGTAGATGTCAAGTTCGGTCACCTTCTGGTATGCTAAAACCATGCTGATTCATAATATCTTAAGCTTAGTTTCAGTACGCAGATTTTCGCTGTTAACACAATCGAGATTTTTGCAGGAAGCAGAGGGGATAATGCTTGCCAAAGATCAGTATATCGTTGGTGTAGGCCCAAATCGAAAGGAGTACAGTATTTACATAGCATCAGTAGGCGGTCGAACATTCTTCACTGAAGGCTGGGAATCCTTTTTACAAGGAAACAACATGGTGGATGGAACCGCACTTTTATGCAAAGATATCGAGAAAATGGAACACGCCTAACGACCCGGATATGTGATGGAAATTATCGTGGTGAAACCCATCGGAAATTGGCAAGTGGGAAACTCCGGTCATAGTACACCATCAAAGAATCGGCAGTAATAATGATCGGCGAGGTGCAACAGATACACCCAGAAATAACAAGTTTGATACAACCAGAAATAACAAGTTTGATTCATCCGATGATGATGATTCATCTGATGAGGATGAACCCCCATCCCATAAGCCCTTCCGAGTCGCTCTCCTCAGAGCAAATATAAATAGAGGCTTGGTATGTTTATGCTTTTGATTCCATCCATTACTTTAAAATACTTTATTATTTTCTATTATTTGCTTGAGTAGGTACTCGAGAATGAGAACAAATGGCGTAGTCCACCAAAGGGATATACAGTTGACATCTATGGACCAGGAAATCAGAAGAGCTCACTGGTAGCAAAGAGTAGCCGAAGCTGTCTTGGTGTTGGCTGGAATGGTTTTAAGAAAAAGTATGGTTTAAGCCTTGGAGATGTTCTTGAGTTTACTTACACTGGAA